>OZ004637.1:10953566-11586408 GCA_963924495.1 Nemapogon koenigi
ACGTTCTATTCTATTCTATTTTTTGTGTAATGACTTTTAGGGTTGGGTAGGGTTTTGATGATTCCGCCAATGTCAAGCTTATTATAGACGTCATAGTAACAATAGCCAATTAATCGGTAAGGAGGATGCTCCCGGCGACTGTGATATTTTATGTCCTATTATTCGTCGACTAATCACAACCATCACAGCGCGGACAGATTCCCCATCATGTCACGACAGAGCGCGTGCGTTGTGCGTAGAATCATACCATACGTTGTTGTATAAATAAATACACTTCATCCAAATTCTTTCATATTTTCATACAAACTAATACTAAAATAAATGACAAATTGTCAAGTCTTTGAACTAAACTTGGGGTCAATGTCTTTACCGACACAAAAACTCAATGTTACGGCCTTACAATAAAATTCAACACTATTGTTATTGCGTAAGGGCACGTACACAAAGGCAGTCCATGAAGATAGCCATACCACTTTTAATTAATATTGGAAAAGTAAAAATTGTGCTATACCGTCCCACACATGATGCTTACTTCACCGACATTTTTGCGTCGACTTGCCGAAATGCCGAATGCAGACAATGTGTACGTGCCCTAAGGCTTTGTACAATCAGCGACAAAATTTATTACAATTTAATTAAAAGAAAAACATCCAATCCAAAGTCATAATATTACATACCAAAGTTTGAATATTTAATATTTAATTACAACAAGTACCCAGCGGAAGACCAAGTCTCCCTCTTTAAGCCCTAAATATTAAATGTGAAAGTGTGTTTGTTTGCTTTTTGGTCCAGAGCAACAAATCGACGTTACTCGAGACTACGTTTTATGCCGGAATTCCTTTGTCACATTTGTCACATTTCAAAATTTCCACGAGTGGAAAGCTAAGTTTAATTAATAAGTGACACAATAAATCTTACATATACTTAAACAGAGCATGAACTAGACATTGAATTAGCAATGCATTGTGTTCGTTAATATAATGACGATTCTACACCAACGCACGAGTTCCGCCGTGACGTGTGGGGAATTCAGTTTAATCTCGTCCGCGCTGTGATAATTGTGATTCTTCTCTTCTTTGTCGTGGTGCTCTTGACAGAGCAGTCGTGGTCAATCATGGCAGTCCACAGCGCTACGCACCTTGTATTGACACGAAAAATATAGTGCAGTGGTTTCCCCTTGCCTTCCGCACCAGACATTTTGAGACTATTTAGGTCCTCAGGCTCGCTGTAGCCTAGCTATGGTTATACCGCCATTGCTCGGTCGCCAGAGCCTCGTTTGTTGTCTAGCAGAGGGTACCAAGCGTGCAGGTGAGGATGACATTTGGGGTCGGATAGATCTTATTCCGTTCTCCCCCTTACCCCCAGATAGTTATGATTAGTCAGTGATTAATAGGGCATATCACGGTCATCTTAAATACCGATTAATCGGATTAATACACTATAAAGGCTATAAATACTTGACATTGGAAAATAATCGATTAATATTGGTGAAGCCGTAATAAAAGAAGAAGATATAATGAGAATTACTAGAGTATTTTTACACGTTTTATAATAAGCTTCACCTGTAACTATGTATGTAAACAATTCTTGGAAGTCGAATTTAACTTCTAATCATCTCTTCTGGTGACAAGAGGGCTGGCTCCTTCCTCGCTCAATGCAGCCAGTATTCTTGCCACTATTCCACGCGGACCTGGTTTATTTAGTTATTTTTAATCTTTAGATTTGATTTAAGGTTTTATATTAATAAATGGAAAAACTTCTAATTGTCGTATCGATTTGAGACTTCGTAATAAGTAGGTACATGTAATTTGGATGACAATACAATAATTTGGTACCATCGATATGATCTGATGATAGGCTGAGGTGGATACTCTGTCGAGGTTAGGCTCTTTTGATTAGCGTGTTTATTATTTTTATTAATTATTACAATTTAGTTCTTAAATTAATAAAATTTCTTCGTAAAACGGATTTGCCCGACTAATAACGACGTAAATAGTTCATATTTTAATTATCTCGCTATCCTACAGTCTGTGGGAGTGATTTCGTGAAAAGGGCGAAAGTGTGTAACAGGAAACCGGGGAAGCGCGCGCTATTTGATTTGACCAATGAGCACGCGCGATGGTAGAGTTGGCCGCCAGATGGTACCAACCCATTTTCCGAGAGGTTGGTACTGTCAGTCAACAATGTGTGCGTGTGTGTGACGAGAAAGAGAAAGAGAAATAGAGAAGGAGAGTTGTGTGTTTGCGATTACTGTAAGCTCGCTCGGTTTCAGTTTCAGATCATAATAGTAAAACCAAATTCGTTTAAACTAAAAATTAGATAGTTTAATATGTTATAATAAAAAAAAAAAAAAAAAAAAAAAAAAAAAAAAAAAAAAAGCTCAAAGTCACGACAACATCTGACAATCATATTATATTTACTTTTGTATTTTATTTTAATTTAACTATTTTCTAAGCCTTTTCTACAATAAATATTAATAAAAATCAAAGTACAATACATATACAATAAACTACAGATATTATCAATTATAAAATATACATAACGAAAGTTTTTACCCGATTTTTACCCGATGACATAACCAACATGTCATAACAAATCAAAAAAATCAATAGTAAGAAAGTACAATGGTAACAATATTGCAATATGATAACAAGATCGAGAGCTGCACTAAGCGCACAACCAACACCTTCGGGATCGTCGCTGGGAGCTAATGGCTCTGTGGTCTCCGTGCAGGAAGTGGTGGCGCCAACACAAATACCGCCGGCAGACCCCGAACCTGCAAGTACCGCTGAGTCGTCGAGCTCCAGCGACGAGTTTTTCTCCCCAATAACATCGCCAAACAACAGACGACGGAGAAGAAAGCCCCAGCCCCCGGCACGCATAGGACCCGCAAGACGTCATGATGCCTTGCAAAAGGTCCCTGCTAACGGTGGTGCAGTGCGCCGCATGAAATGGACTAATAAAATAAATGAGAATGTCATGCGAGCGTACTATGCGGCTACAGAGGGAGGAACTAACCTCACTGCGTACCGTCTACGGATGCTTCCTCTGTTTCAGACCCTGGAACCAACTGTCAATGTTTCGGTCCAACGACTATCGGATCAAGTGCGGGCAATCCAACGCTGTCACATGCTGGATGAGCCCGTACTGGAGAGGCTGCGCGCAGAATTACGAATTAACTGCATCATCCCTGTCCCGTCACAGCCTGCGGTAAGCAGACTAACATCACGTCCTACTACACCACAGACTGATGATGTAGACATGGATAACGCGGTTATAACAGTAAGTAGCCAGTATAATGAGCAATTGAGGAGCGTTTTGGAGGATGTGATTTTGGAGTATCGAACGACACCGCCCCTACTTAGGCCGCGTTTGCCACGTTTGCCTATGCACAAAAAAACATAAACATTGTGAGTGCCCTAGATTCACTATTATCAAACTATTTTGATAATAGTGAAAACCTCGCCGACACGCATTCGATCCTGTACTGCGCCGCGGTTACGGCTTGCCGTGTAGCAGGAGTCAAGTTTTTCAATGAAGCTACACGACCGAAACCTACCGTACCCGCGTGGCAGAGCAGGATCCAGAGGCGAATTGACGAGGCTAGGGTACTCATAGGCAAGCTAACCTGCTTCAGGAACGGAAACACTCGTCCGCGAGTGATGCGTTTTGTGCAGCGAGCCTTCTCGGGGTTTGACATCAGACCCCGGGAATATATATCTCGAGTCACAGAATGCATCGACTTCCTGAAGCAGAAAATTTGTGCATGGGCAAACCGCATTCGCAGGTACAAGTTGCGAGTGGATCGATACGTCCAGAATCACATATTTCAAAACGATCAAAGGCAGGTTTATAGAGACTGGGAACAATCCAAACAGAGTGTGACTGAGGGGAGTGTACCCGATGTTGAAACCACGAATACTTTCTGGCAAAACATCTGGTCGGCTCCCGTCAGTCACACCGAGGACTCTTGGATGGGGGATGTTGAGCGGGCCTGTGAGTCAGTGCCAGAGATGGGGTCTGTCATTATAGACCCCATCGATGTAGTTTGTGCGGTCCGTCCTATGGCAAATTGGAAGTCTCCAGGGCCCGACGGACTACACAACTATTGGCTAAAATGGATACGCAGCTCACACGCTCGCTTAGCTTCCCAATTCCAAGAAGCCATTGAGTTTGGATCGATCCCAGAATTTATGACTACAGGCATTACCCGTCTGCTTTTTAAGTCCGGTAGTACCACGGATCCTAAGAACTATAGACCCATAACATGCTTGCCTACCATCTACAAGCTCCTTACATCCATTTTGAGAATCTGTAAACTGATTAAACTTTTGAGACTGAATTTTGAATTGAACTGAAAATTTTCATGTCTTCTCAAAAGATTCCATGTCTGCTTCTCAGAATGGATGTAGGGCTGGGTCCCGTGGTACTAAAGAACTTCTCCTCATTGACATGACCATTAGCCAACAAGTTCGACGTAACCGAAAGAATTTATCGGCATGCTGGATAGATTACAAAAAAGCTTATGACTCTGTACCACATACCTGGCTCATGAGGGTGCTGGAGTTGTATAAAATCGATACAACTCTACGCACCTTCCTGAGCTCATGTATGGGGCACTGGAAAACAGTCCTCATCTATCCAGGATGCCGAAGAGCTTTCGGCGACGACGAACTAATCAGGATTAAACGGGGTATATTCCAAGGCGATAGTTTAAGTCCCTTGTGGTTCTGCTTGGCCCTAAACCCACTCAGCACACTGCTAGGGGGTTTCAGGGCTAGGCTACCGTTTGCGGAGAGAGAGTCAAGTTATATCGCACTTACTTTACATGGATGATTTGAAGTTATTTGCCCAAAACAAATCACAACTGATAGATTTACTAAGGATAACTGAAAACTTTAGTAAATCTATCAGTATGGAGTTTGGTTTGGACAAATGTGCGATCATACATGTAAAGCGAGGAGTGATAACGGAATCTGAGAGTACACAACTCACAGATTCTGTAAAACTTGATTCACTCTCTGAAAACGAAACCTACAAGTATTTGGGTATGTCACAGGCAATAGCAATCAATGAGACAGACATGAAACAATCTTTGAAGGAACGCTTCTATGGCCGCCTCAAAAAAGTACTGAAGAGTCTTTTATCAGGCGGAAATAAAGTGCGTGCCTTTAATGGTTGGGTCATGCCTGTCTTATTGTATTCCTTTGGCATACTCAAGTGGACTCAAACTGAACTGGACGCCCTGGACAGACGAGTTCGGACACTATTGACCGCATATCGTATGCATCACCCACGCTCATCTGTAATGAGACTGTACATCCCACGGAAATGTGGAGGTCGTGGCCTTCTTAACACTAAGACTCTCCACAATCGTGAGGTATACAGTCTCAGAGAATATTTTCTCAACAATGAGGGAGTGATGCATGGAGATGTGGTCAAGGTAGACAAGGGCTTTACCCCGTTATCCTTGGCTAAAGAGAACTGGCACAAACCTGTAATACTGAATACCAATGACCGCAAGGAGGTATGGCAGAGCAAGGAGTTACACGGAAGGTTCTACAAGGCTCTTCATGGTTCTGATGTAGACCTTTTGACTTCCGTGTCCTGGCTACGCTTCGGTGATCTCTTTGGAGAAACCGAAGGTTTTACCTGTGCAATTATGGACGAAGTTGTCAAGACGAATAACTACCGGAAATACATAATTAAGGACGGCACGGCTGACATCTGTCGAGCATGCCACCGTCCTGGAGAGTCAATCAGACATGTTATTTCCGGTTGTTCTAGTCTTGCCAACGGCGAGTACTTGCACAGGCACAACCAAGTAGCCAGGATTATACACCAACAACTTGCTTTGCGATACAACCTTGTAGTCACGGAAGTACCGTATTACATGTATGTGCCTGAACCAGTTCTTGAAAATGGTCATGCCACGCTCTACTGGGATCGATCTATCATCACAGACAGAACTATTGTTGCCAATAAGCCTGATATTGTGTTGGTAGATCGATCAGCGCGCCTTGCAATGATAATCGATGTCACTATTCCACATGACGACAATCTTGTGAAAGCCGAGAAAGATAAACAATCAAAATATCTTGACTTGGCCCACGAGATTGTCGACATGTGGGATGTGAAGTCGGCGATCATTGTACCGATAGTAGTGACGGTCAATGGTCTTTTTGCTAAGAGTTTTGACCGTCACCTTAGGAACCTTGAAATTGGCGATTGGGTCAAGGGCCAGATCCAGAAGGCAGTACTCCTCAGCACGGCCCGTATTGTGAGGAAGTTCCTCTCTCTGCAGCCCTAACCACCGGTAGTTTGGGTATTTACCTCGCTTCCGGGGGGATAATCCTTTTTTTATATTTTTATATATTTTTGTTTTTTTTTATATACCCCTAAATATGTAAAAATATAATAGAAAGAAAGAAATGAAATAAAGAGAATAATAATAATATCTTTATTTGTCGTATTCAGTTACATAGTTATAACAATAACGAACCCTTTCGGGTATACAAATATTTGAACACAATTACAAAATACAATTAATTACAAAATCAAATGAAATGTCAAAAAAGTAAAACAAAAAAATCAAAATCCTTAAACTAATCCATAAATTCTTGAACACTATACAAACATGCATCAAGCAGCCACTCATATAATTTTCTTTTAAATGGTCGTAATGGCAATTCCCTAATGTTTAATGGCAGCTTATTAAATACTTTAGTTGCCATTTTATAACAGTTCCTTGTGTATAATGCACTTTTCGCTGGTGATACTTGTAGATTATTTGGATATCTTCTGTTATAATTTTTAATTTCATAATTTTTCCTAAAAAGATATGGATACTTTTTTACAAAAAGACATAATTCGAATATGTACATGCTTGGCAATGTTAACAATTTCAACTCCGTGAACATTGGCTTACATGAGTCCAAAGGGCTTGCATCACATACTGCTCTAACACATTTTTTTTGCAATTTAAACACTATTTGACCATGAATCGAATTTCCCCAAATTACCAGACCATAACGCAGTAAAGAGGCCACATATCCATGGTAAGCAAGGAGAGCCATATGTCTGTTATTTGTTTTTGTAATTCTATGCAGTACATATACAAAGTTGCACTAAATGTGGGCACTGTTACCTTACTCAATCTCGTCATCACGATCTCACTCAATGTTTCAGGCCACAAAATACATGAAGTCGATACGCTTCCCAAAGGAGAACATCAACACGTCCTTCTAAACAATTATGAATTATTCATGAACCATTGTGAATAGGCTCCCAATACCGAATATTCGAACATCGATTTCATATTCATAAATAATACCTCTTGTATTGGCGTTTATTTCGCTTGAAACAACTAATTGGTAGCGTCTTGGACCTGAAACTGGGCGGGCTTGGGTTCAAAACTCACTCGTGACAAAAAGGGCAGCAACAGGTTTTGCACTAAATCCATAATTTGTATGGATATAAACTACTTATTTCCAATTTCTCTGTAAATAATTCACCTGTGTCACATATAGTTACATAAAGTTCTATTGAATAGGAATATGGTTGGAAAAAAAGGATTATTTTGGCCCTGTTTACTCTTTCATATTTTATAATAATAAAATATAATATATAAATAATAATAATATTGTTATTTTCGACCAATTAAAAAATAATAAAATATTTATTTTTATTAGATATAATAATTAAATAATTAAAATAATTAAATTAAGTTAAAATCTTTAGAGGTAATGTGTATAGGTTTGAAAGCTAATTTATTGAATAACAGTACAAACACATCTTTACGGCCTTTATACCATACGGTATGGCCTGATACGTCAGGTAACAGAGTCCGCTTTTAGCCAGTTGTCCATATTGAACAGAACAGGTGTCAAGCCCGTTTCTGTACTTAATGGACCTAGATGTGTCTCTTATTTAACACGTAAATATCTGTTATTTTTAGATGAATCCGGTTTCAAGTCAATGCTCTACCAATTAGGCTATCGACTGCATCACTACCATTTCATACAAGACTTACCGTTTTAATAAAAAGAATAGGTATGCAAAATTGCAAAGTTGTTAAATATTTCAAAAGACGTCGAATCATAGTAGAAATTTCAGAATTCACTGCTTAGTTCAGAGTTATTCAGTTGCGACTGGTAACAATGTCCATATTTAGCTAGTCGCCTATATTAAAAGTAACAGGGGACAGTCACTTATAAAATTAATTATTTATTATCAGTTTTACATATGTGTGTGTGTTTTTTTATATATTCTTTATTATATATGTTTTTCTTTCTTCTCGGGTTGCCTTACAGCTCCCGAAACCGTGTTACCCTTCCCAGCTGAAGTCCAAGTTTCCTCGTTTATATAGGTAGATATATAAAAATGTCATAGTACTGTTAATAGTTGGTAAGCGCATCACTTGAAAATGGTTAGTTAGTCTCAATAAGGTTTTTGGGAAAAGCTGCCTGGAAGAGTGGAAAATTGGGGAAAAACTGAAAGTGATTTGTGTAAAAGTGTTTGATAATAGGGGATGAAATCGGGCTCAACGGCCGAAACTAGTTCTTAATAAAATAATATAAATATATATTTAGTACTAGCTGTCCGCCCCCGGCTTCGCCCGTGGATATTTTCGAACAAAATAAAACCTGCACTACCCCTACCCCTACCCCTACCCCTATCCTGTTTCCCACGACTTCGTACGTGTCTATTTCAGAATGTTGGCAAACATACACTACATACATAGCTTTTGTCATGTTCACCTCTGCCCACCCCGTTCCCGTCGTCATGCCGTGATGGTATATAGCCTATGTTACTCAGGGATAATGTAGCATTCTAATGGTGAAAGAATGATCAAAATCCGTCCAGTAGTTTTTGAGTTTATTCGTAACAAACATACAAACAAATCTTTCCTCTTTATAATATTAGTATAGAAAAACAAAGTGGTTTGTGAAGAGCGATAATAATTGTCTTGTCTCCTTATATAAAAACCTAAAAGATCGACCTAACAATGTGATCTTGAATAGATATAGGAAGTTCTGGTAGACGTGATATGCAAGTGTAATGCATGTCCGAGGTTACAAAAGCATCTTGACTACGTGAGCTGGTTTCTTAATATTGCGCGAGCGCAGGTTCTTGAGTGGTATCTATGAGTACTTATAGTATTACCAACTTTTGAAATGTTTAGGTTTTCTTGAATTTAGGGGTTACCTAGGAGATTTTATAATATACAAATAGATGCTATATGTATATTATAAAAATGAGATCTGGAAGAATGCTCTGTCTATATACATAAAAAAAATTGGCAAAGTTGCGAGTACGACTCGCGCGCTGAGGGTTTCATATAATTTTTTCGGGTAGAACTTTAAGAAAGTATTTTAGTTTAGGTTTTTCTATAAACTATAAGAAAGGAACTAACTGAGTCGGAGTGAGTTCGGAGATAATGGGAGGAAACGTTTAATTTTTGTATTTTTACAATGCATTTCAAAATTATAAAAAAAATAATATATTATTATATGATTTTGATGTCACTTGAAAAAAAATTTTTACCTTTATAATTTTCCCCCCAAAATTAACCCCCAGAATCGAACATCCTCAATTTTTGGAGTCGGTTAAAATAAATGCAAGTCCTTATATCTAATAGGGGCAAAATCATAAAAGCTATACTATAAAAACAAGCTAAACTTAAAAAAGCCGACTCAAAAAATATGCGTCTTTGAGACGGTTAGTGCCAAATTATATAAAATCAAATCAATATTTAAGATGGAAAATAAAAAGAATTGGAGAAAAAACAAGCTAAACTTCAAAAACCCAACTCAAAAAATATGTTCTAGCTAAAATATTGTGTCATAGAATTTTGAATCGGATAATGCCAAATTATATAAAATCAAATCAATATTTAAGATGGAAAATATAAAGAATTGGGAAAAAATGAGAAGAAAATTGATCTTTAAACTAGCTAAGCTATTTATAGCTGTTTCTGTTATAGCAAATGATACAAAAAATAAACAATGAGATTCTCTTAGAAACATTAATTGATTGATTACTTTTTTCTTCTATAAATATCAATGAACTTGCAAAGTGTAAGGAGGAATGACCTTTGAAAAGTTCCGCAACCCATGTAAATACATGCCAAATGGCTACTGTTAAACGGATTTTAATATTGATTGGACAATATAGAAATTAAAGTTGTCTAGTAACTCTGTGGATGCGATACCATTGACAGCGGTTAAGGAGTAACTATGAGTTTACGATTACGATTCCGCTCCTTTGGATCATAGCATGATGTTATATATTCTATAATCTTATTTAATAAATGGGCTATCTATAAATAATAATTAAATACTGTTTTGTTTTTTTTTAATTTCGTAAAAGTCCGAAGGATTTGAGGAAAAGAAAAACGGGAAATGTTGCCCGGAAAATTTTAAAAACTAAAAGTGTTTTTTTTTGTTGCTATGGGATTTTTGTAGGAACTCAAGACTATGTCATGCTACCTACTCTAAGGGGGTGAATTGTATTCTTAATACAAGTAGCTGGCAATCAGATAGTAAATAGGTATATAAAATTAGGATTCTTATTTATTTCTATATTTATATAAAACGCGTATTGACCACTTCCGGAACGATGTCATTAGAGAAAAATGCGGAGTGAAAGATGATGTCGTGACTAAAATGAAGAAAAGTAGTTTACGCTGGTTTGGACACGTTGAAAGAATGAAGGATGAAAGATTAACTAAAAAGGTTTATATGGCTGAAGTGAAAGGAAATGCTAGGTGTAGTTTTATTGAACATATAAAAAATTTATTGTTCGAAGGCATTATTAAAAGCATACACAATCGCCGAGCATGTATGAAAGGTATGATGAATATAAAAAAAATCGAAAGATGCATGTCAGGATCGTAGAAAATGGCATTCGATTGTCTCTGCCTACTCTCTTGGGATAAAAGGCGTGATGATAGATAGATAGATCTTATTTTATTTCTTAGATAGTTTTAATTCCATTTTTTTTAATTATTACGCATAATTATATAATTCTCGTAGTATTATTTATAAACATTAATTATAAATAGAAATTCGTGCAGGTTTTCACATAGTTTAGCTCTACTAAAATATGCATAATTAACTAGTATAATTATCTAAAATATGTTTTAGAGAATTCTGAGAAATTATGTGAACAAAACTAACTATATACCTAACATTGTTAAACCAAATTTACAATTCAAATTACTTTACATGCTCTGAGACAACCTTCATCTATTCATCTATTTTGAAGGTAATATTCCGATATAATTAGGTAGCTTAACAAGTACTATTAATCTTAGATTAAGGATTGAGAGCAACATAGGGCTTTAAAAAAATCACAGATTTCATGCATAACATGACTTTCAAAGAGCAATGAAAAAAAGTGTACCGACTTCAAAAATTATGCACTGAAAATAGCTTCTAGTGTGCGAAGAGTTCTCGATTTCTCCAGGATGCCATAATCAGATCCTGACCTGATGACCATGGGACCACCTTGAAAGCACAAACAAAAAAAAATCCAAATCGGCGTCTTCAAATACCTAATCGGGGCACATACATAAAAAAAAGATTCCGACGAATTAAGAACCTCCTCCTTTTTTGAAGTCGGTTAAAAATAGAAAACACACATGTATATTTTGACAGCTGTCATCCGAAATGAGGATCTCATCGAGATATTTCATTTTGGTAAATGGTCATGACCAGTCTAGGGTCAGTGGTTTTCGAGAAAAATCGTAATCTATATTTTTCAAATTTTGTAAAACATCCCGAGATTATACGTAGGTACATGTATAATATAAAAAAATCATAAATAAGACTAGATGTAGGGTACAGAAGGTACCCCAAGAAATGGTTTGTACCATTTTAATTTTTTTTTTCTAAATATGTAATATAATAATATTCCGAATCCTGTGGAGGGATTGTGAATTGAAAATATTTTTAACTTATTGCAAAAAACTATTACGGTCTTGAGTTCATACAAAAATCCCATAGAAAAAAGCACTTTCGGGGTATGACGAATTTTCCAATTTTTCTTTTCTTAAAAACCTTATTTAGATTAAAACATTTAAAAAAATAAATTAGACGAATCCGTCTAACACACACACATACACCCTCACGGCCTTTATAACTGTGGCCAGAGACACCATAACAGTGTCTAATTTTGCCAATTGTCCATATTGAACAGAACAGGTGGCAAACCTGTTGCTGCACATTAATGTGTCACTTCTTTAATAGACGTAAAATATTTATTATTTTAAGAAGAAGTTTCCGAACAGCATTTAATTTTTATTTATAAAGAAGATAGATTTGGTAATAGTTTACCACACTTATCGTTGAACTAAACGCGTATCAATGAAAATACACAAAAATATTCGACACTTCGACAGCTGTTGTGATAAATGATAACACATAAAGCAAACAAGTGAAATGTGTTGTTGCTAATGTTATAGCAATGTATTAAAAATACTAGCAACTGCCTGTGGTTTTGTTCATGTGAAAATTATGCAATGGACTCCAACTTCACCGTTACAAGCCGGTATGCTGGTATAGGATTTTACTACTGTGTCTTAGCAAGTAGGTAATTATTACAACAAAAATGTCTACTTTGCAACTAGTTAAGCAACTATTTCAAACTTTGCTTGTAGGACTTTCTTGGTATCTATACCATGGCCGAAGCCGGGGCGGGAAACTAGTTTCAAATAACTGTTTTTTTTGTCTCAGTAAAGATTGAACCAGCTGAAAGTGGAAAACTTATCATCGATCCGATACCGTGGCCCTTAAAGAAATTGCCCTTACACCATTAGTTACTTACTACCAAAATGCAGGCACGATCGTAAGCATTAGAACAAAACCTCATACATATTTCATGACGACCGTAGTTTTCCAAATTTCACGGCTAAATCATCGTAGATCCAAATAGAAGCATGACTAATCACGACTTCCAAATATCTTCATCGATCAAAACGGAACGTGATCTGTCATAGATGGATCGACGGTGCATAAATCAGACGGTAAACTTCTATGATTTACGATTTAATGATACCAAATATATTTATATGTAGGCCGAACCTCTGGTCTGTCTGACTGTGCCATTGGCCGGGAAGGTCTGCGAGTAGTAAACATTTAGGAGAGCATTAACAGTATAAGTGAATCAAGTCCCAGTGAGTTTTCATGGCGTATACTGTCTAATCCGTCAGAGATATATTAAAATGATGTAGGAAAGAATGGACAACATTTCATTTTTTTAATCACCCATTTTTATTACTTTAAATAAAAATATATTAAAAAATAAGTTACACGTATTTTTATATTTTATTTTTGGTTGAGTTTTTATATTTTTAATTTAATTATGAATTTTTATAAATTCTGAGGACTTATAAACTAAAAACCTTAGCTAGGACTAAAATTAAGAAATATAAACTGTCACCCAAAGAAAGTGACTGATAGTGTCAGTCAAGCCACAGAGTATACGTTATAGAAATGCAAAGAGTATAATATACCGTGTTCCAAATAGGTGTTGCCGTAGCCGGAACTCAAATCACCTACAACATTATTCATAATGTATATAATAATACTAGCTTTTGTCCGCGGTTTCACTCGTAAATATATTTCCTGTGATAACCCATTCGAAACTAGCAAAACTTCCAAAAAATATTACATAAAAGAAGTATTTTTATAATTATATTTAAAGAATAATTATTAATTTAGCTTCAAATGGAATAAAAATGGGTAAAATTAATAGAAGGCAACACCTGAGTTCAATAACTAACAACTCAGCCAACAGACATTAGTATTTTTAAATTAGAGGGTTAGCACAGATTAGGGCACCTATTAATCCTTAATTTTCAATATTTCAGTATTTTTAAAATAACTCGAACATTAAAGGATATAAAAAATAAAAAAAATAAAAATAAGCTTTCTAGCATGTAATCTCCAAACGGTTTTCGAATTTTGGTACCTTACGAAAAATTAAATGTTGTCCATTGTCTAGAATAAAATGATATACAAAAAAGTCCTCAATAGCATATATCTATCTCTAATAGATAATAAGCGTAAGATGGCGACAGCATGTGGTTGTAAGCACTAGCCGGCAGCAAACCTCTTTTTCGTGTAGTCTGAGCCCTCCTCTACAAATTCTTGTAGACGAGTAGGCGTCCAGCGCTTGTCGGTACGCCGCTGAGCCGATTTAGAAGAATGAACAATTTAAAATAAAAACCTCTCCTACCAGCTGGCAGAAAATGAGTGAACAGCATTTGTGGGGACTTCTCAGTTGTAAGAAAAATATTTTCTGCCAATTTACTCCGTGCAGTTTGCTGGCATCTATTGACAATCATGCTAATTATTCGCACGGACCAAATATTTGGTATAATTTGTTTATAATTTTCACAATTAAATCTATGCAAATATCATGAATCATTTCAAGCCAATTTGCATAAAATTGTTGCATAATACTTTGTTTATTATGTATTTTATCAATAAGCTTAAAACTTAAAAAGCTTAAAAGGGATAAATATTAATTAGCAAACATCATTTTTGCTAGATTTTATGCAACGGATTTTCCTGGTAGTATTATTAAATTAAAACCTTGGTAACTGATTTTAAAGCCTTTTTAGTCAAATTTGGGTTATAAATATGGTTCTAGGGAGCCTTTGAGGCATCCCAAGTTACTGTTTCATTTAAAAAAACTTAGTTGGCGTGAACTAGATTCTTTATCAAATCCTCTTATCCTATATAGGATCGTTCTCAAACGGAAAGGAAGTTACTAAAAAATTGCACTTTTAGATAGATTTTTATGTAATTTAAAAACACATGCTTTTTGGAGTCCGTAAAGTTTCCGTTTAATATTTATAGACAGAAGGGCGACTTTGTGAATAACAGTGATTCGAATTTCAAACAATTTGTAATTAGAAAAAAATAAACTAGACGATGGTTCGTTTAGAAACTCAATTTAACTCATAGGCATTTACTTTTAATCTGCAAAATTGCAGTAATTTTGTTTTTTACTTTTAATATTGTTAATTTTTTTATGTCTTAATTGTTTTTCTTACCTATAACCTATAACACTTTTCTCGCTGGTATTATAGAGGTGAAAAGTTCTATGTTTCACACGAGAGCAATTTTTTTATGTCTCGTGCCTTTAAACCACTCACTGTGCTCAGTAGTCTATATTAGCAGTCTATTTCGCTAGTTCGTGATTTAAAGTCGGAACTCGCAGCAAAAAATTACTTTGCTCACTTGTTAAACAAATAACTATTTTATGTAATTTTAATTTGTTTTTTTCACGGACTGCCTTACAGCTTCCGAAACCTTGTTACCCAGGGCACCCGGCGTAAGACCAGGTCTTTTAGCCGGCGGTATTTGTGAGGCTATACCTAACAATTGGCCAGTTCTGTTAAAGATTATTTAGATGGAAAAGCCTCTAAATGTGGTTTTTCAGATTATGGAAACCCATTAGTACATGGCCGGAATCGAACCGTACAGACAAAATTACATTTGAATATATTAATATACAGTATTTAGAATGTAAATAATATAATCGGTGGCCGAGTGGTTAAGACGTCTGGTATTAACTAGGCAGACCCCGAGTTCGATCCCGGATCCCAGCCATGTACCAATGGGTTTTTTAATTAAAAACTTATTTATATAATCCGACAAAACCACCTTAGAGGCTTTTCCATCTAATAATAATCTCAACAGAACTAGCCACTCGTTAGATATAACCTCACAAATACCATCGGCTAAACGAGGGAGACTAGGTCTTCCGCTGGGTACCCTGGAACCGTAACACGGTTTCGGGAGCTGTAAGGCAACCCGTGAAGAATGGAAAAATAAATATAATATTTTAAAATATAACTCATATGATGTTATCAGTAGATGATTGATGGAAATTTGATAAAATATCGATTTGATTGTAGTCTATATATTTCGCTGTTTCATTCACGCTTGGTCAGTGTTAATTGGTTTAGGGAATGTGGATAATATTTTAAATAGTTATAACAGATTCATGTGAGTATTATTATATAACGTACCTAGTGTTATGATTCTAAGTTACAATCTCCGATTAAAAACTTAAGATGAATAATCTAACGACCTATATCTATAAGTGAACTATAAGAAAGGCCCTATATTCCTTATTTTTTCAAAATTGTAGACTCAGTTAGTTTCGGACATAATTAGAACGGTAAATTTTCGTATATTTTCTTTAATCACTGCTCAAACAGAACATAGAGATCTGTAATTCTCAGTTCAAATTTCATCATATTAGTTATACAGATATCATGAAAGCATTTAAATCTTTGAACAAAAAAAAGACCGCTGACGTTTACGGTTTATCAGTCAGAATTATTGACTCTGTAATCGATTGTATATCGTCACACTTGGCTTGTATCTTTAATAAGTGTATTGATGATGGCATATTTCCAGACTTGATGAAGCAAAGTAAAGTCATACCTTTGCTAAATCCGGTAGTACAACAGACCCTACTAATTTTAGGCCCATTTCAATACTACCGACTCTTAGTAAAATTTTTGAAAAGATTATGCTTAATGAGTTATTGACTTATTTTTACAATAATAAACTTATGTCACATAAGCAATTCGGTTTTACTAGGGGTCGTTCAACAACCGATGCAGGTGTTGAGTTATTGCATCAAATTTTCGAGGCTTGGGAGGAGTCGCGGGATGCTATAGGAGTATTCTGTGATTTGTCCAAGGCCTTTGACTGTGTTCATCATGACATTTTAATCAAGAAACTGCATTATTATGGTGCAACAGGTCGTGCTCTAGACCTTCTGAGTTCATATTTGAGTAACAGAGTCCAGAGAGTGGATATAAATGGCAGTAAATCGTCAGGGGCCACAGTCTCTATGGGCGTCCCCCAAGGCTCTATTCTCGGTCCATTTTTATTTCTAGTATACATAAATGACTTACCAAACCTTATAAAAGACAAACTTGGAATAGTATTGTTCGCTGATGACACCTCTTTATTATTTAAAGTTAACAGACGAAAAACAAACTATGACGATGTGAACAATGCTATCTCTCAAGTAGTTCAATGGTTTACGGCAAATAATTTACTACTTAACGAAAAAAAAACTAAATGCATTAAATTTGTTTTGCCTAATGTCAGAGAGGTACCCACAAATATAGTCGTAAGAAGTGAAATTGTAGACCTTGTAGAATCTACTGTATTCTTGTACGTTGGACGCTAAATTGCAATGGGGTCCTCATATTGGTGGATTAGCGAAAAGGCTCAGCTCTGCTGCATATGCAGTTAAAAAAATTCGAGATATATCAGATATAAACACTGCTAGACTGGTATACTTTGGTTATTTTCACAGCCTGATGAGTTATGGCATTCTGCTGTGGGGAAACGCGGCGGACATAAATATTATTTTTGTTTTGCAGAAAAGAGCTGTTCGTTCAATTTACCAATTGGGACAAAGGGTGACTCTTAGAGATAAGTTCAGGGATTATGACATTTTAACCTTTCCGTCACAATACATATGTTGTTTACGTTAAAAAGAACATCGATGTTTTTAAGAGAAATAGAGACATACACAATATCAACACAAGAAACAAGGATAAACTTGTCAATTGTGTGAGTCGACTCCACAAAATAAATCAATCATTCAAGGGGCTATGTGTGCATTTTTACAATAAGGTCCCCTCTCATATACAAGATCTTTCTTTCTCTAATTTCAAAAATACAATTAAACTTAAATTAATGAAAAAAGCATACTACAGTATATCAGAATACTTGGATGATAAGCATCCATGGGCATAACAACAATTAAATTATATAAATTGATTTTAATTGACTAATCACTAATGTACTTAGATTGTAATTGTATATTCTTTATTGAATTTCTGACATGTATCAATATTAGTTTTATTTGACATTTGATTTGTATTTATTGTATTTTTAAATTGCTGTAAAAATGTATTTTCTTTAATTAGGTTTGTAGAGAGAAGTGTATAAAATTGACGATTTCAAGTGTATCTTGTATACCTAAGAAATAAATGATCTTTGAATTTGAATTTGAATATAATTTAAACTATGTATTTTAAATAAAACCTTTCATTTGATAGTCATATGAACTTGAAAAAAATTTTTTTTTCGTTTAAATTTTTCTATAGGACTCATTCAAATTTACCAAGTTTTGATGTCAAAACAAACTTAAAGATAAAACAGATAAGCTCTTTCCATATGCGTACGTTAATCATTTCCTTACGGAATATATGAATTCACGTATTTTCCCTGATAGGTATAGGAAAATAAGATCATAAAAAAGTAAATCGTAAACATAAAAATCAAATATTGACTAGGTACAAATATTAAATCAAGATAAAATTTATTATCACCTTATTATCTCTAGCAATTTCGATAAAATTGTTATTATTTAATAATTGTCCAAGTACCATACCATTAACCTTTTCGGAACCTTAAAAACACGTTGGTCTTATGAAATCTTTAAATTATTTTTTTCGCAATCATAAAAAATATTATTTTATTCTACTATCAATTCCTACAAGGCTATGAAATATAACTAACAAGTCCTAAATAATTTCATAAAGTCAGAAAACTTCTTCTGCTCTATAGGGAATATAAAACTGTCGTCTACACTTTGATGCCTAATCAGTACCTACTTTAGTTAGGCTTTGTCACCTTTAAATATAAACAGCAGTCATGAGTTTTGTCACGTCGCAAGACAGGTAACTCCGTGAAGCTAAATATATCTGATAACAGTTACAGTTTTGATCAATACAAACCAAGTTTCAAATATCATATTCCAAAAAGTTATATATCAAATTTTCCCGTGAGAGTTTCTTTTCATAGTGAAACGGGATGTTCGAACCGAAAACCTCTATTGGAGATACTATTTGTTGGTTCGGAATGTGTGCGGTAAACGCGTTATATTTCCTTCACAAAAGCTTTCAAATACCAAGTACGTGATTGAAAAATCAATAGAAGTTTCAGATCTGTTTTCATATTTAAGATGGAAAGAATGGAAAGCCCAAAAAGGTGATGGTATTATTCGATCCCGCATCCCGGCCATGTACCAATGGGTTTTTTAATTTAAAATTGATGTACAATTGTACATAATCCGACAAACCACAAATAATAAGGCAAAAAAAAGAAGTCAAATATCTAAAAAAAACAGAAGTTATTTATGCTTGGGTAAGCCTTATTTTTTAAATCACAGACATAATAAATTATTTGTATACAATAAATTCATTAAAAGTTTGCCTGTCAGTATGAATGTGCTCTAAATGTTTTCACTGTTGTGATGTCCATTGTCCAAGCAAGGTTTATTAGGCATTGTCTTGTCATATCTTCTTGTGATATGTATATGTATGAACTGTCCTTAGTTTTATTTTTGGAAAATAAAGGGTATAATCTATATTTCTTTTAACCCAATTTTTTATTAAAGTTAAAATTGGGAAAAGAATTTTTTAATATAATCTTCTTCTTCTTCTTTTTTATTATGGCTCCACCAATGTTCATCGGTGATTTCTTATTTTTAAGGCAAAACAATAATAATGACTTGTCATTTAATCGGTTGGCGCCGACTATGAGATGTCTTATTAATCAGAGACTAATCACAACTATCACAGCGCGGGCGGGATTAAACCGGATTCCCCATCATAACACGACGGTGTCGGTCGCCATGACATGACGTAGCGTCCAGAACCATGTCATAAAGATAGAAACACTAGCAATAGTAATGATATTTTAACATGGCGGCAATTAATTACATTGTTAGCCGCACGCACTGATAAGTTTGTCAGGCTGTAACTGATTTTATCAGTCAAAAGTAGTGTTGAGTTTTTACTGTTTTATAATATGTAGGTAACGAATATCAGATTAACCATAAAATTATCATTAGATAAGATTACTTACCCCTCCTAAAATAATATTTAGTTTAAAAGTAATATAATAATAATTTAATCAGGTCGCATCTATACAAATAAATCAAATTGAAAAATATCTATGATGTTTTTAAAGTCTTGTGTTTTGAAACTTCTTTAGGCGCGTTGAGTGATTTTTGGTATATGGGGAATCTTATGGATGCGCGGCATGCTCTCGGCACGATTGCCCGGCCCGAGAATCCCGGGTAGGAATTCGTGTACTGGATTCTACGTATTCCTGGGTCGGGCATTTTTGGCTGCACATTTCAGGCCGGCAATTCTCGGTCCGAACCGACATTTTTTTTTATTGAAAATTACTTTAATCGCATCTAGCGATGGCGTTATTTTGGACTGAAAACTTTATTGAATAATATGTTCATAAACGACTGAATGTAATGAAACTTTGAGAGATCACATTATTGAATAGATATTTGGATTATTAGAATCTGCCCTTTTCTTAATATTGGTCATACCTATGTCTGTGTAAAGAGTCTTTCTTTTAACTGGAGACTCTATGACTTCTTCTAGAAAAGATAAGAACATATTTTATTTGTAGACTTCCGCTTTTTTTGTCTGAAACTAAACTTGCATACTTTATTTTTTGATCAAATGCGTACCGTACTTTCCTTAAAAAAAAACAATTTCATTAAGTAAAAATCAACTCACTGTATTGAAGCAAAATCTCTTTTAGAAAACTAGAATGCCATGAAATCCCCATTCAAATAAAAGACTGACTTTGTATGTAGGACCTGATATTAAGATTTCAACAAGGAAAGCCGGTGACGGAAAGCTTGTTATCAATAATTTTGAAAGATATTGATGCTGTAGAACATATTGCAAAGTTCAAAGTCTCGTTTTGAGAATATCGAGATCAGAGCAAGTAACTTTATAAGGTACCTACATACGGTCGTTAGTGGAAGCCGTTAGCACCTAACGAGTTTCTAGTAAAGATGAACCAAATCGCAAGTAGCAGGAAAAAATCATATGATTACTTACTGCTATTTTTAACATTCTGCGACTTACTGTACAAATAAGTGCACGGCATTGAAAATTATGTTATACTATTCTGAGGCCATTTTAGAAACCGATTTTTGGCTGTTCATCAACGGATTCTAAACAAAATAATAATATGTGTAATAAGTTTAATTAGAACCGGTTTTCTAGTTTCTCCTCTTAACAGTATAGTCGGACGGCAAACCAACCATGTAAGGCCGTTTTCAGGACCATGATAAAATTATTTTTTTGTAATTAGTTGTCCTTCCTTGTGTCAATTTGTTATACTATAAATGACACTGCGTTTACTAAATTACTGTCATCAATGAACATTGTAAATAATATAGTTGTAGGAGTTGTTAGGATCTCTGAAACTATAATACGGATTAGATTCTGAAAATCTTTGACCAATAGGAAGCAACATTATCCCTGAGTGCTATAGGTAGGCTATATTAAATTTTGTTCAAAAATATCTACCGATGAAGCCGGCGGAGGAACGCTAGTCTATAATAAATAAATAAAATATAACTGTTAGGTACTGAAAATTCCTCAGTATTGCCTCAGTATATGTTTTGTGAATGATTAATCAAAATTATTATACCTAATATGGAAGTTTGGAACACGCTAATTCATACATAACGTAACGTAACTTTGAATAATTAATTTGAAACCAACGAAACCAAAGCAAATAATATAAATACTTATAACAGTGAAATCAATGATATGATTTTGAAGTAGCAATTATTCCCTTCCTTATTTTCTAGACGACCTGGATTCTTGATACCTAAAGAAGATTATGTAACCAAGGTTATTGACTCTATCTTTTACCGTACAATTATCACGGTTTAAGGACCTAATATTTTAATATTCAATATATTTTTGTGCATTAATAATGAGAAGCTATGGTTTTAAAATTAAATATTATGTGATAGATAACTAGTATAAAAGCTATACCTGGCACTGTAACAAACCCAGTTAGTTTATCTTAAAAGGTGTTTCAGTTTTAAGACACTATATTATGAAATTATGAACTTGTTAAAAATATGTACAAAGAATAGTAGTTTATGATACGGGATCATAATAGGGGTAATTAAAACACAAGTGGATTTTTTAATAGCATATACGAGTGTTTTAATTCCAAGTTATGTGTCCGTTCATCTTTATCTAATCCCATGCAATAGTACAAAACAAATTGAACTAAGATATTTTTCTTAATCGACAAATTGGCGGGAAACCGCGGTTACCTACCTACTGCGCATACGCGTTAACTGTCAAGTGACTCCCACATGGGGGTGTCGATATTTTCATAGAGTTTAATGTGGCTACATAACGCATCTCCTCTGCCCTTTATTACGATATCGTTTTTATATAAAAACTTCGGTACTATAATACATTACAGTATCGAAGTTTGCCATATTACAGACGCGTGTATATAAAACATATCATTATGAAGTATAATTCGATTTTGTAATAGAGACTTTACGATATAAGAGTAGATAAAAGCTATAACTGGCACTGAACAAACCCCAGTTAGTTTAAGTTAAGGGGTTTTTCAGTTTATGAACTTGTTAAAAATATGCACAAAGAAAAAATTATACTCCATTATCGAAACACAATTTGCTTTCGAGTTTCTTATTGTTTTGAGCGATGACCATCGGATTTTAATATAAACTGCTAGTTGTTCGCCCTTGGGACCAATAATAACTTTCTTACCTTCTTACAGTCCCTTTAGAGGATGGGTAAAAAAAATGTCATTCCCTAGGGTTCAAGCTTTCTCCATATCAAATTTCATCAAAATCGGTTCAGCGATTTAGCAGTGAAACCATATCAGACATTCAGAGTTATTTCGCATTTAGAATATTAGTATGGATGTACTTCGGCTACATTTTTGATGAGCACACACAGGTTTTTATAAATAAATAAAAACGTAAAATTCTAATATTCTTCAACAATGAAAGGATTTTTCATAATCTTACGTTAGCATCATATCATACAAATTTCAACACACGGAAATGCTTTGCCTTAAATTATATAGGAATGAAGTTGAAATTAAATTTTACAAAATGTTCTTGCAGGAATACGTAAGAAGCAATGAAGGCCACATTAGTAGCATCCTTGCTGCTCTGCGCTTTTGCATCAGCGACAGCATTCGGCTTCCTGTATCCAAACAATATTAGAAGACAAAGTTCAAAATTAAAATCAAAGACAGTCCCAAAAGCAACAGTTCTAAATGAAGATCCTACACAGTTTAATGTTGGTGTAGGCATAGCAGATATGACTGGACCTCCCGTTGAAATTAATTTTGTGAGTAAATATTTTTGAATATTGTGGGTTGGTTATCTTTGGAACTACTGACCCGATTTAAAAAAAAAATTCCACCAATGTAAAGATGATACCTACTCTCTATTTAAAATTGGTTGGCTTTATCTCAAAACGGCTGAACTGATTTGCAAGGAATTAAGAAGGTATGATTTCGTAATACAAGATAAGCAAGCCAGTAAATGAATGAAACTGTCAAAAGTATCCGCACCGAGGGATTTGTGGAAATATTGTAAATCACTAATTCTTAAAAATTCTCTATATTTTTTCGTAGTATAAGTAGATATAGTCAATAAGCGAAATACAAATATTGTAACTTTTTATTTTATTTTTTCTTTACGGGTTGCCTTAGGTGCCTACAACTTCCGAAACCGACCTGTTATCGGTCCCAGGGTACCCAGCGGAAAACGAAGTGTGGCAATGCAGCCAGCGTTCTGGGCACACTACCCGCTGACAGCGATTTGGGACAATTTTTTTATCTTTAAGTTTTATGTTTAGATTAGATTTAAGTTTTTTTATATTGTTTTTAAAAATTAAATAAATCAATAAACAAAATAATCCAAATTATATTATATTATATAATAAGGAACTATCATCTCGTCTAATCGACATTTCAGGTGACAAGAGGTCTGGACCATACCTAGGGCAACGTTTTATAGTGCTAGCGGTACACCCCGAAATTCAGTAAAATGCTGCAAATGGTGTTAAAAGCATGAAAATCGGAACGATAGATCTTTAGGCCATACGAATCAATTTGACCCGTAGCACGAAAAATAAAACAAAAAAGGAGAGGAGTTATGACGGTTTCCGTTCCGATTTTCATGTGTTAAAACACCAGTAATTTGCAGTAATTTCGGGTCTACCGCTAGCACATAGCTATACAGCGAGGAAACGCTGCTAGCCTTCTTAGCACTTTACCGCAGGACAGTGATTTCGAGAAGGTTTTCTACTTATGAGTATGTATCACTACATATTCATGATTAGAGAGCCACTCATGGAGTTCCCTGTGTTTATTTTTTATTATATTTAAACTTTGTATGTAGATATATATTATTTAATATTGTTTTAATCCAAAGATAAAATAAAATTTACAAATTATTTATTAATTATTAACAAATATGTATTTTTTTTTTATTTCAGATGGGTTATGCTGAACTTTCACAAAGCGGTGAAGGAATTCACACAAGACAATATTCAAGAGCCTATATTTTTTCTAAGGGTGGGAATAGGGTAGTTTATGTGGTAGCTGATATCCAGGCTGTGGGTGTTGCAGTCAGAAGAGAGGTGAGTTACTTTACTATCCGAATTATTCATCGTATACCTACGCTGGGTTTTTAAACTCAAACTTGTGTTTTATTACCCCCTATAGAAATGGCAATACACACAACAATCCAACGTCTATGAGTAAAAGGAATACTCCCCAACGCACATCGTTGGAAAGTTGTATATATATATTATTATGCCAATCTATTAAATATTTTCAATGGCGCGATACATGTTTCAATGAGATAGTAACGGTGCGACATCTATCGACGCAACGCAATGTGCCGCCACATGACTCCCTTCCCAGACCAGAGGTCGATACAGTTTGAAACCAACATCCATTTTAGCTTTGTCAGCTGTGATGGACTGTGTGGTGGACTGCAGTACGGAATCACATGTCGTGATGTGGGAATGACCTGTCGTCATCGGGGCGTGCACGGGAGGACCTGGTAAGGACTGACATGTCGCCAGTGGGAACGATGGAACGCACATCGTTGGAAAGTTGTATATATGCCAATCTATTATAAATTTTCAATGGCACGATACAGGTTTCAATGAGATAGTAACGGTGCGACATCTATCGACGCGACGCAGTGTGCCGCCACACCCCTCTTATGCACCACTTTCATAAACTATTATTAAATGTGTATCTAAATCGTAAAAAATACATGAACGCCATATGCTGATAAATAATTAAAGCATTGTCGATGAAACATATCTAGATCTATTTATCAATCTTAAAAATTGGTATTTGATTAAAATTAGAGCCGAGCTTGGGATATAATATATACAACGTGTTTGACTTTAAACCTAGGTCTCAGATTACCTAATAGTTCCCTAGTTACCAGATAATATTTTAAGTAGAGAACTGCCACCAGTCCAATTATCTCAAATTTAATTATAATTTAAGGTGGTTAGCAGACTTCAAAGTCTTTACGGTGACTTATACAACCTTCGTAACGTGATTATCGCTGGCACACATACTCACAGCGCTCCAGGAGGTCATTTAGTTGAGTTTATTCTTGATGTCAGCATTTTAGGATTTTCAAGAGAATCATACGAGGCATACGTGGAAGGAATTACAAATGTAAGTATCTATAGTTAGTTAAAACAAGTAATAAGTATTTATAACAATGCGTTATATTATCACATTTATTTATATGGTGAAATAGATCGAAAAAATTATATAGTTTATTTTATATGAAAAAAATTAAACGTATCTGTTGACCCTGCCAAGCATGTACATGATGGAAGTTTGTATATTTGTTAAGTGTAACATGAATTTGTTTAAAACAAATGATAAAACTATTTATACATGCCTCATTGCAGGTTATCATAAAAAAAGAAGAAAAATGGTATAAACTCACAAATACCATCGGCTAAAAGAGGGAGACTTGGTCTTCCGCTGGGTACCCTGGGAATAAAAAATATTTAAATCTGTCCAGTGGCAAGCAGCTCTGATTCTGTTCATCCCAAAATAAACTCAGAAATTAACTTTCCTTATGTTTTAAATTCCAGTGGGATGAGTAAACACCACATTGCATCAATTGTCTAGTTCACACTTGTTTTGCTGGCTTGGGCAAAACATAGTCTTTTTTTTTGCCAGAATTGTTGTGCTTTCATCTGAATATAACTTGTTAACGATGAATGTTAAATTACAGAGTATAATCCGTGCTCATGGCTCAATTCAACCAGCTCGTTTGTTCTTTTCACAAGTGGAGGTTCATAACGCTCATATAAATAGATCACCTTATTCGTACGAAAATAATCCAAGCGAAGAACGAGCAAGGTGAGTGAAAATTTGTGACCTAAATATTATCTTAGTGGGGTAGATGGAGATTAAGTATCTATATGTAATTGTGAATAGCATAAATTAGACAGATTAAGCCTGCGAGCTGTAAATGTTTTCTGTGGGTTTTTTTAACAAAATAAATAAAAATGTTCGTATCATTATATTATTTGTAAAAAAACACATTTTAGTATCAAGAATATCAATGATTCCATCCATAGGCTGTTGCGGGTAAATTTCAATTTTAAAACAAATTTGAGGGGTTCAGTATGAAAAATCTGTATTAGAGCCAGTTAAATAAAAAGTTCAAAACTACAATGTCGATTTTAGATTTAAGAAAAAGTGTATTCAAATATTTGCAATAAACTCACACATGACTCAGAGACGGAACCTTTAATAAAATAAACTATTTGTCTATAATAGAAAGAAAATATGAATTAGATTGGAATTAGATAATGGTTTTCGACTCATGGCTTTTACCACAGGTACACATCAGACACTGACAATACTCTCTCACAAGTTCGTATTGAGAAGTTAGACGGATCTATACATGGCGTTATAAATTGGTTCGCAATACACGCCACAAGCATGAACAACAGCAATCATCTCGTCTCATCTGACAATCTTGGTTACGCCGCAGTTCAGATGGAGAAAACTTTAAACCCTGGAAGACTCGTGGGACAGGTAGGTATATTTATTATTTATTTTACTTAAAAAACATGGCCTTGCAATGCTTATAACTGGCATAATAAGGATTAACGATCGCTAAGAAGCCTTTCGATTTCATAATATTTTAATTTGACCTTGTTTTCTACCCTGGTACCGGTAACACAGCTCTCATTCCGGGAGTGAAGTGAATAAAAATACTTCAATTGAGTCTTAATAAAATATCATTGACTATATTTTGTGATTTAATTATTTTTTTTGCTGGCTACCCTGGGGTTATTAACGCCATTTTGGAAAGCCAAATAATGAATCCTCGAAATATAGGCTGTTTGTGGTTACAAGAAGGTTCAAACACATTTTTACATTTATTTCAGCCAGAAATCGTTGTAGCTTTCACACCAAGTAACCACGGTGACATCTCACCTAATACAGAAGGAGCATATTGTGAAATATCCGGCGAAGAATGTGATAATCAATTCAAATTATGTGACATATTGGAACGTTGTTTTGCTTCTGGACCTGGCGATGACATTTTCCAAAGTACTAGACTGATTGGAAATTATATTTACGAAGGAGCTATGGTAAGATAAATACCTAGCACACTTATTAAACGGAAAGCTTATCAAACTACATAAGAAAGTTTAGAAAAAGCTTTCAGTACTATGATATCGGAGTTAGAAATGATATAAACCATAACTTTAAGTAAATTCCAATCATTAATAATAAGGGCATATGACAACCAAGAAGTCCTTGATATGGATTAAAATTTTGATATTTTTTATATAAGATAAGAAATCAAATATCTGGATGATATCGATAAAATTACAAATCTTATGACAGATTTTATCGGTTGCTATTCTGAATTTCTTTGTCTCTTTTTGCAGAGTGCATTATCATCCGTTGGTGAAGAACTAACAGACGATCTCAGAGTTGTTCATCAGTTCGTTGATCTTTCTGAAGAAGTCGTACCTAGATACAACCCAATCACAAGAACCTTTGAGTTGGTAAGTACAACGTATGTATTTGAACTTTTATATGTGATATAATAATATAATAGGTAGAAATAGAGGTGACTGGTGAATGTTCAAAAAGGTTTATGATTTAAAAATACCAGAAACTTAAAGATAAAGGAAATATAACACAGTTCAAAATTTGGCAAAAACTGTATATCTTATACGTAAATCGTATGGATCGAATCAGTTGCCGTCATTTTCTAATCAACCATTTATAGTGGAGTGCCTTAAGCGCCTGAAATATAAAAATCTCGGAATCCAATTACTTTAAACGAATTATTATAAAACCTGTTGGATTGTATTATTAATAAGGTATATTACAAAGTTTACCCATTCAAATTCGTTGTTTATATCTAAATACTAAATTACAAATATAATATAAAATTTACAATTAAAAAATTTCATGTAAATCGCTATCTACTGGGAGAGTACCCAACAGACTGGCTGCATTGCCTCGTTGGATGGCTATGCTTATTCTTTGACCGAGGTAAGAGCCAGCCCGTTGGTCATGTGACCTTTCTATTAGTAGTTTACTAATATCTTTAAATAGAGTGTGTGCTCCAGGTCCCCACGGTCCCATTGTTTCCACACCAAACGCCTCAAATATGTATTCTTTTGGAAGAGATGCATATTTGCGACGTTTGGCCATTTCAGCATTGTAGGCCGCATTGCCAGCTTTTAAAGCTGTATATGGAAGATGGGACGGTTCGAGAGTATCTACTCATGTAGCATCCCATACTAGTGACCGCCCCATTTTCCATGGTGCAAGTGTCATGCCATCGGGTCTCTTGCCATCATCACGTGCCAAACCGTTTGGTTCTAAAACGGCTGGCACATTGCTGCTGACAAGAGCTCGACGGATGATATCATTTAAACTGGCGTGTCTTGGAATGCGGCCAGCACTGCGACTGCATGATAGACCGTGGTGACCTAGGTGATCTACATGCTCTCCGCAGTGACAGCGATGAGCAACATTTAATGTTGCCCCTAATCTTAATGCTACAGAAATTCTAAATATAGTGCGTTCTAGTAGAGTGCCAACCTTAAGTGACGGTAACGCCTGTAGCCACAATCCAGACTCCCATTTAGAAACAGCTAAGAGACGAGCTCGCTCTGCATCACTGGATGACGTATTAAGTAAACTATTCCGTATCAGTGTGCAGAGCGGTTCATCCCACTGTCTCTGTGATGATGAATCTTTGGGTAAGTCTGAGTTAGGGCATGTCTCAATCCACTTGTTTTTAGCCTCAGTAAAATCAGAAATATCAGAGAGTTCTATTTGTCCCAATGATAAATTTAGAATTTTCTTTGATAGTTTTTCGGTACTATGTACTGAGGATAAAAATGCCGGCAATGAAACACTAGAAATTTTACGTATTCCCAGACCTCCAAACCTTATTGGTAAAGAAGCCTGGGTCCAAATTCGATCCGAAAAATCTACATTAATAATTGATGTGAGTGAATTTTTATAGAATTCGTTGCTATTTATTTAATATGCATATTATCTAATATATTACAACTATTACAAGGCAGAAATCTTGCTAGTTTTTGCTACATGCTTCTACGACCATTTTTGGGTCCTTGGCATTTATAAAAGATGTTTCCAAATGTCTATTTTAGTTAAATTATGGTTATATTATAAAATATGAGGAAAATATATTTATTTCAAATAAAAAAAAATTTAAAAATTACTAAATTACTGAAAAAAGAAATACAAAAGCAACAAAAAAAATGTGTCAACATTTTAGTATTTTATCTATAAAACATAGTTCAGAAGGTTTTACATAAATACATTCAAAGTAATTGGATTCCGAAGTAAAAATTTCAGGCACTACACTATTAGAATGTTTTTTGATTTCTATCGCAATGAACACCAACTCGTTGCCACGACAAACAAATATAGAAAATTCTCCTAATTTTCAGAATAACCCTGTACATGGTTGCGTGCCTGCCTTAGGATACAGTTTCGCGTCTGGTACAATAGATGGTGCTAATACATTTAATATTACTCAAGGTACACTAACAGGAAACGCACTTTTGGATTCTGTAGCGCATTTAGTTGCTGGACCTACAGAAGAAGATATTAGATGTCATGAACCAAAACCTATTCTTTTGGCTACAGGAAGGGTATGTATTTCTTATTCAAATACGGTAGTTACTCAAAGCTACATACAAATACCTAAATGTGTATGGATTTTTTAAGAAAAATTATAGAATAAATATTGTTTTGCATGTATTTATTTTGAAATAATCATAATTCATTAAATATTTTAGGCTAATATTCCATTCGAGTGGCATCCAAGAGAAGCGTCAGTGACAATCATTTACCTAGGAGGTTTAGTAATTGCTGGTGTTCCTGGGGAACCAACTACAATGACTGGTCGAAGAATAAGAGATGTGATTGGACAAATTTTAATAGATAGACAACAGGACCCCAAAGTTGTTGTTTCAGGATTGGTTAATGAATATATTCATTACGTAGCTACATTTGAAGAATATCAAGCAAGTATTTATTAAGTTATCTATGACTAGTAACAAAGCCTCGCACGGGTTTTATAAAATAAAAAGAGCGACTCTTACAGTAGTGGCCAATGGTGTGTACCTAAAAAAATCAATTGTCATTCTAAATTCGTATTTGATTTTATTTACTTCCGGTAACCCACTTCCGTTCGTTATGTTACATAATATCCCCCCGGGCGGGGCCTCCAGTGATGTAGGGGATCTACACACACTTGCATGACCCACACACACGAACATGTATTATGTAAACGAGCGCGGGCGCAACCTGGGTCACCAATACAGTAGAAATCACATATTCTACATTATACCACATAGCGTGAGCTAAAATTTTACACATCAAAAAATATCTTGGAAATCCTAATTATTTTTTTCTTTCTTCACGGGTTGCCTTACAGCTCCCGAAACCGTGTTACGGTTCCAGGGTACCCAGCGGAAGACCTAGTCTCCCTCGTTTAGCCGATGGTATTTGTGAGGCTATATCTAACGAGTGGCTATTATAGTTCTGTTGAGATTATATTTAGATGGAAAAGCCTCTAAGTGTGGTTTGTCGGATTATGTACATAAGTTTTTAATTTTTTTCAAGAAACAAAAAAAATTAAAGATGTAGGTAGGTACACAAAAGAGTACTCTATGAGGCACACGACTAGTCCACACATCGGGTGACCTAAAGCATCCCAGGCTGGCTCTTACCTCGCTCAAAAGATCAGTTTAACCATTCAGCTAGGTAACGCAACCAGTGTTTTGGGAACCATGTCACAGGGAAGATCTTTTTTATAATATGCATATAGTTTTAAAATATGTTTTATTTAAGTTTTAAATAATTGTATTATTATACACAAAACATTAATAATATAACTATCCTAAATAAAGTTATCTAATGAAAAGATTGTAATACCATAATATGCAAATTTAATTGCAATTCATTCAGCCATTCTTTCAAACACCCAGTTCTTTTGCAATAGCAATTGACCATAACAATCTCAATATTATAAATTTTCAGATACAAAGGTACGAAGCGGCATCAACAATATTCGGACCACATACTTTGGATATTTTACTAAATAAGTTTTCTGAATTGACAAGAGCGGCTTTAGATGTAAGTTTTACAATCTTGTATAGAAAACAAACTATTAATTTAAGATTCGATAATTATAAATAACAGATAGGTCAGTTTTTTTTAATTCAGGGCATATTCAACTTTATTTTCTAACAACATCTGAAAATAACTTGAAAAAATGTCTGATTTATCGACGAGATAACGAAATAATTTTTCAATTTTATTGCAACATGGAAGAAATATCTTAGCAAAAAAATAATATAATATATTGACTGATGCCTTAAAATTCCCGGGAACCATTTAACGGTCACAAAGTAGAGGAAGTCATTACAACGATACGCCAGTTGTTCTGAGTTTTTTTGTAGTTCTAAAGGCCTTAGATTATGTTAGGTACAGTAGTATTATTTATTAAGTTTCTTATTCTGCTCTGAATTTTCAGGGTTCTTCAGTATTGCCCGGCCCGGACCCTATTGATAATCGTGATCGTACTATAAGCTTGATTCTACCTGTTGTCATGGACAGCAGTCCTATTGGAAGGAACTTTGGAGATGTATTAAGGCAACCACCATCTACAGTGCCTAGAGGTTCATTAGTCATTACCAATTTTGTAAGTATACTTTTACAACTTTTTCCGTAGAAATTTTCAACTTCAACTTTAGCCCATTTGATCTCTGCTTTTCGTTGCAATAAAAATAAAAATATAGCTTAAATCCATCTGGAATATGAAATAATTTTGAAAATCGGTCCAGTAATTTTCAAGTTTACATCCTAGAAATAAACTCACACCCTATCTTTATAATATTAGTACAAAACTGCCAAGAGCAGCTTTCTCTCCAAAACAATGAGATTCCTATGAATAATAAAAAAAAAATAACTTAGGTACATTATATCTGACTCTCTGAACCATAGAAAATCTGTGAATCTGTGATCTGTATTTACAGATCTAGTATAAAAATAGAGAAGAAAACTATTTCAAATATCTAAAACTGCAATAAAGTCAAAATTAAAAAGTAAAACGATGAAAAACGGCATCAGTCGAAACGTGGAAGCTTGAACGGTACTAGAAAACTGTGCCGCATTCATTCGCTTAAAGCGTAAAAACTCTTTTGGGAAAAAAATAGAAACTAACATTCCAGCTCTTTGTATAGTAGGTATATATATTCGTATACTACCTACATTGTGCTTCTTAGGGCACGTATCGCACTATACTTACCAATAAGAAGTAGCGTTCACAATTATTTTAAAAATAGCAATTACCTGTGAAAGAAAAAAAAACTTACACCACTGTTAAATATGGCCAACTGGTTAAAAGTGGAAAATGGTCTCATTAAAATTTGATTTGTATTCATTGTATTTTAAAATTGCTGTAAATATTTTTTTTTATTTAATTAGGTTTGTAGAAAGAAGTCTATAAAATTGACGATTTCAATTTGTGTACCTAAGAAATAAATAGTATTTGAAATTTGAAAAATTTGAAATTTGTCTTTGGCCACATCGCAGGCATAAAGGCAGTGATGATGTGTTTGTTTGTTTGTTTGTAAAAATAACTTTGATATCTGTTTGCATATTTGTATTTAAAAAAGTTTATGTAGAACCTTAAGTAGGCCACACAGGCATCGCACCGAATTCGTTACAAGAATTGGATGAGTATGTGATCGGTTTCAGTGGACCCTACGGCGACGCGCCGGGAATTAGACGAATGTGTGGCCACCATTAGAATCTATCGATATCAGATCTTCCACGTTTCCTCACATTTCCATAATATTCATTATCATTCGAAAAATAAGCTTTGTTTATATGAAACACCTGCCAACACTGTACACTTCGGGACGCGCCACAGACTTTTCTGATGTGTGTACAGAAATACTTAAAATCCTAAATAAATTCCTCAAGCTTTTACCGTCTAACCTCAACACATTGTTTGATATAGGTGGCAGCAAATCCCCGCAACGACTTAAGACACGAAGATTCCTACTTGCTTGTGGAAAGACTTGTTAATAATAACTGGATCGTTGTAGCAAGGGATTCGGACTGGGAAACAAAGTAAGTTAAATGTTAAATGGAGAACTCTGAAGATAGTCTGGCTAGGCTAGACAATCTAGGAGTCTAGAATTCCGGGAAACGGGGTATTAATTACCGGGATTTTTTTAAAGTTTATTACATTGTAATTATTGCTTCATACATATATTTTTTATAACTTCAACCGTAATTGCTATAGCTGTCAATGAAGTGATCAAAATTAGCCTTTTGTCAGCATTATTATAAAAATTGTCTTCTTATTTTATAATGGCTTCATGAATGTTAATCGATGATTTGCCAATGTCAAGTATTATAGACGTTACAGTAACAATAGCCGATTAATCGGTAGCTAAGATATTCCCGCCGACTGTGATGTCTTATTAAGCACTGACTAATCACAACGGATTAAACCGGGTTCCCCATTATGTCACGACGGAGCGCGTGCGTTGTCCACCATGACATGACGACGAAATAAATAAAGTCGCAAATAACCTGATAAACTTGCGGGTTGCTTTACGGTTCCCAGAACGTCCCCAGGGTTCCCATAGGAATACGATACCTAATGTATAATTTCGAGAACTATTCCTAGGATTCCTAGAGTTATTGCCCTATAACTTACATTAATAGGTATAGAAGATGAGCAGGATTAATGGACCAAGTCGGGAAAAAGTTTGTCACCAGCGAACTCTCATGGAACAAATCCAAAAATCCATGTAGAAATTAATTGGTTTATTGGTCTATAAAAAGTGGTTTAAATCACTCAGTAAAATTAACATACAATACACCACTTTTCCTGAAGATTTATGTTTCTGAAAACGTTTTCAGGTTTATTTGGGATCGGACATTCTCACTATTCGGTAACAGTCGTGTAATAATAGAATGGCAAGTACCAAACAACGCTGAAATCGGCACCTACAGAATAAGATATTTCGGAGCTTCGAGATCTTTATTGGGAGCTATACGACAGTTTTCAGGAACAACGGACAACTTCCAAGTGACCAATTGAATATGAAATGTTATATATTTATTCAAGTTTTTTATTTATCACATATAGATTGACAAGAAACATGGAGATCTCGGAATCAATTCCGACTAGTACCAAAAATGATAAGTAGATTAAAAAAAATTGCGTCCAGCAACGGGCTTGCCACCTGTTCTGTTTAATATTAACTGGTAAAAAGTGGACATCGTTACTGATGTATCTGGTCACACCGCAATGTATAAAAGCCATAAAGATGTTTGTCTATTCTTTGAGTATTTACCAAAGGAGACGTGAAGCGTGTAAATCACCGAACAATTTTTTCCTGCCACTTTTGGCGGAGGGGGGGGGGGAACGCCTAGTACTAGCCCCTGTACCACTGTATTTTTCTGTTGTTTTATTGTCGCAACGGATTTTACGTTATATGATGATTATGTTAAAACAAACATAATAATTATAATTAATGATTGGAAACACTAAGTTTGACGCCCTAGTTCGCCTTTCCCGTTTAAAACATCACAATTAACTATTTTCCTAGAGCTCTGTCTCGCGACACAAAACGATACCAACGAAATCTAAGGTAACTTATTACTGCGCACCTGGTCAGTATAACTGGTCAAAGGGGAAAAGATTGGCGAAAGGGGGAGCCCGTCTATGCCCCCTCCATAGGCTTAGTACTCTATGATTAAATAGAATAAAGGATATTTTTATAATAACTTCATAGATTAATTGCCTAAAGGTGGCCACACATTCGTCCAATCCTCGGCGTGTCGCCGTAATACGTTCCACCGAAACCGACCAGAGACTCGTCCAATTCTTGTAACAAACGATCCGCCTAGATCATCCGGCGGCCGGAATGGGAAATTTTCGTTGCAATGTAGGACCAATGTGTGGACTACTTTACGGAAGTGACAGATCCAGGTCCTGGCTTGCCACGTGTTCTGTTTAATAAGGCTATGAAGATGTATTTTTGTATAAACAGAATGAGTTTTACAGGCTGCGGGGCTTTCTCTATGATTCTGTCACGTGACAAATTCTTTAGTAAAATCGCCCGTAGCATGACACTCATCAACGTTAACACTGTGACACGTAAAAGCCCGCCTCGCTCTCAATTTTATCCCTGTCCATTACCTGGCATCCTTTTATATGTTCAATAATTATCGGTTGCTAATATATAATAGGCCATATAATAAACTGAAATCTGGTATTAAATAAGCAGACCACGGGTGCATAATCCGACAAACTAACTTAGAGGATTTTACATTTAAATATACCTCAACAGAACTGGCCACTCGTTAGGTATAGCCTCACAAATACCATCGGCTAAACGAGGGAGACTTGGTCTTTCGCAGGTACCCTGGAATAGGCATGATGACTAAAAAATTCTAATTAGTCCGTCAGTTAGATTATCAGAAAATATTGGACACGTATTTTTTCTTTTGTCAATTAAACAAAATATGATGAAGATATAGCCCACTAAAATTCCGCGTGACGTCACATTTGAGTACACTTTTGACCTAGAAGTGACGTCACCGGCCCCCACTCCCAAACTTTGACGGGATTTATCTCTGTAATTTTTTGTTTGATTGACAAATGAAAAAATACGTGTACAATATTTTTTGATAATCTAAATGTCGGCCTAAATAGAATAATATTTTGTTTACCCTGTCATCTTCCCTATCGTAACACGGTTTCGGGAGCTGCAAGACAACCCGTGAAGAAAGAAAAAAATCAACTTTTTGCATAGTTAAAGCACTTAGGTAAAGTGTCTTCAAAATTAGATTTCCTCCAAAGGAAACCTCAAGTTCTTCTTTCGCCGAACTAAGTTTTCACTAGAGTCTGCATTTTTCATTAGCGAAAAGGCTAAGAAGTGGAGCGCTAAAGTAAACGTTTTAGTAGTAAAAACTATGTGAATGTGGCCATCTTACCTCTGATGTAAAAGAATTTATTATGTACCCAAGTCTTGCAAGTAAAATAAAGATAGATCCTGCTTGAGGTAGCTGCATTCAATTTAACTTTTAGGGATAGTGTTATTTTAAATTTTAACTTTATAAGAGGTGTATTTTTATTGGATCTCGTATCATAAATGAATATACCTGATCTATTAAAATCCTCCATCAATATAAAAGAAAAGCGAGGAAAGAGGAACAAAAGAGCGGGACGAAGAGCGGCGTATGCGTATGGACAGAGCGTATACTACGTGCCACGCTGAGCGGTTGTATTACTCCATATCATAGAAAATAATGGAAGATCGCACCTTATTTTTATTTATTTTTTATTTATTTATAAAAATAAACTTACAGCTATACAAATAATAGGTATTAAATAATTATGTAGGTATATCTCATGTGTGTGTGTGTGTGTGTGTGTGTGTGTGTGTTTGGAGAAGTGGGGGTGGGGGTTGTGTATTACACTAATTATTTTGTTTAATACTATTTTATTTTTGTTTTTTGTTTATCAATTATTGATTCATATCTACCAAAAATGATTGAATGATGAAGTTTTAGGTTAGGCAGTGGATGCATAAAATTCCAAATATCCCTCACTGGCAGAATTTATTTGGAGCAGAACAAATCCAGCTAATTTTAGATGTTTGACAGTCCATCACGCCACGACAGAGTAACTGATAGACGTGATTTTTTGCACAGGGATAGCTGAAGGGCCTGAGAGTAATAGCTACCTTTTATCTAGAAAATCCTTCGCGATATTTTTATGTTTCCACGACTCCACGAGCGAAATCGGGGCAGTTTCTTTGCACAGAGATTTGGAACGTCGAAGCTAGTATAGGTATTAATCTCTGGAAGCACCAGTCGTATTTGAATAGCTTTTGATAGCCCAATTCTTGAGGAAGGTTATATAACATCACGCTACGACCCAAAGGGACGGTGCAGGCGCAGCTAGTACCCTTATATACCTGGTGTCAGATAGGTTACAGTATTATCTTAAACACAACAAAACGCCTTTAGCAAATCCAATTCAAAGAGATGCTTATCACTTCATGTTCACTGTAATTGCATTCACCCTTAAACCCCGTACACACATTATCTCCACCAACCCTTTAATTATGTATTTAAATACCAGATAGTGTGTCTATTCCCTACCTTATTCGTGACCTCTGAATACCATAGATAACACCTCTTTGTGTATGAAGATATTATTATGGCCTAAATAAACAAACAAGATTTGTTTTAAAGTAGCCCTGTTGTTCCTACTTAAGGCCTTATGAGCTGAAATACTTGTTCAAATATTGGTGGGTTTGGCTTACCTTTCTCCGAGAGGATGGATTATGCAAACGCAGATTCTAGTTTCTTGCCATTTATTTTTAAATGTAGTATAGTTTTCAATTTACTTCACAGTCCACAATTAAAATTTATCTAGCTTATTTTAAATTTGCCACTAATGCGGTTGTAAGTATATGCGCGCGCGCCTAATTTATTGCTTTCAGGCAACTTGCATTTTCAATAAGCTCTTTCAGGCTACTGACTGTCTCCTCCATATTTTTTTAATAATTTCAATTTATCCCAAACGGGAAAGGCAAAGGACATCGTCGATAGAGCCAGATTCCTCCATATAAAAATATGCTATTTTGTTCGTTCGCACCGATTGGACAGGCTAAGGTGCTATAAAATAAAAAAAAATAAAAATCTTTTATTTCGGACAACTATGATCCATACTGGGAATTTGTATGGAGATATTACTATTCCCAATTTCTCTGTAAATACTCCACCTGTGTCACTGTAATTTAGCATATAGTTACTTATTCAATATATCTAAGTGAAATAGTCGTTATTTTTTCAATTGGTTTTATTTAATAGGAAATATGAGTGGTAGAATAAAGGATTATTTTGCCCCCTCTGTCTCTTTCATAATCGATCACAAAACTCTAAATTTTTTTAAAGCGCTCTTATACCATTATTCTTCAATTATATATATCGCTTTTTTTTGTAGCTTATTGAAAATTCAAAAAAAAAAAAAAATTATGATTTTTGAATTTGGCAAAAATAATAAAATAATTATTATTTTAAATTTTCAATAAGCTACCAAAAAATTCGACATCGAATAATTGAAGGGTAATGGTATAACAGCCCTTTTAAAAAAATTTAGAGTTTTGTGATAGATTATGAAAGAGACAGCAGGGGCAAAGTTAAACTACCCATATTTCCTATTCAATAAAACCCATTGAAAAAATAAGAGCTATTTCACTTAGATATATTCAATAAGTAACTATATGCTAACTTACAGTGACACAGGTGGATTATTTACAGAGAAATTGGGAATAGTTTATCCCAGAAAAATTCCCAATATAGGACCCTTAATCTATTGTTAGTACCCAATTAAAAATAAAAGTAACACAACATTACTACATTGATGCTATGCTATGCCATACCGCCTTGTCATATGCCAATGTTCATTGAATTTTCTATTTTGGTTTGCTATTACGTTGTTCCTAATTAGTTAAACAGGTAGTAATAACAAGATTATTTAGTCAGAGTATTTTTTTTGTTTTTATTCTTATTATAGGTTAGTACAATATCTGGCAAAAACATAGGTATATTATTTATTAGTGATTAGTTTCTATGGATAAATTAAGCATTCATAAAGCTGATTTCATGAAATTTTAAATACAACTAAATTAAAAAAAAATATTGAACGAGTGATATGACAGGATATGGCTTATTTATTGAATGAAAAACTGACCGAGTGAATGAAAAACTGACACAAAACAAAAATGGCCGTCGTTGGCAGTGTTTGCGCAGAGTATTTCTTTCTATTTTCTTTATACTTTCACATTTATTTTACAAGTTTACTTGCTATTCCTTCGTTTAATGTTTTGTCAATTTATTAATCCTCCTATTCGGGTCAAGTATCCACTCTAGTGTGTTACATATTTTGTGTGATAAAAACGTTAGCGGTATGAAAAAGTTATCAAATAGTGTTTTTATTTGGTTTTTGTTATAGAAGTTAATGTTTTTAAGACAGTGACCCTTATTTTTTGAGGATGTTTTGTATGTGCTTTAAATTAGTGTGTCGGAAACTGTCGTAAAATATTTTAAGAATTCTACGGTACTAGAAATTGTTTAACAGCTAATTTATTTTATGTTACCCTATTCTATTCTATTTTTTGTGCTATGGCTCCATTAGGGTTTTGATGTTTCCGCCAATGATGTTCCCGCCGGCTGTGATAGGTATGTCTTATTAATTGTCGACTAATCACAACCATCACAGTGTCCGCCATGACATAACGTAGAATCTATGTTAGCCTCTTTTATGTTAAAGCCTAGAAGGTTCTCACATACGAATCACCTGGCCTTAAATTTAGGGCATCCTCTTTGTTGGGTTGAAATTTTGGAGATAGTACCGACCTCTTTATGTAAACCTCTTTATCTAACGTGGGAAATAAGTTGTCTCGTACATTTGTTTGTAAGTTGTGATATTATAAGCTCATGTTTTGTATTTGTGTTGTTACTGATAAGGTGTACTTGTTAGGGAAGTTATTTTACTGTATTCAAAATTAATCTATCTATCTATCGTCACGCCTATGTCCCAAGAGGGGCAGGCAGAGACAATCGAATGCCATTTGTTACGATCCTTACATACCTCTTTCGCTTCTTTTATGCCTATTAATTAATTCCTAAAAATAGAAATTCGATTATTTAGGTACGCTCTATACGTCCGTGATTTTGTCATCAAACTCAATAAATGCACATTTAATCTTTTTTCGTCCAGTAGATTCGGAGAAAATAAGCTGTGACAGACGGACAGACAGACATCAGATCAAATTGATAGTACCAAATTATTGTATTGTCATGGGTATTACATACACTTGCAAAGTTTCAAATCGATTCGACTTCCAAGATTTGTTTACATACGTAGTTACAATCGTGTTAAAAAATCATGTCGATTTTTGACGAAGAAGAACAAAGAATCAAATACAATTTCGCATTTATACTATAATTTAGGATTACCACTTTATATAGAGTACCTCTAGTACTCAAAGTTAAATTGAGATTAAAAACAAACTTCACAGCACATACGATGTGGAATGTAATTTTCTCTTGGAATTAAATCATTTGAAAAGATTAGATTTTGTTTCCAAGAGGTTATGAAACAAAGCAAAGACTTCAGAGAAATGTTCTACAATATGTGAGCTGAGGCTATTTATTTTAAACTAGCTTTTCACCCTGGCTTCGCCCGTGGAATTTTTTGATATGTGTATCATTTTCTATATGATAAACAGAGATCTGTGCAAAAAATCACGTCGATCCGTTACCTGTATGCGTGAAAGAAGGATAAAAAAACAAACTTCGCATTTTAGTCAGGGCCACAGATATCTAATATACTAGTCAAAGACAGATAGGACACTTCAAAGTTTGCAGTTAGTACCGCTTGTTTCCGCGAAGCGCTAGTGTCGATTCAGTCGATAGTGATGTACGTAAAGTATCAAGAGTTTATTAGCTTATTGATCATCATCAATCGTGGTCAATAGTGACGTACCACATCAATCAATACATGGATTTTATTATTTTTTATAATATTTAAAGGTTTGTTGTAAATAAAGAGCATGATTTTTTAATAACATTATTTATTTTTATTTACAAAATTAAAAATCTGCTTGAAGGATATGCCAAATTACTGTTCTTTAGTTGCCTATATTCTCTGGTTTCTATTCATTTATTAAAGTTTTGTTTATCACTCTTGTGTAGGTACTACGATAGGTTCCACAGTTAAATTTCTTTGATAGTCTTCTGCATAAATATCCCGTAGTATATGCAGACTAATGTACTTTCACTTTACCACTTACACAGCTAACACGGCACTCACGAGAAGACATAGCACTAAACGTTTGCTGTTCAAATTATTATTTATTTCGTTATCAACTCAAGCCCGAAAGCGTGAATATACAAACAAAAATAATACAAAAACTTGTGTAAATACTGAAATAACGACCACAGCAAGTAGTAAACAAAGCGTGGCAAATCACAATGTCTAGGCGACAGGCGACTGATTATTGTGACGTCATTAAAATGAAAGATGGCGGCGGTGCGATACTAGCGCTCGGCGCAAACATAGGAACTAAAACTGTCACAGGCCTGGTCAGGGCAAGCGATCAGCCCAGCCCGCACGATTGCATAAAATTTCGTGTCAAAAATTCTAATAAAAAAATACACTCGCGTGGAAATTGATCAAAAAAAATTTAGCACTTGAGAAAGAAAAGAGCTAATTTTATTGACAGTAAAATATTTCTAGGATCCACCACTTAGACCCACCGATGGGTCTCCGTTACTATAGTTGCTATTTTGAGTCCCAAACAAGAAAACATTCTACCTCATATCTTGAATATACATATTATTTCACTCTCCGCCAAAACAAACAAACGAACACATCAAATACCATCGACTGAAAGAGGGAGACTTGGTCTTCCACTGGGTACCCTAGGACCCATAATACGGTTTCGGGAGCTGTAAGGCAAAATAATAATATAAAATATAATAATGATAGATTAAACACTCTAAAGGGCCTCTACGTTTGGACCTATGACCCCATGCAAGGCTTACAAAGGACCGGACATTGTGCCCGTGAACTTGAGAGTAACATATAAATAATAATAATATCTAAATAGTCGTAGCATTGATTTTCTCTGCATATCCCTCTCGAGATAAAAGGCGTGATGATAGATATCTAGTTGTGAATACAACAAAATATTGGTTTGTCGTAGCATTGATAAAGTTCCCTTGGTAGATAGAATATCACAAAGGTAGCCACTACTTTTATTATTCTGAGAAATATTCGAGATTTAGTTTGACTCGTATATTTTCTATGATATTTCCTTTCCTTACATGCTGAGAAATTTCTCTTTTTCGTCACATTTTTATATTGTGACACTTTAGACTGAGCTTAACCTTTTGTAAATCACTGGCGAACCCATCTGTATTCGTCCTTTTCTTCAATGACTATATTTAGAATATATAGGTAATTGTGTCCTGAACCACAATTAATTGATTTTTATTCGCCAATTCCTGAAATTCAAAACCGGAAAACTTCTGAAGTTTTATAAGTTTCATCAAAATTCATTCAATTCGGGGAGAAAATAAGAAGTAGGAGTATTTTTATTTTTATCCAAATCCATTTTGACTGTACCTGGTGTTTACTATATAAAGACTGACAATCAGTCAACAATTATAAATAGTTATTTTATAATTACATATCTTGTATATAGACACTTCTTCTAAAAATAACAAATACTTAAAATAAAAGAAGTGACAAATAAAGGAGGCAAACACTGTCTGTCACTGATGTCTTTGGTCACATCGCATGCTACATAAAATATTGTGGATTCTACGTCCCGCCGTGTCGTGATGGGGAATCCAGTTTAATCCCGTCCGCGCTGTGACAGTTGTGATTAGTCAGTGATTAATAGGGCATACCACAGTCGGCGGGATTATCTTTAATACCGTTTAATTTATTTTTACACTACACTATAAAGGCTATATACAATACTTGACATTGGCAAATCACCGATTAACATAGGTGGAGCCTTAATAAAAGAAAAAGAAGTAAAAGATTGTGTTAGTGAATGGTTGTGTGTTTTGTTGTGAAAAACATCTATTGGCGCGCCTTGAGGGTAAAACCGACACGAAGGCCGTGACGGAAAACGGCGGCATGTCTCCTCTTTTCCACAGCTCTCTACTCCTTTGCGTGTGCGTGGCGCGTATACTACATATCGTTGCTTCTCCGTGTGAGTACACTTTATGCGTCAATTTCGATGTTTCACATCTGCCGGGAGTCCCGTGACGGCCAACTTTTTTATATATCCAGGTATTTTTTGAAATCACAGACATACATAAATTTTAAGGCATGAGAATGAATGTAGTTTTAAATATTAACGACATCCTCACGACATCGCCCTCCATGACCATTAACTACGATTAACATGAAGGCGCCTATAAAAACACAAAGAACAACTCCATTTCAAAATCCACAACCGTGAAAGCTACGAGCTAAATTATGTTTATGACTGTACTAATGGATGTGTTTTCATTGTGTCTTCTTCTGTTAAAGAATTGGCAAGGGCCACCGGACACTTTATGTTGGGAGCCAGCACTCTTAACTTAGCAGTTAAAGTGTAGTTTTTAATTTTCTACTCTAGCCCCAGTAGCATTGGCTTTGAGCCAGCCGTGAAAATGTTTATGCAAAGTGATTACTTGCATGATAACGTTAATGATTTTCTGTGTTTAGTTATCTTTAAATATGCAACAAATTTAACTATTGACGTAAATTTTAATCCTAATCCTAAAAATCCCAAGTTTAATTGAATTGTATTTAAGTAAGTTGTCTTATATGTTACTCGATTTAAATAAAGATGTCACTGATGTCATCATTGCAAAGAAAATAAATTCAGGATTTTGGGATTTGAAATTGAAATTGAAGTTTAAAATACGGTCTTCGCTAAAAAAGTATAAAAGTTGAATAAGTTGTCATATATATCTGAAAATGGATGAATCAATCACAATTGAAACAAATTCATGATCACAACATGAACCCAGCCAGTCGTGTATCTACTATAAATAAAGAAGTCTCTGAAAAAAAGGTTTATTTTTTGAAATTCGTAGTCGATAATTTCAAACTAATTAAAGCTTTTTTATGTGTTTTTTTCTCTGTTAATCCAAAAGAGAAACCCTTTTTGTTAATTTATGCGTTTTGAGTTATTATTTTCTACGACTGTTAGAGAACTCCGTAAAATGATCCAAAATTAAGAACGACAAATTCAACACGATTTCTTCAAATTCAAATATCAAAAATAGCACATTTCTTGAACTCCCAATTCCCAACTTCGCTATAATGAAATTTAAATCCAAGCCTTCTCATACACTCAATATAAACATGAAAAGTAAACTTTGAGCCATATTAATGTAAATATGCACTGTTTCAGACACAGTTAGCGAACACCCGCTCTCTGCTACAGTAGTTATGCAAATAAAATGTGCAATTCCCGAAAGCGGCGGATTTAGTAACCTTATGCTAATCAAGCGACTGCACTGTGCCTGCTAGTGAATCTATGGCAGCAATAAGTATTGTGTGTTTTGGGTGAGACAAAATACAGTTCTAAATATGAATGGTTATCATATTTCAATTGTGGGATTTCAGTATTTGGGCCAGGACATAGAAAAGGGGTTTTGGGAAATCAGAGATCTACACCGTGCGATATAACTTTGTACCGTGGGGATCTTAAATAAAGTATATGAGCGAAAATAAACGGAAAATGAGGAACCACTCGTAAATATAGCGTTATAGTGTCTTAAGTTCTCAGAGCACTGTTCAATAAATAAATTTTTCATAAATGGCGAAATATGCAAACTGGATGGTAAGTCAGAATACAACAATTCAAAACTGATTCAGCCATTTGAACAGTTGCCATCTGAGTAAAGTCAGAAAGGAATGCAAAAGTATTGAAAAAATAAGAAAATATCTATTTCTTCAGAAATAAGCTTATAAGCAGAAGCATCCTTGTATCAAACAAAGGGATAGTCGAGCGCAAAATTAACCATTGGTGATTTAGGGTCACCAGGCTCAAATATAATTACGTATCAAGTTGAAGGAAGGGATGCGGAAGTAATCGTTCTATACCCTCGTTATTTTCGGTTTGTTGTTACTCGTTTTGGGACAGCCGTTGTGGCTCGATGCACTTGGCCTGTTACGAGATAGTTTTTTTGGATATTTAATATGATCACAGTTGGGTATTTTATGTTTTAAGGTATAAAAAGGTATGGTATGAACATATTCACATTGATCTGTTTTTTTTTATTGAATGCAATTGTATTTACTTTTATTTTATTATTAGAATGACAATACTATATACTAATAATATTAGAATACAATTTGTATTATTATCTCATAATTATTCACATTATTTTGACATTTAATGTATATTGAATAATTATTTAATTGTTTTTAATTTATTTATTTTACCGACTTGGTAGATGCTGTATTTAATAATTTCATTGTATCCTCAATGTACTATAATTTGTCAGACTGAATTTTGCATCTTCATATTTAAAGTGTGAGATGTTATTATGTTTTAATAAATAAATAATAATTAGTCCGCCAGTGCAAATTAGGGAAACAAAAATATTAAATGTAGTTAAAACCTTTTACAATTACTGTTGTAACTTTAACCCGGCAGTTAGATCATAGATAGTACTAAACTTAACTATACTATTTAAGACATTTATCATTGATTAAATTAATATTAAATTAAAGTTTTATGATTGATATTATGGATTTTGAAAAAAATGTGATTTTATATAAGCCCCCGACTGAGAAGTAAGATCCACATAGCTTAAAAAAACTAAAGAACACGCGAAACGCACATTTGCACAAACCATACTCACGAGCCCAAACTACTAGCCATTAAAGAGTTCCACTATCCACCTCCTGGCTCCATGATCTGATCAGCTCGATGGTACCAAATTATTGTATTGTCTTCGACATTACATACATTTTTTAACTCGATACGATAATTGAAAGTTTCAAGATTAATTTACTTGCATAGTTAGTTACAGGTGAAGTTAATAAAATCGCGTTAAAAAGAAACACGAAATCTCTAGTCACAGAACTAGCAATTATTACAACAAAAGATCAATTTCACAATAAAATAGCTGTTCTTATTCCGGCTCTAAAAGGAAAGCACCTAAGAATTACGTGCCCTAATTCTGAAATACATTTCAATTGAACCGTGTAGGGACGCTTTATCGAAATGACGCATGGGTCCCGATATGTAGAGGGAAAAGTCTTTGGGCTGAGTAAATTGTGGATTACAGATTTAAAGGGTTACTATAGGAGATTTGAAAATCTGTGTACTATCCCTTTGGCCTCTTCATGCCAGATGGTGTGCTTATCAAAAATTCAGGGCTACTGAAGTAATAACAGTCTGTAATTGTACATACATATAACATTTTTTTGTGAAATAGAAGTGAAAGAAAATACTGGCTGAGGACAACTTAGATGTACTTTTATTGAATAAAAAAATGTATTGATTGAAGGCAATGTTAAAAGTACACACAATCGCCGAGAATGTATGAAAGGTATGATGAATATAAAAGAAGCGAAAGAGGTATGTCAGGATCGTAAAAATGGCATTCGATTCTCTGAATCGTCTCTGCTTACCCTTCTTGTGATAAAAGGCGTGATGACAGATAGATATAGACTATTTTTAGTTTTTTAATTAATTTATCAATTATACACAACAATATAAAAACCTTAAATCAAATCTAAACATTTTTAGTTTGTCTCTTTGGTTTTGTTTGTTTCATCTAGTTAGTTTCTTTAATATCTGAATGAAATATGTACCGATTTTACCGACTTATTTTTTAAGGATATAATAATTTCTCGACATTTAATTTTATCTCACAGACATAATTATGACGAAAATCGGTTCTGTAGTAATTTTTTAGATATTCAGTAATTTGTCTCTGTTTACTGCTGAAAATTATATATCAGAGAAAAGCCTTGGAAATTTTCGAATCGACAGTGGTCTAGCGGTTTATGTGGTGCATCGCAGGATGCCACATTATGGTACAAATCCCATCCACAGCGGTTTTTTTTTTACATTTTTTTTATTTGCGTTATTATTTCTAAGGTAAAAGTTAACCTTTTTAAAAAAAGTGTATTTTTTAAAAATTGTGTACCTACTGAAAAGTAAGAAATAATTAATATTAGTTCTTAGTAGACAACTTAGTTCCCAAATTCACTAATCTAGACATTAGGAACCTACGATCATCAGTACAAACCATAAATATTAAACAGATCTTTATAAGATGTTTACCTAATTTTGTATCCTAATTTGGCAGTAACCGTCTTTAAATTCTACGACGAAATATTAATTATTTCTTACTTTTCAGTGCACAATTTTTGAAGTCGGTACCTACACTTTTGTTATTTTGCATTTAATTCAACTGAACCTTAAATTAATAGGTCAATCGGACTTGTTTCTTTAAATTGACAATTATATTGTGGTGAATCTATTCGATATTTTACTGTTTCCAAAGTAAACTCATAACACAAATAGTTACAAATTATATTCTTATAATTTACATCCCCAAAGCAAAATTATTTATTGAACAAAGCGAACTAAATTATTTCTGAAAATGAGTCTCTGTTCAAAAATAATAGTTACCTACATCCTTGGTTACTCATGCTAAATTCAGTTCGTCAAGTTTCCCTACATTTGTCTTAAGACGATGATATGCGCAAATGAGAACAAACTTAACTCATTTGCCCGAATCTCAACCACACAACCCTCAACTTTACAAAGGTACTGAAAATAATGACTCGTATCTTAAGTAAGCTTAAGGTTTGTTATATACCTAGTTCACTATAACATATCCATGTTTACGGGTTATAAAAAGGTAATTTTAAATAATCACAAGTTACCTCACTAGGTAGTTACACCACTGTACTACGCTCAAAGCCAAAGGTCCCGAGTTCAAATTTCAAGACCAAGCCATCATCAGCTGTGATTAACGATACAGGTCATATGAACCACAATGTCATTATTTATTGACGTTATTTTTGGATAACTCAAAAATCAAGATCTTTCATTTGGAAAGCCACTAATTTAGGGAGTTTAGGACAAAAATATGTATGTATCTACTGTAAATATTTTAATTTTATTATTGAATTACTGAAGATAAAATGAAACTGCCAGATATTCATGAAGTTATTAAGTAATAAAATGTAATTTCACAAAGCATTTCACATTCCGTTTCAATTAAACATTTTAATCGATTTTGCATTCATCTATTAATTCCTTTAAATGTGAGCAGTGGGTTGTCTCGAACCAATCTGAACATTCCTGCAAAAAATAATTAAATTTTTTATCAATATAGTAATTTTTAAAGAAAACAGGGTGAGTAGAAGTCGGACTATAACTGCTAGTTTTTATGTGAATTCGTTGATTTCGCCGTCGCGAACTTGTTGACATAGAAAGCTCCATGTTGCCATCGATATATACTTATATTTTTTAATCCCTCTGGGTCGTCTAGTTCCCTTGGAATCACATTTGAATCGCATTTGAATGCTGCAAAGTTGAAATTCTTGATTTTCGTGACTGGCGCTCGGCTTTTTCGGCAACCTGGTTCAAGCTGGTATAATTTTCTTGTGCTTGTTTCTTCCTCAAACAACGAAGACGTAGTTTATATACACCCTGGAGTGATTTTGGTCGGTGGCACACGGGATTTTGTCTTCTATCTGTAGACTTATTTGTTTTTGGTCTTGCCATTTTGGAACTATTTTTTTTTAAATACAGTTTATTTCATAAATACATAGAATAATTTCGACGATAGCTCTCTTCAAACTGAACGGTAGACGCGCAACCTCTCATTTTTAGTGCTCACTTCCACCGCTTATTACTTCATCAAAGGGAGCCGAGGTTAGGTCCAACATAATATATGATTTTGTGTAACCGCGATTGGTTTTATTTCTTCACGGGTTGTCTTACAGCTCCCGATACTGTGTTACGGTCTCAGTACCCTGAGGTACCCCCAGCGGAAGTCCAAGTCTCCCTCTTTTAGCCGATGGTATTTGTGAGGCTATACTTTAACGAGTGGCCAGTGTTATATTTAGATGGAAAGCCTCTAAGTGTGGTTTGTTGGATCATGTACATACATAAGTTTTGAATTACAAACACCGCATTAGTAAATTTTTGTGGTTCATAAACTTTAGTAGCATGAAGCTTTCAAAAGTACATATTTTCTTGTCGAAATTTATCTGCTCAACTTAATAGTTCGAAAGAAATTCTCTTTCACCAAATACTCCTTTAAAAAATAAAATACATTAAATACTTACAGTATTAAGTTGATACAATATACAATTTCTTAATTTAATCAAATCACAAACGAAATCCGGGCCATATTTAACGAACTTGGATTTTTCAGAACATTTATCTATTAATTTGTTCATAACTTTCGGAAATTCTGCAAGCTCGGTCTCAAACTCTTTCTTTATGGCCTCTTCATCTACTGTACCGTCTTCAGTTAGGTAGCCTCGCTTTTCAGCAATACATTTATCTATTACACACTGAAAAATAATTAATTTCAAGATTGAACGCAAATTAGTTTAGTATGGAATAGTAAAAAAGGAGGAGGAGGTTCTCAATTCGTCGAAATCTTTTATGTTTTTTATTACTTGAAGATGCCTGGACCGATTTGGAATATCTTTTTGTTTGAATATCTTTGGGACCATGGGTCATCAGGTCAGGATCCGATAATGGGATCCTGGAGAAATCGAGAACTCTTCAAATTTTATAGGCACACTTGAAGCCATTAGGGTATTTTTTTATAGGGACTTGTGCATTTGCTTTCGGAAAGCTTTATAAAACAGTATCAGTGTGACTCGTCTCATAAATGTAGTGATCTGATGATGCAGATGATGCAATCAATTCTTTAAAAAGAAGAGGTCCATTAAAATCTAGGTGCTTTACACATACTATAAAGTTTCCCACCATGTCTGTCTGTCTGTCTGTCCATGATTTTCTTCGTGCCGATTAGATTGATTTATGATAAATTTTTAAATGTGAAAAACTGGCGACTGAAAACAAATACGTGAAAATGTATGATAATATGAATACTTACAGAGTGGTGGTGGTGGTGGTGGTGTTTATGTTCATTGGAACTATCTTCAAGAAGTTCGTTGATATCAACTTTATGAATATGGAAACATTCTTTGACATCGTCAAACGATTTTGGAGCAATGTATCTTGTCTTACAACAGAGTGTGCTGTGCTAAAATGATAAAAATAACATAATTTCTAAGTTCATGAGATTTTTTTGGTTAGATTTTTATGAATGTAATAGGTATTGAATAATTTCATACATTTTTCCTTTTATACCCCTAATAGTTGAATTTTGTAAAATTTGAAGGTTTTGGAAATTTCGTGATAGGTATCTCTTTTGTATCTAAGAATTTAGGACGATTATTTTTAAGGTTCCGTACCTAAAGGGTGTCAACGGAAACCCTATTACTAAGGCTGTTTGTTCGTCCGTCTGTCACAGGGCTGTATCTTTTGAACCGTAATAGTAGTTACAAATAAGATCAATCTTAATAATGGCAATAAAGACAATACATACTATAAAATAAAAATAATATAAACAAATTTTATTATCGTCTATAGAAAACGTTGATGAAATACACGGTTACGCCGAAGCTAAAAATCCATGGCTCTTAGCCTACCCAAATTCACATGTACCCATAGTCCCGTCCTTACAAAGTGGGACTAGCCACTTTGCACATTAGTACGGAATGATACTACAAACGTCTACTAACAGATCAGGCGCGTCTCCTAGGTGTTGCTGAGTGGGAATGTTGGTACTCTGTTACAGCGGAACATAATGAGAATCGCTTTGGGACTACGCCTGGGGGCAAAATTAATTGTGTCTCATAGCTGCCATTATGGAGAGGAGGTGGATGAGCTGGGCCACCACGTTCTTTCGTGTATCCGTAGTTCAGGACGCATTGCAAGACACGCCAGCCTTAATGACATCATTCGTCGTGCCCTCGTCAACAATAATGCGCCAACCATTTGAGGAACATATAGAGCTGGTACGTGATGATACTGATGATGGCAAAAGGCCCGAGTCCGACTCGCACTTGGCCGGTTTTAGTATCTACTTACGACATGATACAGCTTTGAGCAGTTCTTGGGCAGATCAAGATCAGCTAACACTCCCTGAAATAATATTAAATGTTATGTTAAAATATCAAAGTCTAACTAACACAATCTCAATGCCATCGATATAATAAATATGTTACAAGCAACATTTTAGACAGAGTTTTTTTATGATCTCTGAAAGTTTTATTGAAATTAATTGAGACAGATAGACATAAATATCGTGTATTCATTTCAAAATCACAGACACAATAATACTGAAATATGTGTCTCTAGTGAGAAAGGGTATATATCTCAAATTGTACCCTTTTTTGATTTTATGCTATTGATAATAAACAAAAAATATCTTTCGAATGGTCTAAGAAACGTATCGATATTGATTAAAATGACGGAGATACGAAATGTGAAAGCGTATAATACGGAAAATTTTACTCACAAAATTTGCATGCAAAAAAGTAATAAGTTGAAATAGCAGTACATCATGTCGAAAGCTTAGTGAAAACTTGTTCAACTCGACATGTAGCTTGTAGGCCTTTTCATGAAATACGTTTATAATTATTTTTACACTTAGATCATGGAAAATTTGACTATTTTCACAGGACTATTTAAACAAATTACTATAATTTCAATGATTACAATTAAATTATTTAAAAAAAATAAAGGACACACCCAAAATCTGTTAATGTATTTGAAGAGAGCGCAAAAAGTTACAGCAAATACAACCATGTAAGTACAAAAAAAATTGACTCTCCTAAAAGGAGCTATTTTAATTGTACTTTTTTTCACTAAAGCCACATAAATGATATAATAATGTGCAGGTAAAAAATCTATGAAATATGATGTTGCTGAAAATCTCACCTGAATTGCCCCAAGAGCGACAACAAACAATAATACTTGACACATCATGTTGCCTTCAGTTTATGTTATAATAATAACTTGAATAATAAACTACTTTTATAGGTGTGAACCTGTTAAATTGACCGTAAAGGCTTAATGTTGGAAAACTGCCATATCATTTTATCATTATATACCTACTCGCTTTTGTGCGATTGTCATTCATACTTTATCATAGCAGGGATTCCCTTTGTGAATTAATTAGGGATATTTAACTGGACAAGTGTTGTAGAGGCAGGGTTCCGTAGTGTTTTAAATTATCGACCATGAAAAATAAATAATAATATTTATTATAAGATGCAGGCAGTCTAGGTTATGTCGCCATATATCGCTTTCCGCCCCAATTTCTCTAGCGGTAATTTTTTAAATGTATAAAAAATACACCTGTATTCTGCACGTTTTTTTTTGGTAACTGAAAATTGAGGATGTCACACTTGTTTAAATGTCGTTTTATCAAATTTTATATAAAAGTTGTTAAAAAATTACAGCTAATTAAGTAAAAAGTGTTTCAACATGGTAGGGTGCACGTTATGTCATCGAAATTTATGACATCGGAATTCATGTCATAGATGCACTTTTAAGAAATGCACGATACAAATATTAATTCCTACTATAAAAGAATTCGATTCCTACATTCGACCATGTAGGTACTAATGGGGTTTTTATAAAAAAAAACTATGTACATTATCCGACAAACCGTACAAAGAGGCTTTTACAACTATATACCTCAACATAGCTGGCCACTCATTAGGTATAGCCTCACAAAATCATTGGCTAAATGAGGAAGACTTTGTCTTCCACTGGGTAAGGTACGGCAACGGTTCCCGGGAGCTGTAAAGCAACCCGTTCAGTTAGGTACATATTATATTATTCATATCCTAAAATATTTTCAAAATTTTACTATAAAATTGTATGGCTTTTAACATATATTTCATTAGAATTGACGGATTTGACGGATGGATATGACGCACTATAGGGCTCCGTTTTTGTCGTTAATCTACGGAACCCTAAAAAAGATAGAGTAACTTATTTTTTTAACTTAGTTATTTAACTTTTTGATGTTATTTATTTATTCACTATTTATATTAGATATATAATGTAAAAATAAAATTTCGAAAAACATACTAATGTTTTCATCTAATGCCTGGAACACTTATTATGGTTTTAACAATACACATCCGTCATTTTTGCATAATTTATTTCATATTATGTCAAAGTACGCAAAAAATTAAACCATACTTTTTTTACAATCAACAGCTCAAAAGTATACCAAATAAATTCACATAGATATTTAGTGGTTCGTATGAGATGTATTTATTTTATTTGTTTCATTTCCGCCTTGGCTTTCCACTTGGAAATGTTTGAGATGTGACATACAATTTATCCCGAAGGATTTCCAGGTTAAAAAGTAGCTTCATGTCACTCTCTATCCTATATATTTGTATTTATAATATTAGTTAGGAGTGAAAGATGATGTTGTGACTAAAATTAAGAAAAGTAGTTTACGCTGGTTTGGACACGTTGAAAGAATGTAGGATGAAAGATTGACTAAAAAGGTTTATATGGCTGAAGTGAAAGGAAATGTTGGCAGAGGACGACCTAGGTGTACCTACTTTTATTGAACATTTTTATTGATCGATGGAAATATTAAAAATAGACACAATCGTTGAGCATGTATGAAAGGTATGTCAGAATCGTAACTAATTGCATTCGATTGTCTGTCTCTACCTAACCCTAATTATAGATAGTTTTGGATATCGACTTAACTTCTCTTCTTCTTCTATGCTATGGAAAAATGTTCTAATAAAGTAAAAATAAAAGAATAATTTTAAAGTTAGGTATTATGTTTATTTTTTTACTTCTTTATATTTCTATGTATCAATCATATTTGCAGTATCAGTATCATCAGGCGTAGAGGTATCTTGACCGAGAGTTTCAAGTCTGGACTTCAGTAATACAAAGTATGAGAATGTTGATTTCAGGATCTGAAAATTATTATATTATAGCTTTCAATTTTGTATTAAATGCATATGCTCTAAATTAAATTATAATATATAACAAACTATGACATAAATTATTAAAAGCCGTGTGCTTGATGGTATATGCCATCGACTTTATACAGATACACGGAGGAAATACAATTTTCAATACAAACATTTACACCCACACTTCTTCTTGTAAGATGAATTTTTCAAAAATAATGAAACACGTGTTATTTTATTTCTTTTGAAATTAGTCATCATAGTTACTTAAAAAACATATTTCTCAACCATTTTCCAGAGATGGAATTTCAAATTATCTCTTCTTAAGAAATATTTACTCCACTCGGTTTAGGCTAGCTATCTCTTGTCTGTCAGTCAGGGTTGATGCTGATGCTGTGTTTTTTTTCCTGTAGTCTAAGTACTTGATGTTATGGCATTTAAACTTTGAAGATTGGTATTGAATCTAATTTGAATAAAGTTCTTTCTGTTATTAAAAAATATTCACATAAAACTTTTAAAAACTTACAGAAATAGCTGGTGCATATCCAGCTTGAACCCCAGCGAATCCTGTAAACCTCATGTGTGGTTGGACCCGCAGAAGTAGAATCAGTAATATTCTTCTATGTGGTACTGTCATTTTTTCCCATGGCATATCGTAAACTGAATCAGATAATTCTCCGTTCTGTAAAAATATATATACCCCAGTATTAATGCAAAAGATTGAAAGGACCAAATATATACTTATTGATGCATGACTAGGGTGTGAAAAAGTATGAGTTGGAAATAATGAAGTATGGAGTGATGAAATGCTGACAAATATGAAGGATATAAGAAATAAAATAAAAATACATATTTGAAAAGGTCTCAATATTAACAATGGACATACATGTATGAAACGCATATACCATGAGAAATATGCATATGCTTAACCAACATATTACAGATTACGGATTATCATGTTCTCATGCATAAAAATATCATTGTAAGAAAAATGCAAACGGCCTCTCAGAGTCTCAGGCTTTTCATAGAAAAAAACTGAATTATGAGAATACTTAGTGTTAAAGTGGCAAGACTTGAGGAAGTAAAGTGGTGTAATCAAGCTGTTGTAATAGTCATCTTATATACAATGACGTATCTGAGAAAAATATCTAGCGATTTTTTTTTCAATTTTAATATTTTTATTTGGAATTAAATAATTATGCATTTTGTCATAACAATACGCGGTTGCGAACATAAAATACATTGATATAAAAAAATATATAAATAAAAAATCAAATAATACTGTTCCTTGGTAAGCATATCACTTGAGAACGGCTGGACAGATTTAGCTATTTTTTATATTCGTAATAGTCTGAATGAGATTTTTAAGGAAAGAAAAATTGGAAAAATTACCCGGAAAATTATACATTACATTATACATTATACATACAAAAAATATTATACATTGATATAAAAAAAATATAAATAAAAAATAAATGCTGTTCCAACGTAAGCGTATCACTTGAGAACGGCTGGACAGATTTGAATGAACTTAAGACTAAAATAGGGGGTGAAATAATGTCGTCAGATATTTTTACAATAAAGTAGTTACCTTAGTACAAATCAGTTCTAACAAATACGAGGCTATTACTAGTATACCCATGTAAAGACATGCCATTATACCGTATGTTATTTTCGAAGCTGTGTCCTGAAATATTAAGAAAATTTATTTTAGCCAACTAAAATGTACATAATAAATAAATAACATATTTAAAAACTATATATACCTACATATTATAAAAAGAATACCTCTTCCAGAACTCCTCCCTGTGGCATGGTTCCCAATACACTGTCTACGTTACCTCGCTGAATGATTAAATGATCCTTTGAGCGAGGTAAGAGCCAGCTTGTGGAGCCATATAAACCTTTTTAGTCAATATTTCATCTTTCATTCTTTAAATGTGTCCAAACCAGCGTAAACTACTTTTCTTCATTTTAGTCACAACATCATCTTTCTCTTCGTATTCTTCTCTAATGACATCGTTCCGGATGCGGTAAATGACAAATACTACGTAAGGGCATTTACACTGTATTTATTTTACTTTCATGCTTCTTATGTCACAGGTCTCGCTTCCATAGTAAGTAAGTGATGGAACTAAAACAGCATTATGTATATTCATTTAAATTTTAGTTGTAAGTTGTGTATTCTGCATACATTGTTTAGTCCACCAAATACCTTGCTTCCCGCTTTCAGTCTCCTTTCAATTTCCTTGTCTATCTTTCCACTTCTAGTAAACATACTACCTAAATAAACAAATTCATTCACTTGCTCTAATTTACAACCTTTACACAAATTTACACTCCGTCCTTTCATCATCCTTTTCAAATACTAGTACTTTTGATTTTTAATATTTTGATTTTCTCATAATAAAACTATGCCAAATGAAAACTGATCTATTGATGTTTAGGGGGCGTGGATTGGAGTGGAAAATATTAAATTTTCGTCCATTATTTTGTACAGTTTTTAAAATAACGTAAATGGGGAAACATTTTTGGTGGTAGGTACCTACTCTAAAAATATTATGTCAACTTACACCAAATCTAAATTCCAATATCAATACGGAGTCAATAACCAAGTTGATCAAGTATAATGCAGTTACAGCCGCACCAAAAGAATCTTCAAGATTTGAAAAACACCTGTAACATAATACCTTAAAAATAATCGGTGATATTAACGATGAAACAAAGCAAGGGAAATATGTTATTTCCATGTTCGAAAGAGACTTCGGGTCTAAAAAACATGATGATCTATCTATCTGTCATCACGCCTTTCATCTCAAGAGGGGTAGGCAGAGACAATTGGATGACATTTGTTACGATCCTGACATACCTCTTTCGCTTCTTTTATATTCATCATACCTTTCATACATGCTCGGCGATTGTGTGTACTTTTAATATTTCCATCGATCAATATTTTTTTTATGTGTTCAATAAAAGTACACCTAGGTCGTCCTACGCGAGTATTTCCTTTCACTTCAGCCATATAAACCTTTTTAGTCATCCTTCATTCTTTCGACGTGTCTACCAGCGTATACTAATTTTCTTCATTTTAGAACTTTAGCAACTTACTTCGATAGATCTAAGATTTCGCTTATCGAATACTGCATAAACAAACCTGTTAATAATTGTATGATCTTCAATAAACCTTCGAAGTCTATCCTGAACCTCTTTGTCCGAGAATGTATCAAAATGCTCCTTCAATTCTTCAAAAGAATGTTTTAAAATCTCAATTCTGCCCAACAAATTGAAAATAATTCCATAGAAAATCGTGTCTGACACAATGAATAGGCCACAACCGAATTGCGTTATATATACATCGAACAAATTCAATATAATCCAATTACGCATATTGTATTCGTATTCAAATGGGGCTAAAACGTAGACGAAAGTTTCCAATCTGACTGTGCCGTTCGATGAATAGGCGTCGTGCATGTAGTTGTTAAAAGCTGGCAAAATCATTCCACAAATCATATCGATCTCTGTTGTTATCAACATGTACATGGCTGTCCAACGAGTATACTTTTCAGTTTTAACAAGTGTCTGAAAAAGATACAAAGCTTTGTAACACTATCACTTCACATATTATAAAACAAAGTACTTATTATAAAACAAAGTCCTCGGCCGCATCTCTCGGATTGATGCGGTTTTTACTATTGGGTATTCACGAGCAAAGTTTAAGAGTATTAATAAGATTAATAAGTGGTATCATGTTTAGGAGCTGAGCATTAAAAGCATTCGTGAATCCAGTTGGGGAAAAAGTACTGTCTAATCCGTAACAAAATGATGTAGGAAATAATTTCGTAGGGTAAAATAATCTACAATAAAGTCAGCGGTAGCATATTCAATTGATATAAACCGATACTTCACTCGTAAGGTCCGTAGTTAATTTAAAAACATGCTGACATTATTATCACCTAGGATCGCATAAAGCTATATGTTGGCTATTATTTTTAACAGATTTCAAAAAAAGAGGAGGTTCTCAATTCGACTGTATTTTTTTATGTTTGTTACAACTGGGTGACCGATTTTGATGATTCTTTTTATATTTGAAAGCTGGTGCTTCCCGTGTGGTCCAATTTTTTTTAGTGAAAATTGGTTAAGTAGTTTTGAATAAAAACTGATTTCTAAGTAAATTTTTGTCATAACTCGACGCAATGCCAAGTTGATTTCGATTATTTATATTTGTAATGATACTTGTAATCACTTAAAAGGGAAAAATAAATTAATTTTAAAAAAGGGTACGACTTTAAAAATTTGCACTGAAAAGTAAGAAATAATAAATATTTCGTCGTAGAATTTGAAGACGGTTGTTGCCAAATTAGAAACAACTTAGTTCCCAAATTCACTAATCTAGACAATTCATTAGGAACCACGATCATCAATACAAACATAGATAATATTGTACAGATCTTTATCTTCTTAGATGTTCACACCAACCGTCTTCAAATTCTACGACGAAATATTTATTATTTCTTACTTTTCAGTACAAATTTTTGAAGTCGTTACACTTTTTATTGTCTTCGAAACTTCATATCAGTTCAAATATAATCTAAATGATAATGACAATATTATGCATTCTACTTTACTTACCTTAATGATGAACTCAGTCTTCGGTTCGTAATAATAAATATGTATTATGCTCATAAACTCTGTTAATGCTTGTTCGTATACAGATTGTCTGGCGCATGCCAATCGTGCCTTTAATTAAAGTAAATTATGTCAATAGGAAAACATATAATGGAAAACATAAATTGGGTATAATTTTTAAGGAAACTCTTCAATGATCGTTTGCAATTTTAGATTACATTCAAATAAATACAATGTACAATGACTCTGATTCCCTGGGAGCGAGGTCGGGCCCGTGCATGGGATGCTACGTGCGTGGACACATTAGCCCCGTCTCATCTCAGGGAAACAGCAATCAAAGCGGGAGCTGCGGCGGAAATCGCAGATTCTAACCAACGGCGCAAATATAGTTCAATTATTGAAAACTACAAATTTGTGCCGTTTAGGGTAGAAACTCTAGGTCCGTGGGGTTAAAATGCCAAAAAGATATATATCCCCTCGACTGATCATCAGCTCTCCCGGTGACAAGAGGGCTGGCTCAACCATTCAGCATCGCGATTCAGCGGGGAAATGCAGCCACTATGCTTACCACTATTCCACGCGGACCTGGTTTATTTAGTTATTTTTAATGTTTAGATTAGTTTTGTTAAATTAATAAAAAAAATACATTAATAATACTAAATTGACGAGCGGTAGTCAGTCATACTTCAAAGAATTCTAAGTGCAAACGTCGTCATTAATTACTTCATGTATTTAAGATACTTCGTGTAACTACGCTCTGCAAACACTAATATTTACTCATCAATTAATATAGAAGGTAACATACAAACATATTCATTACTAACATAAACCCATCTTTGCTTTCCTGAAACGGGTAAAAAATGTATAGGTCTTTCAACACCCGTAATCTACCAAATAATTTATATTTTATAATAAAAAACTTAGGTACATAAAAAAACAAATCTTCATGGGTTGCCTTACAGCTCCCGGGAACCGTTGCCGGCCCCAGGGTACCCAGCGGATGACAAAGTCTTCCTCACTTAGCCGAAGATTTTTTTGAGATAAAAACCCATTGGTCGGATGTGTGGATCGAACCCGCGACTTCTTAATTGTGAGCCGACGTTTTACCCACTCGACCACCGACGCCCTAGGTACATAATCCGACAAACCACACTTAAAGGCTTTTCCATCTAAATGTACCTCAACCACTCGTGGCCACTCGTTAAATATAGCCTCAAACATACCATGGTTAAAAGAGGGAGATTTGATCTTCCTATGAGTATCCTGGACCAATAACTCGGTTTCGGAAGCTGTAAGGCAATCCGTGAAGAAAAAATGTCTTTCACAGGTAGCCTCAAAAATTCCTTGACTACGTCTGTAACACTTGTTCTCCACTGGGTACGTGAAGATAAAAAACTTACATTGATAAAGCACCCAGCCATAAAGACGCAGAAAATATTGGCAGCTTTAATAAACGGGTAAGTGTGATAATTCAGAAGTAAGTAAGCCAATTGCGATACCAAACTTATTGGACCGAAAGTAATTGTCACATAGTACATGATATCAAATATCAATGGTTGTCTTGGTAAGCCCCACCATTCTTGTTTACCAATTCCAAATGGCTTCAAAGTGAATGCTAAAATTCGCCAATATCTGAATGTTTGTGGTGGTTTTCTAGAACAAAGATAATACTATCATTTTGTGTAGGTTTAGGAAGGTGTCCTTGACCCTAATAAATATTTAAGCACAAACTAGAAGGCGCTAGCAATACAGGCCAAGAGGTTCTGATGAAACCAGAAGAACTTTAAATTGCTTACCCAATTTTCATCAAAAATATAAGCTAACAGCATTCAAATATGCCCGTGATCTTCATTGATGCTGGTATCTACACCAGTGAAGGAAGTCTCGGTGCGAGTTTTTTGCAGTTACTTCTGGTAGAATTGAGAGCAGGACAAGAGGAAGGATAATTTAGACGAACTGAAGGATTAGCCAGTTAAAACTACCCCTTCAGGCAAACAACTTATCGAGATGATAGGGTTGATTGATTTGGGGTCAGAAAGGATTGGACAGTCTCTATGATAATGACATTATCTCCCACCTCCCATAGGTTTAAAAGCACGTTCTTCGTAGAATTCAGGGTTAGGTTAGGTTAGGTTAGGTTAGGCTTTTTCGAGGGAGCTGTGTTGAGAGGTGGACGAACTCAAAAATATAAACACATGAATAATAATAATATAAATCTCGCACGATTTTCTCGTTTTCTTTATCTATACTTATTACAATACTTACAAATATTCTTCGTACATTTTGTACGTTGCCTCCATTTTGAAAAGTGTTTTGATATGAAATGAAATTTAAATTATAATGTATTGATTTTATTAAAATTATTATGTATCTTAAACAAGGGTGACCATAAATTTTCTTAAAAAAAATTATAAGGTTTTTATTTCCATTTGGTTTTGTTAATTGACTTTTCATGCTTTGAGGGCGCGTAAAGCAGGCGTTTGCAATTCTTCTAAAGGAATAATATATATTATTTAAAAGTGACAATTCTAGTTCTATTGCATGAAGCGCCTGGCTTGACAGTTAGAACAAATTGTGTAATTTAGGCAATTAATTAGCTAAATGTGGACAATGATACAGTGACGGAGCGTTATATTAAATTTTATTTTATTTCCCAGAAAATGATCGAAATTAACACCCGAATTTCGAATATGTCCCCGCGTTTCGAATTTCCTTCAAGCAGAATCTCAGGCTACAGTAAAATTTAAAGTGTATACAATCCTGAACGTACTTACTCACGATTCGCCCGAGGACTTGAAGGTTAAAGAAAAGTGCTTTTAAATTAACTAAGTACCTTTTTATTAGCGATCCAATCTTTAAGTATTATAATAGTTTTTAATATTAACTTTGTTTTTATCAGGGTTCCGTACTCAAAAGGTGCAAACGGAAAACCTTTTATAAAGTAGGCCACACATTGGTCCGGCATTGCACCGAAAATTTGATCACCATACGATCTAGGCGGACCATTTGTTATAAGAATTGGACGAATCTGTGGTCAGTTTCGGTGGACCGTACAAGAAACGTGTATTTTTTACTAACCGTCTGTAACAGAGCTGTATCTTTTGAACCATAATAGGTATTTTCACAGTCCGACTCGCACTTGGCCGGTTTTTATTCAATCTAACTTAATATCACAGATGGCTATAGACTTTAACTCACTATAGCATAATTTAGGTTAGTTTTCTTCAGCTGAAATTTAGTGGAAACCTACCTATAAATAAAATAAACATTTCTGAAACTAATACAATACAATATTTAAGAATAAAAGCTGTTGAGGAATTCTGTCTGGCCTAATAAGTATTGGTCCGGATTCTACGTCATGCCATGGCGACCAAAGCACGCGTCCCGTGACATGATGGGGAATCCAGTTTAATAGGGCATTATCACAGTCGGCGGGATCATCTCAGATACCGATTAATCGGCATATGATCACTACTAAAATCACTTAAAAGGGAGAAATAAACCTTTAAAAAAAAGTGTACCGACTTCAATTGCACTGAAAAGTAAGAAATATATAATAAAAATTTCGTCGTAGAATTTGAAGACGGTTGGTGCCAAATTAGAAATAATGTAGTACCCAAATTCACTAATCTAGATAATTCATTAGGAACCTACAATTATCAGTACAAACACAGATAATATTGAAAAGATCTTTACGTCCTTAGATGTTTACTTAATTTTGTATCCTAATTTGGCACCAAGACGCGTCTTCAAATTCTACGACGAAATTTTTATTATTTCTTACTTTTCAGTGCAAATTTTTTAAGTCTGTACACTTTTTTTTAAAAGGTTTATCAGTAGTGATCTACCGACTAGTGGGCCTCTTTGCCGACTAATCGCCAACTAGTCGCCGACTATAAAAGTGACCGAATAGTTGGCTGTTCCTACTAATCGGTAGATCCCTAACTTTTCCATGCGAATTATTGGCATAGGTTACCTACAGATTTTCCTTCATCTGTTTTTTTACATTTGTATCAGAATTTTTGCATAGTAGGTAGGTACCTACTTATTTATTTTTTACTAGCTTTCCACCCCGGCTTCGCCCGTGGATATATTCGAAAATTATAAAATACAACCTATGTCACTTAGGGATATCGTAGCTTTCTATTAGTGAAATAATTTTTAGAATCGGTTTAGAAACTTACAAACTTTACCTCTTTATAATATTAGTATATTGATCTATCATCACGCCTTTCATCCAAATAGGGGTTGGCAGAGAGAATCGAATGCCATTCGTTACGATCCTGACAAACCTCTTTCGCTACTTTTATAATCCTCATACTTTTCATACATGCTCGGCGATTGTGTAAACTTTTAATATTTCCATCGATCAATTAATTTTTTATATGTATCCTTTCACTTCAGCCATATAAACATTTTTAGTCAATCTTTCATCCTTCATTCTTTCATAATATTAGTAAAGAATTAGAATTATTATTACAGTGCATTTAGGTCTGATATAGTCCATTCAAATATGAATTATTAATCGCATTACTATCTACTATTACTATCAACATAAACACAAACGCGCTATAAGTTCTTAATTGTTTTTGAAAATAAATGCTTAGCATTTCAAAGTTACAATGTATATACAATGTACTTATAATAACCTTGTTGGATATTCAATAACAACGAGCTTGAATAGCAAACAAACAACTTCATTGTATATCTTTAGTTTAGGTACTTACAAAACTACCCCTTTGGCGTTCTAATAATTGTTTTATTTATAGATCTTGAATATATGAACTTCCCTAGAGTTCAAGCTTACTCCGTATCAAATTTCACGAAAATCGGTTCAGTGGTTTAGCCTTGAAAGCGTAATAGACAGACAGACAGAGTTACTTTCACATTTATAATATAGATCCATACATCTCGTACTTCTCTTACAGCCCAGGCTACCCAGCGGAAGACTAAGTCTCCAGTGAGTGGCCAGTTCTGTTGAGGTATATTTTAGATGGAGAAAAAATTTTAGTGTGGTTTGTCGGATTATGTACATGCTTTAATTATAAAAAAAACCCATTGGTACATGGCCGGGATCCGGGATCGAACCCGTGGTCTGCCTAGTTAATACCAGACGTCTTAACCACTTAATAATAACCGGGCGAGAATGTGGATTTAGAACAAAGCGTCATCTTTGGATTTTGAACATTTTGGTGTCAAAAATAAAGGACTCTTGAATCAAATAAAAAAAAAGTGTATCGACTTCAAAATTATGCACTGAAAAGTGTGCTTTCCGAAAGCAAATGCACAAGTCACTATAAAAAAACCCCAAATCGCTTCAAGTGTGCCTATAAAATTTGAAGAGTTCTCGATTTCTGCAGGATCCCATCATCAGATGACCATGGGATCACCTGAAAAGTATTCCCTTTCAAACCAAAAAAATATTTCCAAATCGGTCAAGTAATCGGGGAACATACATAAAAACGAATTGAAAACCTCCTCTTTTTTGAAGTCAGTTAAAAATACAAAAGTACTTACATAGATACAAATTAAATCTAAAAAAAATGGTTTCTGCACACAAATTTTGCGCCATTTGCTCCACCATTCTCGCTGTATTCTAGATATTTATAATCAGCCTACCCAAACTTAATTGGCTTTAACATGTGGAGATTATCACGGTCTTAATTAGTGAAGAACCTTATCCTTTCTAAAATTCTAATTCAACTTGCAAACCAGCAAAGTTTTCTCATAATGTGCGGTCTTGAGAATGACTCGGAATAACAATATTGTCCCTTCACCCCTCATTAGGATTCGAAATGTGAGAGGGTTGTAATTATAACAATGATTATGGGGAAGTTTTTGAATCGTTTTGTTCAATAGTTTCATGAAAATTTTAGATATGGGGCAGCATAGTGAATTATTGAGCCCATATTAACTTTCATCTTCTATTATGGTCTTGAATTCATACAAAAATTTCAGCTTTTCTTTCCCTAAAACCTATCTATCTATCATCACGCCTGTCAGGGGTAGGCAGAGACAATCGAATGGCAATTGTTACGATCCTGACATATCTCTTTTGCTTCTTTTATATTCATCATACCTTTCATACATGCTCGTCGATTGTGTGTACTTTTAAAGTAGGTTTAATTTTTGTGCTCAAAATGCTCGGTCACAGTTGACTGATTTGCTACCTTCGAATAGGTCCGATCTTCGGCATAACCTCCGATTCAAAACTTTCGGAGCCGAAGTCGAAGTCGGAGTTGGAGCTCCGTAACATCCCTAATAGGAATGTCAAAATATTTCAACTTGCAGTGGCGTTAGCGATTCAAGGAACCCATTATGGAAACATTCTGAAATTAACAAAGGTAGACTGTTCGCCATAATACATAATATTTGTATGAGCGTCTCAACCTGGCTCAATTTATTTGGCGCACATAATACCAAATCGTAAACGACGCACTTATAAATAAACTGTGCGACGCCACAGAAGTAACGATTTCCAATACGCGATTTCATATGACGATTTCCAGAATCGGTGTCGTAACAACACCTTCGTTTTATGACTTTATCCGTTTATCTGGATACGGCAGGCTCAAAACTCGGCAAGCATTAAATATAACGATGAACGTTTTCTATCGCTTCTAAGTAATGTAGTGAGAAAAAATATTTTCCTATCTGAAAGAGGCATGTGGGTGCAATGTACAATTATTTCTCACCTTGCTTTCAGTTAATAATCTGCACATATTGTAACCTAGGTATCATTCATTTATTTGGAGTCTGAGTTTGGGGTATGGCGGCACATCGCGTCGATATAGATTGGCATACTTATATACAACTTTCTAACGACAAAATCTAAAAACTGTTATTTCTGCTGAAAAATTTTGTAAAAATAATTTCACTTAGATATTGGTATTAATTTTGAAATCACAGACACAACAAACAAACACATCTTCACGGTCTTTATACCTTGCGGTGTGGCCAGAGACATCAGTAACAGTGTCCACATTGAACAGAACAGGTGGCAAGTCTGTTGCTGCACTTAATGGACCTAAATGTGTCACTTTTTTTAACAGACTTAAATATATGTTATTTTTAGAAAACGTTCCCTCCAAAACATGAATTGTATAGATTAGATAAATTATTTTGTGAAGATACCGTACAAAATAATAAAGAATTTCTACTGTAAAAGTGTTTTAACATTTCTCGATAAATAATTTGTTTACCTAGAAACGCTTTCTAGAAGACTTCTGAAAACTTACAAAGCTTTTGAAAACAAATGTATTTTTGAACCAGGGTTGTCTTTAGGACATAATATGACAACAAAACGATTAAAGATATATTCCCACGACTGATCATCTTCTCTGGTGACAAGAGGACTGGTTCTTTCCTCGCTCAATGACTCAGTGTCGCGATAGGGGAATGCAAAATTATATTTTCCAGAATTGATCACGAAATAGCTGAAAGAATTTGAATTAAATATTCTCTTGTTTCATATAAAAACTTATGTACATTATCCGACAAACCACACTTAGATGCTTTTTATTTAAATATACATAAACAGTACTGGTATAGCCTCACAAATACCATCGGATAAAAGAGGGAGACTTGGTCTTCCACTGGGTACTCTGAGACCGGTTTCGGGAGCTGTAAGGCAACCCGTGAATAAAGAAAAAAAAGTATTCCAAAATAATATTTATTTATACAACATTTAAAAATATATTTAGAAGGATTAAATAAAAGGAAATGCCAACCTTACTCGGGCTTTAGAAATAAAGTACTACGGGAAGTAGAATAACAATTTAAGAGATTTCCCGAAGTTTTTGTATAAAATCAGAACTTGTTCAATTTGAGGAAAGTGTGCTGCATTATTAATTAATACGATTTCAATAATTTATGTTTTTCAGTGACACGTTTTAGCAGAAATAAATGTTACTTACCATCACGGCCTTTATATCTCGAAGCGAAACCATAGACACTGGTAACAAGGTCCACATTTAGAGTAAGTATGTCCTCATATCAGAGAAGTATATTTTATTATCAGAAGAATTGCGGACGATAGCTTTCTCCAGTCCAGTTTTTAACATGTTTCTTACCGATTTAAAAAGTATATTTAATGAATCTGAAATAATCTAAATAATCCCTATTATTTTTGAATAATAAAGCAAAACTTATGGATATTCTTAGTCCATGTTTAACCTGTAGAGAAATTAAAAGATTCTGAGATGTGATTCTGGAGAAAGATGGAAAGAATCAGCTGGATATAGAAAATAACTAACAAATAACGATCATAGGGAGAAAATATATTTCATATTAGGACACGATAATTTTTATGAATAAAATCATGGAAGGAAAAAAGAATAGAGAAAAGCAAAAACTAATTAATACAGGCGTCGTACCAAGAAGTCAAATTAAGAGTATTAATAGGCATCTTTTATTTCCCTCAACAGAAATATCTTACGATGGTTTCCTTGGAGTCATAAGTACCATGGATACATAAAAAAAATTAGACCTATAAATATTGACGCTTTTTCATTTACGTTATATATATATATATACGTAAAATTGTATCCAATAATGTTATCGCACAAAAACATAGACAATTTTATGTGCTGGACTTTGAAAATCTATCAACATTGTTGACCGCTGTTTCACAGTTGATCGCCCATGAAAGTGCTTGTCTCGCGACTCAGTAGGTTCGATATGAACTGAAATAAAATACCTAGAAAACTTTGTAGAAATTCTTCAAGCAGCTAATTTTAATCGACTAGTATTGGTACTGGGCACAATCCATTGTAAATATTTATTGAGTTACAATTACCATCGGCTAAAAGAGAGAGACTTGGTCTTCCGCTCGGTACCCTGGAACCGCTAACACGGTTCGGGAGCTGCTAAGATTTTGTAGAGGCGGGCCACGCATCGTCTTATAAAATCTTAGGGGAGCTGTAAGGCAAAACCTGTGAAGAAGAAGAAAAAAAAAATTAAGTTTATTAATGACATCATGTAATAAAGGTATACGTTGAATTTTATTCTGTCTTTAGCTAATTGTTATTTTAATAAATTGTACTGAAAATGGCTACGTTTAGGATTTTTTTAAATTTATTCAGATTGTTGAGAAAATAAAGATGGCAGGAACGCTTTGGTAACGACTGTTTTAGGTTGATCCAACATTAATATATAATGGATCTTTCCAATGGATTTAGTGGCTTCGTTTATACCAAAACATCATTGCACATAAGAACAAATTAATACATAATTATAATATACGAAATAATGTACCTACCTAATTACATTTTTACAAACAATGTCTAAAATGTTAAGCCATGTGGCACATTAAAAAAAATTGCTGAAAATTATTTTAATTAGGGGACTAATTTGCGGTAGATGAGGATATGTCAACAAGTATGAATATTTACACTTGAGCGATACAATATTTCTAAATAAAAAAAACAGTGAACCTTACAGTCGCATATGATGTGTAACATCTGATATCTCACCTTGGTAATAAGCAACATTAACATCATATCCTGAAAACATTAACACTTTATACACAACACTGTAGGTTAAGCGCACAGCTTATGCGTTCTCCTTCTTTATTTCCTTCTTTCTCGTCACACACACGCACACACTGTTGGCTGACAGTACCAACCTCTCAAAAAATCCGCGCGCTCACATTGGTCAAATCAAATAGCGCGCGCTTCCCCGGCTTCCTGTTACACACTTCCGTCCCTTTTCACTAAATCACTTGCAGGAAAGCGAGAGGAAATATACTACACATCAAAAATGACTTAGCAAGAAAGATGTCTTCCGCTGAAGCCTGAGTGATAAAGCACCCAAAGCGTTTATTGTTTTGAACTCAAAATAACAAGCAGAATCGGAAATTCGAGGTAGTTTAAACAGAAAGTATATGCCGTGGTTTAGGCTGGGTGTTCACATTATCCAGCTCAACTCGCTTATTAGTTAGGATGTCAGCGCAGACGTGACAAGGGTCGCAAGTTGTAGACTGCTCCGTTTTACCAATATACTTTGGTTATTAGTTCGCTACCGTACTATTATGAAAGGGCTATTATTTATCTTCTTAATTTGTTATTAAAGTAATTAACAGTCAAAGGGGTTTGGAAGGTCGTTAGTGGATCCTAAAAAAATAATCGTGTTGATTAAGGGACTTGAGTGTTGAGGGAAGGTTTCTTGCGTTTGTATTGCGGATAATTATTTTTCTCTGTTGAATGGATATTTATTACGAATACAGTTATGCCAAAAAGATCCAATCCATAATTCGGCCAAAGAGTTAAATATATCAAACGACATCTAATAATGCATTCTATTTATTTCCAAAAATATCCGGCAAGCTTTAATAAAAAATCATTTTGCTAAAAAGATCCAGAGCTAATTTGCAGGAAAGATCCAAACTGCAGAAAGTGAACATTTGAAAATATAAAAAAAACATGTTCTGATATTAGTTTTACTTTTATCAATATGTCAAAAAACAATACTATATTTTATTAAATCAGATCAGTATTTTATTTTATTTTAATATTATCTGCTGATTTTTGTATAGGTATAGTTATTGATTTATTAACACTCAATTTTCTCTACAACATATTGGATCTTTTTGGCATAACTGTATCCTATTTTATACCGATTTGGCTTCACTCGGGTAAAATTTAGTTTTAAAATAATTTAGCTGTTTCAGCGTCTCTTCTTAACATATAAAGTTAGTTAGGAAGGAAGGGTTAACCCAAAAATCAAAGAATGGCGCTCCACAATTTAGCATACTTCTCTTGCTTCATCCACATCCATACATCTCTATATTATTTCTCAAAGGTTTTTGTCAGTATCATAATGTATCAAATTTAATGTTTGAAAAAATAAATCAGAATATTAAACTTTAATTTATTTTGTAAAAGACGCCATCAGTTGAACTATGACAACAATATTGACACCACTAACGGTGTGAACTGTTCGCACGTGTCATCCAGTCGTTTTATAATACTGATCTATGGTTTTACATTATGCATTGCACTTTTTTTTTGCACTGCGTACTTTTTTAGAATATCAGATTTATTTGATTAATGATTTCATTATTTATCCTTTCATCACGCGTTCGTTCAACTTAATTCAATTAAATCATTTTTCAATTCGGTTCAGTAGTTTTCGAGTTCTTACAGACAAACTCACATTTACCTTCTTATAATATTAGTTTTAGATAGATAACCACGAAGCCATACATTATTTTCTTTAGACAATGCCAAATAAAGCAATCTCAGAGGGTTTACAAAATTGATTACATTGATACAATTAGTACCGTTGTTACACCTGCTTCTGACCGCTAATAAATGACAGGGACCACGAATTGGATTGGTCTTGTGGTCCTATGGGCAATGCTAAGACACTTCTACAAATTGATAAATTCTGTAAATCAAAACGATGAATTGTTATTTACATTATTTTGCTAGTGAATATTTTCAAACAAAATAAAATATAGCCTATTTTAGCGATTTTTTTATAGAGAAGACGACATGTTACCACCGCCTGTTCTTAAGGCGACGCATCACAGATCACAGCGCAACGAACTCAGCTTTATGTGCGACTTATTTTGTCCACATCTCTTTAGAAATATGTAAGCGAGATGGAATGGTATTTAAATCGATAAGATAACCAAGGATAAGGTAAGATAGATCAAGATTCACGTACCAAAAACATGAGAAAGTACGATTTCTCAACAAAACCTGTCTTGTTATAATACACGAAACTGACTACGGCTGTATGAGCCTCACTCACAAACTGTTAGACAAAGCAAGTTGTAGTTAATGTTTTCTTAAAACATATGTAATTATCTATGAAATAAACGAAATAAAATTTGTACATTAATAAATATATTAAAATAATTTATATGTGTCGCAGTCGGTTAAAAAAATACGCGAAAAATGGAGGACTTTCAGGGATTCATGAAACTTATGTATAACTGATTTTGAAAATTTAATTTCGTTTATATCATGTTTAATATATAAATATTTAGAAAGCAATATTAATTTCGAACCCAAGAAATATAGTTATCGCGTAAAATACATATAGCTACAGCATGTAATTAGTATGGGACAAACGTTATGAAGGTAGTTGGTCATCAACGAATGCGGGCAATGGGCAGAACATAATATTATAGTCCGCCAGTCGCACCCACTATTTATACCTTGCAGTGTGGCCAGATACACCAGTAACAGCGTCCACATTTTGTCAATTGTCCAAGCCCATAGAGATTTTTCATAGAGATAAAACCCCCTACATCCAAACTTACAAACAATACCTCTATTAGCAAGTTCCATTTAATTTTTGATGGTACAATTTAGTTTTACAATACGCATAATATGTTAGGTACAATGATGGTTACCTAAAAATTATTATAAACACGCTTATTTGTAGATCATTCTGCACTTTGTATTGCCATGGTTAACTTTGTTGAGAAGAATAAGTGGTTTCCCCTTGCCTTCTGTATTCAGGCCCGCTATAGCCTCTTCCAGCCAGTTGCCTAGCTAGGTAAGGTTGTACCGCCATTGCTCGGTCGCCAGAGCCTCGTTTGTTGTCTAGAATGTCTAGCAGAGGGTACCGAGCGTGCGGTTGAGGATGGCATTTGGGGTCGGATAGATCTTATTCCGTTCTCCCCTTACCCGTTATAGGTATAACTAGCGGATCAGACAACGTATTCAATGAAAGCACGCTAACTTCTTCACTTTTAATACACATGAACCACTTCCTACAACAAAATCCATTCAGCAGTTACGGAGAAAATACAGACAGACATACGCAGTGTAGGAATTTTCACTTCAATACTGCAACAAATTTCAATAGAAGAAGGCAACCAAGATTGTAGATCTCCTAGGTAGAAATACTCGTGTCCAAAACAATAAAACGTAGAAATATATTTTTGTGCAATAGCAGATTTTTAGCTTAGACAGACGGTTGTGAACGGACGAAGTTATATATTGTACTCAGAAAGCAGAAAATAGCTTTTAAGATTTATTCATAGAATAAACGGAATTTTTCTAACAATAACCGCAAGACAACGTTATGCAGAAAAGCAAGGAGTATAAATAAATCACTGCGTTTACAGAAATGTAGGTATAAACAAGGTATAGGTACCTACTTCATGATTTTAGCATAACGGAATTTGTAAGATACGGCCTTTTTAGGGTTCCGTACCCAAAGGGTAAAAACGGAAACCCTATTACTAAGACTCCGCTGTCTGTCCGTCTGTCTGTCCGTCTGTCACCAGGCTGTATCTCATGAAGGCCATGCTTTACTTTATTAAAAAAATTATGTAGGTTTGGCCACGCAGCATTTGTATTTTTAAACGACTTCAAAAAAAAGTAGGAATTTCGACTGTTTTTTTATGTTTGTTACCTACCTTGACTTTGATGATTCTTTTTTATTTAAAAGCGGGTGCTTCCCGTGTGGTCCCATTTTAGTGAAAATTGGTTCAGTAGTTTTGAATAAAAACTGATTTCAAAGTCAACTTTTGTCATAACTCGATGAAATGCTCGATTTCGATTATTCATATTTGATATATACTTGTAATCACTTAAAAGAAAAAAAAATATCTTTAAAAAAAAAGGTACCAACTTTAAAAATTTGCACTGAAAAGTAAGAAATAATAAATATTGCGTCGTAGGATTTGAAGACGGTTGGTGCCAAATTAGAAAAACTTAGTTCCCAAATTTACTAATCTAGACAATTCATTAGGAACCTACGATCATCAGTACAAACATAGATAAATAATATTGAACAGATCTAGGCTTTATCTTCTTACATGTTTACTTAATTTTGTATCCTAATTTTGCACCAACCGTCTTGAAATTCTACGACGAAATATTTATTATTTCTTACTTTTCAGTGCAAATTTTTGAAATTGGTACACATTTTTTTAAAGTTAATTTATTACTAATATTATGACTATTAGATTAAGGTAAAATACTATGTAAAATTTAAATCTGCAGATGAGATATTGGTCTGCGAGCGTGAAAAATCCAATATAGCCCCGGAGCTGCTATGATAGATGTAACACATTAATGACATAGTCTCCGTTATGACTGCTGCCTATTTTATTTATGGAATTCGCCAGAACGAATCTCCCGGATTTATGACTTTTAATATTATTTTGTACTTCAAAATATAATAGACAAGCTTCTGTCCGTGGTTTCGCCCACGTGGAAATAGATCTAAAAATAAATAATCCCGTGGCTGTAATTTGCCTCTCCCCCACCCGCTTTCACGATATAAAAGTAGTATATGTCATTCTCTGACCCCAAAACTACCACTATGCAAAAAATCATGTCGATCCCGTGAAAAATAAGCCTAGGATAAAAAGCCTATGTGCTATTCCAGACTATAATCTATATATGTGCCACATTTCATCCAGATCCGTTCAGCCGTTCTGGCGTGATTGAGTAACAAACACACATCCATACAAACTTTCGTGTTTATAATATTAGTGGGATAAATGACCTGCGTGAATAAGTATAGGAATTGGTGCGATATTATCAAACTCAAAACAAATCAAAATCAAAACCTAGCACCCTGGGACCGGTACCACAGTTTCTGATGAAGGTATAATAGCTTCTCTATGCAAACTTAGATTAATACAATAACTGAAACATCAAATATTATTATTACATTATAAATCCAGAATTGTATCTCAAGGTAAAGTATTATTTACATCTCAAAGAGGATTTACAAATGTGTATACATTATTATTTTTCCTTCAAAATTTGCTTATACAGAAGTATTCAATTTCGATATAAAAATATGACGTTTCTAAAATGTTGTCCACTCATTCGTTTAACTCATAATAATGGATAGTAGCATTACAACCTTATAGTCATGGAAGTACCGTATATCGTATTACATGTATCTGCTGAACCAATTCTTTAAAATAGCCATGCCACGCTCTACTTTGATCGATCTATCATCACAGACAGGACTATTGTTGCCAATAAACCTGATATTGTCTTGTTAGGTCGATCAACGCGCCTTGCAATGATAATCGATGTCACTATACCACATGACGACGATCTCGTGAAAGCCAAGAAAGATAAACTGACTTAGCTCATGGAATTGGCCATGCTACATATTTATAATATACTTTTTTATAATTTATTTTGAAAATATAGCCCATTTTAAGAAACTAATTTCGATATTATTGTTTTTTATCTATTGCGACTATTTTTAATATACTTTACAAATTTTACCCGTGAAAAGTAAACGTGACGTCACAAGATTTTGGAACAGGATTATAATCTTGGCCACTACACATAAAAAGTGACAGTCAATCAAATTAACGTCAAGCAAACGTCAGTCTAAGTCGACTAACCTAAAAATTACTCTTGTTTATTATACTCGTGTTTATAATTATTTAAATTGAATAGTTTTTTACAATGGCAAGTAAATAGTGTTTCATCCCGTCATGTCCTAATAACAAAGAAAATAATTACACGTAAAATATAAATTTATAAAGATGTCATTCAAAGATTGACGATTACCCTTTTTGTAGGCAAAGGTATTATTTTTTCATACTGCTTATGATGACGTCATACATCGGTCAAATTAAGGTTATTGTTTTTTATTGAATATCTTAAAAAGTATAGACTTAATTTAAAATCTGATAAATAGAAATTGTACTGAAAGCTTATATCTCGAAACGGTTTCGAGATCTTCGTTCATGTTCAAAAAGTTAGCATGGCCAATTGTCGACATGTGGGATGTGAAGTCGGCGATCATTGTACCGATAGTCGTGACGGTCAATAGTCTGTCTGCCAAGAGTTTTGACCGTCATCTTAGAAGCCTTGAGGTTGGCGATAGGGTCATGGGCCAGATCCAGAAGCCAGTACTCCTCAGCATGGCACGTATTGTGAGGAGGTTCCTGTCTCTGCAACTCTAACCACCGTTAGCTTGGGTCTTTACCTCGCTTCCGGGGGATAACCCTTTATTTTTATATTTTTTTTATAAATAGTATTATATAAATTTATATATATTTATATAAATTTTATAGGTAGTCGATGGCGTAATTAGTAAGACGGTGAACTTGAAACCGGAGGTCCCGGGTTCAAATCCTACTCGCTGCCAAAATGCTAAGCACCAAAGCGTTGTAAGCTTGGTGACTATAGCAATTCCTCTCAATGAGCACCACTAAAATTGTGCGCTAGAGGGAGACCAATGATCCAGCAGTGGATCTTAAAAGGTATATGATTGTGATGGTGATAAAAAATATAAAAAAAGAAGATAATAACAGATATTGTAAGTGAAAGTCACGTGAACACCCTAAATCAGACTTACAGACGCTTATTGCTAAGTAAAAACAACACTGGGCCTCTCAAGACTGCAAGAATTTCTTAATCAAAAGTGATTAGACCATAGCCCAGAAAACAGCAATTTGGTAGAAGCTGAGTTTCCATTTATATGCTAACGATATTTTGTTACTCCACTCTTGCTGAGGTATCTAAGACGGAGAGCACAGATTGTTTTGCTTAAAACTGCATACATATAGCCTTTAGCAGCAAGTGGCATTTCTCATGATCAAGCTACTTCGTTCACTGAACTTCATTAAACTTTGTTTCCGCTTATTTTTAGGGTTTCGTTATGAAAAAAACGGAACCCGCATAATATGACTCTTGCGTCTGTCTGTCACAGCTTATTTTCTCTGAATCTACAGGACGAAAAGGGTTGAAAATTGGTACATATGAAGAGTTTGATGACCCATTCACGGTCATATAGCGTAAATAATCACCTTCGATTTCGGAGGTAATTTGGGAAGAAAAATTTAAAAGTAAAAAAATGTATGTGCATCATGTGACATATCAAATGAAAGGGCTCATTATAAGAAATACTAACAGATTACGTCATGTCATGGCGACCAACGCACGCGTCCCGCTGTAACATGATGGGAAATCCAGTTTAGAATCCCGTCCGCGCTGTGATAGTTGTGATTAGTCAGTAATTAATAGGGCGTATTACAGTCGGCGGGAACATTTTAGATACCGATTAATCGGCATATACTCTATAAAAGCCTTTATATTTTATAGCAATCGATTAACATTGGTGAAACCACAGTAAAAAGAAGAAGAAATACAATATTTTTTTATAATTTTTAAATGCATAGTTTTAATTAAATCAAAGAAAATATTCATAAAATTGATCGTTCTTAGGGGCCCTTATCTCCAAAACTACTGAGTCTATTATTTAAAAAAAAACAGGAAATATAGTGTCTCGCTCGTACAGGAAAACCTAAGAAAAAATGGTATTAAACCCTCTTGCTCTTATCAAATTTTTAAGTCGCGTAACCTTTTATAAAGAATCATCAAAATCTGTTTACAACTAGGTTCACATACATAGAATATACACTCTGAATACATTTTATTATTTACATATAATAGCAATTTTACAAAAAGATATAAAAATCCAAAGGCTCGAATATATTTTGCAATTCCACATGTAAATTGCTACCTTTTCAATAGTTATTACTCTCCACCCAACTTCCCTCTTTTAAACGTTTAACAATTCCTGTAATCACCGAAAAAATTGCTCGGAAACATGGAATGAAAATCAAGTGGTTTCCTAAATTGAAACACTAAAAACCAACCTCCGAGGTTATCGGTAGATCTCCATACAGTTTTATTTGAAGGAAAACATCAATGGAACGACCTTCTTACAGGGTTCCATTATGATGATTTTCGAGTAGTAATATTCCTACTAATATTCATGCCCAGGATCAATGTATAAATATTGCCAAGGGTCTGTTTCACAATGTTTACATAATCATATAGGTACGCTATAAGCATAAAATAACTCTAAGTTAACAATTCTAAAATCGCTTAGACGATTGTTAAATTAGAAATTAATTTCATGCGGTTTATCTGACAGTTAAATCCCTAGTAATATTCTTCTTCTTCTTATTTATAATGGCTCCACTAATGTTAATCGGTGATTTGCCAATGTCAAGTATTATAAAGTCTATATACGTCACAGTAACAATAGCCGATTAATCGGTAGCTAAGATGTTTCCGCCGACAGTGATATGCCCTATTAATCACTGACTAATCACAACCATCACAGCGCGGACGAAACGAAACCGGTGCGTTGTCCGCCATGACATGACATAGAATCCCCACAGAACTACTTATTTATATACATCCACTACAGGCTGACCACAGACTATAAATATACAAAACACCACATTGGCCACAGACTACAAATGTCAACATACAAAACACTGCGAGTATTGCAGATTTATTTATTTGTTTCGTCATTCTTTTATCACACATCATTCACATGTCCAGACCATGGCCCTTTCAATTTTATATACAACACTATAATTCATTCCACAGCACCTACTCGCTAAAGTAGCCACCAGTCGCGGGTATTTCTCTTTCCAATATACTTGCTCGCGATTGCATGTTTTATTAATATGCAGTCGAACATTTCAAAATTAAATCTACCCTAATTTGATATTTTGTCAGGCGTGTGATTCAGTTTACGCGCGACGTCATTTCGTTGAGACGTATATTATATTGTTTTTTGGAATTTAAAATCCCAAATTCGCGAGTGCTATAGATATGCTGGACACTACGGATTCATGCTTGCTGCATATAAGATGTAGGTAAGTACATTTCCATATTTACATGCACGGTATTTTGTTATCGACCCAAAGTAAAATATCCTACAGTATCGAATCGACTGCTATGGAAAATAAAAACATAAGTACACATATAGGTACGGATCCCAAAATGATCGGAATAGTTTCCCAGGACCTCAAAACGTCGAGATCTGTTGAAACTTGATTTTCAGAAATTGGACCGAAATCAGTAACTTCATAATCTTTTTTAAAATCTCCTAGTGGGAATTTAAAAACATACATACGCCTACTCGTCGAATATAGAATTTTCTCCTTCTTTTTTTTGAAGTCGAAATTAAAAAGATATAAGTAAGCAGAAACTTAATTAAGTACATTTTTTTTATTCTTCACATTGATAAAATTACCTTATTAGAAACTATAGCTAATATATTTTTTTTTTATCAATTACTTTTTTTATTTAATAATCATTAATTACATAAAAAAATAATATAATATAAAAACCTTAAAATAGACTTAATACAATTTTAAAATCTAAAACTAAATTTATAATTTTTATTATATTATTATATTAAAAAATAAAAATACTAACACTAAAATTAATAAAACTCAAGAGTCCGGTGTGGTCAAAGAGGTCTTACCCGAGTGGCATAGTGCCTACCGTACTCCCTATTATTATATCTAGGGGGTCTCAATATATAAACCAAATTGGTGTGTTTATGTTAAGTAGTTTTTAAGTTATGAAGGGGTCAAAAGTGGCTCCAAATGGTTCTGTTGGCTTGAACTTGGCTTGACACGCTGCCGCGTGTCTAGATACATTTTTGTGCGAGGAACGAGCTAGCCCTCATATCACAATCGTTATTTAAATTAAATTTAAGGGTTATTATTTAAAAAAAATATTACCGCCGACCTAAGGTTTCAACAGCAAACGGCCCAAATATCTCTTGAACCAATGTTGATGAAGTGTTCCCAACAACTCTCAGTTTCCTACGAGTTCAAGTTATATTTTCAAAATGTATTAAAGAACCATAAATATTATTAACTTCAACACGCGCTTGTCCAATTTTTTTACTTAACACGTTTGTCGTATAAAAGCTGTATAAAAGGTCCTTCCATCCCGCTTTACTACTCCAGCGATAAGAGTTAAATGGTCAAATAAACAGTGATCATGACCGTTTTATTGGTGTACATTACAGCGCTTTAGTAGGGAAGCTGACTTCGAGGATACTTTATGACCTCACGGGGTGCAGTATATCACCGAAAATAACGGGCAAATGGACATTCGACTAGCTTTCCTCCCGCGGCTTCGCCCGTGCATAATTTCGAACAAAATAAAATATAGCCTAAATTAATCAGCTTTCTATTCGTGAAATAATTTTTAGAATCGGTCCAGTAGTTTAGGAGATTACCCCTACATATCCACATATACAGACTTTACCTCTTTATAATATAAGTATAGATTAGCAACCTCGGCTGGCTTTACATACAGTATTATGTCTTAAAATATGGTTAAAAACTGTGGACAATATTTTCTAACACTCCCCTGGACATGGGGTCTTACAGACTCTTATTTAAAAGAGACCACTTTTCAGTAATTATGTCTATACTTGTAAAGTGATTCTGCAACGGTTGTTTGGTGACTGAACTCGAAACTACTGAGACACTAGGGCACGGGAGAGCGTGGAAGTATGTGTTTCGTGAAAATCAATATATAGCAAAGGTCTGTGAGACCCCATGTTCCACACTTAAAGGTTAAAATAATGCACAGTGCATTTTAGATAAAGATTTAAATCGGTAGATAAGTCCTCGCTAAACAAAGCACATGCCGAAAGTCGAAAAGTTAAAAGCTGATAAACATTGCTGTCTCTCTTCTTCGCACGCATTTTACACTGTATCTATCTCACCGTGATGAGTGCACAGCTTTCGGCGATAACATTTTTTTTAAGATCATTTAATTCTACACAATTAATTCTTACATTGTTTCTTATCACAGCATATTTAACATGAAAGCGCGCTTCCGGTAATGTTTTCCCCGTCTTTTAAATACATAAGCCTTTTTTGAGAGATGGATAGAAATTCTCAGCTAAATCCAGACAGATGCCATCGAAAGAATCTTATGCATTCATTGAAATTTTACTGAGCGAATATACAGCTCCATTTAGGTATTTAGTTATTTAGTATGTATAAAGCGGTCACCCATCTTTGTAGCACTTTGTCTACTTGTTTCTTTAGGTGTATCTTAATTGCTTTTTTCTTCATTATTTAGAAAACATAACGATTTTTTTTGTAAAAAATCTTTCTTATCCGAGAAAGATGTATTAAATGCTGACATTTCGAGTACACTTCTACGATAAACTGTAGCCTGTCAGAAAATATCCGTTTTAAAAATAAAGAACTACGTGTAGCAAGTGTTAAAAGCTAAAGAGGAGTGCTAGAAGCTAAACAGCAAGTAGTTGCTGAACTGAAATTTCCGCTTTCTATATCCTTTGTGATACGTCGTGTCATGTTACTTAAAATAGTAGGTAGTAGGTGTATTTCATTATTAAATCTGTGTTGTCTTATGAATTTCATAAATACTAGGTATCCGCTACTGGTTTCTCTCGAATAAAAAAAATATTTATAATTACTCAGAGGTAGTCGGTATTTAACTGAAAATTAAAAAAAAATGACCATTTCCCTTTAAAAATACTGATTGCACAGCAAAATTCTTTTATTTATTTTTTATTTATTTATTAAACCACCTTTAGATAATTTTACATTGGTAGATTCTTCACAATTATACTTAGAGATACTTAATCAAATTACAATTTACATCAGACTCTATTACAAAATCAAAAATCAAATTCAATTCATCAACAACATCAGACAATTAAATTAAACTAAACAAAATAAAATCACATTAAATTCAATCATATAGAATTAAATCGAATCAAAATGTCCAGTTAAATAAATCAAATTAAGTCACATTAAGTAGAATCAAATTATTTAAATAAAATATTAAATTAAGTCAACCGTAGCAATAAAATAAATTACTTTATGTATAGGTCATCCCATAGCACAGCAAAATACTTACTTACCTAAAAATATTATTATCGTATTGCACTACCCCTACGTGAAAGAAGAGGGTAATCTAATGGATTCGCGACCTGCAACAAGACCATGGATTGTCCGGCCCGAGTATGCTCGACTTCGGCACAAGAATTCGGCAATTTATTTTTAATTGTAAACTTCTTTAGACACGCGTTATATGGCGTTATTATACGTTATATACTTATTAATTATAAATCACTTCTGACTGCCTATGTGTTTTTTATTTTAAATCCCCATTTAGCCCCATTGGCTTTCCAAATTGTAATACAAAAGCACGTTAAGCTAAGTAGAAAAAAAATGTTTATCTACAGGAAAAAGAGGTTAAATCAAGAAGAATAAACACCTGTTCGTTGGCATATGAAGCAAATATTTACTGTACATAAATAAAATTGAACATATTTATTTTTTTCTTTCAATACTCCGTGTATGGAGAGAAATTCCTTATATTTTCTACCAATATCCTACACTGAATTCAAAGGTTATGCAAACTATATCAAATCCCAAACACGACAAAATCGATCTTGAAACCTGAGGGAGTTTTGTGTGCACATAGGTACTTTCTTTGCAATGAGATTATTTGCAAACAAAGTCATCGGGATCCAACGTATTTCTGTAGAAAAATATATGATTCTATTTTTATTTTGTTGATCGGAAACGTAATGATATGCTCACGGCTTTTCCCGGGGGATCTTCATTATAAAGATAATGTAATATTAGATACTGATTTCTGGACTATATATTATAAATTTTGAAGCAAGGTATTTGGTGGACTAAACAATGTATGTGGAAATACACAACTTACATCTAAAAGTAAAATTAATATACATAATGCTGTTTTAGTTCCATCACTTAATTATATGGAAGCGAGACTTGGATATGGAATAAGAGGCATGAAAGTAAGATAAATGCAGTGGAAATGCGGTCTTTACGTAAAATGTGTGATATAAAACGTATTGACCGCATCCGGAACGATGTCATTAGTGAAGAATGCGGAGTGAAAGATGATGTTGTGACTAAAATGAAGAAATTTGGACACGTTGAAAGAATGAAGGATGAAAGATTGACTAAAAAGGTTTATATGGCTGAAGTGAAAGGAAATGCTGTCAGAGGACGACCTAGGTGTACCTTTATTGAACATAATTATAAAAAATATATTGATCGATGGAAATATTAAAAGTACACACAATCGCCGAGCATGTATGATGAATATAAAAGAAGCGAAAGAGATATGTCAGGATCGTAACAAATGGCGTTTGATTGTCTCTACCTACCCCTCTTGGGATGTAAGGCGTGATAATAGATAGATAGATATAGAAATATGGACCTACCATGTCTAGGAAATATGTGAATAAAATCTGAGCAAAAGTTAGCTCCTGCGTGTTTCCATGGCGTATGCCGTCTTATCCGTCAGATATAGTGTAGAATAAGAAGATCTACAAAAAAGTCCGCGGTAGCATCTATATTTAATAGAGCGCTAGTGTGATATAAAAACAACCTGAAAAAGAGCTCCGTAGTACCTACTTAAGATATTCTAAAAAATAAACTTTATTTAGTATGCGAAACATTTTAGATTATAACAAAGTAAAAATAACGGATTCACATTGGCTCTGAAAGCAATTTGCCACCTACGCAAAGTGAATAGTAAATAAGCTTTTTAAATTTTGATAAATTTCTTGTAAGGGCTCGATGCAAGATACTCAACGATCTAACGATGATCGATTGCAGGCATTAGCATGAGTACCTCTATATATCATGAGCCCTTCGTCACTATATCTACCTCACTTTTACGCAGATACCTACATACAAAGTAGTTTAAATGGGATTAGTAATATTTTTGGACAAAAAAAGGTTTGGACACGTTGAGGTCGACCTAGATGTACTTTTATCGAACATATAAAAATATATTTTGATCGATGGAAATATTAATAGTACACACAATCGCCGAGCAATTGGCATTCGATTGTTTCTGCCTACCTACCTCTCTTGGGATGAAAGGTGTGATGATAGATAATAAAATTTCCTAAAAATTTTTTTTTCAGAATTCGAGAAATAAAATCTCATCTATTTCTTTATAACTAGTCCTAACCCTAAATCTATACTAATATTATAAAGAGGTAAAGTCTGTAAGTTTACGAATTATTTCACGAATAGAAAGCTACGATATCCTTTATCCTTAGTAATACAGGCTATATTTTATTTCTAAATTACTCAAGGGCCAAACCGATTGTTCTCAACTCCTGGAACTAACTGATTTTCATTAGAGTCCCCGCAAGATTACCCTCGCAACCTCCTCTGAGACGGACGGTTTTGGGATTCAATTTTTCGCTTCTGTAAGATTGTCAACATGAGCGTACATCAGTAGTTTCAATTAGCATCATAATAAAATTAATTATTACCATAAATTCTTTAGATGTAGTTTTAGCGTCATTGTTTTATATTTTGTTTGCATGTGTCTGTCCACAAGTAGTTGTGCGCCCACAAAGTCCACAACTGTAGACATACCTTTTTTAAATAAATAAATTTTGTTCGAAAATATTCACGGGCGAAGGCGAGGGTGGAAAGCTAGTAATATTGTAAATGCGAATTTGTCTACGTAAAGTAATAATCTTTACCGTCATGCTCGCACAGCTGGAACAGATACAAGAATACTGGCTGCATTTACTCGCCGAGTTCAGCGACATTTAGACATATAACGCTTGATAACGAACAACTCGACTCGACCAAGATGTCAAGCCAAAGTTAGTAGTATTTGTAGCCAAAGTTAGAGCCGTGGCTCTATTTATCTTGATCGGGTTATACTTTATCACACGCCATGTCGAGTTTACAATCAACATGCTGAAGAAACGATATCCAGTCGTGGTTTTATACCTAATAAGTTAATTACAAAAAGTATTTTCATTTTAAAAGCATACAGTATTTAACTTTCTTTTTAAAATTAACGCAAAAATGGTCGGGTCGCGATGGTCACATTCACGCAAACCAACAACAGATTCACAGATTAAATAAAATTACAAGAAAATTTAGTCAGTGACAGATTGACAGACAGTTATTATAATTTAGTTAGTAGCCTGTGGTTATTTATTTAAAATTTAAATGAATGTGACGTCACTTCCCGTTTGCGGTCACGTGACCGGAAGTATGAACAGAAGCATTATTTTCAGTGGTTATACGTTATAGATTATATACGCACGAGCAAATCCGGTGCGGAAAGCTAATTATTAGGTAATAATTATAAAATTAACCGTCAAATACCAATAAACAAACAGTTTTCATGATGATCGTTCATAGTTATCACGGTTGCCCGCCATCACCAAAGAGGCTGAAATTTTAATGAAATGTTTCATACCCGACTCGAATGCAGTCATACGCATAATTTTTAAATTTTATTGCCAATATCATGAAATAAATTGTAGCAACTAGGTTAATACTTTTATTTTATATAATTTGACTTAATTTATGTTAATTACATATTACCAAAACTCAAAAACAAGTTTCAAGACTGTGCCATTTCTGTATCTAACAAAGTAATTATCACGCCCTGTTAAAAGTCCATAAGATTGTACCGAGGGCCTTGTTTATTCTGGAAGTTGCTAAAATGAAAAGGAGAAATGATTTTGAAGTTGCCTTAACGTGACCACTTGTTAAACAGTAAATGCAATATCAATTCAGTTTAAGTTTCTACTTAGTTTTTTATAATAGGTCTTTTGACTTTTAATTTTAATGTAACATTTGTGTGGAAGGATGTAAATTAGAGCAAGTGAATGAATTTGTTTATTTAGGTAGTATGTTTACAAGGAAATTGAAAGGAGAGTGAAAGCGGGAAGCAAGGTATTTGGTGGACTAAACAATGTATGCAGAATACACAACTTACAACTAAAAGTAAAATGAATACACATAATACTGTTTTAGTTCCATCACTTACTTATGGAAGCGAGACTTGGGTATAGAATAAGAAGCATGATAGTAAAATAAATGCAGTGGAAATGCTGTGTTTACGTAGAATGTGTGATATAAAGCGTATTGACCGCATCCGGAACGATGTTATTAGAGAAGTAGACTAGAAGAGACTAAAATGAAGAAAAGTAGTTTACGCTGGTTTGGACACGTTGAAAGAATGAAGGATGAAAGATTGACTAAAAAGGTTTATATGGCAGAAGTGAAAGGAAATGCTGACAGAGGACGAGCTAGGTGTACTTTTATTGAACATATAAAAATATATTGATCGATGTAAGTATTAAAAGTACACACAATCGCCGAGCATGTATGATGAATATAAAAGAAGCGATGACTACCCCTCTTGGAATGAAAGGCGTGATGATAGATAGATAGGTACTTATAGATCGTTATTCGATGATCGCATATTTTATTAATTTACATTAAATTGTGTAAAATTCCAAACCCAAGTTTTATTATTAAATTTTCGCTCCATTAACAAAACAATTTCATCAGAGATATGGAGTATCCATGTCAAGATTATTAGGATTGTGACATCCGAAGTCCCTAAATCACGATTTTCCTCAACGGGTAAGATCGTTAGTTCTTAATATTGTTTATTTTTACCCGAGCTGCGCGACAGTAAAGGCAGGGTTATGTTTTTCACGCAAATAGGATGTATTGGATATGTATGTATCTTGGATTCTTTATACCCTCGAAGCATCCTAATGGCTGGATGGATTTGGATGGATGCGGTAGTTATAGGTTAGGTTGTGTTTTAGTAAAACCAAAATGGTGGCCATAAAACGTCAAATTGACATTTAAAACATTTTCATTAGTATTATTAAATTAATACAATAATAATAAAAATAATAATTTAATGTATTATGCTCGGGGGTGGAAGTGTCTAAAGGCGTAATAACGGGGAAGCTATATGTGAAACCGGTGTCACACCTCTCGACACCCCCAGCCGCTTACACCAATGTTGCCTGTATTACTGCCGGCAGAAATGCTTAAAAATGGTGGTTGTTTTAGGAGGCCCATTTAGTAAACGGCGAGTCACCACCTGCCAATTTTACGTTTCATGAGATGAATGATACCGGCAGGTGACCGTAGTCTCAACCAATAAACTTGATAAACCAATCCATTTAACATCTCAAAACAATAGCCCGATTTTAATTTAATTTTATCTCAGCAATAGTCCAGGCACCTGACGGGGCCTGTCTGTGAGCGCATTGTATTTGATGCATTCAGAGATAGGTTCCGACGGGTGCTAGTCACAAACACACTAAAGGGCCTCTACGTGTTGGACCTATGTCTCCATGCAAGCCTTACAAAGGACCGGGTATTATGCCCGTGAATATAGAGTAAAATAATAATAACTATAAAGTTAGAAATAAAAATATATTAAATAAAAAAAGACCTGAGTGCGAAATAACTAAGAAGTGAAAAAACAAGGTAAATAATCTAGAATGGTAAATTAAAATCACAGGCAGGACAAACAAACTTGTGGTAATTCCTACTTTTGTTGCAGAAATGAAAATAAAATGTCCATCAACTTACGACATATTTTGGTTGATCGATATGTTTTTGTTATAACCTTTGACGACTGCGTCTCGTTGCTACATTCAAATCCAGATACCACTACATAGTATCTAAATAATAATTTATTTATGTTGATTCACAAAGATCTTTTGTAGTGAGCTTTAAAAATACACAGCAAAAAGTTGACATAAATCTAATAATTTAGAAATAAATTCGAGATTTCAAATGTTTAAAGAGTAGCAATCTGCACATTGCCAACTAATTTTGCTGGCGTTTATTGAATCTGAGACTAAATTGAATCCATTTGTGTAATTAGGTTGAGGCTTATAATGGCTTTATTAAGGACAAACAAACTTACAAAGGTTTTTCAATTGTTAAGTAACTCACATTAAGAAAAAGTGGCGGAGTAGTTTGGAGTGGATTAACAAAGGCGCAGCGCATGTCACATAGGTTCGATCCCTACATAGGCCACGTTCCAATCATCGACTAAATGAGGAACACAAGTCCTGCAAAAATAGGATGTTGCCGTGGGAATGAGAACTGGCCACTCGTTAGGTATAGATTCACAAATACCATGGGCACGGGTAGTTGTAAAGCAACCCGTGAAAAAAAAATGTATATAACCTGACTGATTCACTAAAAAATATTTATTTGACGGCATTAGAACCAGTGAGAATTTGCTTGCGGGTAAGACTAAGATCTAAATATATCGTGAAACTTTAGAAGCACCTCTATAACACTGCCACGTAAAACACAGCGACACTTGTCTTGTCAACAAAGTCTAACTTGTATCTCCGCCTTGCACCTTACAATATTCATATGCGACATAAAAGTGATGAAATTACGAATTCTTATCTTAGTTTCGGAAGCAAACGTGCTACAATTTAAAATATGTGCCACATTTTGTGAAGATTCTTGCTTACGTTGCCTTACACATCGAGTTGGGGAGACGTGATGTTTTTGCATAATTCGGTCGGACATTATCTAGCTTTTTAGATAGAATGGCTTGGAATGGTGCCATACAAGAATACAGAGCTAAGCTATTTTGAGGTAACCGAGTTCTACCAGGCTGTCGTGATCTACTTTGTGTTCATGATATTCCGGATAGTGTTGCAGTTTTAAAATGCAGTTTACCTACTAAAATTTCTATGAAAATGTACTAGAAACCAGACGAGTAGTATAAGAATTTAGTTACACTATGCCAACTATAAGATCTTGGAAACTGCTTACCCGATTTTCATCAAACAATTACAATCGAACCTTTATAACATCCCTCTTTTTGCTTCTGGGGTTAAAAAGGAGTTCAAAAGTAAAAAGCTTTGATAAAATAAAAATATATAGATATGTGACCATCACTTTTTTGTGACACCTAATTTGTCCGTGCTACGCCACTGAGTGAAATCATAAATTTATAGACGTTTAATATAATTTAAAATGCGATCGATGTTTCGCGGGTGCACTAATCAGTCAAGAACAAAGGCTGTGTGAAGTAAGTTGGCACCCCCAAATGCGATTTTACAGTTTTTTTCATCAGGTTCGTTTGTCCAGCGTTATAGTCCACGTTCGTCCACCAAAAATTTTTTTTGTCCACCTCTCAAAAATAAAAATTGAGGTGGAAGTTGGCACCCCCAAATGCGAATTTTCAACTTTTTTGTCATCAGGTTCGTTTGTACATCTTTTTTCTACGTTTGTCTACCAACAATTTTTTTTAACCACCCTTCAAAAAAAAGTTATTCAATTTAGATGAAAGATTTTTATTTTTTATTTTATCAAAGTTATTTAGAAATATTTTTTGTAAGTTATATATTAATTTAGTATCATTTTCTTGTCTGTGTGTCTATCTTTTATCAGCAACTACTACTTCCATGTTTGTACTACTTGTATTTTTGGAACTAGTCCTTGTTACAGCCCCCCCCCCCCCCCTATTTATACATATGACGTCTTGTTGACCCCCTTCCGACTCAAGGTCCCACTAATTTGACCTACTAGTGGGACAATACCTAAACATATACACTCTCCGTCTAACAAATCTGCAATTCATTATGATAGACGGAGACGAAACACAGTTTAGTTACTACGTCGCTACTTCGAGTTTATTAATAAGAGTGATAGGGTTCTTAGTGCCACTATTATCTCGTCTCTGAAAACTTATATATAGATATAGCGACGAGCGTGCGGTTCGGATAGTGCGATAATGATACCAGTGTGATAAAAATGGTGTTACCAAGAACCCAACATAATTATAAAAATGGGACCACGAGCACTGATGGGTGATAATGGATAGGACACGAGTCGGACATCTAATAATGTGACTTATATTATGGATGGTCCCTCTCTTGGTACAGTTGTATAGGTCTTTAGCCTGAAGTGGGTGACCACTTATCATGACAATTAGTATGAAATTACGTTTTCACATTAGCCACAGCAGGTACGGAAATCTAGTTAGATATAATGTAGAGAATAATGGACGCATTTGTGTCTACATTTATACAACGCTTAGCAAAAATAACATTTCTCGCATGCCCAAAATAATATTACGTAAAAACTCTAAAATGGATAATAATAGTAGGTAACAAAGTGGCATTATATTTATATGCGTTTTCTTCTTCTTCTTTTGTTAGGCTCCACTAATGTTAATCGGTGGTTTGCTATTATTAATCGGTATTTAAGATGATCCCACCGACCGTAATAATGCCCTATTAATCACTGATGGGATTAAACTGGATTCCCCATCATGTCACGGCGGGACGCGTGCGTTGGTCGCCGTGACGTAGAATCTCTATGAGTTTTTTAGACTTTAATATTTTGCCAAGTCTAGCAGTGCGAGCATGACGGGACTAGATAAAGTCTCTCTACATAGACAAGATCTCTGTTAGAAAGAAAAAGAGATGGATATGAAGAAAACAGGACCAAAAGTAGCGTCACTTTTGACCTGATTTGTCTCTATGGGACATTATATCTTTCATAACGTGTACACTCGTAGACAAAATCTCACGCGTCATGTTTACTCAGCCCCGTGAGCATGACCGAGAAGAAAGAGAAAGATATAAAGTTCCATAGAGATAAAGCTACTTTTTGTCTTGCTTTATCTCTATAGAACGTTCTATCTATCTCTTTCTAATTGTTTTTTTTCTGCGCAGTGAGAAGTTTTTTCTTGGTCATGCTCACGGGGCAGTAGGTGTTAAAACCAAGACCATTTATTTCATTGGTAAAATCAATAAGCCCTAGTTTATTTACAAAAATACGTTAGAAAGAAGTCTATGTACTCATGAACGCAAAACTATCTTTAAATCTTATTTTACTGAGAATTTCGTACAAAATGTCTTCAAAACATACTTCCGTAGTTTCCTACACACGAACACAGAACGTTGGAACATTTGCATAACACCATCCGAAGCATAAATCGTTCCACATTGTAATATTATTAAATATTTAAAGATCCATTTTAGTGCTCCAGCTCTAAGGAAATTCTTATAACGCCCTACAAGTTTCGCGGCTTCGCTCTGAATTATGGAGGTGCGCTAGTGTAGTTTTACCTTTACAAATATTCAGAATACTTGAGAAAGCGGGTGAATACCGCAGTCTTTAAGTGGAGACAAGAACTTACTAAGTACTTAAGTGAAGACGTGGTAAGAGCAAACACGGCGGTTTTCCTTGTAGATATATTTTGTTAGTTAAGATGGTGTTAAAGGTGAACTTTGAGTTTAGGTTAAGTATTATAACTTGGAAAATTAAAGGAAGGGATACAAAAAATGATATATAGTTAACGCTGGTTTGGACACATTGAAAGAATGAAAGATTGACTAATAGTAGTTTATGATACGGGATCATAATAGGGGTAATTAAAACACAAGTGGAATTTTGATAGCATCCACGAGTGTTTTAATTCCAAGTTATGTGCCCGGTCAATACACTACTGTATCTAATCCCATGCAATAGTACAAAACAAATTAAACCAAGATATTTTTCTTAATCGACAAATTGGCGGCAAATCGCGGTTACCTATTTTCTGCGCATGCGCGTTAACTGTCAAGTGACTCCCACATGGGAGTGTCGATATATAACACATATCCTTTGCATTTTCTGCATTTAAAAAAAAACCATTACGTTATCGTTTTGTATGAAAACTTCGGTACTATAATACATTATAGTATCGAAGTTTGACATATTAGAGACGCGTGTATGTAAAACATATCATTATGAAATATAATTCGATTTTGTAATAGAGATTTTGCGTTATAAGAGTAGGTAGATAAAAAGGTTTATATGGTGTATAAAAATGTGTATAATATTAAAGTACACACAATCGTCGAGCGTGTATGAAAGGTATGATGAATATAAAAGAAGCGAAAGAGGTATGTCAGTTTCGTAGCAAATTGATTCGATTGTCTCTGCCTACCCCTCTTGGGATAAAAGGCGTGATAATAGATTTGATTATAGTGAGAATTTAATTTTTAAGTACCTTTTCTAATTATTTACTCTGTCTTTATTTTAGTTTTTTTTGTTTTTCTTTTTGTGATAGCAATTGTAAAAAATACCAACAGCTCTAGCTGTGGCTCTAGACCGTTTAATTCCAGCTGCTCTATTTAATATCTAATAGACAACTCGCTAAATGTGGACATGGTTACCAGTATCTCAGGCCATGTCATAATATACAAAGGTCGCGGTGGTACATCAGTCTAGCCTATTTCTAAATTTAGAATTTTAGCTCGATAGCTTTTTCTAAGCTAATCATGTCTACGGAAACGCGCCTAAGTGGATATCCGTGTTTTAATTTAAGGAAGTAAAAGGTATAATATAGGTATACCTGGTATCTAATTAATACAAACTTAATCTTCTTTCTTTTATCACTATTAGGTATGTAAACATAAAAAATACCCCTTGAAATTGGTCAATAGGCTAAACTTATAGATATCTATACTAATCTCTGGAACTATAATACCAATCAGATTTGTATTTGATAGGCTTATTCTTGCGGAAGGTTAAATGCTATATAACATCATGCTACGACCCAAAGGAGCGTAGCAGTATCAACCGCATCAAAATCCATTTAGTAGTTTTTTGCGTGAAAGGTCACAGACAGTCGAACACACGCTACAAGGGACTTTGTTTTTGTTGATAAAAATATCTGGAAAGTAAAATGCTTACTTAAATTTATATCGATCCAAAAGACTGAGGCGTCATGTCAGCAAATTTAATGTATTGCAAGTGGTTTTTAGGTATAATCATTTAAGTAAAGTACAATATATTAAAATTTTCAATTTGCTGACAAGACTTCCTCTTTTGAAAGACTCGTGGCTAAAATTTCTGGTAAATTTAAATCTGAAGTTACAAATGAAATAGTGCCCTGGACATATGATACGCTTATACATAGACAGTAACCACAGACATCAAAGAAGCAGCGACCTCAACAATTTCCGCATCCTTGCTCAGACTCGATCTAAAAATGATATTTCAACCTCAGAGAGCGAAAGGAAGCCAAAAATAGTAACTCGATTTTACGCACGAAATTATGTTAGATATTTGATTAAATAAGATGTCAAAGGGAAAATTGCATTGCACTTAGAAATGAAAGGGAGTGATTTACCATTAAATTAATTCATTTGAAAAGGAAGACTTATTTAGACGTCTCAGGTTATCAAAACCACGATTTTTTAGTTTTGGAAAAAATATTTGCTTATGTACTGTTTAAAATTTTAGCTAACATTGTGGCGGCTCATCGCTACTATCTCATTACTGACACCTGTACCGCGCTGGTGAAAATATTTAAAAGATTGTCATAAACAACTTCACAACGACGCGCGTTGAGAAGTATTCCCTTTTACTCTTTGTGGTTGGATCGTTGTGTATATTGGTGACCCCGTATGAACACAGCCTATACATCTACATGACCCCCCAATGCCCCGCATCCTTCTTCCAACTAACGACGTGTCAGTCCTTACCAGTCCCCCCGGCACGACATGAAGACAGGTCATTCCTACATCACGACATGTGATTCGGCCGCATGTGTAGTCAACCTCAGGCCATCACTGCCCACTGGTGACTGCGCTACATGCATGTTGGTTTCATACTGTATCGATGTGGCAGCATATATACAACTTTACTAAAAGGCTTTTCCATATATATACCTCAACAGAGCTGGCCACTAGTTAGGTATAGCCTCACAAAATCATTGGCTAAATGAGGAAGACTTTGTCTTCCACTGGGTACCTTGGGGCCGCAACGGTTCCCGGGATATATAAGGCAACCCGTAAAGAAATAAAAAAAATATATACAACTTTCCAGCGACACGCGTTGGAAAGTATTTCCTTTTACTCTTTATCAATCAATCAAAATATATTTATTTCGTAGGTATACAAGGTACACTTGAAATGATCAATTAGAAATTTGACTTATAAATTAGAAAAATATACAATGTTTTATAAATGTTAAAGGGTGTCTAAAATAGTTAAATTTTTTTTATTATTATTAAAAAAAAAACGGTTACCATATCAGTTCCGGGCCTTGACCCAAAATTATGAATTTGTGGCATTTGGCGTTGAAACTTCGTACTCGGATCTGAAGCTCAAGATTTCCTCCAAGAGCTTGGAAGACGTGTTCCTAGAATGTGGTGGTGACTCCAGATGCCATAGTTGTTTAAAACAAGTAATAAACATTTTTTTGGGAATACTTTTAAATTATAGCTGTAAGGTTTATTTTCATAATTTTAAATCATTTAAAAAATCAAGATTTTAATATAGTTAATTATGGTTTGATGGTGTCTATAGCCATTTCTATAACATAAATGCTAAAGTGTGTTTGTCTGTTATTATTTTACGTCAAAAAGCAAGTCAAGAGCAACGAATCGAAGTGATTTTCTGCGCAGGTTGAAGAGTGACATACAATTTTTAACCATGTAAAATATCGCATTCCTTTGTGAAACCGATTTACATGCTTTATATTAGTTTCACCTGTATGAAACTAATTATGTAAACAAATCTTGGAAGTCGAATTTAACCAACATCTAAATTGTCGTATCGATTTGGCACTTTACAAGTGTATGTAATTCGGATGATAATACAATAATTTGGTACCATCAATCTGATTTGACGATGGTGCCGGAATGTGGTCACAGGAACTCTGTAACGAAACAACGTAACCCCATCGAGTATGGGTTCATTTGATTTGTCTTCACAAGTACTCTGGTCCTAGATGATGTCCAGGGTCCTGATGATGGAGCCGGAAGGTGGCCATAGATACTCTGTAAAGAAACCCCATCGAGTTTGGGCCCATTTGGCTTGCGCAAGTGTGCGTTACTAAACAAAAGCGTGTTTTTTAGTTTTTTATAAACTATTTTTATTTTATTTACTTATGGGGCTGGTATTTAAATCCACAATTTTTCTACACATTGCTCTAATAGATTCAGAACTATACTGCCACGAAGCAACAATAGTTGTTTTCCTACATTGCTTTCTCGAGTGCATTTCCTAGTAATGCCACTGAACTGTTCAACGTCTGCGTAGAAACTAACGATCTAAAGCTACTAAATCTGAAACGAAATGTTGATACTGTGTGAGATATCGGTCTAGGAGAAGTCTATCTCAGAAGTTCATACATACGCAGCCTCAAGTAATTCTACAGCAAGTGTAGACAGATACTATAGGTACTACCTCGATCCATACAAAATCTTCAGAACATGCTTAAATTACAGTAAAAAAGTGTGTCCGTAACTACCCGTGCTTTAGATTTTTTTCTGTAAAATTTAAATGCGCATATTTTATTGCATGCACTGTTAACGCAACGATTTAGGAGCGGTCGGTGGTCGAGTGGGTATAACGTCAGATCACAACTGAGAAGTCCCGGCTTCGATCCCCACATCCCACCATGTACCAATGGGTTTTTTATAATAAAAAATCAATGTACATTATCCCACAAACCGTACAAAGAGGATTTTCCATCTACATACCTCAACAGAGCTGGCCACTCGTTAGGTAGGTATATCCTCAAAAAAAAATTTGGGATAAGTGAGGAAGACTTTGTCTGCAACCCGTGAAGATTTTTTTTATTGCATGCAACTTAAATGACTAAATCTAAGGTTCATCTGTAATCCAAATTTTACAAGTTTCTTGCTTTCTATGATCGATACTTTTTAGCCAGAAAGATATGTTTTTTTTTCACTCGTGTCTATGTAAGTATGTATGTGGAATTTTTTATACACTGGAAGCATCCCAACGGCTGGATGGATTTTAATTAATGAGGTCTAAACCGTGCGATATTATTATAGCCTAGGTTGTTTTTATAAAACCAAAATGGCGGCCTTAAACGTAATTTTGACATTTCAAAGAAAACAATTGTTTAGGCTGCACAATTTGAGTTGAGTTCTTTCTTGAGAAATGATAAATAAATATATGTTAAATTTGTTGTCATCGTCTCCTATACTCCTATCCCATTTACTACTTGCAATGCATAATATAATACTGTAATTCAACAATCGACTTCTAAATTAATTGAAACCAAAATTTCGTTAGAGACGCAGCCCGCTTACTTTGTTCAGATGAAAAAAAGCGCTCTCGTAAATACTGATACCTTCCTTGCCTTACGTGAAAAACATCCATCGGCAAATTCACTTTCAGATACACCTGATCCTCCCGACTCCTCTAGCAAGCGTTAAATTAAAATATATCGCAGGGGGACAAACAAAAGTTACAATATGCTATTATATAGCTTTCCGCCCCTGGCTTCGCCCGTGGATATTTTCGAACAAAATAAAACTAAATAAACTCAGGGATATCGTAGCTCTGCCACCCCATGAAGTGAGTCTGCCACCCCATGAATAGCATATGGCGAGGAGTATTGTTACAGACTCTTTTATTATAAGACTTCTTGGTGAGCTTGGAAAAGGGCGATTAAAATTTAGTTCTGACATTTTATTGTGATGAGAAAAATATGACACTTGATATTTGTTGGTAAATAAGTCATGCGAAATTGAATATTTTACTCAAAATATTGGTTTTTATTATTATAAACCACTTGAAATAATTGTCCTTCTATTGGTAAAAGAATTTTCAAAATCGGTTCAGTAGATCCACATTATCCCCTACAACCTCACAAATTCACAAACTTTACCTCTTTACAATATTACCTAGTATAGATAACATTTCGCTATGAAGTGACGACATATTTTGGTTGTTGGTTTGTACCGCTTGTTTTTACTTTTCAGTTATTTACGGAATCGAGTTTTCTGTTTTATCTAATATTGTTTTTTACTTCATATCCTTCACGTCTGTTACCTATTCATAGGGATTGGTATATTTGGTAGATATGGTTCAAAAGAGTGTTGAGTACAATTTTCTTGTTTCTCTTGTCGTTATCACAGCATTAAACTTTAAATTGAACGGTTTAGTTAATTTTAAATATTGATTAACATGATTTAAATTTTTAGTAATTTACAGTTCCCACTAGTAACACTGATCAGTACCACCGGCGATACTTATGAGGAATTTCATTCTCATTAATACCACTTTTACAATTGTGCTACTAGTAAGACTTGTGTACCACCAAAAAACATACCTAATCGTGCCCACTTATGACCATCACTTTTCCACATATTTCTGGTATAGTAAATTTGTATATCCTCAAAGAACAATATGCCTCATTATCCATACAACATTCTATTCATATTTTTTATTTTAAAGATAAAAGATAGAAACTGTAGCCCACGGAATTAGCAGACGAAGGATAAGCTTTTTCATGACATAGAATAAACGAGGGGATTATTTTTTGTCATAAACATAAACATATCAAGAAAACTCTGGCTTCTTTGTGTTGGTAAATCCGTACTCAACAATAAGCAATGTTTCCCGGAATCTAAACTTTTTCAGAAGATTTTTTGGGACGATCTTCACTTAGGTCGTTATTAACCGACTTCAAAAAAGGAGGAGGAGGTTCTCAATTAGTCGGAATCTTTTATGTTTTTTTATGTATGTTCCTTGATTACTTGAAGACGCCTGGACCGATTTGGAGTTTTTTTTTTGTTTGAAAGGGTATACTTCCCATGTAGTCCCATGGTCATCAGATCAGGATCTGATGATGGGATCCTGGAGAAATCGAGAACTCTTCAAATTTTATAGAAAATGAAGCGATTTGGGTATTTTTTTATAGTGCTTTGGGAAATCTCAATAATAATTTTGAAGTCATAGTTTTTTAAAAGGCAATTATTTTATAACGATAATATATTGAATACTAAGTATAATATTAGATCAGTTATTCCCATTTTAAACAAATAATTAGTCAATTAGCGATATTTTAACGAACTAATGAATGACACACTATACAACCATTGAAAGCAATATTAAAAGTACATATAATGGAGGAGAAAGATGCATGTTAGCATCCACAGCAAATGGCATTCGGTTGTCTCTGGCTACCCCATATGTGATAAAAAGCATTTCCTGAAAGGTTTATAAGTGTCTGTGAAATTTCAGCTCTAGTCTCTACAATTTAGATACATATTAGGTATTTGTAGAAATTAAAATTAATTAGGTATTCTCCGATGAAAAAGCGAAACCATTATAAGATCACTCTTGTATCTGTCTGTCGGTCCGTCTGTCACAGCTTAAATTATCTCCGAATCTATTGGACTAAAGAAGTTAAAATTTAATACATAATATATAATTTGATGACCCAATTACGAATGTGTAAATAATCGAATTTCGATTTTGGTGGTAATTCTTGGAAAATAATCAAAACTTAAAAAAAAAATTGTTTTAATGAAAGGGTTTGTTACGATGAACACATATTTTTTATCTCCGAAACTACTGAATCTAGAATTTTGAAGAAAAAAAAATTGAATTCTAAGTTTACAGGAAAACCTAAACGAAAAACTTGTCTTAAAGTTCTGATTGAAAAATGATACGGAACCCTCAGCGAGCGAGTCGCACACGCAAATTGGCCAATTAATATTTTACTTTGTTATTGGTTGTGGTTTTTCTCGTTTCTGAGAAATGTTTATTTCTGCGTGTGTGCTATGTGCGTTTTTTAGAAACTGATATTATGGAATATTGCAATGGACGCAAACACAACACAAAGCAAACACCCGGATATTCGTTACTTTGCAAAATTGAAATGTCAAAAGGGACGATTTTCTTATTGGTTTTATTTGTAACCGATCACGTTTGAACAGCAGACGACACCGGATGTAATTTCGGATGCCAATTTTTGCATGATTAATTCGTACGTTTATTGGATTTTTTATTGTTTTTAACCGGAAAACAATTATTAACTAATGAATAAGTTTATATCTAGGTATATATTATATTATCACGTTTTTGTATTATATTATGAGGGATATGCAGAGATAATCCAATGCCATTTATTATACGATCCATACCTCTATCGCCTTCAGTACACCGACGCCGCGAACTGTGGTAACTTTGCGATATAATATTATACCTATTTATGTTCATACAGCTTTATATTATCATACCTCTCATGGCGATTATCCTCAACATTGCCTTCATCGGTGCGTCGGTAATCAAGTCGTGGGGACCACGTTTCGATCTCGTCATGTATATGGGTTTTTTATTAATTACGTAATCCGACAAACCACTCTTAGAGGCTTTTCCATATAAATAGCCTCACAAAACTCTATTGGTTAAAAGAGGAAGACATAGTCTTCAGCTGGAAACTCTGGACAGATAACACGGTTCCGGAAGCCGTAAGGGTAACCCGTGAAATTTTATAACGAAACAATTTGTATTTCTTCTAGGCTTTATTTCTTTATTTACATATAGAATTAGTTTAAAATTTTCTAAAATATAAAATTACAAATAAAAAATTTAATACCCAACAGACTGGCTGCATTGCCTCGTTGGATGGCAATGCTTATTCAATGATCGAAATAAGAGCCAGCCCGTTGGTCATGTGAGCTTTCTATCAGACTATGTGCTCCAAGTCCACTGTCCCATCGTTTCCACCCTCAAATTTCGAAAGATATGAATATTTGCGACGTTTGGCCATTTCAGCATTGCGTTTATAAAAAGTGTTACATAAGGGTACCCCTTGCTAGGGTATCCTGGGCCAAATTGTTCAACAATTACAGCATCACTAACCCAATTAAAGACAGATGTCCACCCACTATTCACCGGAAATAACGTACTTTGTTCAAACACCGAACACAGTTCGACTCATTTATTTGCGGTGAGTGCAGGCGAGATGTGGCCCAGCCATGCTAGCTCATTCTACTAACAAGATTAACCTGTGAATATGTCCGGGCCAGTCTAATTAATGCTTTTATACTATATTCATTAACGAAATTCACATTTAGCAGGTGCAGAGAATCAGAGGGATTACGTAGTGAATATTCCATAGTTTTTCTGGGATAAACTATTCACAATTTCTTCTAAAAAATTTAAGAGCTTTGTGCTAGATTACGAAAGAGAAAACGGGGCATAGTTTAACCACCCATTATATATTATACTTTATTCAATAAAACCATTTCGGCTATTTCACTTAGATGATAATATTGAATAAGTAACTATTTGCTAAATTAGCGATTCCAAACCAAAGGATGTTATTGGGTCGATTGTCTCTATTTTCTTAGATAATTTGTTGTTCCGACTTGAATCTTGGTATATAATAAAAATATTTGCATTTGCGTCATATAAACCCAAGTTGCCACATCGGCCCTACGAATAAAGAAACTCGTAGCTTCGGCCATGTTGCTTAAAGACTTTATAAACAATTATCGAACAATTTAAAGTTTATTTTTTAATTTCTACAAAAATTAACCAAACACATACCTATGTCATTATACCTACAAGCTTTTGCGTGAACAAAGAAAATAAATAATCCTATTGTTGTAATGTAGTTCAAGCCTTTGAGTATATACCTACTATACCAAAGGAGACGTGTAGCGTGTAAATCACCTAACAATTTTTTCTGCCACTTTTGGCGGGGGGGTAGGTAAACGTCTAGTACTAGCCCCTGTACCACTGTATTTTTCTGTCGTTTTATTGTCGCAACGGATTTTACGTTATATGTTGATTATGTTAAAATACAAACATAATAATTATAATTAATGATTGGAAACACTATGTTTGACGTCCTAGATCGCCTTTCCCATTTAAAACATCACAATTAACTATTTTTCTAGAGCTCTGTCTCGCGACACAAAACGGTACCAACGAAATCCAAGGTAACTTATTATCTGGTCAGTTTAACTGGTCAAAGGGAAAAAAATTGGCGAAAGGGGGAGCCCGTCTATGGCCCCTCCATAGGCTTAGTACTCTATGAGTTCAAGCCCATCTTAGCCCTATGATAAAATATATTTTTGATATGTAACATCTTTCCTCTCGCTTTCCTGCAATCTGTGGGAGTGATTTCGTGAAAAGGGACGAAAGTGTGTAACAGGAAGCCGGGAAAGCGCGCGCTATTTGATTTGACCAATGAGCGCGCGCTGATTTTCCTAGAGGTTGCTACTGTCAGCCAACAGTGTGTGTGTGTGTGACGAGAAAGAGAAAGGGAAATAGAGAAGGAGAACGCATCAGCTGTGAGCTTAACCTACAGTGTTTGTATAAAGTGTTAATGTTTTCAGGATATATGCGACTACTGTAAGGCTCGCTCGGTTTTTTTTTATTAAAGCCTTAACCCCATTTTCTAGATAGAAAGTAGATAGCATCCAGGACCTATTTATCTTCAAGTTTTATTTAAATCGGTTTAGTTAACGAAGTAGGTATTCAAACATCTAAACTTTCTCATGATATTTTGACATCACTGGTAATGTAAGAACAGAATTATCCACCAAAATATGTTTTGTATACAACATCGTGCACGCAGATGCTTCAGTTAATTAAATTCCTTCCTTGCGTTGTACATTATTACGATGCCAACAGAATTATTTATGTTAAGTCACGCTTGCACTCTTTTCTTAGTATTCAAGGGGTTATGGCAACTGAAATTAAAAAAAAAAATATTATTTTGTGGCGATTCGTTTTTCATATACGAAAACTGCTGAAAAAATTAATAAATATGACTCTCAATAGGACCATTTAGGAAGAATCACAAAAAGAGCAGGTACCTGAGGGAATTTTGCCGATCCTATTTAGGAACTCGTTGAAGCAACCGTGGTAGTGACAGACGTGGTACGTCAATTTGCAGTGTTTTCTGGACTCCCACTTTTTTACATCTGGAAAGAGTGCCAGAGTCCATCGGCCTTTGCTGCTGTCATCCCAAGATCTTTGCCATTTCTTGTAGATTTCTTGTAGACCAATAGCTCTGAGGGTGGCAATCTTGTATGCGATTGTATCATATGATGCAGCGATGGTCATAACAGGCCTGCTTCCTATATAGTTAGCCATAGAGGAGAGCTGCAAATTATATGACCAGAGTGAAGCAGGAAATCTACAAGAAATGGAAATCTACCAGTGCTTACTTGCTAATTTATATAATGATCCTGATATAAAATTAAGCCCGTTCTCCAACTATTTATTCTACTGTGCAAAATATTCCATGACTTAATTCCTCCGGAAGAACATACAGTCAAACAAACGAACACTCTTTCGTATTTATAATATCAGTTAGGATTAGGATTTCTGCAAGTTTCTTGAATCTTGATTAATTTATCATTTTTCCTCTCATTACATTATACCCTAAAAAGCTGTATAGTTTCTTAATAATCCCTCACGATATAGGTCCCTGTAACTTGACAAGGGTAGCAGCGACAAGAGTTCTGCTACATCATTAGTTTAGTGATTTATGGTGGGGTAGCCTATTGAACTACTAATGGACTTTGTACATTTCTACTCTACATTATGAATTTAGCGAAAACTTTCTACCTTTTTGTAGAAATTATTTTATAACTAAAAATATCCTAGACCTAACTAATATTATAAACTGCAATGGCTTTCCACCCCGGCTTCTCCCGTGGAGCCTATGAGCATTGAGTTCATACAAAAATCCTATAGAAAAAAATCACTTTCAGTTTTCACCGAATTTTCCAATTTTCCGGGCATTTTTTAAAATTTTTCTTTTCCTAAACATCATTAAAAACATTAACCAAATCGGTTCGGTCGTTCTCAAGTGATGCGCTTACCAACGAACAGCATTTAATTTTTATTTATATAGACGTGTAAATGTGTTGCACAGGTGTAAAGGGCCGGGGATAAATAAAAAAAATGCGATGTATTATAAGACGATTGTGAAACGAGGTCATCGCGCGAGTTTATTAGACAGTTGCAAAAAAGAAAAAGAAATGTTATGTCACATTTAAAAAAATGCCATAAGACGAATTATTGTTGTGAAACGAAATCATCAAGTTTATTAGACAATTTAGTTACAGTTAGTCTAATTTTTTTTTAATCCGGACGTTAATACTTATAGCCGATTGCAAGTTAAAAATAATTATTTGAAAGAATAACGTAACATACCATATCGGCCTTTATATACTGTGTCGAGCAGACTAAACCAAACTAAATCAAACTTATTGGGAGAGGTGTACGCGCACTGCGGCGAAACTTGTTTCGCTGTAGTACACTGCCGCCGCAGCGCTGACAATCAAATCAGTCGGTCACAAGCACTTGACGCGACTCCCGCGTACATCTCTTAGTTATAGCTCCCTATTCTTTTCATTACCGTCAATGTGTAAATTAGGCAAAATTTAATATACTGTAATTCCGTTCAATTTAATAAAAGTACTTAAATATAAATATTCATTTCTGTGTTCTCATTTATATACATATCTTTGTAGTAAATTCACTTTCTCAGATAGTCAGTAGTTGAGCTAAAGAGTTATCTAGGTACCACCCTTCAAACAACAACTACAATACTTAGTGACGTAGCCAGATTACTTAATCAAACAGAACAGATGGCAAGTCTGTCGCTGAACCGATTTCTATGGAGGAGGTCTATTGGACAAACAACATAATTATTTAAAAGTAGAATGAACTACATTTTCCAGTTAGCGTCCTAATGCCGCACTGTCGTCCGATCTAGAAACATTTTGGCTACAAACCAACTCACTAATGTACCTGTAAACTAATTTAACTTTGTTTTCCTTTGTTATTTAAAACTTTAAAATATACACATTTCACTATGGCTAAAGACATTAAAATTTAATCATCACTATATATTATACCCCGCACCGTCTGTCTGTCTGTGACCTTTTCACGGATTTGATTGCAGATTTCATTATTAGATAAGTTTAATTTAATCAAATCGAAGAATAAGTTAGCCCCAGCGAGTTTTCATGGCGTATGCTGTCTAATCCGTCAGAGATATAACAATTTGGTGTAGGAAAGAATTATGTAGAATAAAATTATCTACAAAAAATCCGCGGTAGGATATATATCTCTCTAATAGATAAGTAGTTATAGGCGTATTTGTGTAGGTATTCAAATTGTTGTAAACCCATTTTTAACCGACTTCCAAAAAAAGAAGGAGAAGGTTCTCAATTCGGACCGTATTTTTTTTTTTTTTTTTTTTTTTTTTTTATGTATGTATGTACGTCGATAACTCCGCCAATTGTGAACCGATTTTGATGGTTTCTTTTTTAATCGTCAGATAATTCTTCCGGATTGGTCCCATTTTTATCTCATAAAAATTGGTTCATTAGTTTTTCAGAAATTTTGAAAAAACTGACTTTATAAGTACATTTTTCTTGATATCTCGATAAAATATGTACCGATTTTGACCACTTATTTTTTTCAAGATATAATAATTTCTCGACATTATCTCACAGACATATGACGAAAATCGGTTCAGTAGTTTTTCAGGAATTCAGTAATTAATTTCTGTTTACGGCTGAAAATTATGTATCAGAAAAAGCCTTAGCAACGGTTGCTATTGACACGAAGTTGTCAATTTTCGTGACGATGGTCTAGCGGTTAAATGTGCATAGGATGCACAAGCACATTACATGGTTCAAATCACATCCACAGGGGTATTTTTTTTTAATTTTCCATCAATATTTTTTTAGTTGCGTTATTATTTGTCTCTCAAGGCAGCAAAATCACTTAAAAGGGTAAAATAAACCTTTTAAAAAAAAGTGCACCGACTTCAAAAATTTGCACTGAAAAGTAAGAAATAATAAATATTTCGTCGTAGAATTTGAAGACGGTTGGTGCCAAATTAGAAACAACTTAGTTCCCAAATTCACTAATATAGACAATTCATTAGGAACCTACGATCATTAGTAGGTACATACAAACATAGATAATATTTAACAGATCTTTATCTTCTTAGATATTTACTTAGTTTTGTATCCTAATTTGGCACCAACCGTCTTCAAATTCTACGACGAAATATTTATTATTTCTTACTTTTCAGTGCAAATTTTTGAAGTCGGTGCACTTTTTTTTAAAAGGTTTATTGAAAAAAAAAACAAACCAATTGTACTAGACGTCTTAACCACTCGGCCACCGACGCACGTAAAATTTACAAATTATACTTTGCGGTGTGGCCAGAGACACTAGTAACAATGTCCATTTTTTGCCAGTTGTCCATATTAAACAGTACAGATGGCAAGCCTGTTGCTGCACTTAATACCTACTCGTACCTATTTTCATCTGAGCTAGGATATAGGAAAAATATTTCTTGACATTTTAATTTGACTTGCTACGCTCAGCGAACGTATTGAGCTTATGAAGCCAGTTTGTAGCGTCTGCTATAAAATTTGTTCATGCTTCGCTTGTCGTATGCTATAAGCTGCGGAAATTATTGAAGAATTTTGTTCTACTTGTGAAGTTGAAAGTGTTCTACCGTGTCTATCTAGAATTAAATAGAATGCATACTTTATTGTTTAATTAGATAATGCATAGTAGAAACAAAATAGGAATTTAATGTGGAAAAGAAAATCGTAATTTTTTTTACATAATTCCTATGAACGTAAGAAAACAATAAAGCTTAAAGATTTTCATCGAATTTCGTTTCTACTAAAAACGAAAGGTCGACCAAGACGAACTTTCATTAACAAAACATCTAATATGTACATGTATGAAACGATGTATGGATGTGGATGAAGCAAGAGAAGTATGCAAAGTTCGAGAGCACTCCACACTCTCCGCCTACCCTTTTGGGAAACAGGCGTGAAGGTATCATAGAAATAAAACTAATTAGTTACCTAAAATAAAAATATAATCTCGTAATAAGTTCTGAAATAAGCAGTCATTGTTGTAGTTGAGAACTATAAATTTATTATGATTCCATAATATTAATTTCCAGAAACTATTTTGGTAAAAAACTAAATTTACTTCATTCAAATACTGAAAACCTTACACAAAGTAATTTCAACCATTGGTATGTAAAATGTTTAACTGAAAAAGCGTCGGAAACTCTTGATTCATTAAAAAAAATCATCCATATGACACGTTCTTTCACCACTCGTTATCCCACTTGTTTTCAGTACTAGGCCTTCGGGAGCTATTCTGGTGTTAAAATACTGTTCAAGCAACTTACGTCGATTAAAACACTGTTTGAAAACTCCTAACTATTGGCGGAAAATATAATTGCTGCAGTAATTTCCCAAGAGAAGAACGAGTTTTTATTAATAGAAAAAATAAGGAGAAATTCGTGTACAGGATTAGAAATCTGAGAATGGAAAATTGCGGGTTACTTCGTAGAATATTTCGTGGAAATTTTTGATTTGACCAACATATTTTTTTTATCCCCTTGGGGATTAAACCTTGTGCGTACTTCAATCCCCTACCCTCCAATTATGTCTATGGTAGAATCCGTTGCTCTTTTTTGACGTGACAGTACAACCAAACCCAGGCCGGTCGCCGTACGGTCCACCAAAATCGACCACAGACTCGTCCAATCCTTACCGCGCGGCCCACCATCCGTTTTCAAATCGTTGTATTTGTGGTTGATTTCGATGACCGGAACGATCTGTCACACACACACACACACACACACACACACATCCACACGCATTTGTTTAATCGAATCTTGTCTGGGTGAGTGAATTGCATGTGATCTAGATCGTATGATTTACATTGCTAATGTGTGGCCTGTCTTCAATCTCGATCATACGGCGGCCGGACCGAACATTTTCTGTGAGATACCGGACCAGTTCGTAGGCTACTTAACTATGTATGTAAACAAATCTTGGAAGTCGAATTTAACCAACTTCTAATTGTCGTATCGATTTAAGATTCAAGTATAATATGTATTTCGGATGACAATACAATAATTTGGTATCATTTATCTGATCTAATAATCTTGCTCCAGGAGGTGGATAGTGGAACTCTGTAACGAAACGACGCCGCGACGTAACCCTATCGATTTTGGGCTCGTTTGATTTGTATTCACAAGTAATCTGGTCCTAGATGATGTCCAGGGTCATGATGATGGAGCCGAAAGGTGGCCACAGGAACGAAACGACGTAACCCCATCGAGTTTTGGCTCATTTGGTTTGCTCACTTTTATAAACTTATAATTATTTATAGAGAGACGACATGGCCATTGCGTAAAATACGATTTGCACTCCGGTGAGCGAATATACTTATAAGACGATATAAGGTTGAATATACATATTGTACGTGGCCATAAAGCTACACTTGAAATTTAACTTATTTTGTCGATTTTTCTTAAATGCTGTGTTAATGATATCGGGTAAGCTGTATGTAGTATGGCAGTCATGTCAAAATTTCTCGACCGAATATTAGTATAGTTTAGATTTTAAAAATACTTGTTTATACATCTACTTGCTCCATAGACTATCACAAAGTGCTACCCAATCGCACTATTACTTTGGCCAAACTAAAGTACAGCTCCCATGAGTCCACTCTACACTTGTCCGCACCGGAGGCGATTTTTCCAAGTACAACGTACAAAAAGCTTCGTGAAAAGAATTCTAAAGCGAAAAAATCAACCGGCCCCTCCTGAAAACTGAGAATTTCCTTTGTACACGGAAAACTTGATTTTTACTTACTGTAAATTGAATTAATTACTTATTATAAAACGTTGTCTGTTCATTTGTGTCACTTCGACGCTTGAACGGCGGATTGCTTTTCTGAGAAATTCAGAATTTTCATAACAATACATTCTAGATTTTATTAACTTTGAACCGATTAAAAAAATGCTTGCAAATTCAATAGACACGTCAACACGGCATTTATATACTTCCGTGTGAGCATGACCGCGCAGAGAAAATCTACAGGGGGTATACCATGACGTCCTCAATTTGTCTATTTGTGACATATGTCACGTGATCCCTAGAGAATTTGTCTACCTCCTGTAGATTTTGTCCAACCCCTGTATATTTTCTCTACGCGGTCATGCTCGCCAGAGACACCAGGAACAGTGTCCATATTTAGCGAGTTACCCATCATAAACAGAACAGGTGACAAGCCTGTCACTGCACTTAATAAGACCTAGATTTATCACTTTAACAGATTTAATTAACTATTACTATATCTTCGGCGTTACGTGCCCTTCGCACCACAAGAAGTCGATTAAATGTCAATTTATTGAAACTAGTTCCCTCAAAGGATATAACCTATTTCCATTACAAACATCCTAATACGATCATCCGTTTTGGCGTCAGTGACATCTAAGCTTGTCAGATATCCCTTTTAACTATAAGAAATATTTCTATCATTAATAAAACAATAATCCAGTTAGCTGTCCTTCCGACGATTCACCCCATCAAGTGGACAGTAAATCATTTGTTAGAGTTGACATTGTCATAAATATCCAGATAGTATTCTCAGACCGCAATTTATTACATAGATTTATATAAGAACAATCTTGTAATGCCATTTGGGACACAGATGCCTAGAAATCTAGGTCAATGGGATGCAAGCATCTATCAATTAGTGCTATTATTTCTTGGGTTATTTAGATAGTTATCAAAACAAATTTAAAAATTACGTCATTTTGAATTCAAGTACGACTACGATTTGTAAAGAAAATGTAATAGTTTAGGAAAGTAAGATTACCTAGGTTGAATATATAATTTGGAAAATGTAGAATTCGGAAAATGAGTGTTCTAGGTATATTGAAAAATAAAAAAAAATGGAGTGATTTAAAACGGTTTTCATACCTATTAACTTACTTTTCGCCCCGGCTTCGCTCGTAGAGTCCATATTAACTTCCATCCCCTGTTATGATAGTTTCCGTTTTCCTCGAATTTTTCAATTTTCCCGGTAATTATTTCAAATTTCCAGTCGTACCAACAAACAGCATTATTTTTATATAGATGTTTAAAATTTCTACTAACATACACAAAACGAAAAATTTGGAAAATGCCTGTGTTAAAAACCAAAACAATTCCCAAAAGAAAACATATTTTGACTAATTAAAATAAAGACTATTCGAAAAGGTAATTGGTAGAGCATAGACTTGAAATCGGGGGTCCCGGGTTCACAAATCTAACTCGTGCCAAAAATGCTAAGGACCTATTATATGGCCTCCGCCACGTATCCTTGCGTCCGCACTTCCTTGTTCAGTTTTATATGGACAGTTGGCAAAAAGTAGACACTGTTATTGTTGTGTCTGGTCATATCGCCGCTGAAGAAGAAGAAATATTTTTATTTCTTATTCTCAAACAACCTAATTCAATAGAATATTTACTTATTTCAAAATAAACGTCTAAATTAAACACCTTGCCAAAAATAAAATTAAAATTAAAGCGACCCCAAGTTCTTTATACAAAACAATTCAACCTGATTACCCAAATGTATGAATATGTATGAAACGTCCTTTAGTACTCACGTTCTAACACACTTCAAACAAACAGGGTATTTACTTAGGTTGGTTTCATCATCATTTAAACTTTATATGTTATTTTAACTAGGACTAACGCACGCATAATTAAAAATTTGCACAAATCCCAGGTCAGTGTTAATGTAGCCTAGGATATTTATCTAATCCAGAATTCAGAATATTCCTTGGCTATGGGGAGATGGAAAGAAAATATTTAAAAAATCCAAGTAAATATACTCGGGCCGGTCAATCCATGGTCTAGTTCCGAAAACATGTCGCGAATCCATAAGTTTCCCCCTACCAAAAAATCGCTCAACGCACCTAAAGAAGTTTTCACTTCAAAAACGCAATTACATAATTATATCTAAAAACTATTAGTCTGAGTTTAAAAATTTAGCTAGCTACCCTCGATAATTTTTGAATTTCTGTCAAAAAAGTAGTTTTGACCTAGAGCCTTAGTCGAAAGTGCTTTTAACTAATTTTATTAGTCAAAAGTAGTTTTGACCTAGAGCCTTAGTCGAAAGTGCTTTTAACTAATTTTATTAGTCAAAAGTAGTTTTGACCAAGAGCCTTAGTCAAAAGTAGTTTTGACCAAGAGCCTTAGTCGAAAGTAGTTTTAACTGATTTTATCAGTCAAAAGTAGCTTGAGTGGAAAAAAGTTATAAGTAACTGAAACATAAAATTATTGTCAAGTGTGCTTATAAATTATTGTCATCTTTGACACATAATGTGAAAAATTATATATACCTACATTGTGCGTAATTTAAATCTCATATACATTTCCAGAGCTTCGTACGTGTTACATTTCAGTAGAAAAAATGTCATAGAATATCCCGGCGCGGTTATTCATAAAGCGGAAATGAAATATCACTGTATGCAAGCTGTCAGCGCAGTGAAGTACATTTTACTGATTTGAATATGGTGTTTACCTACTATCATAGAAATGAAGGCCATTTGTAACTACCTACGCACTAAATAACTTTATCAAATCCTCAATATAGCTTAAAAGCTAATCATTGATTTTTCTGCAAGAATACGTTCTTTTACGTCAATTTTCTAACAAACAAATAATGCATAGGTTTATTAAGGGGCGGTGGTCAAGGTCATCTTGTATCTGTTAAAAATATGGCAAATCTCAGTTAATCCTGGAAACGTGAGTTTATTTATACAACAATTCTTCACCACACAGTTGATAGTTATATTTTAAATTAGTTTGAGCCATATTATAGCCATAATTTCCAAAATGCAAAGGCACTGCTCGTATTTTAAACTACGGCTCAATCCAATTTCAAATAATATCTATAATTGTGTGGTGAGGAAATGTTGTATAAACGTTTCCAGGATTAACTGAGATTTGCCATATTTTTGACAGATACAAGATGACCTTGACCACCGCCCCTTAATAAACCTATGCATTATTTGGGACTCGATTTCTCTTAATATATTTACTAATTTTCTCGTTTTCGTATAGAAAATTTCAAATACTTTATAAAACATTTTGTTGATTGCTAGTTTTATTATAAAAAAATTTATATCTAAATTTAAATCCTATATTTACCTACCAATTTTCATTCAACAGAACCGTCAGGGCCGGGTTTACCCATAGTGCCGCCCTGGGGCACCGTTAAAAATGCTAGCCTATTGTAAATAATATTAAATAGAATGAATTCTCTTGAATTTATTACTAATGCTCAATAAAAGGATAATTATGAACAGGTTAGATTCATGTAAAATTTATGTAAAAAAAAGGCCTAATCCGACTATAAAATGGCTACGACGATAATGGATTATTTTAATTTTTGTTAAATTTTGTCATTTATTAAGTTTAAATTAAGTAAATATTCTATGTGTAAAATTTAAATTTTCAACACATTCATATTTTTTAAAGCATTTTCAATAACGTGAAAAGCGCTGAGAATTACCGAGAAAAGCTTGTATAGAATAAATAATACTTACAATATCCTGAGGCCAGCAAAATATATGCCACTTTAATATTAAAGTAGGACGTTGCAAAATTGTTTCCTATTGTATTAAAATTGAAACGAGGAGGTTGCGTGATCAGATCACCCCGTTTTAGGTACAGTGATGCACAGAAATTTGAAATAAAAATCGGAATGTCTGATTTTCATTTTTATTTCCTCTCCCGGCTTCGTCCGTGTATTTTTTCGAACCAAATACAGTATAGCAACCTATAACCTATAGCAACTTAAGAAATTAATTTTCCCTTCTATATTGGCATGGATGCTGAGAACATTGGCTAAAGATATTGAACCTTGTAAATATTGTGATACATTAATCCAAATCTTAACGGCCTTTATACCTTGCGGTGTGACCAAAGACACCAGTAACAGTGTCCTCTTTTGCTAGTTGCCCATAATAAACGGGTCAGCACACATATATTTTTATATCTGTTTTTTTTTATTAATCAAGCAACAAAATTTCTGTAGTATCATGTGTCATTACGAATTGACGTGCATATAATTGCATTGTATGAGTTACAGTTCCTATAGATTTAAATGCATCAATATTTGTGTCGCCCTGTACCTAAGAATAAGCGATTCAGAACTTTATAAATTAGACATAAATATCATCCATGCATTTTCAATATAGGTGAAAATTAGCGTGTTGCTTGCTTTGTTTAAACTGTTAATTTAATGTATTTTCCTCTCAGGTGTAGTATAAAATTATATGTATCACTGGGGAAAAAGTGCGATTCCTAACACGTTAAAATTAAACATTTTTTTTTCTTTACGGGTTTCCTTATATCTACCAAAACCGTATTATCGGTCCGAGGGTATTGATCTCCCTCTTTTAGCCGATGGTATTTGTGAGGCTATACCTAACGAGTGGCCAGTTCTGTTGAGGTATATTTAGATGAAAAAGCCCATTAGCCATATTGACCATTGGGCCACCATTTTATATTTACATTAATTTTAAAATTTACAATACCGACTGTACTTACCAAAGCGCGATGATTACTCCGTCGCGTCTCTCATTGTTTGCACACTCGCTATTGTTGCAATAAATTACTCGACAAACTGAGCTCTAGATCGGAAAGAATAGGGCGCTTGGTTTCCTTATTAAACAAAAAGAATGAACAGCGAACAAAATATCACTTGGATGCTACATTGGATGTCCATTTTTAAGAGCTTTTGAATAAAATATCCGTAATAAATCGCGATATTGCAGATACTTTTCTACACAATTTTCAACGGCAATTATCTTTAATTTTTAGGTATCATAATTAGAAGATGAAAGAGAAGTGGAATGGTTTATAATAAGAAAGATGGGAAGGAATTGTTGAACCTATTCTATTTTCGATTCTCGCGCTTTCGACATTTTTGTCAATCAAATATTGTCGTCCGACCTCTAGAATCACGGATTTTTTAATAGTCTTGAAAATTCCTGAAAAACTTTTATTCACATTTCCCTTTCATGTAAATTTTATACTAAGCAATTAGTAATATCGCATATAAAAACAAGTAATTTTTATCATAATTCATGAAAATTCCTGTTAAACTTTTTTCGTGAATACCATACAAAACAATTAGTTGTACCTACTTTTTTCATAATTCTTGAAAATTACTAAAAACTGTGTTTGACAATGTGAAAAACAGTTTTCAGTAAGAAAGTTGTCCATGATTGGGTCATGAAACAACATTTTTCGTCCAGTATATTCGGAGAAAATAAAAGCTACTAGCTGTCCGCCCTCGGCTTCGCCCGTGTATATTTTCGAACAAAATAAAATATACCCTACAGCACTCATAGATAATGGCTTGCCTGCACTACCCCTACCCCTACCCTTACCCTTCGTACGTGTCTATTTCAGAATGTTGGCAAACATACACTTCATACATAGTTTTTGTCATGTTCACCTCTTCCCACCGCATTCCCGTCGTCATGCCGTGATGGTATATAGCCTATATTACTCAAGGATAATGTAGCATTCTAATGGTGAAAGAATGATCAAAATCCGTCAAGTAGTTTTTGAGTTTATTCGTAACAAACATACAAACATACACACAAAAATACAAATCTTTCCTCTTTATAATATTAGTATAGATGACAGACGGACAGACAAGACACATGTGTGATCCTATAAAGGCTTCCGTTTTTTCATCGGAGATATTCGGAACCCTAAAAAATTACACTGCGAGTTCATTTAAAACAATTAAAAGGATTGATTGGACATTTTAATAACGAAGCCAACGTTTCTGATTAAAGTTTTTGTTAAGTGAAAATGATTTTTCCATTACAAAACGATCGGATCTGTATTCATTATTTTAATGAAACTTTGCTGTTCTACTCTTAAATTATATTTAACATATTTTCATACTTATCTAGTCACTTGCAAGGCTTAGTTAACCCTTTAAAATTTTCTATGTCCTTTATTCTATCATCAAATCGGCTCTAAATCGTTGTAAAATTGTAGAAAAACTGGTGATCGACACTTGACAGTAAGCTTGTTAGCGCAATGAACTCAGTAAACCGTTAGTTAGAATAACCAAGGATAAGATAAGATATGCCAAGATTCACGTACCAGAAACATGAGAAAGAACGATTTCACAAAAAAATGTCTATAGGATACGAGAAAATGGTAGGTACATTAGTAAATATATTAAGAGAACTGGAGTCGCAAAATTGATTGAAAATACGCGTGAAATTGATGACCTGAAAGGCTTCATGAAATAAGCTTAGGACGTGTAACAGATTTTCATATTTTATTTTAATTCATACTGTGTCAAATATATTTATCTTTCGAAAGCTATTACAATTTCGAAACTAAGACATATAGTTATCGCATAATTTAAGAAGTCGTTAAGCAATTAAGCAAAAAAACGGACAGCAAATAATTTCTACAACTGTACGAACTATTAAGTTTATTACAATGATAATAAAAAATATCTTTACGGCATTTATACCTAGCGGTGTGGCTAGTAACAGTATCCACTTTTTGCCAGTCTTCCATATTAAACAGAATGCCAATTTTGCTTGTTGGACCTAGATAAACGTAAATTTGTGTTATTTTTTCGAAGAACATATTCTTAAAAAAATTGGTGCTTTCTTAATAGTTTCATCACTAGTGAGAATGTTAGAAAATTATAATGATAATTGTAAAAAACAGACGGACACCGAAATCTGATAGAACTAAAAACTTCATTAAAAAAGTTCCAATTGAACCTCTCTAGATGTCGAGTAATTAAGTAACATTTCCACTTAAACTTCTCTAACTATAGTTGTAACTTAGACTTTGTTCATTACTTTTTTAATTGTCTTTAATTTTGAAATTCGTGCGTTCTGAACGCGGTAGATAAGACGATTAATTTGCACGCAACTTCCTCTAGAGGACGTAAATCAAATTAAAACTTTTTCGATTTGTGTTGGGAATCGAAGAAATCACGTCCAGTTGTTGGAAAAAGAAGAAAAAATATATCTGACTAGTTAAGTTTCGTTTCGTAGAAAACTTGCTCCAACATAATATTATTATTATGTCAGTTTCGTAATCTGGTTTTTTGGGATAATGCAATAAAATAATATTTGTTGTAGCTACTCGTAAATATGGCTTATATTTTTGTCGACATCCGTTTAAAATGTTATTCCCTCTATTTATTTGCGAAATTGAGTGTAATGCAAACGCAGGCTCCAACTCGGTCTAGACTCTGGTCTAGTTCATATGTTTTTAATATCTTCACGGGTGACTTACGACTCCCGGAATCGTGTTATCGGTCCCGTGGCATCCAGCTGAAGACAAAGTCTTCCCTTTTAGCCGAGGCTAGACCTAACGAGTGGCCAGTTCTGTTGCTTTTCTTTCTACTCTAGTTTAATATCTCTCTTTATCTTTTCAGCCTTCAACTTTCGAGCTGTAGCTGAGATTCTGGGGTACCTCTTCAAAAATAACAAAAAAAATGTAAGTAACAACTTATAATTTACTTTAAAAATTTTAATTTTAGTTTTGGACTCCAAATTAGTGAGTTTTTTTTAATTTAAGGTCGCTTTATAACTGCTAAGGTCCTTAGCGACCACTGTAAATACAAGTATACTTAATTTAGTACATTACAACATTTTATATACACCAATTTATTTAACATATTATTCTATAGTTCGTTCAAAACCATTTTGTGTTAAACAATCTTTAAGAAATGAGGGTAATTGTTAAGAGGTTATAACAAATTTAAACAAAATCTATAACTACTCTATCAGATGCAATTGAGACAATTAAAAAAAAATATATAAGTATTTTTGGGTAAAGTACAATAATCGAATAAATAAAAATAAATGAAAAAGTAAAAAGAAATGACATTTCAAGTGCATCATGTGACATATAAAATGAAAGGGCTTATTATAAGAAATACAAATATTTTCATTTTTAGTTTAAATTATTTTAAAGAAAATATACAAACCCCTAAATAACTGAGCTGAACTTCTGCATAACCATTTTTTTTCAGAATCCTAAACATTAACACCCTCATTGACGCAACAGCTATTACGATACTTCTCAATGTTCCACTTTGATTAGATTCAAAACAAGAATATCTCAACCATTGTCAGTCTGTTAGCAAGTCGAAACGTCCTTAGGGAGATACGCATTGCATACGTAATCAGCAATCGAGGGACCAGTCTCGATTTGATACTAACATTTGAATTTCCACAACGTTCTCAACGCTTTGTACCAAAACGCTGGAGGGATCATTGCCAATATGTTCCACGTGGAAACACGTGTATTAGATTAATTTTATCCGGCACCTACATAAATTTAAAAAGTAGTTTACCTGCACGTATCTCGGATTCACGGTCTTTATAACTTGACTGATAAACCAGTAATAGTGTCTAGTTTTAGTCATTTGTCCATATATAATTTAAATTTAATTTTAACTTAGATAATTTAAATTTTCATAACTGTAGACGTTTGGTGGTGGAGTGGCTGCAGAACGGAACATTATTATGAAACGGAGTCTTCGATATGTAAAGTCCAAAACCGTTTCGAGATATTAGTGTGTGGCGGCTCATCGCGTCGATAGATGTCGCACCGTTACTATCTGATTGAAACCTGTATCGCGCCATTGAAAATATTTATTAGATTGGCATATATGCAACTTTCCAACGATGTGCGTTGGGGAGTATTCCTTTTACTCATGATCGTTGGATTGTTGTATGTAGCCATTTCTATAAGTGTAATAATTCGTATTTTTCAATTTATAACTCTTAAAATAGTGAGATTGTCTTTATTTTTTCAAAAACAAATAATTTACTTATCCTTAATTTCACCTATGAATGAAGTCATTATATCGGCTGAATAAAAGCAAAATATTTACTTTTCAACTTGTCAACCAATGTTAGATACCCTGTTAGTAGATATACTACAATTTCAGTAGTTTTTGTAACTAATCTAGTTTATTATTTAGGAAGAATGTTTAAGCATTTTTTATTTTATATATATACATATATATATTCTATCACATGTTTTATGTAGGAGTGGTAGGTTTTGGTAGATTTTGTAGGAAAATACTACATTTGAGAATGGCAACACTATTGTTTGTTAATATCAAATTCAAAGAACACAGATGTTCTTTTTTCTGTACCAACATCTCAAAGGTATTGAACTATTCAGCCGACATAATGACGTCATCAGTGCCAAAACTTTGATAATTTATTATAAAAAAACTACTGCATAGAAAACAAAAATATTCAAATTAGTTTCTTATAAACCTTTTTAAAAAAGTGTACCGACTTCAAAAATTTGCACTGAAAAGTAAGAAATAATAAAAATTTCGTCGTAGAATTTGAAGACGGTTGGTGCCAAATTAGGATACAAAATTAAGTAAACATCTAGGGACATAAAGATCTGTTCAATATTATCTGTGTTTGTACTGATGATCGTAGGTTCCTAATGAATTATCTAGATTAGTGAATTTGGGTAATAAATTATTTCTAATTTGGCACCAACCGTCTTCAAATTCTACGACGAAATTTTTATTATTTCTTACTTTTCAGTGCAAATTTTTGAAGTCGGTACACTTTTTTAAAAGGTTTATTTTTCCCTTTTAAGTGATTTTGTTGCCCTGAGAAATAAATAATAACGCAACTAAAAAAATGATGGAAAATTAAAAAAAATACTGCGGTGGATGGGGATTGAACCTCGAGCAATGTGCACCCTGCGCTGCATCCCATACCTTTAGCCGCTAGACCACCGTCGATACGAAAATTTACAACTTCTAAGGCTTTTCTCTGATATAATTTTCAGCAGTAAACAGAGACAAATTACTGAATTTCTGAAAAATTACTGAACCGATTTTAGTCATATGACTGTGAGATAATGTCAAGAAATTATTATATCCTTAAAAAAATAAGTCGTCAAAATCGGTACATATTTCATCGAGATATTACGAAAATTTGACTTATAAGGTCAGTTTTTTCAAAATTTCTGAAAAACTAAAGAACCAATTTTTATGAGATAAAAATCGGACCAATCCGGAAGAATTATCTGTTGATTAAAAAAGAAACCATCAAAATCGGTTCACAACTGGCGGAGTAATCGATGTACATACATACAAAAAAAAAAAACGGTCCGAATTGAGAACCTTCTCCTTCTTTTTTTTTCGAAGTCTGTTAAATAAAATTTAAAAAAAATCGTACCTTAGTTTTTACTTTACATGGTACCGAATTGTGTAACATAGCACCTTATAGCAGAATTTTAAACTATTTTCACTAATTTCTCATTTCTTTTTGTAAAGTCTATAGTATGATGTACCTAGTGGTTGTAATGATTAGCTTATATGTATAACTCCGAATTGCAGACCGGAGAAGGAGCTACCGCCTGAGAGTAAATAATAAATTTTAATTCATGTGAGAGAAATCAATTATATTTTATTATAATTTTATTTTATATTATACAGAAATTTGTGCCATTTGGTGTAGATACTCTAGGTCCGTGGGGTTCTGGTGTAGATACTCTTGGTCCGTGGGGTTTAAATGCCAAACATTTTATTAAAGATGTATCCTCTCGACTGATCATCTTTTCTGGTGACAAGAGGGCTGGCTCCTTCCTCGCTCAACGAATCAGCATCGCGATTCAGCGGGGAAATGCAGCCAGTATTCTTGCCGCTATTCCAAGCGGATCTGGTTTATTTAGTTATTTGATTTAAGATTCTAATTTAATTTAGACAGAAATAGGTGGCAAACCTGCGGGGTTAGCATATATTTTGACAGCGACACTTTCGTTTCGGTCGAATGGCCTTGAACAGGCCAAAACGTTCATGTCCAACAAGGACCGGCCAGAGATAGCCCGGGGCCGAGAGGTCCGGCCCAACAATGTGCGGGAAAATTCTGTGTACTTGTCTTTGTCCGGCCAAGCAAATTTGCACGCACATTGATGGGCCGGACCTCTCGGCCCCGGGCTATCTCTGGCCGGTCCTTGTTGGACATGAACGTTTTGGCCTGTTCAAGGCCATTCGACCGAAACGAAAGTGTCGCTGTCAAAATATATGCTAACCCAGCTGTTGCTGCACTTAATGGACTTAGACGTGGCACTTCTTTAACAAAAAATCTTTAGCAGAGAAAGCAATTCTTCTTTCTAATATTATTAAATGAATTAAGGTTTCAGCTGATCAGATGTAGATAGATCAAATATTTACCCTTATGATGAAAAATTCAATTCGGTAATTGAAATGAATTAAGGATTTACTTTTAAAATATTATGATCAGCCTGTATCAGCAGAAGAAATCAAGGTTACTTAAAATTATCCTCGTTTGAATTGAATCCCAAAATAACCTCTGATTATTCTCCGCCCGACTAACCCCGTACTTCCTGGAACTTCAAGTTTTTATACATTTTGTTTTAGTATTTTATTTTGGTTTGTTGTTTATATCCTTTAAATTAAAGCTGAGTTGTTTCATTATTTATTCTATTACGGAAGTAATATTGCTATTTCTCTTATCACGCACCTCGATCATAATAATTATAGGGTGGCAAAAATAATGCGGGTGTGTCACATTTGAATTTCAGTTCAAAAATGCCATAAATACATGAAACTTGTACAATTTGTAAGTGTTTTACTTGTACAAGTGCTTTCACACTTTAACACTTCGGCTTTACGTACCCTCCGAAGCACGAGGAGGCGATTAAAGAAAAAATCTTAAAGAAAATTGGTGCTTAGCATTTTTTGTACGAGTGGGTATTGAACCCGGGACGTCCCGGTTTCATACAACGATCTACCAATTAGCCTATCGACTCCTTTTCTATTATATTATTTAGTGATAGCTACTATAACTAAAATTGCTACAATTTGTATTAGTTCGTTCTTAGATAATAAATAAATATCTGTAACCTAGATTCGGTAGCCTAAAATAAATTGTATTCTTAATAAGATACTCTTACCGTTGCCACTTCATATTAATTCTTCTTGCTAGGTGATATAAAGGAGGTACTAAACATTTTGCTCCTGAATTTAGTCTTTCAGTAACCGTAATATATTTTACAGCCTTTCCTCGCTCAGTTTCACTGGACGAAAATTACTCAATGTACTAATCCACCTTGTAATCATTTATCTTTGTAGCAAGTTTCATGAAACTCTATTTAGTCCAGGAGTTAGTGAGGATCAAGAAGCAGACAGTCCCATATTCGATTCCCGGGTCGAGATAAATATTGGTGTAAATTTTATTGGATTTCTTAATTTAAATAATATGTGTTTTTAAAACTTCTAATAGGTGAATTATTCCTAATTTAGCCGATGGTACTTGTGATGGTATAGAAGAATTAACAATTTTATATGGAATTTTCTACTCAAAATTAATTACGAATCTGTTTCAACAATGAAATACAATAAAAGACAATTTCGAATATTATCTACACAAAAGAACATCCTTATATTCTTAGGATAATTAACAAAGCGCTCTCAAGGAAGCCGTGTCCTACACGCGATCCAGTGATTTTAATTTTGTAAAGGATCCTCAAATTTTAATCCTTTTACTTAACCAAACTTCTAACCCACTTGTCATCTCAAATTTATAGCACAGTGTGTAATATTAATGCAGAGGTTCAACGGTTCGTGCGGTAAGGGTATGAGCGAATAGCGTCTTGCACTGGCCTCAGACATTGATGGGCCTCAGCCTAAAAGGCCAGTGGGGTTACCATATTTAGGATCGCGACATCTTTCGTTTCGACTAGAAGGCCAAAAGCGATGTGTCTACACAGGGCCAGCCAATGAATTCACGGATTTGTACATAATGGATTTTGACAACGTGCAGTTATTCGGAAATGGCAAAGGTAAACTACCATACAGCCAAGTCTTCAATATAAGGGAAAATGTTGCTGTTAATTTCTTGTATTACCCTCGTAGGTGTAGTTAAAATGGTATGTACCACTCGGGAAAAAGTGCTATTCCCAACTCGCAGGCTTGTTGGTAATCTACCACTTTCATCCCTTAATGAACAATCTACTATTTTCTACTCCAGTATAGTAAACTAGCGGCTTGCCCTGACTTCGCCCGGGATAACAATTATGTACATACTTCACACTAATGTTTTTAATTTATTTGCGAGTATTTTTTTTATGAGGTTGAAAATTTTTGTATTGGAAAAGTGGTTTTAGTTTTTTTTATATAGTTTACATTGGATCCACCAGTGTGATTATGATTTTATCTATCTATCTATCATCACGCCTTTCATCCCAAGAGGGGTAGGCAGAGACAATCGAATGCCATTTGTTACGATCCTGACATATCTCTTTTGCTTCTTTTATATTCATCTTACCTTTCATACATGCTCGGCGATTGTGTGTACTTTTAATATTTCCTTCGATCAACATATTTTTTATATGTTCAAGAGGACGACCTAGATGATTTTATCTAAACGGTCACTATTAGAATAATCTACCTGTCAAAGCCGTCACCCTTCTGTATTATATGTATACTGTGCTTCTAGGCATTTTCATCAAACAAATGGAGGGTTTTCTTGAAAATTAGCTCCACTTAGCTGTAATCCTGGATAAGCCGCGAACAAATGGAGATTCGCCTATACAGTTTGGAGATAGATTAAATTTGGTGTGATCCCGGATTTATATACCATAATATTCTTACTAATGGCATCTAATGGGCACACACTGGTCCAGCACCGCACCGAAAATTTCCCATTCCGGCCGCCGGATGATCTACACCCTTTCGTAATAAGAATTGGACCAAGTCTGTGGTCGGTTTCGGGGATTGGAAAATGTGCGGGCTCGTCAGAGATAGAGTAATTCTAATGTGAAGTATAGAGAAGCCATTGAATATAAGTCCGATGACTTATCGCAAATAATTTGTAACTCGAGTTGTATGCAAAAACATGTTAATGTCATTCCTTTATTCTTCATTCTTCTGGAGTTTCTTGCCACTTCCTCACAGATGAGGTCCCCGTATATTGTTATGAAGTTTAAAGGTTCTTCCAAATGAATCAAAATATTTTATTTTGACGGTTTTTTTATAACTTCACGGGTACCTCAGAGCTCCCGGGAATCGTGTTTTCGACCTTAGGGAACCTATTCACAAGAAATCTCCTCTTCCTATCTATTGTCCAAATTACAAAATTTTATCAACATGCTAGTTGGTGCTGTTAAGATTCTGGACGGATGCACGGACGGACAGCGGAGCCATAGTAATAGGGTTTCCGTTTGCACCCTTTGGATACGAAACCCTAAAAACATAAACGTTAAAATATTACATCACGATAAAAATACGGTATAAGTTTTCATCCACTGGGCTTTGCCTTAACTTTAAATTCGACTTCTTTATAACTTCTTACATAATTTCATATTGCTGCAAAAATAAAGTGAATATTTTCTTCTTTTGCATATATAAAATGAACTCCCGATCTCATAAATACTAATGATTAAAAGCTATAATAGTAATTATGACCTATAAGGCTTCCATTCTCGTCTACTCTGCATATTTTTTATACTTATAAATAAAACAGTTGAGGGACCAATACCTTCAAAAAAATTTCACAATTACTTTCGAAAAAAAATTTTTTTTTAATATTTTTATGGATTGCCTTATGGCTCCCGGAACCGTTACCCTGGTACGCAGCGGAAGACAAAGTCAAGTCTTCATCTTTTAGCCGATGGAATTTGTAAGGCTATAACAACGAGTGGCCAAATTATGAAAAATAATAAGTACCTACTCGTCTTTTATGAAAATTTTGTCCAAGATAAATTTTGTTTGCAGTTAGGTACTTAGCTAGATCCGTTAATGAAATAAATGGTAATCTTTAGCCGCAGTCATAGAAACCCCAGCTTATGCCCCCAGCAATACAGAGCGTGATGATATAAATCTGTAAAAATTTTAAACACTGTGAAGTAAGCACGAAAAATTTGCTCCTTTCACAGCTAACAATGTTAAATACGTAGACATTTTCGGGGCCACCGACTGAATGAATAATTATTCTGTCGTCGGGACGTATTTGTCACTGAAGGTTTGATATTATGAGATTCATGTAGACGGGCCCGCATGACTTGCTATGTTTCGAATTAACCATTTACATTTATTAGGGTTCGGTACCCAACGGGTGACAACGGAAACCCTATTATTAAGGCTCTGTTGTCCGTCCGTCTGTCCGTCTGTCCGCCATTTACAGGGCTGTATCTTTTGAACCGTAATAGGTAGACACTTGATTTTTTTATAGAGTGTGCATAACTATGGCCGCTATAACGACAAATAATAAAAATAATATAAACTTAAAAATTAAAGAAAAGTGTTGTATCGGTATTTTTTGCTAGATCCTAATAATGGCAATAGGTGGATACTTGAAATTTTCACAATTACTATAGCAAGTACGACAAAAAGTAATAATAGAAACCTGTTTAATTCGGCGTATTTTTCTCGATCTTAATAATGGCAATACATACAAACGTCTACCTAGTATAACAACAAGTAATAGAAATCCGGCCAAGTGTGAGTCGGACTCGCGCTTATTTGTACTGCGCCATACAGGGGCGTCAAAAGGTCTGACCTTATACTATTGAGTGCACGGAACCTTTTGTGTACGAATCCCACACGCACTTGGCCGGTTTTTGGATTTAACATTTATGCTGTTTTAATGGGATAAATCCTATATCCTCGCATAAAAATGTGGGTTTATTTAATGAAATACACAAGTTTTCTATTGTTGTTATTCTTTTTTTCCTCAGCTCTACCTAGGTGAAATATGCATTTCTTTTCTCGGTCGTATATCTCTGGCTACGCCGTAAGACGGTTCGTTTTTTATTTATTTGTTTATTATAAATAGCCCAACAACACCTACGTCCAAACATATGCATTGCACATTTCTATGACTTAACAGTACGATATAATTTTATTGAATTAGTAGCCAAACAAGCGAAGGAATCTCTCCTAAGTTTAATTGTTTCCAATTGTCCAAAGTTCTCCACATGTGCTTCCGTTGATAGTCTTAACTTTTAATTACACGCTTCAATAAATAACAATAGTTCGATTAAATGTGAAAATTTTATTATTTGTTCAATTTTTAGATACTCTATTACTGAATTAATATGGTCGAATTTTAGATTTTTTTCTGCAATAGAATGCATTTAGTCAACATTTGTTTTTTTTTAAGCCAGTACTACGTAAATGAAAAACGTATTATTTACAAAGAAGCAGATTTCTAAAAAAAGTTTTCGAAATGTATCATTTAGACCTATTTAGCTATTTTTTAAATGATCGTGATACTCTAAATAAGGTTTCAGGGAACGAAAATTTTGGAAAAGTTGCCCGGAAAATTGTAAAATTCGGGACAAATGAAACGGTTTTTTTCTATTGGGTTTTTGTAAGAACTTAAGACCATGATAGCTGATAAAAGTTAATATCGGGGAAAGCCGGCGTAAATATATTTGAAAATAATAGATGCCGAGTAAAAAGATAGTATGAGCCTTATCCGAATTTCTCTATATTTGAAATCTACAATACCTTTAAATAGCATTAACTTATCCGAATTTCTCTATATTTGAAATCTACAATACCTTTAAATAGCATTAAATATTATTTCACCGTCTAAAGATTTTCCGCCACTTCCGTTGAGATTCGTAATCATACGCTTCAATAAAATAATGTATTTCACTCGTTGAACGATAAGATTTCTTCAATTTCTTGTCGTTAATTTTAATTCTAGGTAACATTGAAATCTTTTTTCCGTTGGACTTGGTTTCGATTAGCTCCTTTCATCCGTATTCGGTTGCCGCGGGCGTTAATAGACTTTCCATTCGTAGAATTGACGGTGCAACGGCGACAAACCGTCACAGAAAATACTGTAAAACTAGATTTTACCATTTGAAACTTTTAAGTTCGTATTTCTTGTTATATGAAATGTTCGCTCGTGATCAGTTTTTCTTGAGTGAAGGATTGAGTTTTTCTCGTTATTTTTAGATTCAAATAACCGTATCTTTGAGATTTTTATTTGATTGGATTACTATATATTGCTTTATAACCTGATGCTCTGATCGATGCCGTCAATGGTCTTCCAAGAAGAGCAATTCGCAATATCTTTAACCTCTACAGCTGCGACCCTAAGCTTAGTGCTCCGAAGAATTACAAAGCCTTATTCCTCGTTTCCCTTTCCGCAATCGGTACGAGAAGATAGACACTCCTTTATGTCGCACCGTTAAGAAATTGAATGGTCTGTCTTCCTTCGTATTCCCAGCCAAATACAACCATGGGTCCTTCAAGCGTGAAAAAGCTTGTGGCGGCACATCGCGTCGCGTCGATAGATGTCGCACCGTTACTAACTCATTGAAACCTGTATCGCGCCATTGAAAATATTTAATAGATTGGCATATATGCAACTTTCCAACGATGTGCGTTGGGGAGTATTCCTTTTACTCGTAGTCGTTGGATTGTTGTATGTAGCCATTTCTATAAGCTTTTTGATGGAACCATTGCGCGTTTGCTACCCATTTCTAGTATGAATGTAGACATACTCTTCAAAAAGAAAACAAGTAAATAATGTCTGCATCAGAGAACAAGAACTAGTAGGTACTACCGTATGTACCGGAATTTCTAAGATATTATTTGACGTTTTTTTTCGTTCATATAAGTAATAATAATTCATGTAAGATTCATTTACCGATAAAATACTAATTAATATTATCACGAAATATACTCTTTGATCTAGACTGAATATTACATGACACCAAATTAGAGCCTTAATCCATATTATATTACAAAACTACCTTTCGTATAGTAAAGAAGTTTTACCTCGATCACCACAAGAAGAGGAAACGAGATGGAAAAGCTAGAATAAGAGAAAGTTAGTAATAGAAAGTTCCCGGCTAGCCGTCTACATTTCTCAAGGGGGTTCGGCGTCCTAACACTGTGTCCGTGCAGTCTATCTGGAGTATCAATTAATAAAACAGTATGAAGTTAGATCAAAACACCTCTGTATCGCAGACTGGGTAAACAGTCTGGTAGTCTGTCGGTCGAACCCTCGACGGACACGAATAGTCGACAGGCTTCTTGGCAAAAGGGCGTGTGGAGATTGCACTACACTAGGGGTAGGGTATTTATTGGCCAGCTCTCAGGCAGGTAGGACAGGTAGGCCTTGCTCTCAAGCTTATACCAATGATGGCACGCTTCATTTCTCCTTGTGCGACTTTTATTCTACAAGCCAATAGAGTCGAAACTAGATGCTAAAGTACGCCGTTCTTTAGGTGTTTTTGATATGAAATTGAGGTGTTGGTTTTACAGAGCTTCTAATTTTGACTACTAAATATTCTTGTCCTATTTATTTTTATTTAGAAATCGGATTAACTAACACTTTCTTAAGTATCACCTCATTTACTTTCTGTTTTTTTTTTAATTTCATCATATAATTTAAACAATAATAATATAACTTAATAATTAAAAAACATCTCAAAACTACAAATTAAAAATATTTCTGATTATGCCTCTATAACCTAAGGAATTTTCAAAGAATATAAATTTACCATGAAATGAAACCCACAAAATAAATAAAAACTTTTTTATTTTCAACAAAAAAATTCAAGAATTTTTACATTTCTTATATTATAAGTATATACAATTTAATATTATTGATTGTGGGCCAGCACAAGTTTCTTAGCTACAATCGAGTCAAAACTCGAAATAAATCAAGAGAATCGTGTTAGCCCCTTTTTTCTACATTTACATACTATGTACAATTTATATATAACTTGTATTAATGAATAAGAATTGTTTTATTAAATTTTATTGTAATTTAAATACTTAACAAATTATATTTGACCCTGACTTTCATAGATATAATATCGGATCCTCTTTCATAACATCACATACGCACCATTATTTAAATGTTTTACGAAAAAAATAAAGATGCCATATAAATAAAAAAATCAGCGTATACTTAAGGGGAGGAACGAATAATTTTGGTTGATTCCTGAACTGAAATTCCCGAATTTTACGAATGCTATATGAACATACAATTTGGGCATCGAAAACTAGAGGATTTTATCTAGTATTGTGTAGGATGAAAACATGATTGGTGAAATCTAGATAACTTAAATTCTTAAAATCACCTCTTCAAAAACACCTTTTTAGTCATACGACCATACTCTGAAGGGAGTTACGTTTAAATTTTATACGACTCTGTAGGTAATTTCAGTACCTAGTATTGATTAAGAAGATTTTTCCCTGCATGTGATCGTTTTTAATAAATTATTTATTTGTAATGTGCCGCTTACGTCATTTATTCCGAGAAGCAATACATTATGCCCTTGTCACTTCTGCAGCAAGAACAGACAAAGGGCCGTCGTTGTCTTGCATGACGTGATCGTTGCGCTCGAACCACTCATGCGCCCGAACCACGAGTTTAGGGCGTGGCTTACGATTAGAAATTTCTGAGTCGTTCCTCGACCCTCGTCTTATTAAGATAAATAATGATTTTCTTTGTATAGAGTTCATATTATTGACAAAATATTTCAAATCCACCTAACATTCACAAAGAAATCCGTTTGCATCCGTCCATTTCAGTCAAAACCTTAAAAAACCGCAGAGTCGCTTAATATTGCTTAACATAGAATGACCCATTTAAAAATAATATTTTATATACAGTGCAGTATGGTATTACGTATATTTTGTAACAATTTGAATTATCTCTATTTTGTATAAAAGTCACGTCTTTTACTCTATGGATCGTAAAAATAAAATAATTGTTTAAAATTAAATACAGGAAGGCAAAGAAGTGCTAATATTTTTCCACTACTATGCGACCATTTTGCTCCACCGTGCATGGCCGCTGGTGTTTCGCCTGTGAACAAAATTAAAAACGTTAAACTGTGCAAATACCTACTGTGTTTTAAAAAGTTAACAAAATCTTGGAAAGAAAAGTATATATCGTCGTCCTTTTTTTTTTTTTTTTTTTTTTAAATTGTGAAAAATAACAACATATCAAATATTACGGAACCCTAACTTTTAATAATATAAAGCAGCCTATTGTCAATCTGAATAATGTAAGCTTTACAACTGTGAATTAATTATTGAAATTTTAATTAAATTTTCTTAAAAATATCTTCTCATATTACGCTACGCCTTGGACTTCCTCTCATTCTACTACTATTAGATACCACGGCTCTATACACATCAGACTACCATTTCCAAACCACAATATAAATCAGCCTAATGTCAATCTGATTAATGTAAGCTTTACAACTGTAAATTTTTTTTTCAAATTTTAATTAAATTTTCTTAGAAATATCTTCTCATATTATGGTACGCATTGGACGTCCTGTCATTTTACTATTATTCGCTACACATTGTTGTGTTGTTTGTAAATAAATATAACTGTTCTAGTAAAACCATTTATTTCATTTTCTTATCTATCTTCTTAGGCCAAGGCCTCACTACATTCAGCCACAGGTTGGCTCTAAGATAGTATATACCTTTGAGTATTTACCAAAAGAGACGTGAAGGGTGTAAATGACCGAACAATTTTTTCTGACACATTTTAGGGGGGGGGGAGGTAAACGCCTAGTACTACTGTATTTTTCTGTCGTTTTATTGTCGCAACGGATTTTACGTTATATGATGATTATGTTAAAATACAAACATAATAATTATAATTAATGATTGGAAACACTAAGTTTGACGCCCTAGATCGCCTTTCCCGTTTAAAACATCACAATTAACTATTTTCCTAGAGCTCTGTCTCGCGACACAAAACGATACCAACGAAATCTAAGGTAACTTATTAGTGCGTACCTGGTCAGTATAACTGGTCAAAGGAGAAAAAATTGGCGAAAGGGGGAGCTCGTCTATGCCCCCTCCATAGGCTTAGTACTCTATGTATATTACACACATCAGACTATAATGTCATTTCCAAACCACACATTAATAACATATCAATAATGCATGGAAATTATATGAAATTATTATGCAAATATGTAATTAATGTAAGAGCGGAATCAAATTAATATGAGTTTGTTGACGAATTTTATATGAATTTATTAATTGAAAAATTTCAATCAATTGAAATCGGATCTAGCGCGTATTCATTCGTGACGTTGAATTCATACATTGTATTAAAATTAAAATGAACTTATATTTTATTTTCCATAGCTTTCCGTTCCCGGTTTCGCCCGTGGAAATATTGTAATCTGAAAACAATCTCTAAACCTTGGTCCAGTTTCATGTTTAGGTACTTTTTACAACCAAACAAAGAAAATTAGGTGCGTCGCGTCGGAGGCAGACCCCGGGTTTGATTTCGGATCCCGACAATACCAATGGGTTTTTTTAATTAAAAACTTATGTACATAATCCGACAAACCACACTTAGAGGCTTTTTCATTTAAATATACCTCAACAGAACTAGCCACTCGTCACAAATACCATCGGCTAAACGAGGGAGACTTGGTGCCGGGTACCCTGAAACCGTAACACGGTTTCGGGAGCTGTAAGGCAACCCGTAAAGAAAAAAAAACTAACCACGGACCACCACTTGTAAAAAGAAGTGACAAGAAGCTCCACAATATATACTAATAATATAGCTGAAGAGTTTGGACGCGTTAATGTCTGGAACTATACCAGTCAATTATTTTTGCACTTGATAGCCCAATTCTTGAGGAAGCTACGACCCAAAGAAGCGGACAGCAACCATTAACGCTGGTGCAACCGCACTAGGCACGAGTCTGGTAAATTTTATTAGTGGGATACAAATAAGTACAAGACAAACGTCTCGTCTGGCAAAGTAGATAGTTTTCTTTGTTTGCCTCTGGTGGTGGCTCAGGGCTGGCTCCATCTTCGCCATTCAGCGGGGAAATGCAGTCAGTATTCTTGCACTATTCTACGCGGAGCTTAAATAATGGAATTTGGATTTTGGAAGTTAATTTGGGGGGTGGGAAGAAAGGGGAATAAACGTGAAAAAAATAAACAGAACAAGTGGCATTTGCTGTAGATAGTGGACAAATCATTTTGTTTATTCTGTATCTGTGTTATTTTTAAAAGAAACCTTTACGGCATCTTTTCGTGGCCTCCGAAGCAAGAGAGGTCGATTAAAGCGCATAATAATATTATTATGGAAAATTAGTAGCATTTTTGGCATGGATGAGACTAAAGGTGCCCACTCATTCGTCCAATCGCCGGCGCGCCGCCATACGGTCCGCCGAAATCGACCACAGACTCGTCCATTTCTTGTATCCGTTTTCAAATCGTTGTATTTGTGGTTCTTCTTCTTCTTCTTTTGATATATGGCAACAGTGCTGACTTTCGTCGCAATTCTGCCAGTCTCCAGTGTTTAATCTTGTGCAATAGTAAGCCGATAAATCGATAGCTAAGTTTATCCCGCCGACTGTGATATGTCTTATTAATCACTGACTAATCACAACCATCACAGCGTGGCCGGGATTAAACCGGATTCCACATCACGCCATGACGAAAACGCGTGCGTTCGGCGCCATGACCGGATGTGGAATCTATTTGTGGTTGATTTCGATGGCCGGAACAATCTGTCACACACACACGGATGTTTGACAATTTGTTTAATCGAATCTTGTGTGTCTGTGTGAGTGAGTGAATTGCATGTGATTTAAATCGTATGATATACATCGCTAATGTGTGGCCTGTGTTCAATATCGATCATACGGCTGACCGGACCGAAAATTTTCGGTCAGATAACGGAGCAGTGCGTGGGCTACTTTAAATCTATGGGTCCCGTCGCTCTGTTAATTTATACTATTGACTTTTCATACAATGCTTTTTACTTCATAATAGACACATACATCGTTTCATATATATTATACAGTTGGTTCATTAATTTTCAGTTCCCCTTATTCCTTAGATACATGTCAAAGTTTATTTTTTGATACACTCAATGTAGTACAACTTTTGGAACTTTTCTTTCTTTCGTTATTACTAGTTGAGAGTTTTATAACATAATATTATCATTATTGTTTTGTTTGTTACTTTTTATGAGGAAACTTGTGATATCATCTTTCAATCCATTAGAAAAGTTTTGGGTTAATTTAATTAGAGTAAGTCGAGAGGTACCCCCACGTTGTTTTCTGATAAAATTTGTTACATTCACACCAAGTATTGGATGTATGGACGCTTTAAAGTAGATATACTAGCGACCCCGCCCCCGGCTTCGCGCAAGTACAATATGAGTTTACAACAATTGGAATACCAAATACGCTTATAACTACTTATCTATTAGATATAGATATATGCTACCGCAGACATTTTGTAGACCATTTTATTCTACATAATTCTTTCCTACATATTTTTGTTATATCTCTGACGGATTTGACAGCATAAGCCATGAAAACTCTATGGGCTAACTTTCCCGACTTGTGTCACCAGAAGAGATGATCAGTCGAGGGAATATATCTTTAATTAACTTTTTGGCATTTGAACCCACAGATCTAGAGTTTCTACCCCAAACGGCACAAATTTGTAGTTTTCAATATAGTTGAACTATAATTGCGCCGTTTGTTAGACTCTGCGATTTCCGCCGCAGCTCCCGCTTTGATTGCTGTTTCCCTGAGATGAGACGGGGCTAATGTGTCCACGCACGTAGCATCCCATACAAGGGCCCGACCTCGCTCCCAGGGAATCAGAGTCATTCCATCGGGTCTCTTGCTGTCTTCCCGGATTATTCCCGTTGGCTCTAGAAGAGCAGGGACGTCTATTGACGCAAGAGCCCTTTTGATGGTATCATTGAGGGAGCTGTGGCGAGAAAGCCTGCCTATTATGTTAGTTGTAATTTGGATTCGCGGATAATATATCATTAACATAATTTTTAGAAATATTTATGGAAAGGCCTAATGCAAAAGTCAGGGCGAATTGTAGGTATATATTTACCTGTTAGCACATGAACTCTGGCTGAAGCTGGTTGAGCATTATCAGGAACACATTGATAAGTTCCAGCGTCTGTAGTCCGAGCTGCTTGTACTAACAACCTGCTACTACTGTGCGTTCCTTTCTCTGTCACCAAAGATATCCCACCTCTTGATGAGTCGAAATTTATTGTCTGTGAACAAAAAATAAATACCTATTAAATAATGCTCAATATGCAATACTAGCGATCCCGCCCCCTACATAAGTACGTTTATAACTACGAATCTATTAGAGATACACATACGCTACTGCAGACTTTTATGTAGATAATTTTATTCTACATAATATTTTCCTACGTCATTTTGTGATATCTCTGACGGATTAGACAGCATACGCCATGAAAACGCTGAAAATAACTTTTCCCCGGCTTCATTCACGATCTATCTATAGTCTTCATTATTAAAATTAGGATAAATGCTTCGATTTCGTATAGAGTTATGTAAATCCTAGAGCTAGATTAACAAATAAAAACAGACTATTCCACTTTATACAAATACTGCATTTTAAACAATGCAACTCTAATCTGTGTAATGGAGCTTCAAGAAATTAAAGTCGTTTAAAAGCGAGAACTTTTCGCTAAGCTTTTCGTAGATTCATTGGATTGGACTTTAGTGGGATGTTTAAAATTAACTACAGAATTATACTTATAATAAGATACATGTATGTTTTTTATTTATATTAATACTAAATTTCTGCCCCAGCTTCGCCTGTGAAATTTTTTGAAATGTGACATAGAATTTTATCCGGGATAAAAAAATCACATGAAATCGTTGCTCTGTGTTTACGTGAAAGAAATACAAGAACACAAACAAACACACAAATATCCAAACTTTCTTATTGATAACACATTAAAATAGTAGTTTAAAAACACATTAAAAAACACAACACGCAAAATAGGCGCCTTTAGACGTCGAGTTGCGGAAAACGAGCCGATCACCAAGGGGTAATTAAAACACAAGTGGATTTTTTTAATAGCATCCACGAGTGTTTTAATGGACAACATTTCATTTTTTTAATCACCCATTTTTATTACTTTAATTAAAAATATTTTAAAAAATAAGTTACACGTATTTTTTTATTTTATTTTTGGTTGAATTTTTATATTTTTAATTTAATTATGATTTTTTATAAATTCTGAGGACTTATAAACTAAAAACCTTAGCTAGGACTAAAATTAAGAAATATAAACTGTCACCCAAAGAAAGTGACTGATAGTGTCAGTCAAGCCACAGAGTATACGTTATAGAAATGCAAAGAGTATAATATACCGTGTTCCAAATAGGTGTTGCCGTAGCCGGAATTCAAATCGCCTACAACATTATTCATAATGTATATAATAATAATAGCTTTTGTTCGCGGTTTCACTCGTAAATATATTTCCTGTGATAGCCCATTCGAAACTAGCAAAACTTCCAAAGAATATTATATAAAAGAAGTATTTTTATAATTATATTTAAAGAATAATTATTAATTTAGCTTCAAATGGAATAAAAATGGGTAAAACTAATAGAAGGCAACACCTGAGGTCAATAACTAACAACTCTGCCAACAGACATTAGTATTTTTAAATTAGAGGGTTAGCACAGATTGGGGCACCTATCAATCCTCATTTTTCAATATTTCAGTATTTTTAAAATAACTCGAAAATTAAAGGATATAAAAAATAAAAAAAATGAAAAATAAGCTTTCTAGCATGTAATCTCCAAACGGTTTTCGAATTTTGGTACCTTACGAAAAATGAAATGTTGTCCATTCCAAGTTATGTGCCCGTTCATACACTACTTTATCTAATCCAATGCAAACAAATTGAACCAAGATATTTTTTCTTAATCGACATATTGGCGCATTATTGCGCATGCGCGTTAACTGTCAAGTAACTCGGACATGCGCGTGTCGATATTTTCATAGAGTTTAATGTGGCTGTATAAAAAAAATCCTCTGCCCTTTCTGCATTTAAAAAAAACAAAACATTACGATATCGTTTTTGTATGAAAACTTCTGTACTATAGTACATTATAGTATCGAATTTTGACATATTACAGACGCATGTAAATAAAACATATCATTATGAAGTATAATTCGATTTTGTAATAGAGACTTTACGATATAAAGTAGATAAAGGTTTTTATATTGTTGTGTGTAAATTATACTAAATAAAGAGATACAGTTTGTAAGTTTGGGGGTAATTTCTGAAACTACTGTAGGAAGTTACATTATCTCTGAGTGCTATAGGCTATATTTTAATTTTGTATGAATATATCCACGGGCGAAGCCAGGGGCGGAAATCTAGTAATTATTAAATAAATAGATTAGTAAGATTATGTACTAATCCCAGTGACATAATTATGGGTGTCAAAGTCTTATGGGTATTAAATTTGTTTTCTGAATTTCCAAAAAAAATGCTAAAAATAGAGATACTATCTATCTATCTATCATCACGCCTTTTATCCCAAGAAGGGTAGGCAGAGACTATCGAATGCCATTTGCTACGATCCTGACATACCTCTTTCGCTCATTTTATATTCATCATACCTTTCATACATGCTCGGCGATTATGTGTACATTTAATATTGCCTTCGCTCAATAGTTTTTTTCTATGTTTAATAAAAGTACATCTAGGTCGTCCTCTGCCAACATTTCCTTTCACTTCAGCCATATAAACCTTTTTAGTCAATCTTTCATCCTTCATTCTTTCAACGTGTCTAAATCAGTCTAAACTACTTTTCTTCATTTTAGTCACTAGAAGTATATTCTAATGATTTCGATTCTTACCTACACATATGTGCTTCTCTTCTATAACTGAGACAAATAAAAATCAAGCAAGCAGTAGAATTTAGAAGCAAGTTATTTTAGTATACAATTCTGTATTGTTTTTAGAGAAAACAATGTGATTGTTATTCAAATAAATCCACTTTGTATTTCAGTGTAGAATTGTGTAAATTCAACAACAGTAAATAACCTTAGGGGCTGTGTGCTGTAGGCGGCCAAGTGGTATATTGAACGGAAAAATACTTTACTTTAACTCTACTTTAATGATACCAATAGGTTTTCGTTTATTTATATTTAAAAACTATTACCTTTCATCCCCTATTCTGGTCTTAAGTTCATACAAAAATCCTATAGAAAAAAGCACCTTCGGTTTTTCCCGAATTTTCCGGGCAACTTTTTATAATTAATTTTCCCTAAAATCCTTTCGTACATATAAAAAACGAGCAAGTACACTTTAGTACACGCACTCACTGTTAGCTGACAGTACCAACCTCTCGGAAAATGGGTTGGTACCATCTGTCGGCCAACTCTACCACCGCTCGTGCTCATTGGTCAAATCAAATAGCGCGCGCTTCCCCGGCTTCCTGTTACACACTTCCGTCCCTTTCACAAAATCACTCCCACAAGAAAGATATTAATCGGTCCATCCGTTCTCAAGTGATGCGCTTACCAATGAACAGCATTTAATTTTTATTTATATCTAGAATAGCTTTCCGCCCCCCGGCTTAACCCGTGATTTTTTTTCATTAATTTTGACATAACACATTTCCGTCGCATTTCACGAAATTATTCTCTATAAACAAAGCGAGAGTTGAAATGGTTCACATCAAAACGCATAAAAAATTAACAAGCCACAAAGGTAGGTATATTGTATTCTTACCCTTCAAGCAGTCGCGCGGTGTCGAATAGACCGCGCTCGACACATTTTCGGTCTTAAAATTGTACATATTTATTACACATTATTCCCATTTCTAGTAGCCTCTCATAGATTCAAAATCTATGCCCCCTTCCAGCTTTGAGTTTCCAGGCGTCCCGTGAGGCAAAGATATTAGCTTTAGTTTTACTTGCGGCGTAGACGTCGAATAGTTTACGCGCGCCCCATACATAGAAAATGATACGCGCTAATATTTATTTATATTTTTTTGAAATTTGAAATAAAAAAAAAAAGGTATGTAGACCTATAAGTGATATTTTATGAATATTACTAAACAAACAATTTAAAGATAAACAAAGACAATAAAAACTGTTTTGTTTCTTATTTTTTGATCACGCCAAACTTTGAATCGATTTTACCATAGATTTACGTAATTTTTTGTTTCTGATCAAAAGATAATATATGTCTAGGCATAATAAAAACGATTATATTATTGATTTGTCTTTTAAATCCCGAAAATCTTCAATAGGTCTTTTAGGTTACGCGCGACCGCTGCCGTTTCAAATGGCCGCGCGCCTGCTTGAAGGTTAAAGGCAGATTTGAGGGCAAAGCTTAAAATGAAATATTTATGGAGAATTAGGAAAGCGTCAAAACAGAATTAAAGAGAAGCGCTTCTATTGAAAATATATTTACTGTCCAGATGTTATTCATGAATGAATTTTAAATAAAATGTATAGGTACCTAAATAACCAGATCGTTTTAAAACTAAAGAAATAATATTTTATTATATTTCTTGAAAAAATAAATTATCTAATGTCGCTGGGTCAATGTATTAATATCATCATTATTATCATTAGAGAAAAATGCAGAGTGAAATATGATGTTATGACTAAAATGAAGAAAAGTAGTTTACGCTGGTTGGATACGTTGAAAGAATGAAGGATGAAAGATTGACTAAAAAGGTTTATATGTCCGAAGTGAAAGGAAATGCTGGCAGAGGACGACCTAGGTGTACTTTTATTGAACATATAAAAAATGCATTGATCGATGTAAATATTAAAAGTACACACAATCGCCGAGCATGTATGAAAGGTATGATGAATTTAGAAGAAGCGAAAGAGGTATTTATGTCAGGATCGTAACAAATGGCGTTCGATTGTCTCTGCCTACCCCTTTTGGGATGAAAAGCGTGATGATAGATAGATAGATAATTTTAGTTATTTAATTTAAAAAGTGGGAGAAGAAAGGTTAGTTATGATTAGAATCTTTGATTCCCTTCCCAAAACATTGTATAACTTTAACATTTCAACATTCATAGTATTGTGTTCTTACATTTTGTACACAATATTTACTTGAATTGTTTATTTTTAAAACTTAAATCATTATTATTTTGCCCCGTATATGTTACCGTGAATAATCGAAAAGCTGCCTATCTTAAGAATCACCGGGGAATGTTGATATCCACCAAGCTAGCAGGTTAATATCCGAATATATGATGCAACAAAGATTTGGTGAATCTTAGGAAAAGTGAAATTAGACTTCAAATTGTTTCAGAAAAGTTGCAATATACTGTCAGTCGTATAAACAGATATTGTGGGTGTTTTTAAAACTTATTACAGTATCAATTGGTATGGTTAAGGTTGTGTATATGTTAATATTTCTACCTAAAATATTTCATATTTCTGATATTGAGGTTATGTTTTTCTTGGTCTATCTAAAGTAGCCCACACACTGATCAATTTTCCATTCCGGCGCAGTATGGTCTAGAATTCTAGAATGACACAGGCCACACATTAAAGATGAAAATCATACGATTTAGATCGCATCCAATTCACTCACATTATTAATCACTGACTAATCACAACCATCACAGCGCGGCCGGGATTAAACCGGATTCCACATCACGCCATGACGAAAACGCGTGCGTTCGGCGCCATGACCGGATGTGGAATCATAATATTTGTTTTTGCATTGGTTATAATCAGTCAGCAGATATTGTGTGGATGTGTGACAGATCGTTCCGGCCATCGAAATCAACCACAAACACAACGATTTAAAAACGGACGTCGGACCGTTCGTTTCAAGAATTGGACGAGTCTATGGTCGATATTGGTGGACCGGGCGATTTTACGAAAATGTTACCTTCTTCTTCTTCTTTTATTAAAGCTCCACCAATGGTCATCATCGGTGATTTGCCAATGTCAAGATAACCCCGCCGACCGTGATATGTCTTATTAGTCGTCGACTAATCACAAGTTTTACAGACAGAATTAAACTGTATTCCCCATCACGTCTTGGCGGGCGCGTGTGTTATTCACAAAGGCGTTATGTGGAATCAAAATTGGGTCCTATACTGGGAATTTGTATGTAGATATTACTATTCCCAATTTCTCTGTAAATACTCCACCTGTGTCACTGTAATTTAGCATATAGTTACTTATTCAATATATCTAAGTGAAATAGTCGTTATTTTTTCAATTGGTTTTATTTAATAGGAAATATGGGTGGTAGAATAAAGGATTATTCTGCCCCTTCTGTCTCTTTCATAATCTATTACAAAACTCTAATTTTTTTTTAAAGCGCTCTTATACCATTATTCTTCAATTATATATATCGCTTTTTTTTGTAGCTTATTGAAAATTCAAAAAAAAAAATTATGATTTTTTAATTTGGCAAAAATAATAAAATAATTATTATTTTAAATTTTCAATAAGCTACCAAAAAATTCGACATATATAATTGAAGGGTAATGGTATAACAGCGCTTTTAAAAAAATTCAGAGTTTTCTGATAGATTATGAAAGAGACAGCAGGGGCAAAGTTAAACCACCCATATTTCCTATTCAATAAAACCCATTGAAAAAATAAGAGCTATTTTACTTAGATATATTCAATAAGTAACTATATGCTAAATTACAGTGACACAGGTGGATTATTTACAGAGAAATTGGGAATAGTTTATCCCAGAAAAATTCCCAGTATAGGACCCTTAATATTCACAAAATCGTCTGTCATACACTTGTTCGAATCAGGAAAAATACTTAAATATCTCAAACTTTAAATTTAATACATTCTCCAACTAGTAATATACATATATTTTATTTACCTTGCCTTTGTGTGACCACGAAATAGTAGAAGGCGGCTCAGGTGTATGTCGCACTATACAAGTAAGATTAATTGTTGAACCGGCGTAGATGAAGAGATCTGGTCCTCCCAAAATCTCTGTTTCGGGTTCTGAAAACAACGTTCAAAATTAATTTCACGCTAGTTTATAAAATAAAATTACAAAGTTAATTATAGAATACGTAGCCGAGTCGTTAAGACGTCTTCTATTAACTAGGCACACCAGGTACCGATAGGTTTTTTTAATTAAAAACGTATCATGTACTATAATCCGACAAAACAGCCCACTTAGAGGCTTTCCATCTAAATATACTTCAACAGAATTAGCCAATCGTTAGGTATAGCCTCACAAATACCATCGGCTAAACGAGGGAGACTTGGTCTTCCGCTGGGTACCTACCCTGAAACCGTAACACGGTTTCTAGAGCTGTTAGGCAACCCGTGAAGAAAGCCTAGAATCCGTAACCCAAACTAATTAGATATGAATTTATAAGGGCTCCATTTTTGTCATTTGGCTGCAGAACCCTAAACACTGTACTTTGACTGTATCTATCATAATAAAGCTTATATTTAATGTGAGCAGGAAAGACACCGTTATCATTAAAAATAATACCTAAAAGATAAATATCAAAATATACTTCAAACAAATTAACCGAGATCTAGGTCAAAATCAGCACAGTAGAACGTGTTTAATAGCTCGCAGGATGTCGACAAAATTAACCTTAACAAGTAGATATGAATATTCCAAAATTGTGTTACCGAATCCCGAAAAGGGACGATAAATGAATATTTCCATTAATACCGAACTGTGAATAAGCCCCGCGTAATTACATCGTATTTACTCCTAACTCACCTTAATTACAAGATCAACCAGAAATTCTACTCAGGAATATCGTTTTTCGAGAAATATCTTGAATAAATACACCTTTTGATAGCGAGCTCTTAATTCTGCTTTATACAGTATCTTATTAATTTGTGATTTCACTGCCATCTGATGTCAGGCAACTATGACACAAAACGATTTTTCATGCTTTGTTTAGGTATATAATTGCCATCTAAAAAAAAGTGTACCGACTTCAAAAATTATGCACTGAAAAGTGTGCTTTCCGAAAACAAATGCGTAATAAATAAAATAAAATAAAAAATAAAAAAATGCAAATATAAAAAAAAATACCCAAATCGCTTCAAGTGTGCCTATAAAACTTGAAGAGTTCTCGATTTCTCAAGGATCCCATCATCATATCTTGACCTGATGACCATGGGACCACCTGGAAAGTACTTATATCTACCCTTTCAAACAAAAAAAAAATTTCCAAATCTGTCCAGGTGTCTTCAAGTAATCGGGGAACATACATAAAAAAAACCGACGAATTGAAAACCTCCTCCTTTTTTTTTGTCGGTTAAAAAGTACAAGAAAAGTAAGGAGATAATTAAACTCTTCTAAGGATGAAAAGAAGTCAAAAAATTCACATTCAACCGTTACAGAACGATAAACAATCGCATTTATAATATTACCAGCAACCTTCTCCCGGCTTCGTATGGGTATAATATGAATTTACAACAATTTGAATACCTATACAAATACGCTTATAACTACTTATCTATTAGAATGATCAGCTCCTAAACATGATATGAAAAACCGCAAGAAAATCCGTTCAGTAGTTTCTGCATGAAAAGGTCACAGACAGACAGACGCGGCTGGAGACTTAGTTTTATATTATTATAGTGATAATGATATACTTGTAGTCTATTATAGAATAATATTTAGTATACATAGGTTATTACTTGGGAAGCCTATAACGACAAAACCTGCGTGAACAAAGTGTTTTTAACTTAACTAGGTCAATATAAATAGGTACAAATACGATTTTTTTTAAATATATTAAACCTTACAGCTCCAGGGAACCGTTGCCGGAGACAGGGTACCCAGTGGAAGACAAGGTCTTCCTCATTTAGCCAATGATTTTGAGGCTATACCTAACGAGTGGCCAGCTCTATTGAGGTATATAGATGGAAAAGCCTCTGTATGGTTTGTCGGATAATGTACATAGATTTGATGTATGGTCGGATGTAGGAATCGAACCCGAGACTTTTCAGTTGCGAGCCGACGTCTTACCCACTCGTCCTACGCCCTTAAAATACGAATCTTGAACCAAATAATATTGGTATCGATGATGTTTATCTTCTACCTAAAGGCAAATCATGATCTTTATTTGACTTTCATTTTGTAATAAAACCCGGCCAAATAGAATTAAGTATCTAAATATATCAATTTTTCTTAGCAATTGTAGCAATTTATTGTAAGGAGAAAGGGGTTACAAAAATATAATATCTTTGAAGATATCGTAATTATGATTGACAATGTTTTATTACCAAACGAGTGGCTGTTGGAAGAGAAAGGAAATGTACCAATGGGGTACCACACAGAGGCTTTTCCATCTAAATATACCTCAACAGAACTAGCCACTTGTTAGGAATAGCCTCCCAAAATACCATCGGCTAAACGAGGGAGACTTGGTCTTCCGCTGAGTACCCTCGGACCGATGACACTGTTCCGAGAGCCATAAGGCAACCCGTGATGGAAAAAAAGCGTATATGCGTTATTTCTTAATTGCAATAGCCAATCGCTCCTGTCGCATCACAAAGTTCCCCGTCTGTCTCTGTTATCTCTAGAACTGCTGAAAGGATTTGAATGAATTTTTTCTCAGTTCAACTCGCTTTCAGGGATTATGCTGGATCAAAATCGATACTTGGAACTGTTCTGAAGAACGCAATTTCAATATCATTGCCTATTTACAAACATATGATAAGAATATTGATTCCACGTCACGCCTTGGTGTAAAGCGCACGCGCCCGCGAAGACGTGATGGGCAATCCAGTTTAATCCTGTTCGTTCTGTGATGTGATTAGTCGACGACTAATAAGACATATCGCGGTCGGCGGGATTATCTTGAATACCGATTAATCGGCTATAAACACTATAAAAGCTATAAATACTACTTGACATTGGCAAATCACCGATAAACTTTGGTGGAGCAATAATAAAAGAAGAAGATAAGAATATATTACTTACCAACTATATTAAGATATACAGAATGTCCCATTGGTGGGGTGGTAGATATTTGGCATTCATATTGCCCGGAGTCCCTTTTCTGTGGACTTCGTATCCTCAGTGCCCATTCTTCAGAACGAGGTTTGTGTTGAGCTTCAAACCGTTGGTCGGACGTATATGTGTAACGACCAACAGTCAACAAGTGGATGTCACGATGACGGACCCATGACACCTGCGAAAATATGTATGATTAGAAATTATTTGACTTATTGATAGACAGCAAACAATTTAAAAGAAACCATGGCACTTTGCATTGGACCATCATTTTTTCAATAAATAAAAGACTACTTATAGTGAATTTGATGATGGCTAATCTAAATTTGCGGGTGAAGATCCTGAATTTTTATCTGACGCGTGTTTTATTATTTTTATTTTATACATCAATATATTGATTTTGATGATTTCATTTTTAGGGTTCCGTACCCAAAGGGTAAAAACAAAAAACAATAATAAAAAAATACAACAAACCTGTTTTTTTTTTATCGTTTTTGCTCGATATTGATAACGGCAACAGGTAGACGCTTGAAATATTCACAGAATATTGAATTATATTATTCACTTTAAAAATAAATAATTAAATTAAAATAAAATTAATATTTAATGGGGCTTCCATACAACAAACTTGTTTTTTTTGGCCGTTTTTATAGATACGGTTTTTATTTTATAGTATGAAAACCTTCGTGCGCGAGTCCGACTCGCACTTGGTCGGTTTTTATTATTCTGAATCGGTCACGTTTTATTTTCATGAAAATTAGTTCGGTAGTTTTTCGAAAAATTTGGTAGGTTTTATCCATTTATTTTCCACTAGGTACCTACTATAAATATAATACTCTCGGTTCGAACATACCGTTGTTATTTTTCAAACTTTTTTATACAGGCGAAGCCGAGGACCGAAGTTAGTCTTCAAAATTTTTATATATGTTGGAATAGAGCTGTCAGTTCTTAAGGGCCCTATCCCCATAATTTGTATGGGGATATTACTATTCCCAATTTCTCTGTAAATTGGAAATATGAGTAGTAAAATAAAGGAATATTTTGCCCCTGTTTTCTCTATCATAATCTATGACAAAGCTCTTAATTTTTTTAAAGCACTGTTATACTATTACCCTTCAACTAAACGTCTTGGGATTTTTTGTAGCTTATTGAAAATTCAAAATAAAAAATATTTTAATTGGTCAAAAATAATAAAATAATTATTATTTCGAATTTTCAATAAGCAAATAAAAGAGCTTTGTGATATTTTATATATTAAAGATAAAACGGGGGCAAAGTTTAACCACCCATATTTCCTATTCCAAAAGAATAAGATATATTCAATAAGTATCTATATGCTAAATTACAGTGACAAAGGTGGATTATTTACAGAGAAATTGGGAATAGTTTATACCAGAAAAATTATGGGGATAGGGCCCTTAAATAGAAGTAGGTAACTTTTATTTACACAGGAAGCGTGCATTCCGGCTATATTTTCGCTTAGAAGCTCGGGAAGATTGGCTTTCATAAAGTAAAATTCGTTTAAACGCTAGGTTATTTTAAAACTGAATTTATATATAAGCTTCACTTAGCAGAACACTTATATGACATTGCCCGTATTAAGTGCGTATTTTCTACCTGACCTTAAATAAATAATTTCGCGGTATTAAGTTCAATCTTAGTTGCATAAATTTATTTTTGAATAAAATTGTTGACGTTTAATTTTAATTAAAATTTAACTAGGTCGCTAAAGTGAAGTTACCGCAATAATGTGAATATTAGCTTTGCTTATATTCGTATGAGACAGACTGAGATTGAAGACTTCCACATGAAGTAATTCCACTTCCACTTCCTCTCACTGGCTCAAAGAAGTTCTAACCGTTTAATTCACTCACAATTTCAAAGAGTTGCGTGAAACTGAAACCTGATAGACTAAAGTAATTGCAACGTTGGTGCTCAGCCGTAGCCGTCAACTCATAGCTGAATCGTCCGATGTTCTAAAATATTTTTGGTTAAATAGCTGGCTAACAAATAAAGATATGGCTCGGACCCTTATAGCTGATGATTGAGGTGTGGTGTTGGAGCCGTATCCTTCGAATGCCTTGGATCGCCTGTCACACAAATGTATTCATACTGTCAGAGCTGGACTAATGTCCAGGTCTGTGTGCAAGAGACAAGTTCTGAAGTATTTCGGACATATTGCATGAAGACATAAAAAAGGAAATGCTTGTGGTGATGGGCAGGGTAGAGGGAAAAAGACCTCTAGGACGAAGCCCTAAATGATGGTTCGATTAAGTGTCAGAAAACGTGAACACCTCTATTACTTTCATCCCTTCATCAGGTAGAAGACCGCAGCCGATGGAGGAAGGTGATTGAGGAGAAGCAGATGAGTCGGAGTCACGACCCTCAATAATAAATAAAGATACATTCTAACAGAATCTACTGCCAATACAGGGTGAGTATTAGTTAAATAAAATGTCAATACTTACAGTTCTATTTTGTAGATTTTTCACTTTACATAAAAGTATGACTGGATGTCCAACTAAGCCAGTCACGTTGTCTGGCGTGCTAGCATCAAAGTATGGTGAACCAGGTAGTTGTGGCCAGTCTTCCAAAAATTCAGCACGAAATCGTTTTGAAGACTCGGAGACGGTGCTTTGGTCTCGCGGTCGTGCATTTCCGCTATCTTGACGGCAAACTAGGAAAAATAATAAATATTTTTTTACTACAAGATCGCTCCATATACGTCTTTTTTGCTAACGCGTAGTACAAGGTATACTAGATATAAATAATGTAAACATTTTACTAAGAGACAAAGGTGGCCACACATTCGCACATTCGTCCAATCCCCGGCCGGTCGCCATACGGTCCACCGAAACCGACCACAGACTCGTCCAATTCTTATCCCACCATCCGTTTTCAAATCGTTGTATTTGTGGTTGATTTCGATGACCGGAACGATATGTCACACACACACACATCCACACGCCTTTGTGTAATCGAATCTTGTGTCTGTGTGGGTGAGTGAATTGCATGTGATCTAGACCGTATGATATACATTGCTAATGTGTGGCCTGTCTTCAATCTCGATCATACGGCGGCCGGACCGAAAATTTTCTGTGAGATACAGGGTATATAATAGTAAATTTATATAATGTAAACATATATTACTAAGAGATAAGAGGCTTTCCGCCTTTCGATCTCAAAACATCTCAACAGAACTGAAAACGCGTTAGGTAGCCTCAATAAAATATAACACGGGCTAAAATAAGAAAGACTTGTTTTCTATTAGGAAAGTTAACAAGGTAGGAATCTGTAGGAATAGGGCCTTCCTAAATATTATAAAGATGTAAAATTTGTATTTTTGTTTGTAATCAATAAATTAAAAAAATACTGATCCGATTCTAAAAATTATTTGACTAATAAAAAGCTACGATATGTGACATAGGCTATATTTTATATTGTTCGAATATATCCACAGACGTAGCCGGCAACGGAAAGTCTTGTATCTAATAAAAAAAATACCATCATGTACGGCTTGTCTCGTATCTTTATTATTATTTACCTACTTTACGCGTTGTATTAGGAATACAATTTACACCCTTTGGTAGGTGTCGTCATGTTAAATAGCCTATAACCTTCCCCAAGAATTGGGCTATCAATTGCATAAATATTTTTTCAAATCGGTCCAGTAGTTTTTGAGTCTATAGAATAGGAAAAAACAAACAAACATAAGGGACGGAAGTGTGTAACAGGAAATCGGGAAAAAGCGCGCTATTTGATTTGATCAACAAGATTTGTACAAACCCATTTTCTGAGAGGTTGGTACTGTCAGCCAACATTAGTGTGTGCGTGTGTGTGACGAGAAAGAGAAAGGGAAATAAAGAAGGAGAACGCATCAGCTGTGCGCTTAACCTACAGTGTTGTGTATAAAGTGTTACTGTTTTCAGGATTATTTCAGGTTAATATTGCTTATTACCAAGGTGAGATGTCAGATGTTACACATCATATGCGACTACTGTAAGGCTCGCTCGTTTTTTATATATTAGATGATTTAAAGCCGGCTAATGTTAAGTTAAGCTAAGAAACAAACTTGTGAGACAAAAGCATGGGAGAGAAAGGGACAGATATACTAATCGCTGTCAACTCAGTAGGCCAGCTTATTTACATTTTCTCAATGGATTTTTTTGAATAGGAAATATGGGAGGTTAAACTTTGCCCCTGTTTTCTCTTTCATAGTATATCACAAAGCTCTTATTTTTTTTTAAAAGGTATACCATTACCCTTCAATTAATCGTCTTGGTTTTTTTGTAGCTTATTGAAATATCAAAATAATAATAATTTTATTATTTTTGACCAATTAAAAAATCATTAAATAATTTTTATTTAGAATTTTCAATAAGCTTCCAAAAAAAACGCAAGACGTTTAATTGAAAGGTAATGGTTAAACAGCGCTTTAAAAAATTTAAGAGCTTTGTGATAGATTATGAAAGAGAAAACAGGGGCAAAATATTCCTTTATTTTACTACTCATATTTCCTATTCAATAAAGCCAATTAAAAAAATAACAACTATTTCACTTAGATATATTGAATAACTAACTATATGCTAAATTACAGTGACATAGGTGGATTATTTACAGAGAAATTGGGAATAGTAATATCCCCATACAAATTATGGATATATGGCCCTTAAGCCCTACATCGAAACTTACAAACTTTACTATAATATTAGTATGGATTATGATTTTTAAATTATATTGACCTTTTTGACTTGGCAAGCGAAAATCGTACCAAAAATACTTGATGATATTTCTAAAATGCTATATCATTTATTTTTGAACTTTCTTAATTTAAAATAATATTATGATTAACTGATTTAAAAAAATCTATAAAACGGACCCAAACGTACTTTTGAAAAATTAATGGCAGTATGAAGATCAGATTAAAATAATCGCCTTATTGAGAGCCTTTGTACAAGAAGAAAGGTAGCAGCGGAATGCAGCAAAGTGGATTCTTTTTTTGTGTTTTTTAATCGGATTTAAATTTGTTAAAGAATTTAATGTGTGAGGTAGCAGTCACATTTTTTTTTGTTTTATATTTTGATATTACATAGGTAGTTACGGAATGGCAAGCTGTATGTGCTTAATTAAGTAATTATCTTACAATCAAATACTTTGTTTGACCTAGCTAGGATTCGAACCCGAAACCATTTGCTCACAAATCGCTAGGCTTTCCATGTTTTGAATGGCACAATGATTTATTTATTCCGAAAGAATAAAGGCATAAAAAATATAACACCTGTTTTTTATTTATCTTCCTGACAAATCAAAGAAAACTCCAATATAAACTTTTATACCATTATTTATGTCATTTATTGTTATTTAATATTATATTATTGTTTTATTATTATTATATACATTTAGAAATATAAAATAGCAATGTAAAATACCCAATTATTATATTAGCTGTTATTATTGTTTGTAGGCAAAATTAATTAATCAGGGAAAATGCAGGGAATGGGACATATTAGACTCTGTTACGAGTGTCACTGACCACACCACAAAGTATAAAAGCCGTGATAGTAATTCAAATTATAAAATTTGATAAATATTCGGTACAATCAATTAATTGACACTTCATCAATCTTAAAGACACAAAGTACTGTATCATTCGAAATTAATGATCCCAAGAAGATCAGATTAAAAATTAATCGCCTTATCAAGTTAAGACTTGCAGAAGGAAATGGTCCGGAAAATGAAATGTTCAAACGACGACATAAATCTCGATTGTATGCCAAAGCTTGATTAAGTGTTAAATTTTAAATTATGATCCAGAGGCTTTGTGCTGGTGTCCCATGATGTCTTTACTTATGACATAACACATTTTATTAAGAACATAAACGAGGAGCGAAATATTTATGTATTTTGAGGATTCGTTGTTATGGATATTGGATAACAGAATGTAGTGATAAAATATGTTTTCTATTGCTATCCTATCAATTTTTCCACTTATCCGGCCAATGAACTGGCCACTCGTTAGGTATGAGACTATACATATATAAAAATATAATCGTCTAAAAGAGGGAAACTTTATCTAAACCTTCGCCAGACGAAACACGGTCAACCGAAACCGACCACAGACTCGTCCAATTCTTGTAACGAACGGTCCGCCTAGATCATCCGGCAACCGGAATGGGAAGTTTTCGGTGCGATGCCGGACCAATGTGTGGCCTACTTTAGGCAACTCGTGAATGAAAAATAAATAAATATTGTCCGATCAATAAATATTATTTGTATGAATTATTTTTGTAGCATTTCTTACTAAATTAAAAATTCGGAGCCAAATAAAAGGAAACTTAAAACGGAACGGGCGGAGGCTGGGAGTATATGACAGTCACGGAAATAATAACATTAAATTACTTTTTCCATTTGCCTGAAATGATACCGCGGGAATAAGTCGATTATTAGGTCAGATTTCCCACTAAACTAAATGTGGAAATTGTAACCAGATCTCTGTTCACACCACAAGGTAAAAAAAAAGCTTAGCATTTTAATCACTATAGAATAAATTGGGTCTCGATAAACTAAACAATTTTGTTACACAAATGAAAACATAATTTCGGTTTAGGAACTTAATTTTCATTAAACTCATTAAACGTTTTGCAACCTACAGCTTGCTAATTGAGCTGGAATCGTTTCAAGAACTTGATTAAAAGCTATCAACTTTAGCAACCTCCATTTAGCTCTCTTCGATTGACTCGTAAATAAATTGAGATTTTTATTTACTTTGACATATTGATGTAATAAAACTTCTATCTATACTAATATTATAAAGAGGAAAGATTTGTATTTTTGTGTGTATGTATATAATGAATAAACTCAAAAACTACTGTGCCGATTTCAAAAATTCTTTCACCATTAATTGGAAAGCTACATTCACCCTAAGTGACATAGGCTATATTCTATTTTCAAAAAAATTAGGGATCCTTACTAAAACTCCAATAATGTAACCCAAGGTGTAAAAATATGACCTAAGAAATTCCTTACATCGCGTGCGCTGCGAAAACTATTGATGATAGAACAAAATAATGTACTACGACTTTGCAGAACACATCATCTACAAAAAGGGGTAGGGGTAGGGGTAGGTATAGGATATATTTTATTTTATTCGTAAATATCCACGGGCGAAGCCGGGGGCGGAATGCTAGTTTAGATTAAATTAGCGACCCCCACGGCTACAATATTGGTTTACAACAATTTGAATACCTACATAAATACGCTTATAACTACTTATCTAATAAAGATAAATATATGTGACCAAGAACTTTTTTATAGATCATTTCATTCTACACAATTCTTTCATACATAATTTTGTTATATCTCTGACAGATTAGACAGAATTCGCCATGAAAACTTGCCGGGGCTAACTTTTTTCATGACTTGATTCACTTATAGGTACTGTTAATGATCAGCTCCTAAAAGTGATTACTCCACGTTTAAAATAGGCCACACATTGGTCCGGCATCGCACCGTAAATTTCCCATTCCGACCGCCAAACGATCTAGGCGGACCATTCTTTACAAGAAGTGGACGAGTTTGTGCTCGATTTCGGGGGACCGTATGGCGACATCTTCCTCGTGAATTAACCTATCTACTCGTGTAAACTACATCAAAATCCGTTCAGTAGTTTTTGCGTGATATGGTCACAGACAGTCCATTAGTTTGCCTAAAGCCCATCACAGACGTAGCTATAATCTCTAAGTATATATTATTAATCAATAATTTAATATACGAGTTTAAAATAATAAAATATATTTTTTTGTCCTCTAATGACATAATAAACAAACAAATCAAAATTAAATGTTTCTTTTAAAGTTAGACTAATTTATTTATTTTGTAAAAGACGCCACTATTGGAGGTCAGTTGAACCATGACAACAATATTGACACCACTAACAGTGCGAAGTTTTCGCACGGGTCGTCTAGTACCTAGGTATATATATATATGTAGCATATTCTCTGTGTGTATATATTTTAAAAGATTTGCAGTATAATATTCATTTATCATACAACATTTTAAAATAAGTAAATTTTTGTCAAAGCTCAACTTATTTGGTGACAGTTATACCAAGATGGATGTGAAATGAAGGGCTACATAAAATGGTCTATATTATAGCTTTAATATTAGGCCTTATTTAAGTTAAAGTTTGTGGTATGGCCCCTTAACAAACATAATGCGACAAATTGTACCTCAATACCAAAAAACCGGCCAAGTGCGAGTCGGACTCGCGCACGAAGGGTTCCGTACCATTATCTATAAAAATGGCAAAAAAAAAACACGTTTGTTGTATGGGAGTCCCCCTTAAATATTAATTTTATTTCAATTAAATTATTTATTTTTAAAGGGAATAATATAACTCAATAGTCTGTGCATATTTCAAGCGTCTACCTGTTGTCGTTATCAATATCGAGCAAAAACAAGCCAAAAAATCTCTCGAGCTCCCTTAAATATTTAAGTTATTCTGTTTTTTAGTATTTGTTGTTATAGCGGCAACAGAAATACGTATCATCTGTGAAAATTTCAACTGTCTAACTATCACGGTTCATGAGATACAGCCTGGTGACAGACGGACGGACAGCGGAGCCTTAGTAATAGGGTTTCCGTATTTACCCTTTGGGTACGGAAGCCTAAAAAATAATATGTTTACCTCAAAAGCACTGGTATCCTGGGAACCATTTAACTATAGATAGTGGTATATAAAAATCTTACCTATTACAAATGAGAGAAAATGCACAGCAAATAGACACAGCACGCTATTACGCGCCATGCCCTCCGGACCAAGTCACCGCTCCCAAATAAAGTTCATTGTTCTGAAACAAAAACCTGTGTAAACTCAAGGGACAAATAAGTCTACCCTTACTGTAATGTGACTTGAATTATTTAATATTTTTCAGTTTTTAGTAAATAATTTTGAGATTATATTCAGAGGTTGTAAACCTCTAAACGGGTTTTAGGAGTCCGTAGGTAACACGACGCGCTGCGACTATTTTCTACATAATAATATAACCTGAATTAAAAAAACCGCCTTCAAAATTAAAATGTGCTTTCCGAAAGCAGATGCACAAGTCACTATAAAAAAATACCCGAATCGCTTCAAGTGTCCCTATAAAATTTGAAGAGTTCTCGATTTCTCCAGGATCCCATCATGAGATCCTGACCTGATGACCATGGGACCACCTGGAAAGTATACCCTTTCTAACAAAAAAAAAATCCAAATAGGTTCAGGCGTCTTCAAGTAATCGGGGAAAATACATTAAAAAATACATAAAAGATTCCTCAAGAATTGGGCTATCAAATGCATTTTTTTTCAAGTTTCAGAGATTAGCGCGGTCAAACAAACAAACTCTTCAGTTTTATTATTAGTATAGATGACAAGCTAATTAGCACAGCACAACAAAGTGCAGCACAGCTTTTAATGTTCTTAGATAGTTCCACCATATTGTTTTTGGTTCTGATGAAGATTCTGAGCAAGTATGCCTTATGTTAAGGGTCCTATATTGGGAATTTTTCTAGGATAAACTATTCCCAATTTCTCTGTAAATAATCCACCTGTGTCACTGTAATTTAGCATATAGTTACTTATTGAATATATCTAAGTGAAATAGCTGTTATTTTTTCAATGGGTTTTATTGAATAGGAAATATGGATAGTTTAACTTTGCCCCTGCTGTCTCTTTCATAATTTATCACAAAACTCTAAATTTTTTTAAAAGCGCTGTTATACCATTACCCTTCAATTATATATGTCGATTTTTTTTGGTAGCTTATTGAAAATTTAAAATAATAATTATTTTATTATTTTTGGCAAATTAAGAAATCATAAATTTTTTTTTTGAATTTTCATAAGCTACAAAAAAAGAAGCGATATATATAATTGAAGACTAATGGTATAAGAGCGCTTTAAAAAAAATTTAGAGTTTTGTGATAGATTATGAAAGAGACAGAAGGGGCAGAATAATCCTTTATTCTACCACCCATATTTCCTATTAAATAAAACCAATTGAAAAAATAACGACTATTTCACTTAGATATATTAAATAAGTAACTATATGCTAAATTACATTGACACAGGTGGAGTATTTACAGAGAAATTGGGAATAGTAATATCTCCATACAAATTCCCAGTATAGGACCCTTAACTGCCATACAATAAAATGCATTAATAGTTTATTGAGACTTAATATAATTAGGTACATCACGCCTTGTATCCCGAGAGGGGTACACAGAGTCAATTAAATGTCTGCTACGATCCTCATTACCTCTTTCTCTTATCTTATTATCTCAATCAATTTAATTTATCTTAAATGTATATAGGTAATTCAATTTAATGTATCAAATATCGCTATTAACTAAGCGAATACGTACATTAGACAAATGAGGTGAAAATTAACACTTTGTTGGCGCCTGTTAAACTGTAATCCCATTTGATTCTGGTAGGGGTGTGTACGAGCTAAACAATTTGCCGGCGTAGTTCTGACAGGGTTAGTTCCAATTAGACTTTTTAACATTTTAATTAGTAAACTGGGCAATGGGGTATTTTTGATTCGTAACGTCTGTTACGAACTCTTTTGTAGACACTGTTACGAACTCTTATGAATTTTCTAACGATAATATAGTTAAAAAGTCTAATTATTTAATTTAAAAAAATATTAATTTATTTAATAGATATAAAATAAATAATTAAATTATTAAAATAATATACTTACATTTTTAGGTTTCTAGTATCTATATGGAAACAAACTCCTTATAATTTCGTCATATCTGCCTATCGCATCATCGTGTGGGATTTTGTTAACCGGTTATAAAAACGCAGTATATGTCCTTTTTGATTATTTTATTTAGGTACCTAAATATTTTTCGAGATATTCCTAAAGTAGACAACAGTGTGTCTCTAAACAATCCTAACTATATTGTGATTGAAAAAGCAATAGCTCAGAGGGGGTCTTCCGTTAGGTACCCTGGGATGGTAAAACGGTTTCGGGAGCTGTAAGGTAACCCGTGAAGAAAGAAAAAAGCTATAGCAATAAATTATACATAATTTACTTTGAACAATAACTAAGCTAGAAAAGTTTTAATTTTTTAGGGTTCCGAACTGTGGTTTCGAACAAAAAGGATCACTTTTGTGTCTATCTGTCAGTCTGTCCAACTTATTTTCTCAGAATCTACTGAGTCTAAAACTATGGAAAATAGGGAATATAGGGCCTTTCTTATTAGGTAGAGAGATGGCGACAGAAAGTGGTTGTAAGCACTGCCGGCAGAAAACCTCTTTTTCGTGTAGTCTGAGTCCCCCTCTACAAATTCTTGTAGACGTGTAGGGGTCCAGCGCTTGTCAGTACGCCGCTGAGCTGAGAAAATATTTTTCTTACAACCGAGCAACCGAGAGCCCCCCCATACCCAACAGATTTACACAGTGTTCACTCTTTTTATGCCAGCTGGTAGGAGAGGTCTTTTTTTAAGAGGTTTACTGCCGGCAAGTGCTTACAACCACTTTCTGTTTCCATCTCTCTACCTATATAGTTTACATCAAAACGAAACGAAAATCCTGTCTTAAAGTTCTGACCGAAAAAGGGTACAGAACCCTCAGCGCGCGAGTCGAACTCGCAACTTGGCCAATTTCTTTTGTACCCATTCAATTTCGTAACAACAACAAAAATTTGTATTTTCCCAATTGGGAATTAAGCGCACTGAGAAGATATTTTTTGTAGCAGCGTTAACAAGATGGATGGCAATGTAGTGATCCATCATAGTTGAGGGTGGCTGTGGCTAGTACGGCCAGTCTGATAAATATAATTGTGATACATTTATCAATTATCTTATTCTCACCAGTGGTTGCTGCAGGTTATTTTGGCGAATATCTCTGAATTGTTTTATTTTTAACCAGGTTTTTAGGATGAAATTTGTTTATTTATAAAACCAAATTACATCTGAATCCAATTGAATACTTTCTCATTTTTCGAAAGACAGGAACCTAAAGACGGCGTCCGCATTTCTTATATAAATAATACAGGATATTATTGCCACCTAATGTTTAAAATAGAGGTAAATATTATCAAAGGCAGCTGGCTAATTGTGGACATTTCTACATAAGTTATTTTTCTATGAAACTCTCAGAGTGATATTATATGGATTTCAGATCCACTTTGCGTCTAACCTATTTACTATTACTAAAGATCCACTGTCTGTCCGTCCACCTGTCACAAGACTGTATCTTTTGAACCGTAATAGGTAGATACTTGATTTTTTTACAGAGCTTTTACTATTATGGCCGCTATAACAACAAATAATAAAAATTAAATTAAAGGGGGTCCCCATACAAGAAACGTGTATTATTCAGCGTTTTTTGCTCGATCTTAATAATGGCAATACATACAAACGTCTAACTAGTATAACTATAAAGAACAAATAATAAAATTCCTGCGCCATACAGGGACGTCAAACTTGGAACCCGCCGACTCGCACTTGGCGGGTTTTTCACGTACATAAATTTGTATTTTCCATTTTTGGTCACAGAAGCCAAAAAATAATTCTGTTATGACATCAAACTTAATTGGAATTTCGTGTTGATTGAATTGTTTAAAATTGTTTCGAGGAACTCAAGTTATCAAAGTCATTAATAACATTTGGTTAATTGCATAGGTTTTGACGCAGATAAATAAGCCACTGAATTATTTGACTCCAAAATTATGTTTGCACTCCTAATTAAAATTAAATAACGAGGTTCGATTTTCAATTTATATTAAAAGTAATTTTCACATTATAAAGTCATTTAACGTTATAATTATTTTGTATCGCACTTTAAAAATAAATTATCGACCACCATACCAATGGCTTAATTCTGGGTTTGGTATTAGCTTGGTGTCAGAGCCGTGATGGTAGGATGTTTACCATGGTTTTACTATATCTCAGAAAAAGACCAAGAAAATAGCCTCAAAAATATAGTTGTGATTTTAAAATAAATATTAAATAAACTATTGTAATATTTTTTTTTCTTTCGTCTTCCTACTCACACTTCGCTGTTTTTTTTTTTCAAAAAAAGCAACAGTTTTCCCGTAATCTATGATTTTTTTATCCAATTATTGACTGGACTTTATCCAGTTTCATTAGACGAGGTACGATACCTTGAAAAGGACCAGAAATCAATTCTACAACTACCAATTTATACGCAAAGCAAATACCAATTTGTATCAAACACCCCTCAAAGTTTCCACAAGTAGTAACGCTATTGACCGGTAATATCACAGTCGGTCTAGTATCCGATTTATGCGCACCTCACTAACCTATTAGTCTATTTGTGTTACATCCTCCTAGCAACGGAAGTTTGCCGAAGTTTGACACATGACTTGAAAGCGAAATTTTATTTGGGAAATATAGCTAGAGTTTTGGATATTTGGATAAGTTTTGAGTAACTGATTAATTTTCCATTAAGATGGGGTTTAAATCGTAGGTTTTGACATGTACTTCGCATCGTAATATCTAGGGTTGGTTATAAATATAATGAAATAACTTGATAAAAAAAACATCGCAATTTTTATGTTTTATAGGCGCATCAAGATATTATAACACGGATTCGGGAGCTGTAAGGCAACACGTGAAAAAAGAAAAAAAAAAGAAAAATCGCTTATGTATAACTTATGTATAACGCCATACGGTCCACCGAAATCGACCACAGACTCGTCCAATTCTTATCGCGCGGCCCACCATCCGTTTTCAAATCGTTGTATTTGTGGTTTATTTCGATGACCGGAACGATCTGTCACACACACGCACATCCACACGCCTTTGTTTAATCGAATCTTGTGTGTCTGTCTGGGTGAGTGAATTGCATGTGATCTAGATCGTTATATTTAATTTTTTTATTTGTTTACCGCTGGGTAAAATGCATAATTTAAACAATCTGTTGAGAAAATTGTAAGTTTCGCTAGCTTAACTTGAGAGTGGTCAAGGTATGTCACCGAAAATAATTTATACTATTAATTAATTTGAAGTGAACAAATATAAAAATAATAATCTATGCTTCGTTATGCTCATGCTAATTTTATTTAAGAGTATCTTTCCGCCCCCGGTATCGCCCGTGGGGCCCATATTAACTTTTACCCCCTATTATGGTCTTGAGCTCATACAAAAATCCTATAGAATTTCCAATTTTCCGGGAAACTTTTCCAATATTTTTTTTCCTATAAAACTTATTCAGACAATACGAAAATTAAAAAAAATCGGTCCAGCCGTTCTCAAGTGAATGAAGTATAACCAATTACATACAATTTAAACAAAGTATTTTTGAAAATAACTACATATTTATGCTATGTGAACCTAAAAGAGGGGTGGAATCAATTGAAAGTATGTGTCAGAAACATAACTTCCGCTTTACTGAAAATTGCTGATATAAAGTCTGTAAATAATTTTCTTTCATATTGCTTATGTAACTATATTTTTGAATTTCTAAATTAAGATGTGTTACCTAGACTTTAGGAGCTCCATATTTCACAAAATATATTATTTTCTTGCATATTTAATTTCCAATTAAGCAATTACTTAACCATATTAAAAAAAATCGAGAAGTGTTTTGGGACACCCGGTATTAATAACAGGCACAATGAAATAAATAATATAAATGCGAATGTAAGTTTGTTTGTTACGCTTTCACGCAAAAACTACTTAACCGATCATCATGAAATTTTGCACATATATTTTTGGAGGTATTAGAAGTAACATAGGATACTTTTTATTATCACGGCATGACGACGGGAACGGGGTGGGCAGTGTATGAAGTGTATATGTTTGCCAACATTTTGAAATTAGAAGTCGTGGGAAACAGCTATCAAATATAAAGTAAAGAATGTGTCAAATCAAAATCTTCTTAAAAAGGAACTCTTTATACAGCCAAAGAGATCGAATATTATTCATTTCGGTCAGCTACAATTAGATACGAATTATAGGGTATATTTTATTTTGTTCGTAAATGTCCACAGGCGAAGCCGGGGGCGGAATGCTAGTTAACAATAATTGAGAAAAGTTTTTTTTTTTCTTAAGTTAAATTATATTATAATTGTAAACTTAATGAGTACATTATTAGTAATGATTGGATGTGGTAACTAAAGTAGGACATGTGTTTGCGATTAAATTTTATCTAAGTGTAACATTCGTAAAAGTGTCGTGACGGTCGAAGTCTCACACTTTTCTCGGCCTAGCTCTCATTCGCTAAGTATCTGAAGTATAACGTGCGATAAGGAAATTAAATTTTAGCCACAAGGATATAATGTTAATGTTGCTTGTTACCAGGTAAGATGTCAGATGTTACACATCATAATGCGTCTACTGTAAGACTCGCTCATTTTTTTTTTGTTTTTTGACCGTCTGTCTGTCCCAATGTTAGTAAGCTCCGAAACATCTGAATGTATTTTGACAAACTTCCGGGTTCAGAGGTGTGTTAACTCGGGTCAGCAGTGATTTCATAATAAGCCGTGTGTTATTACACATCATAATGCGACTACTGTAAGGCTCGCTCGTTTTTTTTTTGTTTTTTGACCGTCTGTCTGTCCCAATGTTAGTAAGCTCCGAAACATCTGAATGTATTTTGACGAACTTCCGGGTTCAGAGGTGTGTTAACTCTGGTCAGCAGTGATTTCATAATAAGCCGTGTGTTATAGCAAGTAGTTTTTAAACATTTCCCAAAATTGGCTCGCTTCCATCAAACCGCAGGCCAAGAAACAGCAACAATGAGTATATCTGGGATCAACTATTGAGCTATGTATTACAATGGTATATTTGGCAGAAACTTCCAAGACTTTCTTAGACTGCTCTAAGCCTTTGGCAAAGCACTTCTTGATTTAAGAACCGTTCTGCGGTTTTGTAACTGGGTTTCTGTTGTGGTTTAAGTTAAGATTAATTTACATTAATCTAATATAGTAACCTATAAAATTCCCGTGTCACAAGTTAGTTGCCATATACTTCTCCGAAACGGCTTGACCGATTTTTATAATTTTTTTTCGGTTGGTAGGGTAGGGGTAGGGGTAGGGGTTGGGGTACCGGTCAATCGGTCCTTAAAATGGTATAATATTTTTTTTTCAGTTTCGTAAATAGATCAGGTGTTCTGAAAAATTTTATTAAAAATTGGATGTTGATGACTGACTTCGCCTTAATAAACTCCTATATTTGTCACCTCCACTATTGATAACACAGTACTTATGCACGAGCCAAGACATCTGTGTTCATCATCATCATCATCTGAATTATATGCTTAAATCAACGTGCTTCGGAAGGCAAGTAAAGACGGCATCCTCACTTCTTCTAAAAACATTAGATGTTTTTTTTTGTTTCTTCCACACTTTCTTCTTACAGCTCACCGCAACCATCCAGGGTACCCAGCGTAAGACCAATTCTCCCTCGTTTAGCCGTATGTATTTGTGAGGCTATACCTGACGAGTGGCCAGTTCTGTTGAGGTATATTTAGATGGAAAAGCCTCTAAGTGTGGTTTATCGGATTATGTACATAAGTTTTTAATTAAAAAACCCATTGGTACATGACCGGAATCTTAAATCTAGAAAAAGTTGACACTGTTATTTAATGTCTCTGGTCACACTGCAATATATAAATGCCGTGAATATGTGTTTTTGTAGAAAAACATGATGCTTGATATTCAAAGAATAAATAACATACATTTTGATCGAGCTCCTTTTGATGCGAACTTTATTATTCTCTCCCTTTCTGTAGATGATCTATTAGCAAATAGCTCAGTAACTCACTCCCCAATTCCCAATGCAACTATGCTTCATTGATAACATAATAATTTACCAGAGAGCAAATGTAGGTATATTAATAACAAATTAGCTTAGAAATGTATACAAGCTTCTGTCCGCGGTTTCACACGCGTGGAAATAGATTCAAAAAGAAATATAATTTCGTGGCTCCCGCCTGCTTTTGCGTTAAAAAAAGTTAAAAATGTCATTATCTGACCCCTAAACTACCACTATGCAAAAAATCATGTCGATCTCGTGAAAAACAAAAACAAATCTATCCCACGGAAACGATACATTTTTCCGGGATAAAACTTGAACCCTAAATGGACATAGTATACTGTCTTTTATTTTAATCCACCCCCCTGTAAAGGGTATAATAGGGGATGAAATTTAATATGGGCCTCACGGGCGAAACCGGGGCGAACAGCTAATATTAAGTAATTCAAAAATTGTGTCTATAAAACACAGTTTATTATATCATAAAAAATGTAAGTCACATTTTTTAACATGAAAACTGGCGAAAACTTTGTAACCGTCTCGTCAACGACAAAAGACCGAAACGAACCAAATGAAATTTACAACTTTTTCCTAGTTTCACCTACAAAAATTATGTTAGTATACAGAAAAAGTGCTTCAGGCTCGCTTCAAGGACGCAATCTCTTGTACGAACTGTGACCAAAATTGAATAAAAATTCAGATCCATCGGAAGGCGTCGGTTATAGAAAGATATTTCTTTTGTCTACTTAGGTTTCCTAGTAAAGGAAGTAGAATTTTCGTTGGATACCAAATACTTTAAAAAAATAGTAAATAAAAATATTACTATTTCAGCATACAAAATAATGAAAATGTTCATCTTAGCATTTATTTTTGTTTTACTCAAATCGGTTTACTCAAAATTTTTTTTGACCTTATTTTCAGCTATATTAAAATCACAAATAAACGTTTAGCTCATGCCCACGGTTTCACCCGCATGCAAATGGAATATAGAAACAATTTCCATTTCGGCCATAAAACATAGTGATGACGTCATTTTCCTCTGTGCCATTGGTCAACACTTGTGTGCCTAGTAAATAACTGACTGTCTGACAATCTCTCTCATTGACCAGAAAAAGTATATGAACGTTTTAAGAAATCAGTGATTTTTCATAATAGGTATGACCTTTGAACCCTCACATTCTTCATTTTCTTACGTATTTTCAGTAATTATGAAACTAATTGGAAAAGTTGATTATTTGAGCTAATTGGTTCATTCTAGGAATTATTCGTAAATTTTTTGATGAGTGCAAAAAAAAATATTTTAACAGCCATTGCGAATATTATAATCTGAAAACAAAATAAAATTTCATGTACTTGGCGCACGCTAAGGCCAAATTTTATTCTATAAATACTTGTTTGTATTTCTGTCGTACACTATAATTATTTTGAGACATTTTATTTGAAAACATCTTATTTTCTAAATAACTATTTCAGAAAAAAAAACTTTCAAGATGTTTGAATACAATGTCCAATATTCCATAGAAGGCCAAGAAAGATGTTGTAGATACAAATTTTCACGTATTTCTTTTGGTAATTAATACAGTTAATTAACAATAATCAACCCGTCTTTCAACTCATGATAAGTGACAAAAAATAACCTTTTCTTTTCGCTTAAAAATATAAATAATTTGTTCGACGTGTTGTGTAAAGACGTTTAGTGAAAGGCTCAATAAAACGTATTATTTTGTAAGTAAGCGGTCCTCTGAAAGTTTCAAGAAAGTTTTGACCTATATAATGAAATTTTAGAATAATGTTACTATGTAGAGGTGGCCGAGTGGTTAAGACGTCTGGTATTAACTAGGTAGACCACGGGTTTGATACCGGATCCCAGTAATCTACAAATGGTTTTTTTATAATTAAAAACTTACATAGGTACCTATATAATCCGATAAACAAGACTTAGAGGCTTTTTCACAATACCATAGGCTAAAAGAGGGAGAATTGGTCTTCCGCTGAGTACCCTGGGACCGTAACAATGTTTTATGAGCTGTAAGGTAACCCATGAAGATAGAAAAAAAAAGTTATTGGTCCATAAATATTACAAACTAGATGCCACCCACTGCTTCTCCCATATCCTTTTGATACATATTTTGAACCCGGTCCCATTTCAAAATGCATTTATCCCATGATCACGACCTTTAGCGCCCTATATCCATAATTTGTATGGAGATATTACTATTCCCAATTTCTCTGTAAATACTCCACCTGTATCACTGTAATTTAACATATAGTTACTTATTCAATATATCTAAACTCTAAATTTTTTTAAGCGCTCTTATACCATTATTCTTCAATTATATTTCGCTTTTTTTGTAGCTTAATGAAAATCCAAAAAAAATATATTTTATGATTTTTTGATTTTGCAAAAATAAAATGCCCAGTATAGGACCTTTAGGAAAGGTAGACAGAGACAACCGAATGTCACCATGTCCCTTTCACCTCCATATTATTCACACTTACCATAAATTTTTACGCGTCCTAAAATTAAAATTTTCGTATATAGCAACCGGTATCGGTTCGATTCCGGCCATGTACCAATATTTTAATTAAACCGACAAACCACACTTAGATGTATTCCATCTAAATATACCTCAACAGAACTGGCCACTCGTTAGGTATAGCTTACATATACCATCGGCTAGATGAGTTGGTACCTACGACATAGAAAACATTTAATGGTTTCCTTGAAGAAGTAAAATTGATATATAAAATACGAACTAATGCCATAAGTTTTCGCTTCATGTCAAGAGACGGTGTTTCTGAGAGGAAGTTGTAGCGTTTGATTTATCTAACAAAGTTGTTTTTGACCTCAATATTATAAAATGGTAAACTAGAGGTACATTATTATATGGACTTTTCTGAATTTATTTGTGCTTAACTTCATATAATATATGTCACTAGCTGTGCCCCGCGGTTTCATCCTCGTGGAAAAAACCTACTAAAGTATATTCCATTTTTATAAGTTTATATAAAAACCTTCGCAAATAATGCATTATTTTAGAACAAATTTGATTACCATAAAAAAGGTTATAGTGAGTCAACCTTAAAAGATAGACATATGATGTTGAAGACTTTTTTTTAGAACTTTTAAAGGGGAACAATTCCGTCATACACGCAACGGATCGGAAGCTCTCAAAAGGGATAATTTTCCCGTTTTTGCAATATTTTTCATTGAAGGTCCGCTCTATTGGTCGTAGCGTGATGTTATATATAGCTTCCTCGATAATCCGACTATCCAATACAAAAATATTTTTTTAATTCGAACCTGTACTTCCTGAGATAAGCGCGCTCAACCAAACAAACAAACTCTTCAGCTTTATAATATTACACGTTACATTCCTGATACTTGGCGAATGAGAGCTAAGCTGAAAAAAATGTAAGACTTCGACCGTCACGACACTTTTGCGTTACGTTACAGCCACTGCAGTTATAATATATGTTAAATATGTGATTGTGTGTTTACACGCGTATGTCTATGTATAGGTATTTTACATGTACTGATTATGTTTATAATTAGTTTATATTTTTATAATGCCTATACCTAAAAACCATACCTATACCTATCAACCTACAACAATTCTAATTTTTTAATGTTCTTATATTATATTACCAAAACAACTTTTTACAATATACTGTAGTATTAAATAACAAAATAATTAACAAATATTTTCAATAATTAATAATTATATTTAATTAAACTCACCTTAATATTTTTGATTATTACAGAAATTAATCACATAATTATTTTAAAACCAACCACACAATATTTTTTATATTACAAGCATTCTAACACAAAGTTTCAACCTTATAAAAACAATACTAAAATTTATTTTCAAACACAAACAACATCACAACAAATAAAATCACATTTAAAATAATAATTGCTAATTTAGTTTCACGAGTTTTCGCGGTATAGACGCTTTTCAACAATTCACAAATGTAACACAAGCGACCGTTGTAGCAGTCGGTAAGCCACTGCTACGAGAAAATCTCTTCGCGCAAGCGTCACCATGCGTCACGGAACCCTAGATTTTGCATCTCAGATACATTTTTAGCTAAAATTAAGAGCGGCTGTCCGAAGAAATCGTCGACTTATATTCCGTGCAAAAATTTATTTTTTTAATATCGACACTCGCCTATGACTTCCGAGAACTGTGTTATCAGCTTCAAAGTAAAGGAAAACAAGTCCCATATATATAGCTAAATATTTTTTAACTTTACTGGTTGCCTTAAGGCTCCCGAAACCGTGATATTGGTCTCAGGGTACCCAACGGTAGACAAAATCTTCCTCTTTTAGCCGATGGTATTTGTGAGTTTTCCTATCTCATAGAAAAAATTACCTTAGACGGCTAAACTCATGGTTCCTAATTTTTTTTTTTTTAAAATCTGCAACTTCCTTCTCATTTTGCCAAATTGTTAAGCCTATCATGACAGATGGAAGTTCTAATAGCTCATTAGATTTTCCTTATTTTTCTGGAATTATTTTTTATTTCACAGGGTCTCAGGGTACCCAGCGGTAGACAAAGTCTCCGATGGTATTTGTGAGGCTATCTATACCTAACGAGTGACCAGTTCTGTTGAGGTATATTAGATGGAAAAGCCTCTGGTTTGTCCGATTTTTTGGACCAAGGGAGATAAAAGTTGGATACTATTTGATAGGATATAGGAAAATTACACAAATTTGAAATTTCAGTGTCTCCTTATACGTAGCCCTTCGAAAATATGACTAGCATTTGACCAGTTTTTATTTAATTATTTTGCTCAATGTGAGAGTCAAACTTAGTACCATCTGCTTCGTTATCTACAAATCACTTGGCTGTCATCTTTTTGTATATCTACTTGCCGTTTCTGTTTTCTTTTTCCATTTCGTAAGACTAAAACCACTTCTTACAAGGAACTTCTTCGTAGCACTTCAGCTCCGTGCCAAGTAGCCTTATTGTTGTTGCCTTTTCGTTCTCAATTTCGTGTTCACTTACCGTAATGAAATTCGTGACCGTTATAACTACAGCATACAATTTTTTAGTGGGATTTCGAATTTTTAATTATTTTAGAGTTTTTCTTGTTTTAATAAATATTTCGAGAAAAAAATCTTTATTAGTACAGTTATTTGTCACTTTTATGATGTTACACACAGTAGGTATAAATATAAAAACCGGCCAAGTGCGAGTCGGACTCACGCACGAAGGGTTCCGTACCATTATCCATAAAAACGGCAAAAAAATCACGTTTGTTGTTTGGGATCCCCCTTAAATATTTATTTTAATCTGTTTTTTAGTATTTGTTGTTATAGCGGCAACAGAAATACATCAGCTGTGAAAATTTCAACTGTCTAACTATCACGGTTCATGAGATACAGCCCTGGTGACAGACGGACAGACAGACAGACGGACGGACAGCGGAGCCTTAGTAATAGGGTTTCCGTTTTTACCCTTTGGGTACGGAAACCTAAAAAGATCCAAAAATTGAATAATGCAAGATTTTAAAAAATAATGGGATTTTTATAGTAAATACTTATATAAGTACCTGCTTACATACCTACATATCCGAAAAACCACACTAGAGGATTTTCCATCTAAATCCAATTTCCAAAAAATCTCAACAGAACTGGCCACTCGTTAGGTATAGCCTCACAAATACCATCGGCTAAAAGAAGGAGATTTGGTCTTCCACTGGTTACCCTGGGACTGATAACATGGTTTCGGGAGCTGTAAGGTAACCTGTGAAATAATACATTTCAGAAAATTTGGGAAATTTACAAGCTATTAGAACTACCGTCTGTCATGATAGGCTTAATAATTAGGCAAAATGAGAAGAAAATTGCACATTTTTTATAAATATTTATGAGTTTAGCCGTCTAAGGTCATTTTTTCTATGAGATAGGAAAACTTCTTATTGGTCAATGAAATTTTAGCATCTTTTCTAAATCATAAATTCACACTACGGTTTTTCTATGGAGCTCAAATCTTTCATACAGGCTTAAAAAAACTAGAGCTTTTAATATTAAATTTTCTTTAGCATCAAAGTTAGATAACACTTTTTATTTAGAAATAAAACTTTGGATTTCGACACCACTCGTAATCATTTTCACATATAGCGAGTTGGCTATATTAATGATTGCATTTTTTTTAAATAAAATAAAAAAAATGTACCGACTTCAAATATTATGCACTGAAAAGTGTGCTTTCCGAAAGCAAATGCACAAGTCACTATAAAAAAATAGTTCTCAATTTCTCCAGGATCTCATCATCAGATCCTGACCTGATGACCATGGGACCACCTGTGAAGTATACCCTTTCAAACAAAATAAAATCCAAATCAGTCCAGGCGTCTTCAAGTAAATTATTCCGACGAATTGAGAATCTCCTCTTCCTTTTTTTGAAGTCGGTTAAAAATAACAGGTGCGAAATCTGACTGTCACTTCATAAATATAAATCAAAATTTATTAATTTTAAAAACTAAACAAGCACTTTGAGGCTGGTTAAGATTGAATCTAGGCCGTCTCTTTTCAATACCAACGCTCTCTAACCATCTAAAACTAAAAAAATTCAGATACTGCCTGTAAAGACAATGGTCGTAAATTTAGTCAACCAACGCCCCCTCGTGTGTTGCTTAAAGGCTGTATCCGAATGGGCAATAACTGGAACCTCTTTGCGTTGTAAAAAATCACGGTTATAATCACCGACGGGGCTTCACGCTCCGTTTACTCTGGCAATGTCTGAATCTTTTTTGTAGGTTTTCCATTATAAAGAAACCCCTATTCATTGCTCCCGGCTTATAGTTCCTCGGAGAGTGCTGAGATAGTGCGGCCGGCATTCTCCTTAGCACTTGATCGCTTTTAGTGGATAATGCCGTAAGTACGAAAATTTATTTTTAAAAGGTTTTTTTTTTCAATTTAAAAAAAAAGTAGTTATATATTATGTTTTTATTAATAGCAATATTTTTTAAGATAGTAGTAATATACAATACTTACTATTTTAATTAAAAGGAAAAATAATTTAAATTGAAACTATGTAATATTAAAATAACTATAATAAACCAATCCATTTAACACCCCAAAACAATAGCTCAATTTTAATTAAGTTTTATCTCAGCAATAGTCCAGGCAACCTGACGGGGCCGCTCTGTGAGCGCATTGAGCCTGATGCATTCAGAGATAGGTCCCGACGGGTGCTACTCACAACACTTTAGATTAAACACTCTAAAAGACCTTTACGTGTTGGACCTATGTCCCCATGCTAGCCTTACCGGACCGGGCATTGTGCCCGTGAATTTACAGTTACACATGAAAATTTTAATTAAAAAGAAAAATAATTTAAACTTAAACTTTAGTATGTAATATACCAATCAGAGGTATGGACGAATCAATATGCCATACACTTAGAAAGCCTACAAAAAATAAAACCGAATCCACATGCTAGTAAAGTAGTCACGAAAATATGGGTACGTAACGTATATTATTTCACTTTTTTTTTAATAAATACTTATATTAATCTACTTTTTTTAAATAATTGGAGTCACGCTGAAATCTGAGTTGAGTTGGTGAATATATTTAAAGACTAAAAAAACATTCATAAATCAATTTGATCAGAGATATCTTAATTTTGCATCTATTTTTTTGTAAATCCAACAATGTTATAAAATTGTGCAGTTATATCCTTATGAATGCGTAACGAGAACTTTAGTAGAATGAGAAATATCATAATAGTGGTTATGGAATGTTCCAGTCGTATTTTTGATCGGATGATTACTTTCTAAGAAAACTTTTTTCATTTATATAGAAAAGTCCTAACGAAAATCGGTATCTAATCGCGCGTGTAACAAGGCCAATATCTATACAATATTGGGAAATATGTGAAATGAGTAATTTTTATTGACTAGGTTCATACTTGGAAACTATTATAATCCTAACTGATACCTTTCACGTAAAAACGGAGTATCGGATTGACGTGATTTTTGTGCAAGATAGTTGGCTTTTTTCCGGAGAAAACAGAATAACCTATCTTCAAGTACCTACACTTCTCTTAGCTCAAACACACCACACACACCTACATTTAAGAGAGAATTATAGCTCTTTTTCCCATTGAGTAAGTATATACTGCGACATGATTGCCATATAGCCAATTACAATGTATAAAATATTTTATTGACGTTCAAAAGTTGAACAACAATTTTGCAGCTACATCGTAATTGTTTTAGTCTCTACTTCCGTTTAGCAATTAGTTTGATTATATAGGAGAAGTAAGTAAATGATATTTCAAGCTGTTTATCTTCACAGAAAGTTATATTTTATTTTTAGATTTTAAGTATAAACTGGAAAGTTACAAATTAATACACTTTCTCTTTCTAGCTTTGTTATAAAGATAAAATTAGACTTACCGCTGTTTCTTAGAGAATAAAATAAACTGTGTTATAAATTGACATCAAAGAAAAGGTTTTAAATAGATAAGATTTCGGATTATGTGGACAAGTCCGTCTGTCACAGCTTCACAGCTTATTTTCTCCGAATCTATTGGACGAATAAAGTTTAAACTTGGTTTATATATATTTGATGACCCAATCACGGACGTATAGCGTAGCTGTAAATAATCGAATTTCGGAAAAAATTAAACGTAGGTATATTTTTCTTCTAGTGCTTCATGTGACATCAAATGAAAGGGCTCGTTGTAAGGAATACAAAAATTATTACTTTTATTTAAAAATGCATATTTTAAATTATATTAAATAAAATTGGCCGTTCCCCCCCCCCCCCCCCCGCTCCTTATCTCCAAAACTACTGAGTCTCAAATTTTGAAAAAATAGGGCCTTTCTTACGATACGTGCTACTACGAGTATAGTAATTAAAGTAACCTAGAAAAATAATAAGTACTGAACCAGTAGTTTTCTAGTTTATATCGTTGTTCGTTAAAAACAGTTCTTGTTTGAACTTTTTAGTACACCGCGCGTATAGTGTGTTCACATAGACTCTACTCTGTTGACTAACACTTAATGGACCTAGATGTACTTCTTTAGCAGACGTAAGTATTTGTTATTTTTAGAAAAGTGCTTACGCCTGTTTTACTTGCTCTCAGAAGCATGAGAAGTCTTGCACTTATTCAGTGCAAACACCTAATATTAGATTTTTCACACAAACACAAAATTGCTGCTTACAAAAATATGCCACATATCGAGACCTACACAATCATCACTTCACTGCATATTATATTAACAATTTAAAAACCCCCGACGCAAAATATGAACATTTAAAAGCATTAAATAATTTCTATTCACAGACTCGATCATAAACAATCATAAGTACGTCGGGGACGGCGCTGCAATGAACTTATCAATCCAATCGTACCTACTTATATAATAATAAGTTAATTATGTACTAATATTTTGCGTCGGGGGTTTTTAATTTTTGAATTAATTTTTAGTACCCTCTTTTTTAAAGCTAGGTAGGTAATTATAAACCAGTATAAGTTGCTTACATCCCTTCAACAACTAGAAAATAGCTGTTTATCTTCAAACGTCTGAACAGATTTTTAAACTAATTTTGATGCGGTTTTCACAAAAGTGAATCAAGTCGGGTAAAAAGTTAGCCCGTCAGTCTGTCTAACCCGTCATAGATATAACAAAATGATGTAGGAAATAATTGTGTAGAATAAAATTATCTACAAAAAAGTAAGTAGTTGTAAGCGTATTCAAATTATTCCTCTAACTATATATAAAATACCTACGAATTGGGCAGGATATATCAACACATCTCAGGCGTGTTTACTCGCTGGGTAGGTATGCGGTCGTGAGATGCTACCCTCTAAGGAACGCGGAAGCAAAGAAGTCAATAAAACTTTCTTTGCGAACAAAATCCCAGAAGCACACCAAAGGGTCTGGCTTGATGCCATCGTGGCAAATATATTTTGGTTGTAAATATACGCTTTGTATTATCACCGTGCGATATTCAGTAGATATGATTATAATTGCCTCATATATGCTTCCTAAAGGGGTAGACAGAGAGTATAAAGCGCCAGTTTTCTCGAGCGATACTTCTCTTGCTTCATCCAAATCCATACATCTGGTGTCTCTGGCCACACCGAAAAGTATATAAAGGCCGTAAGGGTGTGTATGAGTGTGTGTTGATCTCAGCATTCCCCTTCCAATCTATATCTATACTAATATTATAAAGAGGAAAGATTTGTATTTTTGTATGTTTGTGTGTATGTTTGTAATGAATAAACTCAAAAACTACTGTGCCGATTTCAAAAATTCTTTCACCATTGGAAAGCCACATTCACCCTGAGTAACATAGGCTGTATTCTATTTTAAAAAAAATTTAGGGATCTTTACTAAAATAAAACTCCAATAATGTAACCCAAGGTGTAAAAAAATGACCTAAGATATTCCTTACATCACGTGCGCTGCGAAAACTATTGATGATAGAACAAAATAATGTACTACGACTTTGCAGAACACATCATTATCTACAAAAAGTGTCGCGATAGCATATGTCTAACTATTATAGTTAAGTCACAATAAGTGTTCTTTTATTTTAAAAATTTAATTAAAAAGCCGCCGCCGGGTAGGGGTAGGGTTAGGGTTAGGGGTAGTGCAGGCAAGCCATTATCTATGAGTGCTGTAGGGTATATTTTGTTTTGTTCGAAAATATCCACGGGCGAAGCCGGGGGCGGACAGCTATTTTATATACAACGCTATCAGTCACTCCACTTTTTTCACATACACATTTTTGTACTACAATGACAATGTTGTGAACCACTACTCTAGTTAAATATTGTATATAATGCTATATACCTACATTACACAATATTATATTGTTTGGATTTTTAATACAATAAAAATAGGATACGACTTTCTAAGATTTTAAGACAAACTACGCTGTAATTTGCGAGCGCATTTGCTGACAACTAATCGACTCTTAAAATATAGCACAAACTATAGATATTAATTAATTTATCAGGGGAAATTCTGAAAATTTTTGGAAATCATATATGATTTTGCTACAGCGTATGGTTACGCACTCCTACTTCTATTGTTCTTTACAATGTTCTGTGCTTATGGTAATAGGTGTTAAATCTTTGTCCATTATGTGCAGCAACTGGCTAAAAGTTGACACTGTTACTGGTGTGTCAGGCCGCACCGAAAGGCCGTAAAATTCTCAAAATATACAAAAATAACCTGTTATATTCAGCAACTTTTGTTGGTTAGTACTTATGTCATTGAGTCCACAATATATAGAAGTCTTACGATTCCACGTCACGCTTCGGTGACCAACGCACGCTCCCGCGTGCTGTGATTAGTCGTTGATTAATTAGACATATCACAGTCGGCGGGAACATCTTAGATACCGATTTATTGGAAGTCATTATAAAATAAGAAGAAGAAGTCTTACAAATGTTTGCAACGGAACCCTAAACTGTAAAAGATATCGATATTGTCTCAACTAAAATGATACAAAAGCTCTTCAAAGTCAGGAGACAAAGCAACTAACGAAGTTGGGATCCAAGCTGTCCTACAAAATATTATATTACAATGTTAAGTTTGTTTTATTAATGCATTCGTCTATTGTTGAGGATGAGATACCATATTTTGCTTAATATTAGAGACTAGCTGTCCGCCCCCGGCTTCGCCCGTGGATATTTTTGAACAAAACAAAATATACCCTACAGCACTCATAGATAATGGCTTGCCTGCACTACCCCTACCCCTACCCCTACCCTTACATCTACCCTTACACCTACCCCTACCCCTACCCCTACCCCTACCCCTACCCCTACCCCTACCCCTACCCCTACCCCTACCCCTACCCCTACCCCTACCCCTACCCCTACCCCTACCCCTACCCCTATATCTTTTTCAGTATTGATTCAATTTAAAAATGTATTGAAAGAAATGTGTTAGCTTCAGTATTTTTTGTTCACGGCAAGAGGAAATAAATACAAGCGTAAAGCTGGGGACTTTGGAAGGCTCACGGCAGTTTTCATTTAACGATATCTCCGTCCTTCAATACTTGCAGACATTAATATTATTGAAACCAACCCTTTCTTTTTATATATTTTTCTTTGTAATCTCGTAACGATGTTATGGATTGTAGCACAAACAGAATATAGACTATTTGGTTTAGATATTTTGATATATGACGAAAATCAGTTTTTCAGAAATTCAGTAATTACCGCTGAAAATTATATATCAGGGAGAAGCCCTAGCAACGGCTGCTATTGACACGAAGTTGTCAATTTTCGTATCGAAGGTGGTCTAGTGGTTGGGGTGCAGTGCAAGATGCACAAGCACATGGCTCAATTTTTTTTATGTGGATGGCACAGCGGTTATTTTTATTAACCGAACTTTAAAACAGAAGGAGGAGGTTCTCAAATCGTCGGAATCTTTATTTTTTTTATTTTACCAATAGAGTTGTGAAGCGGTAAATCACCGAACAATTTTTTCTGCCACTTTTGGCGGGAGGGTAGGTAGACGCTTAGTACTAACCCTGTACTTTTCTGTCGTTTTATTATCGCAACGGATTTTGCGTTATATGAAAAGTATGCTAAAATACAAACATAATAATAAATAATGATTGGAAACACTATGTTCCCGCAATTTTGAGGTCGCCTTTCCCATTTAAAACATTACAATTAACTATTTTTCTAGAGCTCTGTCTAGCGACACAAAACGATACCAACGAAACCTATGGTAACTTATTACTGTTCTCCTGGTCAGTTTAATTGGTCAAAGAGCACTAAATTGGCGAAAGGGGGAGCCCGTCTATGGCCCCTCCTTAGGCTTAGTACTCTATGCCTAAATATAGTCAATATCAGTTCTGTTGTAATCAAAATAATCTTTGAGGTACTTAGGAATTTCAACTCTATTCTCATAGCCAAATCACTCAGTTTTCCTTAACTAAAAAGTGTACATACCTGCTTACACATTACTATTGTAAAGAAACAAGCACACGCGGATAATGAAAGGAATTTCTAATTAGACCGCTTAGTGAATATTTTATAGCATCATTAAGAAAATATTCACTTTATAAATTCACTGGAAATACCGCATAAAGTTTGTTGTGTTCATATAAACATACCTACTGGAAATTGCTTACTGGTGCCTGTGTTGCTACGTGCGAATGGAATTAATTTATTATATTAAATTACATACGAATTAACCCATACCAATCTTTATTTCATGAACTCGAGTAATTTTTAAATAAATTAATAATCATGCACTAAAATCAGATAATTATGCCCTCTACAACTAATGTAATTTTCGCATAAGTTTCGCGTTATTTCTTTCACTGGTGACGGTGATATAGGTTAAAAATAATAACCCGCTGCCGTGGCGAATTGTCCAATAATTGTTAGGTACTTTACATTAGTTTAAGGTCGATTCAAACTTTATGACGGTTCGGAACATCGCACGAGACGATGCGCAGTGCCCATATATCGATGCGCAGATAGGTATATGCGGGGCATACCCCCCCTGTATATGGCTGACTGTAAATGTCTTGTTTCCACGGGCGGAGCTGGGACTGAAAGCTAATGTTTATATTGGTGGAGATTGTGAAAACCTCGAAATAGAATCTAAACCGTTCAATTTTTGCAAGCTGTTGTCTTAGGTGTGCCTTTATTTGGTAAATATTTTTTCTTCACCAGAATTGTGTAACGCAGGTTGTGTCAAAATCGATACGCAAAGGAAGGTTTGCTGCACTGGCGTACTGCCAGCTATCGACAGAGGTAACTGTACGTAAAGCGTGATTTAACAAAGACTGGATGTAACTTGATAGGTATTATAACTTTAAAGTAAGTAAGTAAGAGCCTAATTGGTAGAGAGTCCCTCTCGTTAAAAAAATGCTAAGCACCAATTTCCTTTAAGAATATGTGCTTTGATCGACTCCTCGTGCTTCGGAGGGAACGTAACGCCTCCACAATTCTTATAAAAATAACAGATATTTACGTCTGTTTAAGAAGTGACACATGTAGGTCCATTAAGTGTAGCAACAGGCTTGCCACCTGTTCTGTTCAATATGGACAACTGGAAAAAAGTGGACATTGTTACTGGTGACTCTGGCCACACCGCAAGGTATTAAGACTGTGAAGGTGTATTTGTGAAATTTAGCACAGAAATAGATTATAGTCTGGAATAGCACATACGCTACTTTTTATCCCGGAAAAATGTATAATTTCCGTGGGATAGATTTGTTTTGTTTTTCACGAGATCGACATGATTTTCTGCATAGTGGTAGTTTAGGGATCAGAGAATGACATATATTACTTTTTATACCGCGAAAGCGGGCGGGGGTAGGGAAAATTACAGTCCCGGAATTATTTCTTTTTGGATCTATTTCCACGCGGGTAAACCGCGGACAGAAGCTTGTTAAGGGGAAGTCAGTTATCAACATCCAATTTTTAATCAAATTTTTCAGAAAACCTGATCTATTTACGAAACTATAAAAATTTATTATATGATTTTAAGGATATGACAAATATTATTATTGTTTTGAAAATATGATTAGAAACATTTTACTCGATAGAAAAAAATCCAAATACACCTCTGAAAACTTTATTAATCAAATTTTATGGCTATAATATAGATGGTATCATAACAAAAATTAACATGAATATTTTTTTAGTAATTATCTATCTCTTCATTGTAAAATTATTTCTTTGATGTATAAGATTTTTTTTTAAATTGCGTTTTAAACAAAACTTATTGCTTACGTTGAATCGCTTACTGCTCGCGATTTTAGATAAATACGTTCTGCTCTTTCATCACTCATTTTCCCATCGACCAATTCACTTTAAATCGAAATTACCAATTAATTTCCAAGTAGCCCAAAAATACAGTCCACCTGACGCACTGGCAGTAATTGAAGAACGTCTAGAATTCTAGAATAATATAGCTGGCAGAAGGCGATTAAAGTCTGGGCCAAATGTGACTATCAACGTAACACGCACACTCGTTGGCTTAGATCCAATTCCGTCAAGCTTGTTAGGTTTTTTTTTGATATGCAAATGTGCTAGTGATTGTCAGTTCTCTGCAACTTGGTTTTTGAACCAATTTAGTTAATTACAAAGTTGATGGTAGTTGTAATATTTAAACTCCGTCTAATCGTAATAAATGTGCCACTGTACTAAATCCAACCATTTATTTAACTTTTGACAGCTCGAGTAGGTACTAATCAATTAGTGAAGTCCTAATGCGTTACATTATCTTCTTCTTTTGATATATGGCAACAGTGCTGACTTTCGTCGCAATTCTGCCAGTCTCCAGTGTTTAATCTTGTGCAATAGTAAGCCGATAAATCGGTAGCTAAGATTATCCCGCCGACGCGGCCGAGATTTAACCGGATTCCACATCACGCCATGACGAAAACGCGTGCGTTCGGCGCCATGGCCGGATGTGGAATCATCTTCTTCTTCTTATTTTATAATGGCTCCATCAATGTTATTCGATGATTTGCCAATGTCAAGTATTATAGACGTTACGGTAACAATAGCCGATTAATCGGTAGCTAAGATGTTCAATCAACGACTAATCACAACTATCACAGCGCGGATGGGATTAAACTAGATTCCCCATCATGTCACGTCGTACTCATTTCTCAATGGTGTTTTTTTGTCGGTACTTCATCAAAATTAATGTTTGATACGCCATTTTGAAGATTATTTGCCCCTCGAATGACGAAAAATAATCAAACAAATCAAAATCAATGTTTCTTTTAAAATTATTTACTTATTTTGGAAACGACGCCATCTGTTGGAGATCACTTGAATTAATCAACTAGTAGTTTATATTTCCGAATAAATAATGTCTTTGAATATTATTTCATTGTACCTAGTAATTTCATACGTATTTGTTGTAGCAAAATATTTAATATAAACATATAAAATTAATTTCAAAACATGCCATTTCTAATTGAAACGAATGGTTGCTGGCGTTGCTATATTTCTATTTCTTCAACACTAAATAAACCCTATTCCGTAACTCTCATGGAAATTGTAAGATTCATTGACGAGAGGTCTAATTTAGAAATTTTCTTTGTTTGTTTGTCACGTCAAAACAGAAAAACGAATCGACGTGATTTTTTGCACAGAGATAGTTGGAGGGCCGGAGAGATGAGACTAATTTTTATCCCAGAAATCATTTGCCGAATCATTTCCACGGGCGCAGCGAAAAGCTAGCTGATATAAAAAAAAACGAGCGAGCCTTACAGTAGTCGCATATGATGTGTAACATCTGACATCTCACCTTGGTAATAAGCAACATTAACATTATATCCTGAAAACATTAACACTTTATACACAACACTGTAGGTTAAACGCACAGCTGATGCGTTCTCCTTCTCTATTTCCCTTTCTCTTTCTCGTCACACACACGCACACACTATTGGCTGACAGTACCAATCTCTCGGAAAATGGGTTGGTATCATATGATGACCAACTCTACTACGCTCATTGGTCAAGTCAAATAGGCTTCCTGTTACACACTTTTTACGATATCATTCCCACAGATTGCAGGAAAGCGAGAGAAAAGATGTTACACATCAAAAATAGTTTATCTGATACAGCCCAAAACATTTAAATTCCAACACCACTTAAGCAAGGTATGAATGTCTCCCCATTTGCTTAGGTTCCTTGGTAGGGCATAAACTACTTGAAAATCGTAATACCGTCTTGTTTACATACGGGAATGAGTTTTGCGGGGCATCCGCATGAGAAGATGTTGCGGTATGTACTTGTAAGTGACGAAATTTTGTCTAAACCAATACTATGTATGGTTGGTAGTTTACATAAATATATTCACACCTGTTCTGCCTAGAGATAGGCAATATTTCTTTCCTCGATCCATTACAATGATGTAAAATGCGTGAAAATTGTATATAACACAAAAAAATATCAAGCTCTGTCCGTTATAGACTTTGAAACCAGCCAACCGGTTTCAATTTAAAGTAAAAAAGTAAAATAAAAAAAATGCGAAGATGGTTTTTAAAAAAAATAGAAATCTATAACTAAAAAAAAGAAATACATTTCCCATGCAAAAAAAATCAACCTCATAATAGGGTCGCGTTACTCTCAAATAAATTAAAAGCATAAGTGTAAAGTTTGTATATAATTGTTACCCGGGGTAAAGTAGGGGCAAGCCGCTATATATATATGAGTATTATAGGAGTCGATAGCCTAATTGCTAGAGCGTTGACTTCAAACCGACACCGACAGACAGACAGAGAGACAGACGCTGGAAGTAATGTAATTGAAAGCAGCTCTTAATAAAGTAGGTACACTTTCATTCAATATAATATGGTTTTTTAATTGTATTTATTTTTACACACATGCCTTAATATAAAAAAAATTAAATCTAAACATTAAAAATAACGAAATAAACCAGGACCGCGTGGAATAGTGGCAAGAATAATGTCTGCATTTTCCCGCTGAATCGCGATGTTGATTCGTTGAGCGAGAAGGAGCCAGCTCTCTTGTCACCTGAGGATATGATCAGTCGTGGGGAATTATATTTAATAAACTTTTTGGCATTAGAACCCCATGGACCTAGAGTTTCTACACCAAATGGCACAAATTTAATTGAACTATATATATATACTACCTTTCCAGCCCATATTTCTTTCATCCCCTATTACAATCCCTTAGGGAGGTGGATTAAAAAAAGAAACCTATGTTCTCCATCAAAATCAGTTCAGTGGTTTAGCCGTGAAAGCGGAACAGACAGTGTTACTTTCGCATTTATAATATTAGTATGGATACGGTTTACACCAAAGTACCTTATCATTCAGACAAAAGAAATAAATAAACAATGCAGTATTTAGGAGTACAAAATCGTTTTACATCTCTCCAAACCGCCACTCGTGGGTCGTGGCCAAGCACACACTTCACCGAGGAAATTGCTTTTAACAACTTTAATTGGAGGCGTAGAAGAAAAAACTTTTCCAATCTGCCTTTGTGAGTGCAAAAAGCTTTGGCCAGTGTTTTTATTAACATTTTGTTGTGTCATAAACAAACTTAATTTTTTAATCTTATTAACTTTCAATTAATAATCTAAGCTTGAACGAATTTTTTATATTACAATTTGTTATTTTGATGAAAACTTTCAACCTACACAATGTTGAGCTTCCCCCCACCCTTGTCTCTAAAAAATGTTTTTTACTTTACTTTACACTTACTGTAAACTACAGAAAAACCTAAACGAAACCTAAACGAAAATCCTGTCGGTTGGAATGGTATGCAAGTTCAACTCGCTCTTGGCAAATTTTATTGTTTTTAGTTGGGGTCAAAAAGTTGAGGAAACAACTTTACCATTACATTATTTTACTATTGAAGTAGGTACTTACAATATTTTTCATGAATTAAACAATATTTCTTTAATTTTTTGGCTCGCTGCACAGTTGTTCTATACGTAAACAAACCCGACACGCAATGTGCCGATTCATAAAAAAAATATTCCGTTGTTTTGTCACGAGATTAGAGAAATTACAACGAAGGGAAATACGGAAAAACTTTGTTTCCCAATTTAGTTTCGCTCATAACAAGTGTTAATTTACATAAGTCACAGTAATTACTGTGTTTGAAACTAAATAGGGTTTTATATGTGTGTTTATATTATTATTCTTCTATTTTTTCTTAACGTGTTGCCTTACAGGTCGTCTCCCTCTTTTAGCCGATGTAATTTCTGAGGCTATACCTAACGAGTGGCCAGTTCTGTTGAGGTATATTTAGATGGAAAAGCATCTAAGTGTGGTTTGTCGGATTATGTACCTACATAAGTTTTTAATTATAATAAACTCATTGGTACACACCGAGCTTTGAAATATTTTACAAGTTCGGTGTTGGTACATGACCGGGATCCGGGATCGAACCCGTGGTCTACCTAGTTAATACCAGACGTCTTAACCACTCGGCCATTTTTTACTCTTTATACTAAGTAACATTACTATCACTAGATAAAAAATAAAGTTTGTATGGATGTATGTATTTGAATAGTGGAATTATTTACACAGAGCAAATAACTTATGATCTATTGAATCTCAACATTTGACTTGTCTAGTTTTTACCAGCAAATCAAATATTTAGAGGAATAAAACCTTACAATATAAAAACATAAAGATGATAAGTTTATTAGCTAAATATAAGTTGACTAGTATGTGAAAACTAGCCAAGGCAAATGTTAAGCTTCAATATATCATAAGTTATTTGCTTTGTGTAAATAATGCGACTATTCATATTTAAAAAGTCATATTTTTAAATATCAAACATTGTTGTAGCAGAAAAAAACAAGAAGTTGTGTTTTAAATTTACTAATGAATGTTATAGATACTTACGTTCTTATAAATAAATTTCAGGATCGTCTACAGAACTTGGCACCCATTTAGATCTCAAATCTTTTGTCGGTGAAGCCGGCAACCACACCATAATTATCATAATATTGAACTTGGCTCCCATTTTCACATTTATGTTTTTGGTGGGATATCATTATTTTTTGTAAATAAAATTATTATTATTTAAAAGTGATCTACTTCCCCTAATAAAAATGACGATTTTTGGAAGAAAATTTTAACGAGTCATAAATAAAAACTTTTTTGGACGTTAAAATAAGTGTTAAAAAAAATTCAAATCTTATAAATTCAATCTTTTCTGATTTTTTCCTTTGTCTACACCCAATTACCTATCTAGATGCCAAATTTTAATTTTCTAGGTCATCTGGAAGTGGGTTATAGTTTTGATCTATAGGTCAGTCAGTGATAAAAACGACGATTTTTGGACGTTAATATCTAAATAACCGTTTAAGCTGTGTTTATAAGAAAATAGGTACTAGTTTATATCTAGGGGGTCTCAATATATAAATCAAATCGTGTAATATTACACACGGTGCTGCTCGCCAGTTCTGTTGGCTGGAACTTGGCTCGACACGCTACCGCGCTGTCTAGATGGTTCCCGTGGAATAGATTTGTTTTTGTTTTTCACAGGATCGACATGATTTTTTTTTGCATAGTGGTAGTTTAGAGGTCAGAGAATGACTTAAACTACTTTTTATATCGCAAAAGCGGGTGGGGGAGAGGCAAATTACAGACACGGGATTATTTATTTTTAGATCTATTTCCACGCGGGTGAAACCGCGGACAGAAACATGTATTGTTATATATCTGACGGATTAGACACAGAAGCAACAGAGCTAATTTATCTCCCGACTTGATTCACTAATACTATTAATGTTCAGCTCCGAAACATCATAGGTACATGTTAAATAATCGTAAACCGCGGACAGAATTGTATTTTCATAAGGCAAAAATTTCAATTTTGTTCGTTTGCAAAACCAAAAGCAGGTTAGGTACACTAATCAAAGTAGTAAGTTTACTTCTCTATTTGAATTCTCTGCGATGGAAAATTAAATTACACTGAAGTGGATGAACTCAGCTTTATGTTTACCGCCTTTACCGGTTAGGTTCGGTTACACATAAACCGCACTATTTGAAACTATACTCTATTCTATTCTATTTTTTCGTGTTATGGATCCGTCAGGGTTTTGATGATTCCGCCAATGTCAAGAATTATAGACGTTATAGTATCAAAATGCCGATTAATCGGTAGCTAAACTAGCTAAGCTACGGACGGGTTTAAACCGGGTTCCCCATCACGTCACGACGAGACGCGTGCGTTGGTCGTCATGACATGACGCAGAAATCTCTTACTCTATTAATTATATGAAGGGGTCGGTGACACTTATTTATAAATATTTACTTTAGAGTTGTAGCACTGCTTGAATGGAAAATGCTATACCTAATTTAATAATCGATTATTTCTCAAAACAAATTATAATCGTTTGGATATTAATTTAATATTAGTTTTGGTTATTTTTAACTTTGATATGATATCGGAATGAGAATTTAATTACGGGATTATATATTATATTATATATTTAAAATACAAGACTTATTTTTTTCTTATTTTTACGTAAAATTTTCATCTGCTGTCGACCGACAAAGGCCAGCGTTGAGTACTAACAAACGATATTGCGTCCGTACGAAGCCGGGGGCGGGGTCACTAAAAAATATACAATATCAGTGACTTCAGTGGGATAATTCAGAAGTGGGATTTTACACGAGATGTAAATTTGAAGTATTTGATAACGATTGTTCAAAATAAATTTTGTTTTCAACCTCCGGCAAGTTTGTTTTATTAAAGAGCTTGAAAAAAATAGATATAAAAATTATAAAGCATAAAATTTTACATAAAAATGTTCTCTTAACTTTTTTTATATTATTAACCTTCAAGCGGTCGCGCGGCGTCGAATCGACCGCGCTCGATACATTTTCGTTCATAATGTCGTTATTTCTTGTCGCATGCATTTCTCATTCCTAGTAGCCTGTCATTGTTTCACTATGCACGATATAAACAGTTTACCTCCTCTCCCCGCGCTCCTCGGGACCCACAGATCACATTTGTTTTAGTCACGACGCAAGCGTCGAAAGGACGTCGCGCGCCTGTCGTCGAAAAGTTTACGTGCGACCTTCAACGCGAGATATTTTTTGCCTGTAATAGTGTTTTTTATGTATAAAACTGCTAACTGAGAAGGAAGTACTTGAGATATTGCAACCAGAAGATGAATAGAGTGAATCGGAGCTCAGTGACCAAGGTTCCGAAGCTTCCGACCACCTTCTTGTTCCAGAGGAAACTCAATCTACTGAAGAATCAAACAGGTCGTATTCAGATGAGGAGGATGTGCCTCTTTCAGATATACTGTATTACTGCAATAAAGTGCCAAAAATCGAACAATAACTGAGTGAGACGCCAATTTCAAAATATAGGGGTGACAACGTTTGTGCAAGCGTGGAATTTATTAATTACTGAGGATATTATTGAAAAAAATTTCATAAACACACCAATGAATTTATACAAAAAAGGCACTATCGTATGACAGATCCCGTGACTGTAAAAAGACTGATGCTATAGAAATTCGAGCACTATTCGAAACTGATTCTTATGAAAACTAGACCTTATGATATTTGATTTTATAATTTTCTTTTTATCTTAGTTTAATATTCTTTTTTTCGAGAAATTATGTCCTAACATACAGATAATGCGTCTGAATACAAAAAAATAAATGATTAATAATTAATTAGTGTTTTAAATCCCTGAAATATCCCATACGTCTTTTAGGTTACGCGCGACCGCTGCCGTTACAAATGACCGCGCGCCCGCTTGAAGGTTAATAATAACAGAGTTAGTGCTATTTAAAGTTAAGGGGTGATATACACATATCACTTTCTGCTTTCTGTTTCATCTCGATCTTAAAGGAATAATAATGTCTTGCCCACACATGGTAAAGACAATACACGGATTTGTCCAGATTCTAGTGTTGGACATTCTCGGGTCAAGCATTGATTGCCATTGGAGCGGACCCGTCGTTTTAGGCCTACTTATGGTAAACTGGTCAACAATGATATCAAAATAAAAAGTAGCAGTATCTAGCACAAAACACATTTTATTTTTGTTTACATATTGTCTTTGTTTCCCTTGAGTATTGAGAATGTAAAGATATTCAAAATCAAAATCGAGACATTTCCTTTCATGGAATAGCAAAAATAGATATTTCTTTCGTGATAGGAATATTTTCTTTTGATAATATTATTAGGTAAGCAGACTTTTTACCCAATGCCCCAAAAGATGCGGTTCGACCTTTTACGCTAGATTTTTGTCAAAGCTTGCTTCTCGCATCTTAAATGAATTTGTTTTATCTGCCCTATTTTCTTAAAAGGGGCATCAAGATTTGTGACTTTATGGTGTCTTACACGAAACACAATGTGGGTTAGTACACCTATCTCTCTATATATTATTATTTCTCAAAGGTGTCTTTTGTCGGTATCAATACGCCATTTTTAAGATAAAAAGAAACGAATCAAAATTAAATGTTTCTTTTAAAATTAGACAAAAATATTTATTTTGTAAAAGACGCCATCTATTGGAGATCAGTTGAACTAAGACAACAATATTGACACCACTAACGTCGCTAAGTATTCGCACGGGTCATAGTATTATTTAAAAAATATTCTTATAAAGTTACTTACAGCTTTTGCCAGCATTTTCACAAACACTCAGTGTCCACTTTTTGGAAGTTGTTCATCTATATAAATAAAAATGAAATCACTTGAGAACGGCTGCACCAATAAGGCAATTTTTTTTTCAATGTTCGTAATTGTCTGAATAAGTTTTTTAGTGATAAAAAAATTCAAAAATTGTCCGGAAAATTGACAAATTCAGGAAAAACTGAAAGTGCTTTCTTTCTATGGGATTTTTGTATAAACTCTAGACCTTAATATTAGGGGATCAAAGTAATATTGTGAAGTAAGGGCGGAAAGCTAGTATTGAATAGAAGTGACAACGTAAGTTACTTATTTGTAAATTTTTATAAAAACTCCGGATTCGGAAGTGCCGCATGGGAAAGAGCCCCCCTTATTTTTTTTGTGAAAATATTGATGATTTTTTGGCGTAACGGATTTGCACAATTAAATAGACGATAAGCTTGATACCTGTCATTGGATGCTAAAAATGTATCTAAATCAAAATCGATCAATTGATATTTTTTAACCGAACTTCAAAAGAAGGTGGAGGTTCTCAAGACGCCTGGACCGATTTGAAAATTTTTTGTTTTGTTTGAAAGGGTATACTTTCCAGGTGGTCCCATCTGTCTCTGATCAGGATCTGATGATGGGATCCTGGAGAAATCGAAAACTTCCAATTTTATAGGAACACTTGAAGCGATTTGGGTTTTTTTATAGTGACTTGTGCATTTGCTTTCAGAAAGCACATTTTGGTTTTGAAGGCGGTTTTTTTTTCTTCGTGAGAAGTGGTTGTTATAGAAGATTTTAATTTTTGATGAAAGAAAGATACTTTGGGACATAATAAAATATAAAAAATAATTTAAAAAAATTACTGACTCGTGAAGGATTTGAACCTCCGCCCTCCGATGGTCAAGATTTGCTTAATATCGGCGCTCTAACCTACTGAGCTAACGAGTCTTGTTCATTGTGTATAAAAACAGAGTTGTGTATACTAGAAATTACATCAAGGATGCGTCATACAACGAATATAATGAAGATAACGAAACAGGAAAATCGATTGACTAAATTCAGCGCCATGGCCATGACTCATGCCATATTTTCAAAACTTTTCAGCTCATATAACCTTGAATTTCATAGTGATAGATTCGCCATCTTCACACCTGTCTCCCAAAGGGTTGGACAGAGAGGATTAAACGCCAGTTCACTGGATCCATAATCTTTAATTGTAATAAAATTGAAATGTGTGTGTAATTTCAAACTTTATCGCAATATATAAGTGCCATATTATCTTATTAGTAGGTGTTACTACCTACTGATACTATTCCGCTATTATTATCCATATTTTGTCTGGGATAAACTATTTCCAATTTCTCTGTAAATAATCCACCTGTGTCACTGTAATTTAGCATATGCATACATAGTTACTTATTCAATATATCTAAGTGAAGTACTGTTATTTAGGGTTTTATTGAATATGTAATTATGAGTTGTCTATTATAGTCCAGTGATTAAAAAGAAAAGTCATAATAAGCATTTCTAAGTGTTTTTAATAATCTTCATTTCCATCGGTGTCATTCAACAAAAGCCGCTGGAATTCCTTATTGAAATATTCAGCGATCATACTCCAAATATTCACAGAATACCAAATAATTATACTGAGAGAAAATATTAAACGAAATATAAGACCGATCATGATTCCTGGTTGAAAGATGTGGAATATATTTGTATTGAAATATCAAAAGATACTGTCAGGCCCATAAATCATCTCAGATATTATCTCGAAGGCTGTTTGCATGTGCGGATAGGCTACAGTAGTCAATAATACTATGCTGTTCGCTATGACGAATAATTTCATCGTTTCCATGCCATCACTGGACCTGAAATATCAATCAGATAAACATTTAGTATGAATAAACTTCGCCCGTGAAAATTGTTGATTGCTTGACAGTTTTAGGTACTGTTACACTCCTTTGGGTTGTAGCGTAATGTTATTAGCCTATATCTTTCCTCAATAAACAGGCATTTAAGGGCCGTTGGTCAAGATCATCTTATAACTGACAAAAATATGGCAAATCACAGTTAATTCTGGAAAGTTGAGTTTATTTATACAACATTTCCATCCCACACAGTTGATATTTATTATTCTAAATAGCCATAATTTTCAAAACGCAAAAGCAATGAGATAACAGATACAAGATGACTGAGAAGAACGGTCCTTAACGCAAAAATATTTTTTCAAATCGGACTGATGGTAGTTCCTGAGTTGGCTCGTTCAAATATACAAAATCTTCAACATTTTATATTCGGTTTTAGTTTAGTTTAAAATGTTATTATTATGTCACGCTACGGTACTCGACGCTCATCGTTAGGGCATCAAGACGGGAAATCAAGTTGGTACATTCAATTCTCATATCATCACACCTTTAGCGTACTAGACTAGACAGAAATAAAGTGGCTGCGAAATAAATAGTCGTTCAGAAATATTAGCTTCGGTAACTGGCTATTCATTAATTAATTCTTGTGACAGTTGCTTCCGACATGTCTTATGCAATCTACGATAAGAAAGAAAGACAAATGCTAATTAATATTCTTGTCTTTATTTATGCATTTTTTTAACTTCATGTTCATTTCACAATGTATCTATCTATCATCACGTCTTTTATCCCAAGAGAGGTAGGCAAAGACAATTGAATGCAATATGCTACGATATAAATAAAAAAATATTAGAACCCGATTGCAGCACCACTTACCGGGTCCAATTGTGAATTTAACTCTTCCTAATCGGTCCAGCCGTTTAGGAGGAGTTATGTGATATGCATACGTACAGAAGAATTATATAGGTATATTAGGAAAAATAAAATGAAATCTGTTACGAATATGAGATGAAAACTATATATACCAATATAGTTGTGCATTTTTTTTTAAATATTCGTAATATCTGAATACGGGTTTTGAGTTAAGAAAAATTGCAAATTTCTTAAAATTCTGAAAAAACTGATATACTTTCATTTTAATATGACATTTTTGTATGGACTCAAGACTATAATAGGGGATGAATGTTTTTTTTTTTTTTTTTTTTCATACGTCTCTGTGCCACATTCAAGGCCAAAGCGCATCCCTCAGATCTTTCTGCACTTTTCTGCGCAGGCATTCACATTCAATTATTCTAAGTCCTCAGGCATTCGTCCCCAAAATAATTTTTTCAGTGACGAGGTAATTTATTAAATTCAAAAGCATTCCCAGACATTATTTTAACAATTTGGTTTAACACAATTCCATTAATTCCATCTTCTAACCCACATTTTCCACATTTCCCATTATAAGCATTGAATTAACAACATTTCAATTTAAACCTGTGTAGGTACTGGGAGAAGCCTCCGTGGCCAGTCAGCATTTGGAGCAACTTTCCATATTCGGCCGACGTCTTTTTCCGTAGGGCAGCCTGCTTCGCCAGTTCATCGGCCCTCTCGTTGCCGGGAGTGCCGATGTGCGCCCGCAGCCAGTACAATTTGACGTCACGCCCGTCTGCACGAAGGTCGGAGATGTTTTGCCTTATTGCGAACGCCAGTGGGTGAAGAGTTTCGGGGCTAGTCAGCAAATCCAGGGACGATCTAGAGTCACTGAAGATGCTGACCACTTCCTCCTTGCTCTCCAACACTTGACTTGTCGCTTTGTATAAGGCAAACATCTCCGCCTGAAATACGGTGCAGAAGGGCTCGTAGTGCGTAGACGACCTCACCTCGGTTCCGCCTCTCTACAAGTTACAGCCGCGCCGACCTTCCCTTGGATCTTGCTTCCATCGGTGAAGCTCAGTCTTTATAAAGACTTAGGAACCAGCTAGGAACGCATAGTCATATTTCATGACTGTCAAGCTGCCCTCAAGTTAAGCCAAAAATGCAATGGTGACTTCAAAGTCAAAAATGCACTTCATTCGGAATTGTATTCAAGAAGGAGTATTAGAGATCAAGTATCTCGAACTGAAGACATGTTGGCAGATCTACTGACCAAATGAAATTGCGGAAAAGCTTAGGACTCTCCTGATGATCATGAGGCTAAAAGTGCCGTGAAGAAGAGTATGAGTCCTGGCACAGTGGCACAGACCTGTCGTTGTCAAGAAATGGATGGTAGATAGGATTATATAAATTAATAGGAGTTATTTTCCGATAAAAGATGTTGTTTCCTTATAAGTGAATTTATTTTATTCTTCACTTCAAGGTAACCCACCTTACAGCTCCCGGAAACCGTTGCCGGTCCCAGGGTACCTAGTGGAAGACAAAGTCTTCCTCATTTAGCCAATGATTTTTTGAGGCTATACCTAACAAGTGGCCAGCCTCTTTGTACAGTTTGTCGGATAATGTACATAGATTTTTTATTTTAAAACCCCTTTGTTACATGGTCGGATGTAGGAATCGAACCCACGACTTTTTAGTTGCAAGCCGATGTCTTACCCACTCGACCACCCACGCCCCTATAAGTGAAATCCCTAACAAATTGTAATAAACCTTTATTATTACCTCTAAATAGCAAAGAAGGAAAGTTTTCATGTAAAAGAAATAAAGTGCGTAACTTTGAAGTATTATTGTTGGTTGTTTTACCTCCAATTAAACTATTGTAAGAAAATATTGAAACGTTTAGTTTTAAATATAAATATTAAGAATCAAACCCCTTCTCAACTTACTTCAGCCATCCACCAAATCCGTCGTCTTCATTATCAATTATGTCTTTTTTATTTGAAATTTCTTTAGTAGGTACAGCTTCTTTGGTATTTTTAACTTTTGGAAATTTGGAATGTCTGAACGATTGTTTGGTTTTCTTCATACTCTGCAAACGCAATGAAAAAATATGTAATGAATAATGTAATTTATAAAAAAACTAAAAAACACGCTTTTGTCAGTAACGCATACTTGCGCAAACCAAATGAGCGCAAACTCGATGAGGTTACGTCGTTTAATTACAGTGGACACCTTCCGGCTCCATCATCAGGATCCTGGACAACATCTAGGATCAGAGTACTTATGAATACAAATCAAACGATCCCAAACTCAAAGAGGTGACATCGTTTCGTTAAAGAGTTCCACTATCCACCTCCTGGCTTCATGATCAGATCAGATCGATGGTACCAAATTATAAATTGGTATTGGTTAAATTCGATTTTCAAAATTTGTTTACTTACATAGTTACAGAAGCTAATAAAAGCGTGTTAAAAATTATATTTGTCCATTATGCATATTTCCAGTGCCGAACCCGAGCAAAGGGTTTAAAAGTCCATAATTGGCAGCTTCACTAAGCTATCATTTAATTAAAATTAAATATTGTTATTATGCTAAGTAATTTATTCAATATTAATTCATATTGTATTTATGTAATTATCGTAGTTTATTGAAAAATAATAAAACTATAAATAAGTATTTATTATAAATTGATCGAGGAAATGGTGCGACTTACTCTTCACCAACTGTAGCGTATATGTTAATGTTAATTCTGAATGCAGTAGCAATGACAGAATTGAGAAATATATGCGGAGTGACTTTGACAGATAATAAGAAAAGAAAGCAGTGTGAAGTGAAGGAAGATGTAGTCACTAAAATTGAGAAAATAATTCCAAGATGGTTTGGGCATGTTACAAAGAAAGGAAAGAAATATATGAAGCGAGTGTAAAAGGGATAGTTGGAAATGGAAGACCTCGATGGATGTATGCAGATCAAATAGAAAGCGTCTTAGAGAAAGGCGACGAGCATGCATGAAGAATATGATGAGAGTGAATGAAGCGGAAGGGATATGTCAGGATTGTAGCAAATTCATATCCGTGGTATCTGTTTACCCCTCTGGGAAACCGGCGTGACTTTTATGTATGTAGGTATGTACCTATCTAATTTTTAACCGAACTTCAAAAGAAGGAGAAGGTTGTCAATTCGTCGGAATCTTTTATGTTTTTTTATGTATGTCCCCAATTACTTTAAGACGCCTGGACCGATTTGGATTATTTTTTTGTTTGAAAGGGTATACTTACCAGGTGGTCCCATGGTCATTAGGTCAGGATCTGATGATGGGATGATGGAGAAATCGAGAACTCTTTAAATTTCATAGGCACACTTGAAGCAATTTGGGTATTCTTTTATGATGACTTGTGCATTTTGGTTTTGAAGGCCGTTTATTTTATTCATCCAAACATTATGTGAGGATTACATTTTTTGTAATGGCGAGTGCCATCCGGATCATCCGGTGATGCTTGATTTGTTTACGGTTACTCGTCGCTTGTGAGATGAGCGATTTTTATACCAGTGTGAGATAAGAAAGTTTTTTTTAGTAGATAATACATGGAATAGTGACAAGAATACTGGCTGATTTTCCCCGCTGAATCGCGATGCTGATTCGTTGAGTGAGAAAGGAGTCAGCCCTCTTGCCACCATAGGAAATGATCAGTCGTGGGGATTTTGCCATTATACCATATTATTTAGGTCTTAAGAAAAATCGACTTATATTGGAAAATAATCTACAAAATTCTTAAAATTTACCTGAAAATGTTTTTTTCGCGATAGTAAACGACAAGGTATACATAGAAAATGTAACACCTCGAGTCCACGCACGGCTTCTTGTTCACTGAGCTAAAATGCGTTTAACGAACCGACCGGCCTCCACTCGTATGTGAAACCTCTAAAGTGCTGATCGATAATATTATAGTAGACTGGTATTAAAGTAGTCTATCTCTAAGGCAAAAGGCAAAAAAATCTATCAATGTCCTGACTGTTCCATTGCCATTAACCCGAAACCACTGATGATCTTATCTATATATCTATCATGCCGCCTTTTATCCTAAGAGGGGTAGGCAGAGACAATTGAATGTCATTTGCTAAGATCCTGACATACCTCTTTCATTTCTTTTATATTCATCTTTCATACATGCTTGGCGATTGTGTGTACTTTTAATGCCATATAAACCTTTTTAGTCAATCGTTCATCCTTCATTCTTTCAACGTGTCCAAACCAGCGTAAACTACTTTTTTCATTTTAGTCGCAACATCATCTTTCACTTCGCATTATTCTCTAATAACATCTTTATGAACATATGTCTAGGATTTTATTATATTCTTTCATATTTTGTCCATCCGAGCGAAGTTGATCTCTAGGCTCGCTATAAAATATTTCAATGAAATTGATTGAAATGAAATACAAAGGATTATGAGTTACTCAACAAGTATCTTACTTTACCTTCATATAAGAAGCTCACTGAACCAAAACGTGATATAACAAAATGTATTCTATTTTTGTATTTCAATAAAATCGACAAGAGTTGTCTTCAGATTTCCTCAAAGTCAAGGTGATAATAAAAAGGCATAGGCAGAGGCAGTCATGGGGACTGGGGCAGAAGTGAAAACTTAAAACATATCACTTCAAAATAACGCCATCTAGAGCGTGCTTAAAGAAGTTTTCAATAAAAAAACTCAAAAAACATGAAAAAATTAGGTACACGTCTAGACCACGCTTATAGGGTGACCTAAAGGCTGGCTTTCACCTCGCTCAAAGGATCAGTAACCAGCGAGGTAACGCAGCCAGTGTTTTGGGAACCATGTCACAGGGAGGGATTCTTTAAAAGGTATTCTTTATATAATTCTCTTTTGAATATGATTGAATTCAGATGTCCTCGTATCAATAGTAAGATTAAGCAAGTATTTGGTTTACAATTATGTAAAACCAAATTACATGCCAATATGTTCATCAACCGTACTTGTAATGTTTTCAATGAGAGAATTGGTAACGTGGATATATTCGGTAGCACCCTTCCTCTGAATGTAAACTATGATAACTGACTGGTTTTTGTTTTTTTTGTTTTTTAAGTTTTGTTTTAATTTTTTTAATTCTCGTGTCTTTTATTCTTTTATTCTGTATTTTATAATGTGTTTTTGTACCTATTTGTGTAATTAATGTGTGGAAACCTTGTTGGTTAATATGTATTATTAATGTTGTGTCTGAAATTTGTTATTCTGTATACTGTTTGTTGGCCAAATATATAAATAAATAAATAATATGTATATAATGTACCAATGGGTTTTAATAATAAAAAATCTATTTACATTATCCGACAAACCGTACAAAGAGGCTTTTCCATCTACATACCTCAACAGAGCTAAAACAATCTTCGGCTAAATGAGGAAGACTTTGTCTTCCGCTGGGTATCCTGGGGCCGGCAACGGTTCCTGGGAGCTGTAAGGCAACCCGTGAAAATTAAATATTAACTATTTATTATAATAACATTTAGTCAGAGATATATTTAAGCATCTATTATTAGAAAGAAATAAGATCACATAATTCGTCTAATATCAATCAAATCCATGCAACAGTAATAGCATGACTATTTATCTCAAATCATGATAATCACTTATGATGTAGAAATCGATTCTGTATGGAATATCCAATGTCATACAATAGTTCAACAACTGTTCTCGCTAGAACAAGCACATCTAATCAATGTTTATGGCTATTGGATGCTCATAATATATTATTGTATTCTTATCCTATGCTTGAAAATTATAGCTAAATGATATAATAACATTTTTCTTTTTCTATGACCAACATTATATTATATTATATTAAGATGATATTATTCGATTAAATGTCGCAGAAAAATCATGTCATTGTGGCCTCGGGTTCGAATGCCAAATCAACCTGACTAATATTTAGCAAGCTTAGAAAGCTAGTTTAAAATATTTGTTATATGCAGATTTTTTCAATCTCATCGCAATTTATCTTTATTTTGTGTAATTTATCTTTGGTTCTCCTATTTTTTTGGGGTAACACATACATCGTCACGGCCTTTATAGCTCGCGGTGTAGCCAGAGACACTGTATCTAATAGTGTCCACTTTTTGCCATATACATCTAGGTGCAGCAATATGGACAACTAGCTTAAAATGGTCTCTGGCCACACCGCAATGTGACGAAAATCGGTTCAGTAGTTTTTCAGAAATTTGCCTCTGTTTACTGCTGAAAATTATATCAGAGAAAAGACTTAGCAACGGTTGGTATTGACACGAAGTTGTAAATTTTTGTATCGACGGTGGTCTAACGGCTAAAGGTATCGGGTGCACCGCAGGATGCACATGGTTCAAATCCCATCCCCAGCACTTTTTTTTTTTATTTTTCCATATTTTTTTTTCATTTTCGTTATTATTTGTTTCTCAGGGCAGCAAAATCACTTTAAAAGGAAAAATAAACCTTTTAAAAAAAAGTGTACTACCGACTTCAAAAATTTGCACTGAAAAGTAAGAAATAATAAATATTTCGCCGTAGAATTTGAAGACGGTTGGTGCCAAATTAAAAACAACTTACTTCCCAAATTCACTAATCTAGACAATTCATTAGGAACCTACGATTATCAGTACAAACATAGATAACATTGAACAGATCTTTATCTTCTTAGATGTTTATTTATTTTTGTATCCTTTTTTTTTACTTTTCAGTGCAAATTTTTGAAGTCGGTACATTTTTTTTATAATTGTAAAATGATTTTTTTAACGATTACGAAACGAAATTTAAATAAATAATCAAGACAATTTGTGCAAAAGTTTCTCGACGAACATCAAGAACCATTTTAAAAAGTGGAAAATTATGTCAAGATTAATAATATTTTCGCGATTTTCTCAAATAGGAAAAGTTTCAGCGGAAGAAGACAACAGTTGCCTCCTCAAAGCTTTTCATAATTTGGCTTAAAAAACGCAACGTCAACAACTCTCGAAAATTAAATTCTCAAGACCGTTTAAGTAAACGAGCTTTTCGTACCTAACTTGCCATCTTTGGTGGCGTATTTGAGGAAATTGTATGCTATAATTTTATTTATTTAAAATTAGGCAAAATTTAAGATGTACCTATTTGTAATTAAGGAACAGGACAGAAATTGTATGAATGACGTCTGGTATTAACTAGGCAGCAGACCATGGCTTCGATCCCGGATCCCGGCCATGTACCAATGGGTGTTTTAATTAAAAACTTATGTACATAATCCGACAAACCACACTTAGAGGCTTTCCATCTAAATATACCTCAACAGAACTAGCCACTCGTTAGGTATAGCTTCACAAATACCATCGGCTAAACGGTTTCGGGAGCTGTAAGGAAACCCGTGAAGAAAGAAGAAGAAGAAAAGAAGTGCCGACCTTATTTCAAACTTTTTTTTACATAATTTAAAAGAATGAGTTTTATTATTTACAAGGAGTTGCCCGCGACTTCGTACGTGTTGTATTAGGAGTACAAAGTTTACAACCAATTTCACCCCCACAGAGGTAAATTTTCGAAAAAGCCTTTGTGAACCTCTACACCCAATGACGTACTATAAGTAGACACGTTATACCCATACTAAATGCAGATAATAAACAGCTTGAACAATACTATAGCTACCTATTAATTACTTACGTTTATATATTCAAGCGATGAAAGGGATAGAGAAACACAGCTCAATACCGAAATCCATTTGGTAAAAAGAGATAAATATATGTTTTAAGTTGCGACACGTCATCGACGCGTGAACTTCTCCGGAGGAACTAGGGGAAGATTGTCTAAATGGAACACTCAATATTTTACTTAGAAATATTTTTGGAATAATAAAATATACAATATGTAATTAAAAAACTTTTATTTTACTAATAAATATAATGTAATAATCAATGACTTTACAACAAATAGACCATTTGTCTTTCAATCACGCTCAAACGGCTGAACAGTTCTAAATGAAATTTAGCATAGAGGTAGATTATGGCTTGGTATAGGATATTAGTATGCTACTTATGTAGTATAATTTAAAATTAAGTCTTTAAATTTATTTTTATTTTTTTTTATTCTGGACAACAAACAACTATACAACAAAGATTACTACAACATAGATACATATTAAAAAAAATAACTGTCATATAGTCAGTGACGTTTGTTTATACAAACGTATTGTTTATACATACATTCAAAACAGGATATTTTTATGCAAATTCCAAAAAATATAGAAAACACAAATAATACAAAAAAAAGTTTACTACAATTAACTACTATTTAGAATGTTACAGATATTTTTCCTAAATATATACAAAGAATGTGAAAATATGTCCACTTCGCAAAACAGCTGGTTGTATCGTTGCACCGTACGTCTAAATCTTAGAGTAAAAACTTGGCAACCAATCATATTCTCGTCTTTGGGTTCTGATTATCTCTATCCATTTTTCTCTTATTAATCCGCTTCTAGGGAGACTAAAAGATAAATAAATACAATAAGATCATAATACTATACATACAACAATAATATAATATATAAATTTATAATAATGTAAATATAATTATGTATATACATTTTCCGTACATTTAATAAAATATATATTTTTTTAAATAGGTTCATGTAATTTATTGACAGGTCCGATATTACCAACCATCCCCATAATCAGTCGCTGAGTCTGTCGCGGCCATTTCGTTTTGTCTTCTCTATCACTCTCATACAAAATGCATCGTTCGTCTCGCTCAGGCAAGCGGCGAACTGGCAACAGCGCATTATTATTAATAAAATATTGTTATGTCCATAATTATAAAATTTCTGTACTTACCAATGAAATGAGATATCATTTCTATCCTTTACAGTTGCAGTATAATTTCTGCAAAAGCGGAACACACAAGATGTCATTTTTCTTGATGTTTTTGCGGATTATTCTACTCAAGAGAGACATGTACACTAGTCGTAGGATTGTGCGTGACTGTGCGCGACCAAATTTATAGTGGGACACTTACCTCTCATTTGCCTTGCTATAGCTTGAGCGTCAATCACGCATCTACCTCAGTTTATATAGTATATCATTGTCTACACCCCATAAGAAATTCCACCTTTCATATTTAGGTATATCTTCAGTGGTTTAGGATGTTCGTTGATTGTCAGTCAGTCAGTATAATTTAGATTTATATCATAGTATACCTACATTTTGCAATGGAGTGAAAATATTGAAAGCGTATTTTGGTAACTTTTTTATAAACAAAGTTTTTTATAAAACGATCCATCAACACCTACATGAACACGTATTTTCAATATTATGTTTTTTTTTTGACAAACACTTACAAAAATAACGCGTTTTTGTTCCTAAGCCGTAAATCGTAACTTTAAAAATTGCTATTCATTCATTTAAAAAACCCGTTAATTTGCCAATCAGTACAAATATCAGTCTAATGTTTACAACATTGTGTTCAATTTTAAAATATCAATAAACCAGTTTCTTTTTCTAACGCGTTTCGGTATAGTTTTGGTAGAATTATATTATTTGGTAAAGTTATTCTTAACTTTTATTTTCACTTTTTATGAGATTACGTCATAAATATCTAACAATATTTTGAAGATTTGAATTGAGAATTAATTTAAATCTTCTAATAGGGGTAGGGTTATGGGTAGGGGTAGGGGTAGGGGTAGGGGTAGGGGTAGGGGTAGGGGTAGGTGTAGAGGTAGGGGTAGGGGTAGGAGTAGGGGTAGGGGTAGGGGTAGGGGTAGAGGTAGGGGTAGGGGTAGGGTAGGGTAGGGGTGGGGGTAGGAGTAGGGGTAGGGGTAGGAGTAGTGCAGGCAAGCCGACGTTTGGGCAGGACAACATCTGCCGGGTCCGCTAGTTAACCTATAAATTGTTATGACACATGTATTAGATTTTTAGATTAGATTAGATATATATTATATATATAGTACACGACGTACATAATATTGTTAAATAGTTAGAGTTGACTTTGAAACCGGAAGACCTGGAGTCCTTACCAAAACACTAACCCCTATCTTTTTAATTAAGTAGAAAATAAATTTTGTGTATTATTTCAATATACTTCCGTGTCTATTATTTTATGAACGTTCTCAATATCACTACAAAAGCTGTCAATTCATATTATGCTAGTGGACAGAAGATTGGTGACTCGTAAAAGCTTCCGCAAACGCCAACACAGCATTGCATTGTCTGTTCATGAAATATATTATGGAGTACCTAATATTATACTCTCACGATAAACATTCGATACAAATTCTTCGTCGCCAAATTTTGATCAAAATTGATGCCAAATCTATCTATCTATCTATCATCACGCCTTTCATCCCAAAAGGGGTAGGCAGAGACAACTGAATGCCATTTGTTACGATCCTAACATACCTCTATCGCTTCTTTTATATTCATCATACCTTTCATACATGCTCGGCGATTGTGTTTACTTTTAGTATTTCCATCGATCAATATATTTTTATAGGTATGTTCAATAAAAGTTCTAGGTCGTCCTCTGCCAGCATTTCCTTTCACTTCAGCCATATAAACATTTTAGTCAATCTTTCATCCTTCAATCATTCAACGTGTCCAAACCAGCGTAAACTACTTTTCTTCAGTTTAGTCACAACATCATCTTTCACTCCGCATACTTCTCTACTGATGCTAAATTAAACAAAAAAAACGCTATGTTTTATTACCTCGAGCATCAGTTTCAAATATAAGTAAGTCATCTTTTTTTTTTTTAATCTTACGAATCAATTTATTTGTTCAATAATTACTTACATAAAAAAAGAATATAATATAAAAACCTTAAAATAGACTTAATACAATTATAAAATCTAAAACTAAATTTATAAATAAAAAAATTGTCCCAGGTCCCCAGACATTGGAAGTGTACCCAGAAGGCTGGCTGCGTTTCCTCGTTGAATTGCAAGGCTTATGCGTTGTGCGAAGTACGTACCAGCCTTCTGGTCATTTGTAGATTTAATTAGGCGTTTTGAAATTTCTTTACAAATGGAATGAGCGCTTGGTCCCCAAGGCCCAAGTGTTTCAAAACCAAGTAGCGCAAATATGTTGTCGTCGCTGAGGCCGACATATCTGCGCCGCTTTGCGTTTTCTGCTATGGCTGCTGCTGATCCTGGCTTAGAGGAAGTAAATGGAAGATGGGACTGGGCGAGGGTATCGACGCAAGTTGCATCCCAAACTAGTGATCGTCCCATCTTCCAAGGTGCCAGCGTCATGCCGTCGGGCCTCTTTCCGTCGTCTAGTGATAAGCCGTTGGGTTCGAGTATAAATGGTGCTTCTGCGGTTACAAGGGCTCGACGGATGACGTCGTTGAGGTCAGCATGTCTAGGGAGGCGTCCGGCACTCTTACAGCAGGACAGCCCATGGTGGCCGAGTTGATCCACAGGTCATCCACATCGGCATTGATGTGTCTCGTTACATGGTGCGCCTAGGCGCAGAGCTGTGGCTAACCTGAAAGAGGTACGATCAAGTAGCGTTCCAATATGGGCTGACGGTAATGCATGAAGCCATAGCCCTGACTCCCATTCGCTGACAGCTAGGAGACGAGCACGATCTGCAGAATTGGTAGCCGCGTTTAAAAGATTATTTCGCGCCAATCTGCAAAGGGGTTCGTCCCACATCATCTGCGAGGAGGAAATTGTCGGGGGTTCTGTATCTTGTGGGCAGATTGTAATCCAAAGATTTTTGGCCTCAGTAGAATATGCAATGTCATCGGAAATCGAAAGGATTTTTTCTGTGAGGGGGTTTGTACTGTGCACCGAGGCCAGGAAAGCTGGCAAGGAGACACTAGATATTTTGCGGATGCCTAAACCTCCGTGCTTAATAGGCTGAGAGGCTTGAGACCAGATGTGATTATTGAAACGAATATTTAAAATTGATGATAAAGTGAATAAGATAGTGTCGTCAAGGCGTAAGAGCAGATCAGGATGTCTCCATAGTTGACAGCATCGAAGAACATAAGTAAATTTTGGAATATATAATAGTAAGTCATTAATTTAAAACCAAGATAACGCAGTTAAAATTAAAAATAATTGCTTGCACGCTTCTTGAGACACATAATCAAACCAAGCATAAAACAGATGCAGTAAAGTAAAATATATATTCTTAATTATAAGTTCTAGGTATTTTAATTACTTGTACCTATAGACATTACTGAGTCTGACATAATTAATATTATCTTTCGCTGAAAATAGATGTTAGGTAGTTTTTTATTATTTTCAGAATTTCACCTTTGAACGCATTTTCTAGAGTAATAAATATAGTATAATTATTTAGCTTCCAATACGTAAATACAATAATCGATTCTTTTAAATTATCATTTTAAAATTCTCTAAGTATATAATCGTATAAAATTATCAAGATAAACAAGTTGAAGTAAATCTATTCTTATCTATTTCACGGCATATTTCTTGAAAATCAGGCAATAGGCATGATGACTAAAATATTCCAATTAGTCCGTCAGTTAGATTATCAGAAAATATTGGACACGTATTTTTTATTTTGTCAATTAAACAAAAAATGATGAAGATATAGCCCGCTAAAGTTCCGCGTGACGTCACGCCTTACTACAATTTTTAGCAAGGCGTGACGTCACCAGCCCCCACCCCCCAAACTTTGACGCGCTTTATCTCTGTAATTTTTTGTTTGATTGACATAAGAAAAAATACGTGTCCAATATTTTTTGATAATCTAAATGACGGACTAAATAGAATAATATTTTGTTTACCCTGTCATCTACCCTACTCAGCAGTACCTATCACTTTATGCAACTGAACTTTCAATTTACAGAATGTCTAGAGACGTCTTGTAGAGAAATCATATCACGAAGCTGATAAGTATATTTAAAAAAAACTAACAATAATCTGACAGACTGTTGACAAGGAATATAACAAAATAATAATAAATAATTGTTATTTTTTTCTGTACAAAATCTCGAAATAGGTATAAACTCGCTACGTGTATAATGCGTAGAATCATATTAGAATTTTATTTTCCCTATCATAAATTGTTTTTATCTTTTTTACTGAGGTATAAAAGTTAAAGATTTACCTTACCTTCTTTTATGTATAACATATATTTAAAAAATAATCTATACAGATAAATCTAAAAAGAGAGAAATAAAAGGAAATTTTAGCTGAAAATGTTTAAAGAAAAGGTTGTCCCAGAATAACTTATTGGTCCAAGTGGCAGACTTTCTAAAATAAACCCAAATGCCTTCGGTTATTTGCAATGTTAGTAGAACCAAGCAAACAATATAGGCACTACTTTCAAGTGGGATAGAAGCTGTTAGAGATTCTGACATGAACGCAATTTCTTTTTAAAAAAAACGCCTCATAGTCCTTCAGTTTTTCAGTTGTCTAGTAAATGAAAAGCACATAGTGCAGGCCAAAGATTTACCACCCGTCTGTCTATTTATTATCACGCCTTTTATCGCAAGAGGGGTAGGCAGATACATCGAATGCCATTTGCTACGATCCTGACATACCTTTTTCGCTTCGTTTATATTTATCATACTGTGTGTACTTTCAATCAATATATTTTTTGTATACACCTAGGTTGTCCTTTGCCACCTTTTTCTTTCATTTCTGTAAACGTGTCGAAACCAGCGTTAAAATGACTAGCTTATGAACTTCTAATTTATTGAAAGTCTACAATGGCAAGATTAAATTGGGTTTGAAATCCCATTTTTTAAAAGTAAATTCCTGGATACGGGATTGTACGCGTCAATATTTTTTGAAACAAACATTTTGCATGATCTGTGATTCGAACCAGAAATTGTTTGTTTCATAAATATAAAAAAACGAGCGAGCTAGCGACAGTAGTCGCAAATTATGTGTAACATCTGCCATCTCACCTTGGTGCACTCACACACTGGTACCAACCTCTCGGAAAAGGGGTTGGTACTATCTAACTGCCAACTCTACCACCGCGAGCGCTCATTGGTCAAATCAAATAGCGCGCGCTTCCCCGGCTTCCTGTTACACACTTCCGTCCCTTTTCACTAAATCACTTCCACAGATTTCAGGAAAGATGTTACACATCAAAAATCGTCTGTAAATTAATAAAGCATTCTCAATTCTACACTCCAAGTTAAATGAATAAAATCCCTGTATCCAAAATCACGAAATTCGAGAACACGATCTAAAGCAAATTCAAGTGTCACGTCGCATCGAAGAAAATCCTTTTACAATTCCAATCCCAATTACATGAATGAATCAGAGCTAATATGGAGAATTTAGTGCTTTCTTACGTTTGTCCCCGTCACGTTTAAATCTTATTAAGTGGGTCGTAACTTGATGAGATTATCAAAGTATTCCGGAGGTAGGAAATTCGTTTGCGTGACGTTATCGCATCTCGGACGGTTCTGTCACGTGCTTCACGTCGGTCTACCATTTGTCACGAGCTGTGTCGGCTTGCTCATAACTCTGACAAGCGCCTTGACAACTCCCAAGAAAGCTGGAGTAATGAAAACCTCTCAAGATTCTAATATTATTTTTTTGGAAAGGTATTTTTGGAGGATATGTGACTCATCGCGTGAGTAGATTAATGATATGGAAGAGTTCGTGTGTGAATCTTTACTAATAATATAAAGCTAATCTCAGGAACTACTAGTCCGATTTGAAATAATGGGCCAAGTTACGAGGTCGACTCGCGGGTAGGGGTAGGGGTTGGAGTAGGGGTAGGGATAAGGGTAGGGGTAGGGATAAGGGTAGGGGTAGGGGTATATTTTATTTTGTTCATAAATATCCACGGGCGAAGCCGGGGGTAGAATGCTAGTATTTTATATAATTTAAACTTTGCATTTTAAAATAATATAGAGCTGAAAAATGAACTTTTTCATAAGCGTTAATGCGTGGAAGATTTTGGCTTAATATTCAATTTTCACGGTATGCCTTATAGCTCCCGAAACCGTGTTACGGTCCCAGGGTATACAAGCGGAAGACCAAGTCTCCCTCTTATAGCCAATGGTATTTGTGAGGCTATACATATTATTTGAATATTTTTGTTTTAAATTATCTTTTATAATGGTTAGGTATATTCTTCTTTAACTAAGCAGACTCAGATTTAATTCCAACGATATTTATTATTAAAAAAACTTAACTTTGTGAATTGAAAATAAGATACTTCCTTTTCGACAACCATAGTTAGGTAAGAATAAAATAAAACATTAACTAAACTAAATATTATATTGTCCATTAAAATGTTCTAAAGAGCTTGAAGCTATAATACCTACATATCATATCTCTATTCTATACGGAGCTGTGATGCCTCCAGCAGTTTGTCAAAGTCTAAATTGTTGATAATAATGCCACATTGTATCTACGAGTATTATTTAAATATTTTGTTTGTATTGTATTTACAAATGTCTTAAGGCTCCAGTAACCACGTTATCAGCTCCAGGGCCTCTAGCGAAAGACGAGTCTTCTAATTAAGCTGCAGATGACATTTTTAAGCTTACCTAACGGCTGACAAATTCTGTTGGTACATCTCCGATGTAAAATTATTACACAGGGTGACATATCGACGTGATTTTTGCCCAGGGAGTGACATATGCCAGTTTTTATCCCGGAAATCTTTCGGGGTAAATAATTATTTCACATTTGAATAAAATCCACGAGCAAAGCCGGAGCCGGAAAGTTTATTTAAGGCTCCTATATCCATAATTTTTCTCGGATAAACTATTCCCAATTTCTCTGTAAATAATCCACCTGTGTCACTGTAATTTAGCATATAGTTACTTATATCTAAGTGAAATAGCTGTTATTTTCTCAATGGATCTTTTTGAATAGGAAATTATTAAGTTTAGTTAAAATTAGTTAAACTTTGCCCCCGTTTTCTCGTTCATAATATATCACAAAGCTCTTAATTTTTTTAAAAGCACTGTTATGCGTGGTTATACCATTACCATTCAATTAAAAAAAATATTTTTGACCAATTAAGAAATCATAAAATAATTTTTATTTTGAATTTTCAATAAGCTACCAAAAAACGCAAGACGTTTAATTGAAGGGTAATGGTTAAACAGCGCATTAAAAAAAATTAAGAGCTTTGTGATAGATTATGAAAGAGAAAACAGGGGCAAAATATTCTTTTATTTTACTACTCATATTTCCTATTCAATAAAACCAATTAAAAAAATAACGACTATTTCACTTAGATATATTGAATAAGTATATGCTAAGTTACAGTCACACAGGTGGATGATTTACAGAGAAATTGGGAATAGTAATATCCCCATACAAATTATGGGGATAGGGCCCTTAATTATTCAATTCAGCTTTAAAACCTTGTTTGACCCATTTTTGTTGTTTGACGTCTCCAAAGCGATCAAATCGTGTCATAACGATATCGCATTTAATTGAGCATGCTAACCGGTGTCTGAGCTTAGTACAAACTTTACTATTTTAAAATCTAAAACTGTTCTTCCTCTTGTGTTCCTGAATTTACAGATTGCACTCACTGTGTCGGCCATTCTGTTGGCAGTATAGCACGTCCGACATACATTCGTTATGGACACGACCACGACACTCGTCTGGAGCAACGACGTGACACTTTGTGATTTTAACAGCATTGTTTCCTTTGTAAAGTAGAATAACGTGACATAGTTTTAGGATTCTATGTTTATTGCACAATGGTCATTGCTGGACCTTACATTTTATAGTATGAGTTTAAAAACTATATTGTATATCCTGTCTTCAAATTGGTATTCTCGCCGTCATATCATCCCCTGGACTATTATAGGTTCCAATTCCAATCAGAAATGATAAATGTTACATATAAATATCTTTTCTTACTTCATGTGTTGCCTTACAGATCCCGAAACCGTGTTTACGGTTCCAGAGTACTCAGCGGTAGACCAAGTCTCCTTCGTTTATCCGATGGTATTTGTGAGGCTATACCTAACGAGTGGCCAGTTCTGTTGAGGTATATTTAGATGGAAAAGCCTCTAATTGTGGTTTGTCGGATTATATACATAAGTTTTTAATTAAAAAAATAATGATCAAACCCGTGGTCTGCCTAGTTAATACCAGACGTCTTAACCACTCGGTCACCTTATTGTACAATTTCTTTCGATTTTTTGGCACATTGTTTAATTTGTTTATACCTTCATTCATTGCTCTTACCATGTTAGCGGCCCCAGGGTACCTAGCGGAAGACAAGACTTTTTTATTTTTGGAAATATTTTATTTCTATTTTATAGATCTCTTTCATCATTGCCAAATCTCCTACCATTTTGATGTTTATGCTGTTGTAGTATCGATCACACTATTACGACGGACACTCAAGTAGCATTGTCCACAATTAGCAATATCTGAGTTTTTGCCAATAATGAGATTGTTTAAAACTTTAGACATATTTTTTTTATTACCTATGATGGTTCAGGTTTGTGGTATTATCTAAAGAACCTATTTATCATGACGCCTATTATACCAAGAGGGGTTGACAGAGACAATAAATCCTGACATTTCCTTTACGCTTCTTTTATATTCATCATACTTTGCATACATACTTGACGATTGTGTCTTGCCTTGACATTGCCTTCAATCAATATTTTTTAATATGTTCAATTTACGCCTAGGCTATCCTCTGCTATTCTGTATTTATAATTTCCTATTTAAATGATTTTAAAGTTAAAAATGTATGCATTACCCTTCGAAGTTTTATAATTTATCTGTTCTAAGCAACTAAACAATTTATTCTAGACATAAAAGCTATAGTCAAAGTTTTCATTCAAATTACCACTTCGCAAGCTTTGAAGACTTACGTGTTTGGGCCATTTGATGTGCCCCACTCGAAGAATATCAAAGAGGTTTTCTTTCAAAAACACTGAAAGCCGGTGACTGCGACATTCAATGGCTCGTATGAATTATTTATGCCCTCAGACGACCCCTGTCGTGGCCAAAAAGATAAATATTTCATTTTACACAGTATTCGTTATGTTTTTATTGAAACTTGGGACAGTCTAAATCTTATGTAACATCTGGTTGTCTACTTGTTAATTAATCGGGGAATATATTACTATTTATGACTAGCTATTGCTCGCGGCTCTGCCCATTTGGAAATAGTATCAATGCCGAAAGAAGCTTATTGAAGGTGTGGAGAAATTGCAAATGATAGATATTTTTCTTGATAGGTACACTTTTTTCAAAGTAAATTACGGCGTTGATTTTAGAGTTTACGTAGATATATTGCATTCAAAGATGTATAAAAGAATACAACCGGAAATCAAATCCTTTTAATAAAATTATAATTTGATATATAGGAATTAATTTTTCCTTTGTAAGGAAAAAATAACAAAACAATACAAATTCATAACTAGCAGTTGACTGCGAATTTGTAGATATGCGTTGTATTAGCATTACAACGTTTACACCCCATTTTACGTGATTTAATAGCCTAGGTAGGTATATTATCTTTCTCATGAATTGGGCTATTAAATTCAAAAATATATATTCAAATCCGACAAGTAGTTCCAGAGATTCAACTATTCAGTTTTATTATTAGTATATAGATAAATAATTGCCTTTAAAAAAAAAGGTGTACCGACTTCAAAAATTATGCACTGAAAAGTGTGCTTTCCGAAAGCAAATGCACAAGTCACTATAAAAAAACCAAATCGCTTCAAGTGTGCCTATAAAATTTGAAGAGTTCTCGATTTCTCCAGGATCTCATCATTTGATCCTGATCTGATGACCATGGGAGTAACTGGGAAGTATACCCTTTCAAACAAAATTTTTTTTTCCAAATCGGTCCAGGCATCTTCAAGTAATCAGGGAACATACATAAAAAAATCATTCCGACAAATTGAGAACCTCATCCTTCTTTTGAATTTCGGTTAATAAGTAGGTATGTGAAATGAATCTGAATTTAATTGAAAAAAAAACCAATGGAATTAAAAACGTTTCACTCTTTACATATTTAACGTTAGACAGTCTATTGAAATGTGTAATGCAAATTCGGAGGATGTTACCATGTTGACGGTTTTACTACACAATACACTAACTTTGTAATGTGGTCTTTACTCCTTCAAGTTAAGGCTTAAAATACCTTGAAGATATCTAATCAATTCATGAATGAAATATGGTCCCTGTTATATGAAAGTGAGCGTTAAAAAGTGTATCAATTTCAATTTTGTTAAAAGGTCGCAGTACAAAGGGAGAGGAAATTAGCGACGTTAAAGATGCTGATTTGAAAAGTAATGGACATATTCTGTGGTTGCGGTTCGTAGGGTTTGGAAAAACTGGGAAACGGCCGATACAGTTTTTTTTTTATTTTAAATTTTACTTATTCCAGCTTAATATTTACAAATTAATAATAATAAGTGGAAGAAAATGGTTTTCAAATTGTTATATCCGGTAGAGGAACTGAATGACGATATAAGTTAATTTTGTTCAAATGCATTATTTTCTTTATTTTATAGATATCTTAATGAAGTATTCTGCTTGAAGAATGTATAAATCTATTTATCTATCTATCTATCATCACACCTTTTATCCCAAAAGGGGTAGGCAGAGACAATGGAATGCCATTTGTTACGATCCTGACATACCTCTTTCGCTTCTTTTATATTAATCATACCTTTCATAAATGCTCGGCGATTGTGTGTAAGTACCTACTTTTAATATTTCCATCGATCAATACATTTTTATATATTCAATAAAAGTACACCTAGGTCGTCCTCTGCCAACATTTCCTTTCAGTTCAGTCATATAAACCTTTTTAGTCAATCATTCTCAAACAAAAAGAAGATATGAAATGATACTTTATTACAGATTTATACAATGTAGGTTAAATATTTTCACAACAGTGTTTCTAAGTATGGCCTGAAACGCGTTGCGTGCTACCAACTCATTCTTCAAGCGAGTGTTCTCGACTACACGTACCTGTCCTGGCTTGCTATTAAACTTTATTTGATAATTTTAAAACTTTATATTCATACAAAAATGTTGACTTGCGATGTACAAGACATAGGTTTCGTATTACGAATATGGGCAACACACAACACAACGCAAAAATAGAAAATTGTTTAATATATTATCTATAAATCTTGGGAGGGGGCACATTGTTAATGACTTCAGTATCTTTAATTTCTTATTAACTTCGAACCTTTTTAAAAACCTATTTAATTCAACAATATACTTATAAAAAAAAACAAATTCTACAGAGAGCTAACAAAAATGTTTTGTCTTTCTGTCTGACCGCCCGTCAAAGCTTTTTTTTTTTGGTTATTTAAAAAATATACCCAAATCGCTTCAAATGTGCCTATAAAATTTGAAGAGTTCTCGATTTCTCCAGGATCCCATCATCAGATCCTGACCATGGGACCACCTGGGAAGTATACCCTTTCAAACAAAAGAATCCAAATCGATCCAGGCGTCTTCAAGTAATCGGGGAACATACTAAAAAAAACATAAGTTTCCGACGAATTGAGAACCTCCTTCTTCTTTTGAATTTTGGTTAAAAATGATCCCATTTTTGTATAATTGACAGGTATATTTGAATTGATGAAACCTAGATACCACATTTTTTTTACTTGCTTACCTTATGTACCTGGCCCGGTATCAAACTCAGCACCATCTGCTATTAGCGACAACTATCATTTCATATTTCATATATAACCATGATACTTCCTGCATAATGACAGTACATTGCGTGTCAACGTGCAACGAATTACTTATACATCAAACAGTACTGGGTTCATGCATTAGTATCGTTTGTCATTTGCCAAATTTGCTTCTGACACGGTCGGACATAGGCCAAGCAAACATGCTCTGCTGTGCATTAATACTATGAATTTATTGCCGTGGAAAGAGGTTAGACCTTGTTGTGTTAATGATAACGTTGTGAACATGCTAATTCGATCAGAGTTGTGAATGGAAAATTAATTTTGGACTTAGGACTAAATATTTGCTGTATCGACAATACTGTACGATTATTTTTGTAGATCCTGACATACCTCTTTCGCTTCTTTTATATTCATCATACTTTTTATACATGCTCGGCGATTGTGTGTACTTTTAATATTTGCATAGATCAATTTTTTATATGTTCAATAAAAATACATACCCCTACCCCTACCCCTACCCCTACCCCTACCCCTACCCCTACCCCTACCCCTACCCCTACCCCTACCCCTAACCCTACCCCTACCCCTACCCCTACCCCTACCCCTACCCTTATCAGTTAGGGGTATGAAAAATATAGATTATGACCGATCGTGGGCCCTACCTTATATACACAAAACATTTCATAAATATCAGTCAAGCCGTTTCGGAGGAGTATGGCAACTAACTTGTGACACGGGAATTTTATATATTAGAACATAGATAAAGATTAATACTTACTGTCATCCAATTTTTTCGGCAGTATTCCCTTGCATCGCTGTATTGTAGTTTTTAAGTCAAAATGTCTGCAATATTTTTTCATATACCTAAATGAAAGTTGGCAGCATCCACAAACATAGGTATTCTGAGCACGTCCATGTCATCACTTGTGCATTTCTGTTGCGCCTCTCGTGCATCCTAGGTACACAAGCTTGCCAAAACCCTCGTTGTATCTCTAAATTTGATTTTGATATATAAAATACGTGATTTTATAAAATACGAGTACACGAGAATTTTAAGTTCACCTTTGAGTAATAGGATATTTTTCAGCTAGCTATATTTATTCGGTTAAGTAATGTTTGAATTAATCCCCAAAAAATAATGCTAATTGTTAATTACATGGCATATTTATCATAAAGTTCTTATTCTTCTTCATCTTATCTTAGAATGGCTCCATCAATGTTAATCGATGATTTGCCAATGACAAGTATTATAGACGTTACAGTAACAATAGCCGATTAATCGGTAGCTAAGATGTTCCCGCCGACTGTGATATGTCACCGACTAATCATAACCATCATAGCGCGGACGGGATGAAACCCGGATTCGCCATCATGTAACGGCGGGGCACGTTCTTTGTCCGCTATGACATGATGTAGAATCTATCATAAACTTAAGAACATAGCGTCAGAATTTTTTGAAATATGACATACCTACTTAACTATTATTAATTATCCCGATGAATTTCAAAGATAAGTATACTTAGTCAATCTTCTCTATTGTATCTTCAATCTTTTATCTCTGTGCATAAAATCATGTCGATCCGTTGCTTGGTTTTGACATGAAAAAAGGACAAACAAACAAATAAATAAACACATACACTGTAACGTTGTGCTCATTTAGTTAATAAATGAGACCACTTTTTCTTAATGAGGTTTGAATAGTTGCTAACCTCCTTGCAAAAATAGTTGTTAACCTCCTTACAAAATAAGTTACTGACTACCTATAATTTAGGAATTTTTCAAAATTATCTGAATTTGGATTTGTTTATTTTCTTCCATTTTTAGTCAATTCCGTTTTAGCATTGCTAAGTACCACACCTATTTCATAATGTCAATAATTTAATACAGTGAACTAATTGTAACAAGCTGATAAAATATACTATAAAGGAGCATGATATTTGTAAGTACTATTTAAGTTGTATTGTGTTTAGATTCTATGATATCCTGGAAATAATTTACTTTTTTATTTTATTTTTATTTTTCCAGCATGCTCCTTTGGCTCCTTTGGGTCCTTTTTGTCTTTTGTCCTTCCTTTCCTTTTTAATATATTCTTTTCCTGATGTAAAAATACTATTATCTACATAAAAAATTGAAATAAAACAATATGGAGTAAAGTAATAATTTATTATTGTGGCTAGTTCCCGAAATCCTTATAACTCCCATAAGGAGGAAAGGGCGAGGCGACAACACTTTAGCATTTTATCAATATGAAAACGTTGTAAACAGCCATTGGGGAGGAGGATGCGGCGGGGCGATGGATATGGATTTTCCTGGGATGGATACAGCCTTATTTTTAGTTTTTAGATTTGGTAAGGGGGTTAGTGTTAGCGCGAACTCTATTATTTTGTTTCTATCATGACATAAACAAAAAAAAAGTTTTTATTAAGAAATCCTTATTCAGAACAATTTATGAGCAGAGTAAAATGGAACATAGGATTTCACACAAAAAATGGGACGTTCTTCTTTTTTACCGACAATAGCTTGTCTCCGTGGGGAAAAAAAAAATATTGGCGAATTGTGGTGAATTTTACTATTTTTAATTAATGTATTCTTATAACAGCAATATTATGGTCTTAATGATGTTAAAACTTCATTTATATTTTAATTAATTTCAACATATTTGTTGTGACATAGTACTCAAAAAGTGTGACGGAAGTGTTTTCCATATAAAATAGTTGTGTCCTTTTGCTCACCCAGGACGTTATAAAATGCTCCCGCATTAAAAAGTCTTGTGGCTTCAGTTAATTTATGAACTATTTTGATTGTCGAAAAAGTTGTATATTATTAATTACAACGCGAATAAATATTAAAATTAATAATATAGATATAAAAAAATATTTTACTTATGTCTCCCATTGTAGGTAAGTTTTGTTAGTAGCTTCCGTCACGACTTTTTCGAAACGAATTTGCGGCCGAGTTATATTGACATTGAAAACGCGGCGACAGTGCAGATCCCCCTCCCCCTTCCGACCACGTATTGCATGCCTGCTCCCGTGCTAGCCGAGTCAGTCGCCCAGAGATAGTCAAAGAAGGTGCGTGTGTTTTTTCGGTGGCTACTCTGTCACGTAAGTAAATGCTTTGAAATATTCATATGAATTGCATGTAAAATAATAAGTCTATTGTTTGACTGTAAATCTGTTACATGGGGCAAATTATTTATTCAAAATATAATTAGTTTAAGGTAGAGAATCTTAAACGCTGCTATTTTACACCTCCGTCACAAGACACTTCCGTCACAACATATTGTGACGGAGTGGTATAATTCGTGACCGAGTTGTATCTTCCATATACATTTTTTATATTTGCTTGATTTTATTAATAGTATAACCCATATTTTTACATGTCGGTTATTATTTTATCGTCTATTATTTTGTTCAAATAGAAAAATGGGGTTAACTGCTGCGGAGAGGCAGCGACGGTGTCGCGAAAAAAGGAAAAATCAGCCAGAAAAAGTTGCTGAAGTTAAGCAAAAAGATCTTGAAAGATATCATTCACGGAAGAAACTGGTAAAAGATATGACACCAAAAGAACACAGAATAATGAAACGAAAATGGCAAATAAGAAATAAGAAGAGAAGAGAAAGACAGAAAGCTTTAGAAAATATTTTACTTGACACTCCCGCTTCTACGCCTCCACCATCAAGCCCAAGGTTACGTCCGTTAAGTCCAATGTTACCTCCCTTGAGTCCTAGTTTACGTTCACTGACTCCAACCTCGTCCACAGCTAGCGCCAGGGGCAGAAAGCAAGTTAGAAGAGATCGGTCGAAGCTTTATCGCGAAAATATTAAAATTAAGGACCAGTTACAAAAATTAGAGAAGAAGGTACAGAAATACAAGAAAAGACTTCATCGAATGAATAAAAAAGATAAAGGAGTAAGGAGCACTAAAGGAAGAGATAAAGAAAATGAAAACAAGAATGTAGAGATATCAAAAAAATATGCTACATTATCAAATGTAATTAGGAATCATTACAAAAAGATAAAGGACCAAAAATCTAAACGCACCATCCAAACAATGTTTGAAGACCCAGAGGTTAAACAATCCGGAATAAAACTTCAACTATTAAAAGAGAGTTTTGGAATAAAGAGAACTATAAAATTAAAAAATATTTTGCCAAAAGAGACCATAATGAAGCGGAAAATACATATGTTTTACTTAAGGGATGATGTATCGCGTGCCACCGCAGGAAAAAAAGAAACGGTTACCTCACATAAAATTAAAATGCAGAAAAGGATTTTGTTAGACACAGTGAAAAACCTGCATAAGTCGTTTCTAAAAGAGAACCTTGATATCAAATGTCACTACAGCTATTTCGCGAAATTCAGACCATTCTATGTCGTTCCACCATCCATTGACAGCCGTGACACTTGCTTGTGTAAATTGCATGCTAATATTGGATACATAACGAATACTTTGTACAAAAACAAGGTTATACAAAATAATGACATGAATCAGATCATTCCACAAATTGTATGCGATGTTAATTCAATAGCATGTATGAAAGGTAAATGCACAAAATGTCAAACAAGACAACTTAATTATAATATACAGGACAAAGGAAAATCAATTGAATTAGAACAGTGGGTTAGAACAACAGAAATAATCGAGAAGGAAGGAAAGAAAGTTAAAATCAGCAAGAACATAAAAAAGACAGAATCAATGACACTTTCAACTTTGATTCATAGATTTGAGGAAGAATTTAAAGCTTTCAAATGCCATGTATTTAATATAAAAAAGCAGTATAAGTCCTATCGCCAATGCATAGATGAATTGACAGAAACAGAAATTGCGTTACATATTGATTACAGCGAAAACTATGCATGTAAATACCACGAGGAAATACAATCAGTGCACTTCGGGGGATCTCGAAACCAAGTGACTTTACACACAGCAGTATTATACCACTTGGCTCCTGAAAAAGAGAAGTGCGTTAATTCCTTTTGTACTGTGTCTCCGAATCATAATCACGGCCCTGCTGCTATTTGGGCACATCTCCATCCAATACTTGATTACGTCCAAAAAGAACTACCCCACGTTATGACTGTTCACATATTTTCTGATGGACCGGCCACTCAGTACAAACAAAAAAACAATTTTTATCTCATGTCCACGAGATTTTTTGAACAGTATAGATTTGACAGCTTGACTTGGAACTTTTTTGAATCAGGTCATGGTAAAGGTGCAGCAGATGGTGTGGGAGGATCTTTGAAGCGCTTAGCAGACAATTTTGTTGCCACCGGACATGACATTGTTGATGCTTCACAATTCTTTGTAGCACTTAAAGACCGCAGCAAGACAAAGTTATTTTTTGTTGCTGACGACGATATTGCTCAAATATTAAAGACAATTCCTATTGGAATTGTTCCACTGAAGGGGACTATGCAAGTTCATCAAATTTATGCTCAACAGCCTGGAGTATTAAGTTACCGAGTATTAAGCTGTTTCTGTCGCAAATTCTGTTCTTGTTACGATGTGAAAATGTATCACCCATTGCCTGAAGATGAAAAAGATATCGAATGTCCAATATCAGACTCGGAGGAACCTTTGACTGATATTACCAACATCATTGGATCTTCTTCAAAAGGTTTCTACAGAACTGTGTATCCTAGTTCTTCTTCAGAAGACGAAGATACGCGGCCTTTAGCTAATCTTAAAAAGTCTTTAAACATAACTCCTGGTACTTCAAATACTGACCTGCCTATAGACGAGATTCATCCATTGTTAATAAAGAATGGTACACATATTTTAGTGAATGTCACCAGTGAGAGAAAAGTCAAATACACTTATTTAGGCGTCGCCAAAAGCGACATGGACGAAGACGGGGATGTTCGTGTCATGTTCTACAAGAGTGTTGGTGACAGTGGAAAACTGTTTAAGCTAGTGGAAACAGATCTGTCGGACGTGATGTTCGAAAATTTGTTGAAAATTGTTCCTAATCCAAAAGAAGTCAAAAGAGGAAGGCGCTTTCTTTATGAATTCGATCAGCCAATAGAAGTATTTGAAATGTAGATTAAGAGCCGTTGTTCAAGGTCATCTTATATCTGTCAAAAATATGGCAAATTTTAGTTCCAGGATTAACTGAGATTCCACATTTTTGACAGATATAAGATGACTGAGAGCAAAGGTCCTTGAGAACTCCCCTCATAACGTTTATCCCATTACATGCTGCATGCTTACGTAATTTACGCGGTAATCGTACTTTCTCATGTTTCTGGTACGTGAATCTTGGTCTGTCCTATCTTATCGATTTTAATAGTATCTTGCTCACATATTTCTAAAGAGATATGGACAAAATAAGTCGCACGTAAAACTGAGTTCGTTGCGCTGTGATGCGTTGCCTTAAGTTGAAATGATCTCGTTGTTAGACTGATTTGATTTAGACCAAAGTAACTTATAAAGTAAGCATTTAGGAGAGAAATATTTTTGTTTTTTTATGTTATAGGTGTTAAGTTTTTATTGAATACCTAAATATCTACCCCTCTGTCACTACTCTGTCACAAGTTTGTCTCCCTTCAGAATAAAAGTAAAAGTAGCATAGCATGCCATCTATGACACTTATTTACTGAAATTATGTTTTTATCTTTTAAATACTTTACACGGAAGTTATTAACCAATGTTCTATTATTAAATTATTTTGTTAACAACACTATATTCTAAACTTTTTTGCCTTTATATGAAGAAATGTGACGGAGTGGTATTAAGTAACCATTTTTTTATTACTGTATTGTAACAGATTAATAATAAGGTAGCCAAAAGAAGATTTTGTCGTCTAATTTTAAGCCCACGAATTAAAAGTGAAGATTTTATTTTGCATTTTTATATAGAAATAAAACCATTTTGTGACTGAGGTGTTTAATTTTTGTTACCAGTTCTTAAAAACTCGAAATTTAGAAATGAGTTAAAGTAATACATCGATGCACAATTTGTTTTTGGATATTACAATTATTAAACAATAAATTAAAAATATAATTATTTATAGAAACGACAATTTTATTTAAATCAAAACTAAATAATATTTACTAAGATTGTCGGTAAAAAAAAAGAACGGACTGACTAATAGATCGAACAATGTATTTGAATTAAATTTTTAAAACAGCTTATGCCTACGAAAAAAGAGGAGGTTCTAAATTCGGTTATTTTTTTTATATTCGTTACCACAGAACTCCGTCATTTGTAAACCGATTTGGAAAATTATTTTTTTATTTGAAATTACATACTTCCAGATTGGATTAACTTTTATTTTGGTGAAAATTGGTTTAGTAGTTTTTCAGAAATTTTGAAAAAAACAACTATTTTTGTCATAACTTGATGAATTGTATGCCGATTTCGATGATTTATCTTTGTAATGATTATAACAAAATCACTTAAAAGGGGAAAAAATTAACTTCACTGAAAAGCAAGAAATAATTAAATATTTCGTTTCGCCGTAGAATTTGAAGACAGTTGGTGCCAAATTAGAAACTAACTAGCTCTAAATTGCACTAATCTAGAAAATTAATTACAAACATAGATAACATTGATAACTGACCTCTAGGCAATGTACGAACGCTTGTATTCTATTCTGAACGCTAAATCCTAATATCATAATTATGCAGAAACTTATAACCGAAATTTAATAGAAACACTAGATGACTAGAAGCTCAATGTATGCATTTTAACTACTTAAATAATAAAAAATCAGATAAACAACAACTGGGCTAAACCTCAAAAAATTTGCTGATCGACCAAAACCTTCGCCATTTTTTTGCGTTATCTACAGGGTATGGGCAGACGCTAACTTTGCGTTACGATCAAGACGCTAATTGAAGACAAAATGACATAATTACGCTTCGCTTTCTACAAGGAGTTTATACTTCAAGAAGTTTGTATAAAATGTATATAAACTCCTTGGTTTCGTCAGAGTGAAGGACAGTTTAGTTAGGTCACGTGGTTGCATTTCAGTTGGTCCCATAAGTTTAAAGTTATCTATTCTACATTCTATTCTATTCGTTTAGTTGTACATTGTCTAAGCCCCGAGATCTTCTTTAGAATCTATTTTAATGTTGTAGCCTAATTTGGCACCAAACAACTTCAAATAACGGCGAATTATTTTTTTGCTTTGTTTGAAGTCGTACAGAATAAAACAGGTTAATATAACACCTTTCTATTAAAACTATAATGTCTATAATTATTAGTTAAGTCATAAAATTTGTAATAAACAAGGTTTAAAAATAGCAATTTTATTTGTAAAGCCTGTAATTAAAACAGTTAACAATTTTCATTGAAACCTCCAACTTAACTAGGTCTTGCGTGGCTTAAACCATTACATCAGTTATAAACTAAATATACATTCTTGAAAAAGCCTTTCAGGCAGCTAAAATATATAGTAGCTTCTGTGCATCTAGTGTAAGGTAAACTTTATGTTTAATTCCTCTTTACAAACACAAATGTCTTGACAGCATTTATACTTTACGGAGTGGACAGATACACCAGTAACAATGTCTACTTTTTGCCAGTTGTCCATATAATACAAAACAGAAATACATATATATTTTAAACACCTATTAACTAAAGGAGTATTTAAACATTTAAACACAACAAGTTTTTATACTAGTCGAATCGAAAATTGCAGTAGGCTAGAGACATTATTTGGTACCAGCTGTTAAAAAATGTCCAAATATAGAAAAAAAACCCGGGAACCGTTGCCTTTTATATATAGCGACATTTTAAACAGGTGGCTAAGAGAAATAATATAGGTGCTTATATAGGAAGCTATATGTGAAACGTGTCACACCTCTCGACACCCCCAGCCGCTTACACAAAGGTCGCTAGTCTTACTGCCGGCAGAAATGCTTAAAAACTGTGGTTGTTTTAGGCCTATTTAGTAAACGGCGAGTCACCACCTGGCAATTTTACGTTTCATGAGATGAATGATACCGGCAGGTGACCGTAGTCTCAACCAATAAACTTGATAAACCAATCCATTTAACACCCCAAAACAATAGCCCAATTTTAATTTAATACTATCTCAGCAATAGTACATGCACATGACGGGGCTTGTCACTGAACGCATTGTCTTTGATGCATTCAGAGATAGGTCCACGACGGGTGCTAGTCAATTTAATCAATTATATCCTTTAGAATAACATATATTTTTTATTAATCTTGGAAACTTTTTTTTGCAATTTTATTGCATTTAGGTGTTATCAATTTCTTGTATTTTCCTCTATAGTAAAAAGTACTATGTCTAACTTGAGAGTAAGTTCGATTGCGGCTCTGGCCTCAATAGGCATACTTGCATTGACGAAAATTCTAATATTTCATTTGAAATAGGAATCCTAAAAATTGGGGTTAAAGTGAAGTCAGAATATACTTTTACGACCACATAACGAACCATTATGTGATACAACAAAGGAAGTGGATCATTTTGTATAAACTCGTTGTGCAAATGTTGCTAAGGCCAAATCTCTGTATGTCATTAATCATTGGTAGAAATATATATTATCTTAACTAGAGAAAAATATTTTCTATCTGATTATGTCTTGGATGTGGTTTAATCGACTCCTTGTGCTAAGAAGGCCACGGAAAGCCTTGTTCTAAAAATCACAGATATTTACGTTTGTTAAAGAAGTGACATATCTAGGTCAATTAAGTAAGCAAGCAAGTTTACAGCTACGGGCTTGCCACCTGTTCTGTTCAATATGGACAACTAACAAAAGTGGACACTGTTACCAGTGTATCTGGCTATGCAGTAAGGTATAAAGGCCCTGAAGGTGTGTTTTGTTTTGGAATTTTGTTTCAAATGTGAACTGTTTCGACGGATTTGACTGAACTTACAAATGAACCAAACCAGTAAACCCACTGGCCAAAAAGGTAAAAAGCACCCTTGTTATGGCTTGATACATCCTGTTTTCATTGTCCCTTTACATTTAACCAATCCAATGTCCACAAACCCACGACGGTGTGCGAGCAACCAATCACCGCCTGTGACGTCGTCGTATGAACCGAGTGCAATAGAAAACGTACTACTTGAAAAAGAACTGAAAAGCCAACTCGACCGTGTACATGTGTCTCGAAAATTAAAATTAAAATCAGTTATTAAAAGCGAACTAAACAACAAAACTACATTTGTGGTGCAGTACAAGCGAGGCGGTGCGGTGTTCCTATCCCAGGTGAGTCTTTCTCCCACTGCATTAACCTAGCAAATCTCTCTGCCAATCTCTTCGGGCTCCTGGATTCGGTTAGCTATCAGGGTTGAGTAGGAGAACCGTTCTTACCTCCCGAATCACATAACAACCCTATTGTTCCACTTAGACATTTTGCCAGTCACCTACCGTTGACCTACTTTTGTAACTCTAATTATTATAAGTATATATAAATAGTTTATTTGAAGATAGAAAAGAATATGTTCGTTCCGTTTAATTAGTTCTGACTTATTATTGCTCAATTATACATTTTCCGGTACTGTCATTGTGATTTTGTCCAAAAAAGTCTGCTATTCTGAAAAAAAATCCAATCGATTGACATTTGGAATTATTGCAATCAACATGGCGTCAATTGTAATTTTTGACAGATGACATTCTCAGTAACTCTTTATTGGAATTATCAATTATATTTCAATTATTGCAATTTTTGCCAACAGTGTTACGTGCATTATATTCATTGCTATTTTATATAAACTTTTAAGAAAATCAATATTAAAGTATTATTCCTATGATTCAAAATCAATTGAACTAATGTAACGTAACTAATTACATATATTGAAATAAAAAACTTTCGATTTGTGCTGTTAAATATCTTAAAAGTAAATTTTTGTGACATCATCATATTTTGAACAGAGTATAGTTGGCTAATTAATACGAGAATTTCCAATCGCTTTTACATTGATTGTAACTGAACTTATATGATGAGTAATCCATAAAGGAAAAGTTTTCAATTGAAATTGCGTTCTACATTACTCAGTTCTTTGTTCAACACTAACAATGCAACTAACTTCAAATTCCTCATACCGAATGCTTTCAAACATTTTCAATCATTAATCTGTAATTCTAGCCATAGCTCTGTTGTTCCCCCTACACGTAATGCTCCATGAATTTTGAGACTACGTTTGGTCTGTCGATTGCAGTTGAGATCATTGTACGTTAATAAAACGTGCAAAAAAAAAAATATTGAGAATATAATCAACACATTCAGGATGCAATACGCTCTTTCATCAAAATGTCATCTAAAGTATAACTTTGATCGAGAAGTCGATAAAACACTTATTCTTAAAGAAAATTGGTCCTTAGCATTTGCACGACTAGGAATTGAACCTGGGACCTAGAATTGAATAGATTGTCTCCATCGTAAGTGAAGTTCAGTTCCACAATATGAAACTAATTGTTGCAAATTCATTAAAGCGTATTAAGAGGAGCAAAATGTATCTTTTCAAGTGAATGCAGTCACGTTTGTGCTGGGATCAGGAATGTTATTCGGTTCTGATTGCATCAACACTCGCACTGCAACTTCTTGTATAATATATTATGAAGTTTCTAAACTGTATGTACAGTTCGACTCAAATTATTAAGTATATTACTAGCTTTCCCGCCCCCAGCTTTGCCCGTAAATATTTTGGAACGAAATATAATAATACTCAGGGATAATTTGACTTCATATTAGTGAAAGATATTTTAGAATTAGTTCAGTAGTTTGAGAGATTACCCCCTACATCCAAACTTACAAACTTAAATTTTTTGGAGAAATTATTTTTATTTGAGAATAAGTCAAAAGCTAATAAAGACGTAAAAGGTAAAGTGACGGTATAAAAACACAAAAAAATCTATTGCTCCCAAAATTGCATAAAAATAGTTCTGAAATTTATTTTAACGGAAACTTAAAAACAGATAAATGCTGAGTTTTAGGTGATGAGCATATATTCCGAAATTCACCGTGTACTGGGCATAGGTACTTATACTCGTAGGCATACCTATTGTGTGATTTCTGTTATTTGTCCCATACAAATCAGATGTTTCGTTTCTCAAGATTTACGCGATAACTGTATCTTATTACTAAGCACTAAATTAAAATTGCATTATATTCTAAAGTTTGTCACGGAAAGAAAATAACCAAAATCAGTAATACCTAAGTTTTATGAAGCCTTGAAAATCCTCAATTTCACGCGTATAGATAATTTCACATAGGTAATTTAAGAATACACTAACTAGAATTAGATAATTCTAATAGTTTCTCGTGTTTTTCGAAATACCGATTTTGTGGAGAAAACGTATTTTCTCATGTGTCTGGTACGTGAATATTGGTCTATCTTATCTTATCCTTCGTTACCTTTTTGATTTTAATAGTAGTCCATCTCGCTCACATATTTCTAAAGAGATATGTCTGGCTAAAACTGGACACAGCAAGGTTTGAAGGCCGTGATTTCAATAATAGACCAATATCAGAACAGATGGAAGCCTGAAGTACTGAAAATCGTGCTAACTTTTTCTCTCGGTGAAGTAAAAAGTAAAAAAAAATAATAACAAATCATTAAACTTTAATAATTTGAGATGCCGAGTGTACATACAGGAACGTGCATTTCAATTCAGCGCAGCGCATTCCCAAACACATCATGAATAATCTTGATGAAGTCTCGGCTTGTAAGTCAAAGACTAATCTAGTTTAGTGCAAATACAACCTTCTTAATATATTCAACGTAAACAACTGTTCTAATTGGGTTGAAAGCAATGAATATATCTTGCTCCCGTTTTCTTGAAACTAATATAAAATAACTTTTTCAATACACTTGCTCGAAAAGTGAACTTTCAATGTCAGTAAACATGGCGCGTAAGTTAATTATTACGCCCTAGGGCGATTTCATTACAATTATTTTTAAATTTCTAAAAGTCCAATGTAAAGGTTTGCTAGCAAGAAGTTTTTAACATGAAAGTTAAAAGTTATGTCGACTTATATATATATAAAAAATAATAAATTTCAAAACTAAACAATAAATTATCAACAATATTTTAATTATTGTAAATTGTATATTAAATACCGCAGATTTTGAAAGTTAAATTTTTTTTTTCAATTTATCAAAAAAAAACGTATAAGCTGAACGTTCACTTTCTTTGCCTCTTAATTTTGTATCAATTAAAAACAAATTTTACGCATTCGTTTTGCATACCTTTTATTTATTTACTTTATTTATTTTATCCTTGTTTTATTTACCAATTTTTTCACAAATGTATTGAAAAACGTCATATAATACACGGGTGTTAAGGTTACTCGGGCTGCCAAAAGTCAACTTATTTGGTCGTATTTCTAATATCCTACTTACCACCCTTGTATCACAATGTACTATTGTGGATCTTTAAGCATACTATACAACCTCGGCCATGTACCAGTGGCTTAAAAAAACTTTAGTACCTACTAAACTTACCTTAGTGGGCGCGACTGGCGGACTATATTATGTTCTATTAGTTCATGGAACAAAACCCTATTAAAATACTATGTAACAAATCTCAACTAACAAAAAATTAAAAATATCGCTATATTTGTCTAGTGGCATAGTTCTCTCCTATTATACGCTGTCATCATTACTACGTCATAACAAAATAACTGACAGCGTAGCCTTTGATACAATTCATTGTAAAATGACTTTGTCTCTGGGTCCCACGGATTCTAAGGAGAAAGGCGCAAATATTATCTACTGATGAATTAATATTTGCGCCTTTTGCCGGTTTCAGTTCATTCCTTTGAGCTACACTCATGCCATCTGGTAAATTGACTGATTCGATCTTACAATTGATTAATAGAACTACCTTATCGTTAGCTAAGGCCTTAAAATTTTTATTGGCTGAATGAAATAGACGAATTTTACCCTAGGGCCGATTACATGGTTCCCAGGAGCTCAGAATTTTCGGAATTAAATGAAAATAGCAAAAAATAATCGTAATGAATCAATTTACTAACCCCCGGCTTCGCACGAGTATAATATGGGTTTATCTATTACAGATAGATATATGCTATTAGTTGACCTATATATTCATTTCTACATCATTTTCACCTCTGACGGATTAGACAGCATACACCATAAAAACTCGCTGGGACTAACTTTTTCCCCGACTTGATTTACTTATACTGTTAAGGGGAAGTCAGTCATTAAAATGCAATTTTTAATCATTTTTTTCAGAAAACCTGTTCTATTTACGAAACTGAAAAAAAATATGTTAATTTTAAGGATATGACAAATATTGTTATTGTTTTGAAAATGTGATTTCTAATCAATTCAATCTTCATTTTACTCGATAGAAAAAAATCCTAAATACACCTCTGAAAACGTTATTTATCAAATTTTATGGCTATAAATATATATGTAAAAAAATGGTACCATTACAAATTTTTACATGAATATTTTTTTGGTAATTATCTATCCATTCATTGTAAAATTATTTCTATGTTGTATTAGATTTTTTTTTAAATTGCGTTTTAAACAAAAATTATCGCTGACGTTGAATCGCTTACTGTTTCTATCCTGCTCGCGTGCGCGCGATTCTAGATAAATGCGACCACTTCCCCTTAATGCTCAGCTCCTTAACATGATAGATTCATTTTTAATACTTGTGAACCTTCTCGGTAAATCAACCTATCTAATAGTGAAAAGGTTACAGATAGACAGACAGACAGAATAATTACTAGTATACTTTGTAATGTTTATGTAAGTAATTAGAAGATGTCCTTTATTTTAATATTATACTACAGAAATTCAGACTTTAATGCTATTTATGCATCTCAGTTACCCATTTCGAGGACGTTGTTGAGCCAAATTATCTTTACGGACGACCATTAGGCGACTTTAAGTGGAAATAAGATGACTTGATACCCTCTAAGACGAATGTGAATAGGTAAGCCTGACAAATGATGTCTCCGTTGCAGTACGTGACCGCTTTGTGACCAAAATTTTTTCCGTTAGGTTTTTGGTTTAACTCTTCTATATTTACTAGCGTAATGTCTTCCATAATCAACATGCAGGACAAAATATGGCTAAGTTTCTTGTAGATTTGAGATATTAATGATGATGATATGGTCAAGGATCTATCTATCTATCATCACGCCTTTTATCCCAAGAGGGGTAGGCGGAGACAATCGAATGCCATTTGCTACGGTCCTGACATACCTCTTTCCAGCAGCCAGTATTCTTTCCAGGTTTACTTAGAGTTATTTAATTTTGGGGCGTCGGTGGTCGAGTGGGTAAAACGTCGGCTCACAACTGAGGAGTCGCGGGTTCGATCCCTACACTTTTTCTTCTTCTTCTTCTTTTGATATATGGCAACAGTGCTGACTTTCGTCGCAATTCTGCCAGTCTCCAGTGTTTAATCTTGTGCAATAGTAAGCCGATAAATCGGTAGCTAAGATTATCCCGCCGACTGTGATATGACTAATCACAACCATCACAGCGCGGCCGGGATTAAACCGGATTCCACATTACGCCATGACGAAAACGCGTCCGGTCGGCGCCATGACCGGATGTGGAATCCGGGTTTTTTATAATAAGAAATCTATGTTCATTATCCGACAAACCGTACAAAGAGGCTTTTCCATCTACATACCTCAACAGAGCTGGCCACTCTTTAGGTTATAGCCTCAAAAAATGTTCGGGTAAGTGAGGAAGACTTTGTCTTCCGCTGGGTACCCTGGGGCCGACACCGGTTCGCGGGAGCTGTAACTCTTTCTATTTAATTGTAATGTAAAAAAGTTATTTACACATAACAATTATATGAAAGAATTTAAAATTAAATATAAACATCAAATAATGTCTTAAACTATAATTGATAAAAACTATATCATAAAATTCCGCCAGAAAGACCTGCAGTATAGTACCCAAATGCGTTCCCCCGTTGGATGGCTAAAATTATTTTTTAGATTTAAATTTAAGGGTTTTTATTAGTTGTGTTATTTTTAAAAAGGAACGTATTAAATTAAGTTACGTAAGTACTTAATTTAATACTTTCATTTTTTAAATTCACAGCATTATTATGCAATGATTTAATTCTGACTCCATTAAGTTATGATACCATTGTCCGAATGTAACAATTAGCGTCCTTCGTAAACATGATTTCCTTAGTTACGTAAACATAATTAGAGAAAATGACACAATGGAGGGCGACCCGCATAAATGAGTTGACAAACAGAAGGTTACTGAAAAGCCTTTCATGCAAAACTTATTTCACTTAAACATTATTATTATAGACATGGAATACCAATTAAATACTTTAGTTCAAATTTGAAATTGTGTTTTTAAATGTATTTCATAATCGTTAGCGTTAAATTATTTTTTCATATCTTATCTCTTTAGGAAAATGTAAGCAAAAAAAAATTGCGATTAAAATCAATAAAATAACCCAGGATACGATAAGATAGGCCAAATTGCACATACTACAAACATTGAGAAAGAACGATATCACAAAAATCGGTCTTGCTAAAATACACGAAACAAACTTTTAGCAAATAGCGTTCGATTGTCTGCCTACATTAGGTATAGGTTCACAAATACCAAAGGCTAAAAGAGGAAGACTTGGTCTTTCGCTGGTTACCCTGGGAAGATAAGATAACTTCAAATATTTTTCAACAAAAATATACTTTTAGTAAATAATTACTTTATAAATTAACATTTTTAATCCTTCCCTATTTACTGTGTTTAATCTCAAAGATTATCGTACCTTTTTTGCAAATGACAGCCCGTCCAATGTGCAAGTATAAAATATAGTCCATAGAAAAATTGTTTACATTTTTCCTGAAAACCAAAACAAGTAAAAATATCAACACTAAAGTAACCACGTTTTATGTAATTTTTCGTTTTTGCGAGAAGTACGGCAGACGAATTTGTCCTACTATTTACTCTGTCCAGAATCTCTGGTCCAATGTTTTTAAACATTTCCAAAATCAAACAACAAAATACATCGTCACGGCCTTAATACCTTGCGGTGTGGCCAGAAACGCCAACAACAATATCCATAAACAGAACAGGTGGCAAGCCTGATGTCACTTGCTTAACAGACAACCTGTTTTATTTTTAGAAAAAGTGCCCTTCGCATTCGGAGGTCGGCCTTACGTGGCTTCCGAAACACAAGAAGTTGATTGAAGCACATATTAGTGCTTAGAATTGTGACACGAATGACATTTTGAACCTGGGTCCCCCCGATTCAAGTCCAATCTTAAAATAATCACGTAACTTTTGGCAGCTTTCTTGTAGACGAAAGTTCGTTCTACTATTCTCTCAGGCCAGAACTCTAGAATTTTCGAGCAGTCCTGCAGTACATGAATTTGCCCTGACATTCTGAGGTTGAAGATTCTCGGGCCGGGCATTGATGCGAACCCGTCGTTTTTGGCCTTCGAGTCGAAACGAAATAAGTCATGGTCCGAATATATCAAAATATATCCAAAACCATTGGCAACTTAAACCAATAAATCAGCATATACAGAGAACAAAGGTAACTTGCGAATCATTGCCTATTACGTACATCCGTTACATAGATCCAGTTAGTTTATGATATTGCCCATGGACAGTAATATATATGTAATCCCGCACCGGGTCCGCTTGCTGCAACTGGCCTCCATTTATTATGGTGACATTATCATCGGAACCACTTTGTAGGGGACAAACCTTTTCTCATATTCAGACATCATTTGTCATTCGCCTATCGTGAGGTTTCTTAAAGATTTATCTCCCGAAATTATTATTTAAAGCTGAAATTGTCTGGGTTTATATTTTTTTACTATATATTGTAATACCCCTTAGACGCACTGCCGTGGTTCTAGGTCCTTCGCGCGTTCTAGATAGCCTATAAGCCGTTTAGGATACGCGAAACGATGCGAAATACTTGATTGTTTAGTACATTTGTGTTTTTGATTGTTCAGTAAAGTGTTGTGTCATTGTAAAATAGTAGTTTATGATACGGGATCATAATAGGGGCAAAATAATCCTTTATATATCACCCATATTACCTAAACAAAAGTTAAAAAATAACGACTATTTCACTTAGATATATTGAATCTGCATACAAATTATCGATATAGGGCTCTTAAGTTATTCAAAAATATTTCAGGTTTTTTTTAAATTTAGTTTTCGTGTAAAATATCATTAAAAATTCACTCGCGTGGAATAATAAAAATTGCAGTGTGTTTTTATTATGTAATAGTTACAACACTATTTCTTATAGCCGGATACATGCCATTAGTACTTAAATGGCATACAATAGCCTTTTATACCTACATAGTTCCTTTATAAGATACTAGACTTTTTTTCCCCGGCTCCGCCCGTGGATATATTCGAACAATATTCTGCAAAGTCGTAGTACATTATTTTGTTCTATCATCAATAGTTTTCGCAGCGCACGCGATGTAAGGAATTTCTTGGGTAATTTTTTACACCTTGGGTTACATTATTGGAGTTTTAGTAAGAATCCCTATTTTTTTAAATCCTATGTCACTCAGGATGAATGTAGCTTTCCAATGGTGAAAGATTTTTTGAAATCGGCACATTAGTTTTTGAGTTTATTCATTACAAACATACACACACACAAAAATACAAATCTTTCCTCTTTATGTATAATATTAGTATACATTGCATAGATAGTATACAACAATTGGAATACCTACATAAATACGCTTATAACTAATTATATATTAGAAATAGATAGAATATACCTACTTCTGTGGACTTTTTGTAAATCATTTCATTCTACACAATTATTTCCTATATCATTTTGTTATATCTCTGACGGATTAGACAGCATACGCCATGAAAACTCGCCTGGACTAACTTTTTCCCCGACTTAATTTACTTATACTGTTAATTCTCAACTCCTAAACATGATAGGGCCATGTTTAATACTCGTAACCCTTTATGGTTAATCAACCTATCTAATAATAAAAACCGCAACAGATAGTTTTTTGCGTGAAAAGGTCACAGACATAGACAGACGCAACGGAGGACTTCAAAAATATGGAGGAAGTTCTCAATTCGTCGGAATTCATTTTTTTTTACTTGAAGACGCGATTTGGAATTTTTTTTTGTTTGAAAAGGTATATATACTTTCTAGCTGGTCCCATGGTCATCAGGTCAGGATCTCATGATGGGATCTTGGAGAAATCGAGAACTCAAGCGATTTGGGTTTTTTTATAGTGACTTGTGCATATTTTTTGAAATCGGTGATGATAGCGATGATAATTTAATCGGGTAGCTATTTGACAGTATGCAAGCTAGATAGATTTGGCAGTTTTGGATGTCTGTTATGCAATCACTATATGGCGTTTTCTGTTCACTATTACCACTTATACGCAGGTGGAGCCACAAGTAATGGCTAGTATAAAATAAGACAAAAAATCCAGATATAATAATATTTTTCTTGATAACGAATTAATTTGAATGTCTATCATGTCAATTTTAATATTTTTTTTTATCTCGATAATTATCTCGAAGTAAATAAACACTATTAATATTTATTTTTTTACTGATATTATGAAAGACTAGCGACCACCCACGGATTCGCACGTATATAAAATTGTTTAAAAGTTGTTTGTGAAAGATTCACGTCGAGTGGCGTCGTCTTGCAAAATCTTAGATAAAAGTACACCTAGGCGTTCCTCTGCCAACATTTCCTTTCACTTCAGCCATATAAACCTTTTTAGTCAATCTTTTATGCTTCATTCTTCCAACGTGTCCAAACCAGCGTAAACTACTTTTCTTCACTTTAGTCACAACATCATCTTTAACTCCGCATTCTTCTCTAATGATATCATTCCGGATGCGGCGGATACGCTTTATATCACACAAACTAAAATTAATAATTAAAAAAGTATCCGTTTAGTAAGTGTAATACATTTCCAAGTATTTTATTTTACTTTAACAGAGAAACAAGACAACTAAAATCCCAATCCAATTCAGTGATTCAAAATTATCTTCAAAGCACTAAAAGGGTATTTAATCTTGACTATAAATTAAATTATCAAGGTAAATTAACCAGTTATCGGTCACCCTTCTATTTGAATTTAACCTAGTAATAATATTTACTTCATTATGTGATAAACGGCTTAATCGGAGAATGAAAGAGGCTGCAACACTTTTTCTTTTATGATATATTTGTTTGTATTGTGAAATCCACAGGTTTAGAATATTTTTTTTGTTGACATTGTAAGGAAAATAACGGTGTCATATGTGTCATTGTGATACAGTGACAAGTGTTTATTTATTAACCGATTATATTTTTAATGCTTAAATAAAAGATAAAAGAGGGAGACTTGGTCTTCCACTGGGTACCCTGGGACCGTAACACGGTTTCGGGATCTGTAAGGCAACCCGTGAAAAAAAAGAAAAAAAATTGTTTTATTATATATTTTTATATAGAAATTTTATTATTTGTCTGATAATATATGTTCATACGATCATGTTATATGTTGTGTCTGTACTTGGTTTTCATTGTGAAACATTTAAAAAAAACAACATGTACATGAGTTTTAATTAGTTTTAAAATTCAAACGCACGGTAATGAAACGATACTTTTACCCTATATCAGAACCTCTTGTTTAACGTAATGTGAAGTGTATTGTCCAGGGTCAAATGTTGCTACCCAGATCTCATAATGTAGAGACTCAACGAACCGTAAAAAGGATTAGGTGGATAGCTATCTTAAATTAAAAGAAAATGCCATTCTGGACTCCAACTGTACTGTAATCGGCAAATGTGGGATACTAAGGGATTTTTAACTTTTTTATCTTAATCTTAGTCGGACAAGTGTGTGTCGGATACCTACAGAGTTTCCTAATACTATTACTTCGTAACGTTTACAGTATCTAAAATACTTTGACAGTTTTGAGGTAGTCGATAGCCTAATTGGTAGGACGTTGGACTTGAAACCGGAGATCCCGGGTTCCAATCCTACCCCCTTCTAAAATGCCTAAGCACCAATTTTCTTTAAGAATATGTGCTTAAATCGACTCCTCGTCCTCCGGAGGGCACGTAAAGCCGGCGTCCGGTCACCAATTTGCCTACCAATGGTGACTATGGCAATTCCTCTCAATGATCACCACTAAAAATGGTGCACTAGAAGGAGGAGACCATGATCCAGCAGTAGATCTTAAAAGGTTGATGATGACGGAATAAAATAGAGGACATATAGGTACTTTTTATATACTAATCATTATACGGACAAAAACGGGATACTTTGACATTTTCTCGATAGAAAAAAAAAATTGAAATAAACCACTGGCATTACGTAAGAACTTTACGCAATTCTAAATAATATCCAAAAATATGTTTATTTAGTTGATTATTATACGGTTTATATTTTTTCAATACACTTGCTCGAAAAGTGAACTTTTAATGTCAGTAAACATGGCTCGTAAGTTGATTATTATACGCCCTAGGGCTATTTATATTACAATTTTTTTTAAATTTCTACAAGTCCAATGTAAAGGTTTGCTAGCAAGAAGTTTTTAACATGAACGTTGAATGTTATGTCGACTTATATATATATTTATAGAAAAAATAATAAATTTAAAAACTAAGCAATAAATTATAAACATTATTGTAATTATTGTAAATTGTATATTAAATATACCGCAGATTTAAAATTTTAAATCGTTTATTTATCAAAGAAAATCGTAAAAGCGTCGTATGATACAAACTCGTGTCACTGTCAAAATCAACTCGTTTGCAATATCCTACTTACCACCCTTGTATCACAATGTACTATTAATACAATAAAATAATGCTACTTTTTACGATTTTAAGACAATCCGTGCACTATTTGACCTGCGTTTGCGCGTGCATTTGCTAAAAACTAATCGGCTCTTTAGTAAGTCTCTTTAAGATTAATTAAGTTTGTCATTTCATAATAATATGTTTATATGCACGTCATTTGACGTTTCCAACATCTAAACAAATATTTTTAAATATTTTTCTGTCTGTCTGTTTGTCTGAGCTAGAATTTTTTACAGTTAATTCGATAACTTTGCATAGACATTGAAGCGACACATTCCTAATACTATGGCTACTTTTTAACAGCTAGTTTTTGTACAAAAATTGTGATAGAGAACAAAAACTCGTATGTTTTCATTTATGAAAGTCAAAATATCAAATCAATTTTATACACGAATAACTAACTCGGCAGCTCGTTACGTAATTTTCAGTACATTATTCGCAGGCGTGAAAATTCGAAATTCTGCCCTCACTTGGCTATGATTAATGCTTCGTATCGGCCTATCTTGGTTAACGGATCGCGCGTACAATATTACCTACCTATCGATTTGCAAACCTCTAAGTGGGAACTCAATTTCCCATTTTTATCGTAACATTTTTATTAAATGTCTTAAGTGTTTAATGTTATTTTGGTATTCATATTTCATTTTTGTAAGGGAAATTTAAGTCGAGTTTTTAAGTCTTCTGGTATTATCCAGGCGGACTACACTTAGAGGCTTTTCCATCTAAATATACCTCAACAGAACTGGCCACTCGTTAGGTATATAGCCTCCAAATACCATCGGCTAAAAGAGATAACACGGTTTCGGTAGCTGTAGGGCAACCCGTGATAAGAGAGAAGAAAAGTTGTTGTATTCGTATTGTGAATAGTATGTAGCCTTTATCATCATGCCTTTTATCCCAAGAGGGGTAGGCAGAGACAATCGAATGCCATTTGCTTCGATCCTGACATACCTCTTTCGCTTCTTTTATATTTATCATACCTTTCATACATGCTCGGCGATTGTGTGTACTTTTAATATTTCCATCGATTAATATATTTTTTATATGTTCAATAAAAGGACACCTAGGACATTCGACTTCTGCCATATAAACCTTTTTAGTCAATCTTTCATCCTTAATTCTTTCAACATGTCTAAACCAGCGTAAACAAATGTGACCACATATGGTAAGGACGGGAGGCTAATTTATGTATGGCTACTTGTGATAATATAGTCTCATATTCACTGACCTACTTAAAATATATTTCGCATAGTTTCATAAAGTTTAGAGTATTTGGCTCAAATCATAGAAGTTCTCTTACAAAAATGTCTTATAAGGGATGGTTTAGTTAAGAATTTGAAGTAAGTTGCGTACGGAACATCGTAACAAGTGTTAAAACTTGTGTAAAAACTCCCACATGTCTTGCTGTCAAAGTGGACGCATTATTCTATGTTAGTCTTACAATTTATTTTAATTTAAATTTTGTACATTGTATTGTTATAACCACGGTTCTATACCGACCATGTATGGGTTTTTATAATTAAAAAATCCGACAAACTTAGAAGCTTTTCTATCTAAATAAATCTTTTATCTATTAAAATCAAATGTACCTATATAAAGAGCCTAGGATATTTTTTGGGCATATCTGGAAAAATTACAAAATCAATCTTGATTTAAGGACTTATCTTGAAATCGATTTCATTTACTCGTATTTGTTCATTTTATAATAAACTAGCTGTTTCTCACGGCTTCGTACGTGACTATTTCAGAATGTTGGCAAACATACACTTCATACATAGCTTTTGTCATGTTTACCTCTGCCCACCCCGTTCCCGTCGTCATGCCGTGATGGTATATAGCCTATGTTACTCAGGGATAATGTAGCATTCCAATGGTGAAAGAATGATCAAAATCCGTCCAGTAGTTTTTGAGTTTATTCGTAACAAACATACAAACATACAAAAATACAAATCTTTCCTCTTTATAATATTAGTATAGATAGGTAATCCTCAGAAACAAAGCTTTTGATTTTTAATGTGAAACACATCTATTGGCCCGTCATGCCCCATCTCCCCCGCCGCTCTCTACTCACTTGTGTGTGCGTAGCGCGTATACTATATAATTAGTTGCTTCTAGGTATGAGTGTATGTACTGTGTGTACACTTGACTACACAGTATACTTGACGCATTAATTTCGATGTGTCACATCTGCCGGGTGTCCCCGGTCCCGTGGCGGTCACCTTTTTTTTCTAAATGTTAGTTTTAATGTATTATTCAAAGTCAGAATTACAGTGTTTTATATTTATAAAACCATAATTCCTAAATTTATGGAAATAAAAACATGATTTTGGTTTTTCCATCTAAATATACCTCAACAGAACTGGCCACACGTTAGGTATAGCCTCACAAATACCATAGGCCAAATGAGGGAGACTTGGTCTTCCGCTAGGTACCCTGGAACCGTAACACGGTTTCGGGAGCTATAAGACAACCCGTGAAGAAAGAAAAAAAAAAGTATTGAAATATGACAGTATCATACAGTCATGCATCCATACGGATGGTTCTGAAACGTCGCTCAGGTTACAAGTTAGAGTGGAATATTAAGTTATTTGCTCAACACACTCACGTACAACTTTTTCTTTCATTTTATCGTTTACTTTCCCGCTGGATGTACAAATTGTAGAGGAATAGTTTATTGTATAAATATCCTATTTTGTACGACCTAAAACATTTTTGTATCGCTTCAGTACAAAATAAGTTTTATTTTCCATTGAGCCTATGAAAAAGTGTTCTTTGAAAATCAATTTTTCCGTTTTAAACATGACAGATCGTAAATTTGCTATCAATACACTTACTAAATAACATTTTTAGAAAAAAATCCAGTAAGTTCCTTTTTTTTCTTTTTCACGGGCTCCCGAAATCGTGTTACGGTTCCAGAGTACCCAGCGGAAGACACTCATTTAGCCGATGGTATTTGTGAGGCTATACCTAACGAGTAGCCAGTTCTGTTGAGGTATATTTATATGGAAAGCCTCTAAGTGTGGTTTGTCGGATTATGTAGTTTTTAATTAAAAAAAACCCGTGGTCTGCCTAGTACGATAAGAATATTTAAAGATCCTTCTAAGAAAAAGATTAAAAAATAATGCTATTTTCACTGGAGAGAGCTTTGAACTTAAAACCTCTGAATTTGAAATCAATACGACGTATCAAGTAAAAACTAATTGTAAAATTTGTAAATCAAAATTAATTCATCATAATTACACGACCGTTAATTGGGCTAATTAATGAAAACATTCATTATTCAAGTTAATTTACGTCGATCGTTCCTTAATTGGCTGTAAATAAATTAGATTAATTCAATTAGTGCATTAGTTTCTTATAGGTACAAGGTACCTAAGCACAAAATGCTATAGCAGTATGTTCTATATAAGTAAAAAAATCGCGATTATTATTTATAAACTATGCCACATGACCGTATTTAACCAGTTGTTCCCAGTAGTACCACCAAGCTGTACTACTGGTGGTTCTAGTGAGAAAAGTCATTCTCTTTACTTTAAGTGGTACAAGTGAGACCAGTGTCTAGTTTAAACATAGTTCTGTATTAGTATTTCATATTGAAAGACAGGTTTGTAAGAGAGTGATAAAACATAGTTTAGCTAAACCCTTGCTAAGTACCGTTTGTGGTAAGGCCCATAATGCAAAAAAATGCTGTTTTTTACTTATTATACTTTTTTTAGCAAAATACAAATAAGCTTATTTATCACGCAAATCATAAATGGAAATAAAATTGCGTGATCGTAAATACGGTTGCTAAAATCTGAATTTAACTATATTGTAAAAATTAATTAAATAGACTCGCGTCGTATTATTTCACTCTCGGCAACTTCATACTGTTGATTTTTGTTGCTTCGTAAAATTTCACTCTAAATTTTTTTTCATATCGCGCCTAAAGAAGTATAACTTCAAAAATCTATAATTATGGTTAAATCTCAGTATAGAATATCCATTTTGGATTAAAATTTGTAGAAGAATTAGGTAATCTACCTAAGGTATGAAATATATGTATATGTAGTATGCTGGCGCTTAACTAGATTGGTAATGTCGCGATTAGAACGAGACCAAGAAATTTATACATCAGCGTGCGTGACAAATGTGTAATTCTGTGGATTTTTCATTATAGATGACTTACTTTCAGGCACTGTACCATGCACTGCATTAACCATAATTAATCACGTCTATTAAACACTAAATTATATACTTTGAAATAGGATATTTTACAAAAATAAACGAATTTACTACCTATAGTAGAGCGCCCGCACAACTTTACTAAATATAAAAAATGAATATTGTTGGCGATGTGGCGGGTGTGAAAACGCAGGTAAGTATAGGTACCGGGACGGTTCTTGAGCGCTGGACGAAAAAGTGGGGGAATGTTTGCGCATATCTAATTCGAGTGCAATATAACTTGTATATTTATTATAATTGATTTATTGGTGTTTGTTTTTACGATTGCTTTTTACTGCTGGTAAAATTAAAATTAATACCTCATACCGTCAAGCAGACCCAAAAATTGTGTTCTGCGCATCTAACGACCACCGCTCAAGAACCGTCCCGAAGTGAAAGTCTTGGTGATTCTATATCAAAAAATTACAATTCTTTGCGCAAGGAATCATAATTCAATGTTTAGCAAGTAGTGATCCAATATTTTTGATAATAATGTTAATATTCCCAGTGCGTCCTTAACTTATGCAACAATTCACCAACTTTAACAGTTCTGCTGACTCGTGAACGTGAGAATGTTTTTACTTTAGCACCCTCGTAAAAATGGACAAAGTTGTTACTTTATTTCATCTAGCTTTCCGATCAAATTTATGGAATTTGTATTAAATTGTTAAAAAGTTTAAATATTCTTATATGAGTTTTGCATATAAGGAACGACAAAAATCTTGACTGTTTATATCAAGTTATTAAAACGTCGCATAATATAATATCATGGCGACGAAGTTTCTAATATAGAGTAGGATCTTCCGGAATAATCTACGATTTTTGAAGTGAAAAATTTTTTTTGAGTAGGGGAAAATCTTATGAGTTCGCGTCACCGACATGCTCTTTGCACAACTGCCAGCTGAATGCTCGACCCGGGAATGTGCGAGCAGGAATTCGTGTACTGGCTTCCAATTGTTGGGTTGGGCAATTCTCGCTCTAGACGGATTTTTTTAAGTGAAAGATGTTCGCTAGATATCTTTTATTTTTTATTTTATTATTTTTTTTTATCTTTTTTATTTTTTTTAGATGTCGTTATTATATTTTTTCCATTGAGATATATTTTTTTATTAATATAAAAACCTTAAATCAAATCTAAAGATTAAAAATAACTAAATAAACCAGGTCCCCGTGGAATAGTCGCAAGAATACTGGCTGCATTTCCCCGCTGAATCGCGATGCTGATTCGTTGAGCGAGGAAGGAGCCAGCCCTCTTGTCACCAGAAGATATGATCAGTCGAGGGGATACATCTTAAATAAAATTTTTGGCATTTGAACCACACGGACCTAGAGTTTCTACACCAAACGGCACAAATTTGTAGTTTTCAATAATTGAACTATATTTGCGCCGTTTGTTAGACTCTGCGATTTCCGCCGCTTTTATTTGTTATTATATGATATATACTTATAAATAAAAAACCACTCTTATGCATAGTTTTAAATTATGACTTCTGTCATCAGCCTATGCCTTTTTTGTATAATTATAGGTATATGCGTATTTGCGTACACAGTTTAATATAGATGTGGTAATTTTGTCATGCGCTTAATTTTGGATGTCAGCATCACATGAGAAACATAAATAAATATACTTAATATATACATATTTATGAAAAAATATTACAGCCGTTTCTTGTCACCTAATTTCCCTAAAAATTAAACAGGTTTTTTAGCGTCAATTGGTTAGATTTGAAATATGTGTCTGATTTATTCTACCTTTACCTTAATCTATTAAAAATAAACAACTTACAACTAAAAGTAAAATTAATCTCTTACATAAGGAAGCGAGACTTGTGTATGGAATATGAAGCATGAAAGTAAGATAAATTAAATGAATAGAAATGCGCTCTCTACGTAGAATGTGTGATCTAAAGCGTATTGACCGCATCCGGAACGATGTCATTAGAGAAGTAAGCTGAGTGAAAGATGATGTTGTGACTAAAATGGAGAAAAGTAGTTTACACTGGTTTGGACACGTTGAAAGAATGAAGGATGAATGATTGGCTAAAAAGATGTATGTGGCTAAAGTGAAAGGAAATGCTGCCAGAGGACGACCTAGGTGTACTTTTATTGATAATATAAAAAATGTATTAAACGATGAAAATATTGAAAGTACACACAATCGCCGAGCATGTATGAAAGGTATGATGAATATAAAAGAAGCGAAAGATGTGTGTCCGACTCGCACTTGGCTGGTTTTTATGAATTGAATGTGTATCCAAATTCATTTGGGTGCTCTATTCTAGACACCTAGAAGACCTGATGATGCACTCTAAAGTTCTAACAGAAATTCCAGACTAATCAGTGTACGCCATCAACTTTTATCGAGGATTTTTTCAAACCGCTTATATTTCACCCAAAAAATTAGCAATTTAGCAAAGAACAAAGAGTTTCGTGATAGCCATTGCCACTATATCCTCGGGTATATCGTTAGGTCGTGATTTATTGGTTAGTGAATGTGTCGAATCTTGGCTGATTTACAGCTCCAATAATCTCCCTTGTCAAGCTTTGGGCGACGGGACGTCACATAGTGGTCATTCGCAGTATTGCCTCGCTTGGTTCGTGCGTCGTGCACGGTAAAATGCGCTAAACTTTTGTGACCTAGATAAAAGCTGTTGGACGTTGCAAAGGCCAGTGTGAGCTTTTAAACGCATCTGTGTGATGAGATTTTTAGTTAAAATCAATCAGTTTTAAATTGTACATACGGTTGCAATTTCTGTGTTGTATTTCTGTTTTTCTCAGTAACATTGACATGCAATTTGATGGGATTCCAATGGAATATTTTTGAGAATGATTGACAAGTCTCCATCTCCAACCAACCAACCTTTCAGAAAATCAGCGCGCGCTCATTGGTTAAATCAAAAAGCGCGCGCTTCCTCGACTTCCTGTTACAGACTTCCGTCCCTTTTCATCAAATCACTCCCACAGATTGCAGGAAAGCAAGAGGAAATTATGTTACACATCAATAAATAGATTTAATTTTAAAATCTTTGTGCAGTTTTCCAAACACTGCCTTTAAACTACATATTTTCAAACAAACACAGACAGATATCAGTAATAGTGTCCACTTTTTGAAAACGTAACTTCTTTACAATATATATATATATATATATCATGCAGATATATTATGATTAGATAAAGGAGGGTTTTATATATATGTTACAAAGTCACTTCAATATATTTGTATAGGGCAAACGACGTAATATCTACCATTTCACATCGGCTTGAACACGTTCTGGCATTTCCCGAACCTCCAGAGAGGCCGTTCCTACGTGACGGAGCTTTTCACCTTTCAAATATTTTACACCGTTCATTCGTTTAGAATGTATTAAAATTGTAGAATTTGACTTTAGCTTGACATAGAAAGCATGTCATTGAGTTTTTGCTTCAGAGAGAACGTACAAAGCTTCTTCTAGATATTTTAAGTCTAGTGCAGCAACGGGTTTGCCACCTGTTTTCTGTTCAATATGGACAACTAGCAAAAAGTGGATATTGTTACTGATGTATCTGGCTACACCGCAAGGTATTAACGCTGCGAAGGTGTGTGTGTGAGTTTTTGAAAAAAAAACATATTTTTACAAAGAAACATTATTATATTAGCTAATAAAGCTGAAGTTTGTGTGTTAGTGTGAACGCGCTTATCTCTAGAACTAACAATCGGATTTAAAAAAATATTTTTGCATTTGATAGCCCAATCCTTGAGGAAGGTATAGGCTGTATAAAATCACGCTACAACCCAAAGGCACGGAGCAGTAACTATTAACGCACGGGTGCAACTTTCGCTTTGCTATCTAAAATTGAGATCAATGCCATGGATCGATTGGTTTTCAAATCTATATTATATTTTCACGGAGTTTAGAAATTGAATACAAATTTTGCCACCCCCATTCTCAATTTTCTTCATTCTTCAATTTTGAAAAACGCTAAAATTTTGTGTGAATTTTGAAAAATGCTGAGAATGCACGACAAAAGTTTGAAGTAAATATGACGAGAAAAATATGCCCATACAAACTTTGCCACAGCCTTCTCCAGTTAGGGGTTGAATTTTGAAAAACGCCGAATTACTTGTCGAAGCCAAATATCCCCACAGATATTTATTTGTATAAAATTACAAGAGATTTTATTATCTAAAAAGATCAGATAAGATTAGATGAATATAATGTTTCATATTTTTCCTCTGGCATATTGGTTCATTTATTAATGTAGTATCCGATGAAATAGCCAGTGACCCGTGAAGGTTCCTCTCACTCATGAAAAATTATATCTTCGTCTATCATAAAGTTATACCAAAGACATATTTTACGTTTATTGGATCATAAACTGGAATCCGTTAATCTATATATAACGATTGTTTTATACGTTAGCGACTATAACATTATCTAGGTCAAAACATCATTATATTATTAATATATTTTTTTCTGTTTTCACGGGTTGCCTTACCGCTTTTGAAACCGTGTTACGGTCCCAGGGTACCCAGCGGAAGACCAAGTCTCCCTCGTTTAGCCGATGGTATTTGTCAGGTGAGTGGCCAGTTCTGTTGATGTATATTTAGATGGAAAAGCTTCGGTTTTTCGGATTATGTACATAAGTTTTTAATTAAAATCCGGAATCGAACCCGGGGTCTGCCTAGTTAATAACAGACGTCTTAACCACTCGGCCACCGACGCACTATATTATTAATATATACTTATTATAAAATTTCCTTTTAGAAAAAGGTATACTGAGTTCAAAAATTATTCACACTTTTCAGTCACTATAAAAAAATAGCCAAATCGCTTCAAGTGTGCCTATAAAATTTGAAGAGTTCTCGAATTGTCCAGGATGCCATCATCAGATCCTGACCTGATGACCATGGGACAACCTGGGAAGTATATCCTTTCAAACAAAAAAAATCCAAATCAGTCCAGGCGTCTTCAAGTAATGGGGGAACAAAAAAAAAAGATTCCGACGAATTGAGAACCTCCTCCCCTCCTTTTTTCCTCCGAGTCTCTCTATCTGTCCGTCTGCGCCCATTTCTCGACAAAATTACTGAACGGATTTGGATGTACTTTTCACGATTATAATAGGTTGATTCAATAGGAAGATTTATAGGTATTATACATTGACCCATCACGTTTATGAGCTGAGCATTAACAGTATTAGCGAATCAAGTAGGGGGAAAAGTTGGTAGCGTATACTGTCTAATTCAACAGAGATATAACAAAAACATGTAGGAAACAATTGTGTAGTATGAAATGATCTACAAGAAAGACCGCAGTAGAATTATATAGGTATCTATCTTTAATATAAAATAATAAATAAACACATTTCAAATACACAAAAAAAAATATACAAAAAAGTTTCGCGTTACCAGGTGAAGGCCTCTTCCAGAGATTGTCATTTGACTCAATCATGAGCTATGCTCATATTGCTCATCTAAGTGCAACAGACTTGCCACCTGCTCTGTGTAATATAGAAAACTAGCAGTTGCCTTCGACTTCGTACGCGTTGTATTAGCAATAGTGACGTAATTTATGTAAATACACAATTTTTCGCCGTTGCACCCTTACATAGGGGCTGTTTTCAAAAATCCTTTCTTCAGTGGTTTTGGTGACAGTCAGTCAGTGATGCGACGGTTTTATATATTTACATTGGCAAAAAGTGGTCACTGTTACTGATGTCTCAAGCCACACTGTAAGGCATTAAGGCTGCGAAGATGAAAATATTCATTCAAAAGAAATCACGTAGCGACAATATGCGAAGAATTTTTGAAACGATTTTTGAATTGGCTTCAAATTGTTACGACCCCGAGACAGATGGTCGAGATGGCCCCCACTTGATAGTTTAACGTCACCGACAAAGACTACGTGTTCAGACATAGTAATATTTGTGACATTTGTTACCAAATTCTACTAGAAAAGTAAAAAAAATGTGTAATATTATTTTCAGGGTTCCGTATCCAAAGGGTGACAACCCGCTCCGCTGTCTGTTCGCCTGTCCCAAGGCTGTATATTTTGAACCGTAATAGGTAGACACTTGAATTTTTTACAAAGTATGTATTACTATGGCAGCTAAAACAGCAAATAATTAAAATAAACTAAAGTTAAATATTAAAGGAGGTCCCAATACAAGAAACGTGTTTTATTCGGCGTTTTTTGCTCGATCTTAATAATTGCAATACATACATACAAACGTTTAACTAGTGTAACTATAATGCATACTCTTAGGTAACAATAAATATTAAAAACCGGCCAAAAACTCGCGCACGAAGGGTTCCGTATCATTATCTATAAAAACGGCAAAAAAAAAACACGTTTGTTGTATGGGAGCCCCCTTAAATATTTATTTTATTCTGTTTTTTTGTTTTTGTTGTTATAGCGGCAACAGAAATACATCATCTGTGAAAATTTCAACTGTCTAACTATCACGGTTCATGAGATACAGCCTGGTGACAGACGGACAGACATACAGACAGACGGACGGACAGCGGAGACTTAGTAATAGGGTTTCCGTTTTTACCACCGAGCTTTGAAATATGTGTGTATGCCTAGGAGGTGAAGCCAATGAAGTCCTCAAAGATCTGATATTACTAAAAGAAAATTTTTATAAATTAGGCCTAAAATTGAACTTTTCTAAATGCGAAATTTTCCTTTCTGATAAATTATCAAATTTAGAAAAAACAAACCACTTTAAAAAAATTTAACGATCTTGCACCCGGTATTAAACTTGTTAACAAAGAATCACTTTACCTTCTTGGAGCTCCGTTATTAGAAAAAAGTATCGAACCTCTTTTGGAAGCAAAATTTCAAAAATTTTCGGATCATTCAAATAGATTGGCATTACTAAATTCTCACATTGCATATACGATACTAAAATACTGTGTTTTCGTCCCCAAATTTACATATATTTTACGCACAAGCCCAATCTGGAAATTCCCAAACCTATTAGATCGATTCGATACAACTTTAAAAGATACTCTACAGAAAATTCTAAATTTACACTTTAACAATAACTCTTGGAACCAAGCAACTTTACCAATTAAGTTAGGCGGTATCGGAGTTCGCAAAATTTCAAGTGTTGCTCTACCTGCTTTCCTGTCCTCTGTAAATAGTGCCTATTCTACATCCGTAAAAATTTTAAAATCTTCATCTCTAAAATTAGCCTATGCATCAGAGGCAGTTGAAGCATGGAAATCAATTTGCCCTAACGAAGACATCCCAAAGGAATCAAATGTACAAAAACTTTGGGATGCCCCGTTAGTGCAAAAATCCATCAAGAGTTGGCCCAAAAGTTCACAAATAATATTGATAAAGCTCGCCTATTAGCTGTCTCTAAAAAGGAATCTGGCTACTGGCTTCATACAATACCAGCAACTAACCTTGGGACCTTACTAGACAATAATACGTTTAGAATCGCAACTGGCATTCGTCTCGGGGCATCGATATGCATGCCACATAAATGTCCGTGTGGTAGCGACGTCAATGCTCTCGGCCTCCATGGACTCTGCTGCCAAAAAAGTGGAGGTCGTTTTTCGCGCCACGGCTCTTTAAATGAAGTTATTAAACGGGCTCTTGCCACCATCAATGTACCAGCTATGCTGGAACCCTGTGGTCTTGTACGTGATGATGGCAAGAGACCGGATGGCATGACGCTGGTGCCTTGGGAGAGGGGTAGGGCCCTAGTATGGAACGCAACTTGTGTTGATACCTTGGCGCCCTCACATCTCTCGAGCACAGCGATAAGAGCCGGGGCAGCTGCAGAAACTGCAGAGACTTGCAAACGGCGCAAGTATATACAAATTGAAAAAGATAATATATTTGTGCCGTTTGCAGTAGAGACTCTAGGTTCATGGGGGCCGAGTGCCAAAAAATTTTATAAAGATATAACACCAAAAATTGTCGTCGCTACGGGTGACAAGAGGGCTGGCTGTTTCTTCGCCCAGAGAATTAGCATAGCTATACAGCGAGGAAATGCAGCCAGCGTTCTTGCCACCATGCCACGCGGACCAAATATTTTTGATTATTAATATTATTTTAGGTTTATATTGTTATGTGTAAAAAATTTTAATGTAATAAAAATTATAAAATTTGAAAAAAAAAAAAAAAAAAAAAATTACAATATGGTACCTGACTAAGGGCTGCATAACCCTTAAATCTGAAAGCCAACAGTTTTTAAATTCGTTGCTCATCATCGTCACTACATCACTATAACTACATATTATAAAACAACGCAAACAAAAAATCTGAAAGGATTTCACCATTAGATAGGTTATTCACCGGTTTATATCATGTTTAGGAACTGATCATGTACAAATGAATCAAGTCTGGAAAAAAATCAGCGAGTTTTCATGACGTATGCTGTCTACTCCGTCAGAGATTATGAGAGACAAAATTATGTAGGAAATAACTGTGTAGAATTAAATGAGCTACAAAAAAGTCCGCGGAAGCATATATCTATCTGTAATAGATAAGTAGTTATAAGTGTATTTACGTAGGTATTCAAATTGTTGTGAACCCATATTGTACCCGTGGGACTGACCGTGGGGTGAAATTATGTTTGTATACAGGATACATAAAAATATGTAGTTAAAATTCGAGGCAAATTATTGTGGAGTACCCAGTTATGTCTCAATGGCCATCGAATTTATAAAGCACTCGTAAATGTTAATGCATGAGTTTAACAGGCTTGTTGAAATGGGAGAAAAAATGTTGTATGGATTTATTCTTTATTCGTATTTAAACTTAGAATATTATTTATGCGACGTCTGGTATTAACAAGGACTACCACGGGTTCGATCCCGGATTACAGCCATGTACCAATGGGTTTTTAATTAAAAACGTGTATGTACATAATCCGACAAACCACCCATAGAGGCTTTTCCATTAAAGTATTCTTCAACAGAACTGCAATGGCCACTCGTTAGGTAGGCCTCACAAATACCATCACGGTTAAAAAAAGGGAGACTTGGTCTTTCAGTGAGTACCCTGGGAACGATAAGACTAAGTCAACTTGTGATGAAGAAAAAAAATTTATATGAACTACATAATTATTTTCCTGGTAACTGAAAATTGTGGAAAATATATTTTGTTGAAACATTTTTTAAGAGTTCATATCTCACGAAATTATACATACCTAATAAAAATCTGTGTGGAATTCTCTAATATTCAATATTACGCCTCATGATGTTCTATTATGGAGTTCATCCTATAATTTGACTACAACATTGTATGGCGGTTCACATATTTTTTTCATCAGGAATCGATGGAAAGATGGCAAAATCATAAGAATCTGAAATACGGACGAATATACGGAAGTTCTTTTTGCCATCTGTCTACGGACACAGAAACTGTATCCCAGTCGCCTTGGGGCTGTTTTAAAACAACATTTCAGAATAATCTTTCAGTACAAAATCAGGTAACACGACATAGCAAATCACCCTGATAACGAAGTTATGAATAATTTCACCACTTATTTACCGTTTATGCAAATTCATTACGATTATGAGATAAAATTGGCGTGCAATCTTCTTAAAGGCTAAGAAAACCCCCGTTATTAGGGCTTGTTGTTTTCTGGGTGATTACATTTTGTGTGAAAATCCCCCGACGTGTTTCTCTCGGCATTTTTAGCTTATACTTCGCGGTTTTGCAATTTAGCTGCGGAGGTAATGAGAAAAATTGTACAGGCTAGGACGCTTGCGCGATGGGCGATGGCACGTACAAGCATCGCTTTTGCCATCAGACCGCGTTTTGTCGCTGAGCCGGTAGGGGGCATGTCGGAAATCGGTTTTCACCCCCTCCGCACCCCTTTAGACCTTTCGCGTTTACGTCTGTGACTAGCTCTTATTTTCGCAGTTAGTTACGTGTGACTGATCTAAAGGATTAACGTAATACGCTTTGGTAAGTTTTTTTTTATAATTAAATTAATGAAGTTCTAGCCCTAACTGCAACTTTACTGTCAAACAAATCTGAATAGTTCGTTTCACAATTTGAATATCGTTACTATAGTAGTTTTCCACAGAGTATTTTAAGTTTTTATTTTTTATTTTTCCGATTCGCTGTGCTAGATAGTTAAGTGGTAAAAGTTGGAGTTGTAAGAAGCGGCACAATCTGTCATAGTAAAGTGACAGGGGAATGAATGATCTTAAATATTGCGCCTTTGTAAGCGAAGCTGGGAGCGTTGAGTCACGGTGACAAAAGTGAGCTAATGGATTTTCCTCGTACGTCGTGTAAATAAAACACGGTTTCGTAAATATGCTAGAAAGTGCTAGTTGTCAAGTTCCTTAATTAATATCGGACAGGCGTCGTTCCATTGGCCAAATTAAATTACGTTTTCCTAATTAATTATTCAGTCTACATTCTTTGTTTCGTGACTCGGCGACAAACATTTCATTACTTTGTGGATTTTTCCACGTCACACTTTTGGTGATTACAACACGATTCGACGAATGTTAATAATACTTGGTCTTCTTGGTAACGCGACCCGTGTAGAAATAAAAAAAAAATACCTAGTTGTCTTTTTCAAAAACAGTTAGATGAATTTAGATACATTTTAGCACTGATTTCTTGACATGATTCTGAATACTACAACCAAAGGGAAAAATTGACTGTATCCAACCAATCTTTAAAATTTACAATCGATTTCATGCATCGATTTAGGGGCATGGATTTATACTAACGGCTCATGAAATAGCAGGTAATTGTATCGTATTATAGACCAAACTATAATAATATACAATACTATGTTATCGCTTATTATATTTATACATTTTCAAACGGATTCGCTTGTGGTGTTTTTAAAAATTGGAATAACAATGTATCCTGAAGGATTTCTAATGTTTTTATTTAAAACTTATGTACATAATCCGATCATACTTAGAAGCTTTTCCATCTTAATATACCTCAACAGAACTGGCCACTCTTTAGGTATACTAGCCTCACAAATACCATCGGCTAAACGAGCGAGACTTGGTCTTCCGCTGGGTACCCTGGAAAAAAATATAACTTAAAAAATCACATCCGTTGTTCTGTTTTAACGTGAAAAAGACAAACAACACGCTACGCATTTATAACAATAGTTATGATTCACACGATAATAATACAGTTAATAATTAAGAGATATCCACAATTCCTATAATATAATTAAAAGAAATTTCCATTTAAAAGTTTGTTTCTATTGTTTTTCTCGGTTTTCCTCTCTTCCTCTCTTCATAATTATATTAAAACACAACTTAATTACAATAAAGGCGCCGCCCTAATTTTACCTCAGCTCTATTCTAAATTGGTAAAACAGAGAAGTAAGGCCTTATTATTTAATTATTTTGAAAAAGCTCCTGTATTAAGGTCCGTACGTAACGAAATAGAAGTTTATTATTTTTACTTTTATCCTTTTTCTTAGCTCGCTTAAAAGCTTTTCCTGTTGACATTGATTTGTAAATTTGGATGTTAGGAAATTAAACGAATTTCTGAAAATGGGATAATGTCGATAAATATTATATCCTTAAAAAAATAAGTCTTCAAAATCAGTACATATTTCATCGAGATATTATTAAGAAAAATTGACTTGAAATCTTTTTTTTTTTCAATTTTCTGAAAAACCAGTCAACCAATTTTTACGAGAATAAAATGGGACCAATCCGGAAGAATTATCTGTCGAATAAAAAATAAATCATCAAAATCGGTTCACAACAGAGGATTTTCCATTTCATACCTCAACAGAATTGGCCACTCGTTAGGTATAACCTCACAAATACCATCAGCTAAACGAGGGATACCGCTTTTCCGCTGGGTACCCCTGGGTACCATAACAACGGTTTCCGGAGCTGTAAGGCAATCCTTGAAGAAAATCAATTTCAGGGATGCGTTTTATGTAAAGAAGAGGTAAATAAGCATACCTACACGTAATCCAATACACCCACATGTTTGTGTTGAATAATACGACTTGTGTAGGTAGGTATATTGACCTTTACATTATAAAAGAGGTTTGTGTGTCTCTTTACTTGTTTTTTTTTTCTTCACGGGTTACCTCCCGAAACCGCATTACGGTTACAGGGTACCCAGCGGAAGACTAAGTCTCCCTCGTTTAGCCAATGGTATTTGTGAGGCTATACCTAACGAGTGGCCAGTTCTGTTGAGGTATATTTAGATGGAATAGCCTCTAAGTGTCGTTTGTCAGATTATGAACATAAGTTTTTAAATAAAAACATTAGAAATCCTTCAGGATACATTGTTATTCCAATTTAAAAAAAAACACAAGCGAATCCGTTTGAAAATGTATAAATTTAAAGCGATAACATAGTATTGTATATGTCTATATTGTGTATTAAATTAAGTGTGGTTTGTCGGATTATGTACATAACTTTTTAATTAAAAACCCATTGGTACATGGCCGGGATCCAGGATCAAACCCGTGGTCTGTCTAGTTAATACCAGACGTCTTAAGAGTGTAGTGTACCGCGTCCATGTCCATACAAACGGAGAAAACGTTTTACTACCCCTAAATATTAATTAATTTTAACGATTTTGTAATATGTTACTGTTATAATGAAAAACTACGTACGTATTTTTTCCTTTTTTCAAAATTCGTAATAGGTCAAAAGTTATAAGCCCCTCAAATCTCGGTTTTTTTGGTTCATAACTTGCTGGTAATAAACCGTCTGTATTTGAGAAACAAAGCAAAATTTCAAAAAAAGCAAAACGTACGTACGTAGATTATAATCTGCTAAAACGTTTGACACCAAAATTATAAGGTTTCGTTATAGTTTAGTAGGTGTAAATCGTTTTCGCCCAAAACGCAATTTTCAACGAAAAACATACCTACGAACACCCACGAGCTGCAGTGCTCTCTGTCGCACTGATGACCGGGGGAAGAGTGCGATTGAGACAGAATATGATTTTCTAAATACCTATTTCGCTGCGTACGCTGAGCTAACCAATTAACCAATCGGCGACCGACGCACTTTTACTTATATTATACTAAATTAAGTAACTGATGCCCTCGACTTCGTCTGTGTGGCTAACCATAATATACTTCATTTTCAGATAGAAAATGTTTGAGTGATTTCCTGTGCTTATGCTTATATTGCTATAAAAATATGATCTCTGTGAATAATCACGTCACGTATTAAAATTCTAGAACTGTTGTTACGTCAATTGTATTCTATTCTATTTTTTTTCGATGGAGCCCCATCAGGATTTTGATGTTTCCGCCAATGTCAAGTTTTAAATCAGTTATAGTTATCAATATGCCGATTAATCGGTAGAGAAGATGATCCCGCTGACTGTGATTATGATATATTAATCACTGATTAATCACAACGCGGACGGGATGAAACCGGATTTCCCATCATGTCGGTCGCTATGACATGGTGTAGAATCTAGGTACTTGGTATGATTATGAAAATCATAGTTTTTATGTATTTAAAAGGAAACGCAATTCAATATTGAATGCAAGTGTTTTTGGCACGTTGTATGCTGAAATTTTACTGAAATATTTCGCATAAAAACTGTTATGTAAAATAAAAAAAATCGCTAACTTTTCGTTGAACTTTCTCTACCGGGCTTGTCAAACATTGCTTTCTGAGTTTTGTTTAGGACGAAAACTTTGCTTTACTCCTATTTCTGATGTTAAAATAAATGTTTTTGAAAGAATATTGAACTTTTGTAGAATAGGGGTGTTGACAATTAATTTTAAATACTTTTAAATTATAAATAAAATGAAATCATATTTTTAAAATTCCCTCGAAATACACTTTGGGCGAAATACATAAACTATTAAGTAACTTAGTCAATGACTGATCTGATTTGATGATGGAGCCAGGATATGGATAGTGGAATTATGTCACTAAACGAAGTAATCCCATCCAGTTTGGGCTCATTTGATTTATCTTCACAAGTACTCTGGTCCTACATGACGTCCAAGGTCCTGATGATGGAGCCGGAAGGTGGCCACAGGAACTCTGTAACGAAACGACGTAACCCTATCGAGTTTGTGCAAGTGTGCGTTACTGACAAAAGCGTGTTTTATAGTTTTTTTACAAACTAAATTATATATAAAATAATTGGCAAAGTTACGAGTATGACTAGCACTTAAAATTCCGTACCGATTTTACGGTCAGAACTTTAAGACAGGATTTTCGTTTAGGTTTTCCTGTAAACTATAAGAAAGGCTCTATATTTCCTATTTTTTCAAAAATTTAGAGTCAGTAGTTTCGGAGAAAAGGGGGGGGGGACGGGGGGGGACGGTAATTTTTTGTATATTTTCTTTCATATAATTTAAACTATGCATTTTAAAATAATAAAAAACTTATTTTATGTCATGATGCACTTGAAAAAATTATTTTTTTTATTTTAATTTTTCCCCTAAAATTAACCCCCAAAAACGAAATTCGATTATTTACGCTAAGTACCAAGTTTCAACATTTTTCGTCCAGTAGATTCGGAGAAAATAAGCTATGACAGACGGACAGACAGACACATGAGTTAATCTATGAAGCTTCATTCTCGTTTTCCTAAAGTTATCCAAACTAGGAATCAAACCTAGGACCGTAGACCAACCACTAGATCAAAAGCACAGTTTTATTTTATATTCCATTCGTAGGTAGATAAAAGAGAAACCCGATTTAGAGCTTTTTGATCCACTGTAATAATATAAGGCGTCGGAAGTTGGTTCGCGAAGATAGACTTCTAGCAAAACACGCCGACAAATAAATCGAACATTCTAGGTATATTAAGTTTATTCAGTAGATACAAGTAAACTAACCTTATGCTCGAGGCTTCGTCTGCATGCGACCCACCCAGGGGGGTGACCATATATTTGACGTGACATCTTTCGTCGATCGAAAGACCAAAAACGCCCGTGGATATTTACCAACAAAATAAAATATACCCTATACCTACCCCTACCCCTATTTCTACCCCTACCTAATACTGAAATATTATGCTATCGCGACACTTTTTGTAGATAATGATGTGTTCTGCAAAGTCGTAGTACATTATTTTGTTCTATCATCAATAGTTTTCGCAGCGCATGCGATGTAAGGAATTACTTAGGTCATTTTTTTTACACCTTGGGTTACATTATTGGAGTTTTAGTAAGGATCCTTATTTTTTTTGAAAATAGAATATAGCCTATGTCACTCAGGGTGAATGTAGCTTTCCAATTGTGAAAGAATTTTTGAAATCGGCACAGTAGTTTTTGAGTTTATTCATTACAAACATACACACACACACAAAAATACAAAAATACAAATCTTTCAAGATGAACATTTTCAAACTAAAAGCTGAAATTTGATACAGTGATTGGGGTTACAGGAAACAGCAATTAAAAATAGCAATTCTTAAGTCCAACTCGAACTTGACCAGATTTATTAATTTCGTTTAAAAGACTTAACTCTCGACGTAATCTGACATTTAGATCGTCAACATGTTTTCCCATCTAAAAAGACCGTATTTTTCTCCTTTGAATTTCTTAGAGATCGCAAGATCCCGGGGGAATGAGCCATCCTTCAATTTATCAAGCAGTCGACGACTAGGTAGCGTGCGACAATTGGCGCCCGTTAAAATACTTTATACCTCTTTCTTTTGTTGGCTACTGATAAATTTTTAAAGTCAATTACCTATTTCATTACATTATGTAATTATAAGGTTTGGACACGTTGAATGAAGAAAAGATGAAAGATTTACTAAAAATGTTTATAAGGCTGAAGTGAAAGGAAATACTGGCAGAGGACGACATATAAAAATTTATTGAACATATAAAAAATGTATTGATCGATGGCAATATTAAAAGTACACACAATCGCCGAGCATGTATGAAAGCTTGATGAATATAAAAGAAGCGAAAGAGGTATGTCAGGACCGTAGCAAATGGCAATCGATTGTCTCTGATGCCTACCAGTCTTGGGAAAAAGGCGTGACTATAGATAGGCGTGCCACAATAAAATAAAAATAAAATAAAAAGTAATTTTATGAATATAATCGATTTAAATTTGCCATAGCGAAGACAATTTATAATGGTAATGCAAAATACTATTATATATTCTTCTATATATATAAAACAAACACTTATAACTCGAGAACGGCTGGACCGATTTTCATGGTTTTTGATTTATTGTATTTGTCTCCATCCCGAATAGCAGAATAACTATTAAAACATTGGAAAAATGCACGAAAAAAAAATATAAAGAATAAACAGGGGCGTCCGTGGTCGAGTGGATATTAAGACGTCGTCTCGCAACTGAAAAGTCGCGGGTTCGATTCCTACATCCGACCATGTAGGTACCAATGGGTTTTTTCATAATGAAAAATCTATGTACATTATACGACAAACCGTACGAAAAGGCTTTTCCATCTATATATCTCAACAGAGCTAGCCATACTCGTTAGGTATAGCCTCAAAAAATCATTTGCTAAATTAGGAAGACTTTGTTTTCCACTGGGTACCCTGGGGTCGGCAACGGTTTCGGGAGCTGTAAGGAAACCCGTGAAGAATAAAAAAAAAAAACATTTTCTCATACATTTTCTATGGAACGACTTTTTTGATATCAGAACGGATTGATGACAGAAACAAAAATTCAACTGTCAAATCGATTGGTTTTAATCATTCCAGATCATTCGGTCAATCAGTCATGATGTTTCTTCCACATCCGGTCATGGCGACATACGCACGCGTTTTCGTCGTGGCGTGATGTGGAATCCAGTTTAATCCTGTTCGCGCTGTGATGGTTGTGATTAATCAGTGATTAATAAGACATATCACGGTCGGCGGGATTATCTTAAATACCGATTTATCGGCTATAAACACTATAAAGGCTATAATACTTGACATTGGCAAATCACCGATGAACATTGGTGGAGCCATAATAAAAAAGAAGAAGAAGAAGGAAAAGTAAGAAAATCACAAAAAAAACTGTTTTGTTCGTTATAATACAGGGGGTAGCTTGAATAAACCAGAATTTGCATGAATTCTTCAAAATGAGGTTGAAAAATAGTGCACTGAAATATTGTACCCGGTTGTATTTCTTGATAAAAATACAATACAAGTAAAACATTATAAGAACATTCATATTATTCTATCTCTTGATAATAATAAATTATCCCAAAATTGGTAGACCGTGGTGAGAAGTGGTTTAGAAGAAAAAAAAAATATGGGAAATGTTACTTAATCTCGCTAAAAGTAGTGGTAGGAATAGCGGTAGTGGTAGGGTTTGGAGTATGGGTATAGAGGTAGTGGGGTTGGAGTGGACGAAGGAAAGTAAATAGCAGGCAAGCCAACGTTTGGGCAGGACAATGTGTCCGCTAGTCTAAAATATAAATATTAAATGATGAACCTAGGACCACAAGATTACAAATGGCCAAAGTTGAGATTATTTGATTAGAGAGGAACAGGATAGGCAAACGTAAACAAAGAGCTAAAAAGGTGTTGCGTTGTCTATATAATATAATAAAGATTATGATATTTTCTCGAAAAAACAACATCAAACGAGCTTCTGATATCTGATTCCTTATGTATTTGGGTAGTAGGTACTGCATTTTTTTTGTTATTTCGTCTTTTATATTAATAATTTAAATTAAAATATTTAAATGATTTATTTGCAAGAACAAAAAAATATTAAATTAAAGTAAATCTAAAAAAAACTAAAACTCTAAAACTCTTCTAAAATATACGGCATTTTGAATTTATTATTCATTTATAAATTAGTAATTATTTATTTAATTAAAGACTATTAGCTTTGCCCGTAGAGCCTCTATTACCTTTCATCCACTATTATGGTCTAATAAAGTTCATACAAAAACCCCATAGAAAAGACAGCATTGTCAATTTTCCCTGAATTTTCAAATTTTCTGGGCAGCTTTACTAATTTTTCGTAAAAACCTTATTCAGACTTTACAAAAATTTGAAAAAATAAAATTAACCAAATAAGTCAAGCCGTTTAATGCGCTTACCAGCGAACAGCATTTATTTTTTTATTTTCAATTGAAATTGAAAAATAAATTACTATTTTGCGAGAAATCTTTGCATTTCTATATACAAAACACAAACAGACAAATAACAATTTTTACTATATAGCCCTGTTTGAATATTGGATCTTGAAGGCGTTATCAAATGACTCCCACGAGTATTTCAAGGTGAAGACGGCAAACCGCCCCAACATTTATCACGCCCTACATCGTTTGCCACGAATCCGTTGGTTTTTTTTACATGAAACTACTCTTCCTAAACGCTTTTTTAGGTATTTTAATTAGGTAGGCGTGTATTTTCACTGGATTTATTTAATTGACACTGGCTTTTAGCTAATTAGCCATACTCGTACTACTCAGGATAAGTGGCAATTAAGCTTAATTTATATTCTGAAATTTTTCAGTTACTATTAAATATCAATAGTGAAAGAACTACTTATAACCCAAGGAATAGTGAGCAGTTTTTTTTCTTCACATGTTGCCTTACAGCTCCTGAAACCGTGTTCCGGTTTCAGGGTACCCAGTGGAAAACCAAGTCTCCCTCGTTTAGCCGATAATATTTGTGAAGCTATACCTAACGAGTGGCCAGTTCTGTTGAGGTATATTTATATGAAAAAGCATCTAAGTGTGGTTTGTCGGAATTTTACCTACATAACTTTTCATACTTATCCTAAGGCTAAGTATAAAGTTAAAGTTTTTGATCAGGCAGTAGACTTCTTTATAGTTAAATAATTATTAAAAAAGTAATAGCTTTCAATGCAGAATTTGTCATGATTTGTTGAAATATGAATTAATTTCGCTAATTGACAGTCGATTGTGAAAAAAGTTTACTGAAGCCTGAGGGGATGATTGCAAAAGCTATCACTGTTATTAGTTTTTGGCTGTGTATTTTTCAGTAAGTTTTTTTATTTTACAAAATTCCCAGTACTTATTCATCTGTATAAAATATTCATAAATAAATATTTGCCGGATTTTCAATGTAGGTATTTTAATTGTCTTACATGTTAGTTGTTTACTATTATATTGTATCATCACGCCTTTTATCCCAAGAGGTGTAGGCGGAGGCAATCGAATGTCATTTGTTAATATTTCCAATATTTCCATCGATCAATAATTTATTTATATGTTTAATAAAAGTACACCTAGGTCGTCCTCTGCCAGCATTTCCTTTCACTTCAGCCATATAAACCTCTTTAGTCAATTTTTTCATCATTCATTCTTTTAACGCGTCGAAACCAGCATAAACTACTTTTCTTCATTTTAGTTACAACATCATCTTTCACTCCGCATTCTTCTCTAATGACATCGTTCCGGACTACATATTATAAAACAAAGTCTTCAGCCACGTCTGTCTGTCTGATTTTGTTGCCGTTTTCACTATTAGATAGGTTAATTCAAGATTTGTTTATTTATTTCTTTGTTTGTTCGTATTCTATAGACTCAAAACTACTGGACCGATTTCAAAAATTATTTTTGCATTTAATAGCCCAATTATTCGGAAAGGTCACATAGGCTATTTAATATCACGCTACCTACCCAAGGGGGTGAATTGTATTCCTAATATTTTTCATAACATATGCTGTTTAATCCATTAGATATCTGATTGTAGGAAATAATTGTGTAGAATATAAATTACCTTTTAAAAAAAGTGTACCGACTTCAAAAATTATGCACTGAAAAGTGTGCTTCAGAAAGCAAATGCACAAGTCACTATAAAAAATACCCAAATCGCTTCAAGTGAGCCTATAAAATTTGAAGAGTTCTCGATTTCTCCAGGATCCCATCATCAGATCCTGACCTGATGACCATAGGACTACCGGGAAAGTATACCTTTCAAACAAAAAAAAAATTAAATCGGTCCAGGCGTCTTCAAGTTATCAAAGGAAAAAACAAAAGTTTCAAACGAAATTGAAAACCTCGTCCTCCTTTTTTTGAAGTCGGTTAAAAATGATTTTGAAAAGCAAGCGTATTAATAAATAACGTAAGTATTGAATAGAGATATTAAATTGTTGTAAACCACGTAAATTTATATTTCAAAGTATCCCCATGTCGTTGTTTTAAATAATAAATTTTGAGGTTTGTTGAGGACATGTTATCCACAAATCACCTCTCTGTTACTCGAAGTAAAGGCTGAAAGGCCGTTCGAGAGGGCGGGTTTGATGAGAGGTTTTGAAATTAATATGCTTGTGTGGGGTTAGGCTTACAACTGTTGCGAATATAGACTAATAGATTATTTTAGAATAGGAACAGTGTCTGATTATGTTATTATAAATTTTTACTATGACGGCCTGTATTAGCAGAAAATTTTACGTGCCCTTCCAAGCACTAGAAATTACATCGTCAGTTCCGGGTTCAGCGGACGAAATACCGGGACTTGACCCAAAATTATGAATTTGTGGCATTTGGCGTTGAAACTTTGGAAGTAACTCGGATCTGAAGCTCAAGATTTTCTCCAAGAGATTGGAATACGAGTGCTCCTAGAATGTGGTGACTCCAGATGCCATAGTTATTTAAAACAAAAAATCAGCATTGCCATTCAACGAGACAATGCGCTGCAAGTGTATTAGGTACACTGCCAAGTGGCGTCCCACTTATGGACTTTTTTTACCTAGTTTAGAGTTTTTAGTTTTAGTTTAAATTTTATTTTAATTTTTGTTAAATATTGTCATTTATTAACTTAAACAATTTATATCAATAAATAAATATACGAAAATTAACAAAAATATTCCAAATTAACCCGGCTTCGCTGGGTACATAATTTACATGTAGGTATATACATTCGCCATGAAAACTCGGGGCTAACTTTTTCCCGACGTCACTTATACTGTCAATGCTCGGCTCCTAAACATGATAGGACCATGTTTAATACTTTTAAACCTTCTCGATGAAATCTCGGATTTTATTGCTGTTTTCACTCTTAGATAGCAACCTATCTAATAGTGAAAACAGCAATAAAATCCGTTTAGTAATTTTTACCTGAAAAATAGACAGACAGACAGAGTTAGTTTTTTTTTTTTTTTTTTTATTATTCAAGGGTTACAGCTTCCGGGAACCGTTGCCGGCCCCAGGGTGCCCAGTGGTAGACTGTGGCTTATTTTTTTTGAGGCTATACCTCCAGCTCTGTTGAGGTATGTAGGTGGAAAAGCCTCTTTGTACGGTTTTTCGGATAATATACACAGATTTTTTATTATAAAAAACCCATTTTCAGTTGCGAGTCGACGTCATCCACTCAACCACCGATTATATGTAGGTAGTGATTTTATTTCAACGCTTATTCCAATACTTCTTCGTCTTCTTTTATTATAGCTCCACAAATGTTCATCGGTGATTTGCCAATATCAAGTATAGCCTTTATAGTGTTAATAGCCGATTAATCGGTATTTAAGATAATCCCGCCGACCGCGATATGTCTTTTTAGTCATTGATTAATAACAATTCAACATCACGCCATGACTAAAACGCGAGCGTACGCCGCCTTGACCGGATGTAGAACCCTATTCCAATACTGTGATGGCGTCAGAGCTGGCAGCTCATTTCACTTCCGTCATTACGTCGGGGAAACAAATTGAATAAAGGTTCGTGGTCAACTCTGGCACTCTATCTTAACTGATCCCATTCTACAAATGACCAACGAATGTGTGAGGGACCATGATTTCCACCCAGTCCGTTTCACCCTTATTGTATGCAATTCTGTAAACTGAGTGCGCTATTAACTTTTTGTGGAAAGTGTCATTTGGTTTTCTCGTTGAGAATTTCTGACCAAATAGGTAAATAATCACGGTTTTGTATACTGTGGCGTGGACAGAGACAATTTTGTTTATTTTTTATCAGTTTGGTATTGAGGCTCCATAAGGTAGGTTGTTCATTTAATATAAATGTTGTGTGAAATTTTATAATAGATTTCAACCAATGGTATAAGATTTTTTTATTAAAAATGAGTTATGTCCAAGGTATATTAAACAATAGATCATTATTTGAAAGATGGAAAAGCTTGGGACTAATTTGTTATATAAACATAATTTAAATTATTTGATTTGATTATCACACTAGATAGGTACGTATTTTTCAAAGCAATTTATAGCCTACTTGACAACTTTCTTGACAATTGGCTTTTTGACTCGTGTATGTTTGACATGACATACATTTATTATGACTAGGCCATTAATAGAACTTGTATAATTCCCGGCAATTAACTTGAATATATGTCATCTACTGCGCAGTACAAATACCTATTTATTTTAAGATTTTGTACTGCGCAGTAAGTGACAGATGTTCAAGTTAATTGCCTGTACTATATGCTGCATTCTTTTGTTACAAAATGAAAGTATTAGTTTGATTCGGTGGTGGCTGTCGGCCATCTTATATCTGTCAAAAAAATGGCAAATCTCAATTAATCCTAGAAAAATGAGTTTATTTATAAATACATTATAAACATTTTCACCTCAAATTGATGATAGTTTTTATTTTAAACTAGCATTCCGCCCCGGCTTCGCCCGTGGATATTTACGAACAAAATAAAATATACCCTATACCTTCCCTACCCCTACCCCTACCCCTACCCCTACCCCTACCCCTACCCCTACCCCTACCCCTACCCCTACCCCTACCCCTACCGCTACCCCTACCCCCTACCCCTACCCCTACCCCCTACCCCTACCCTATCGGTTCAGCTGCTCGTACCCGTACCCGTACCCGTACCCGTACCCGTACCCGTACCCGTACCCGTACCCGTACCCGTACCCGTACCCGTACCCGTACCCGTACCCGTACCCGTACCCGTACCCGTACCCCTACCCCTACACCTACCCCTACCCCTACCCCTATCCCTACCCCTACCCATACCCCTACCCCTACCCCCACCCCTACCCCCTACCCCTACCCCTACCCCCTACCCCTACCCTATCGGTTCAGCTGCTCTCGGACAAATTCAGCGATTCATTTTTTCCGGGACATTTTTTTTTATTCTCTGCGTAAGAACCGTCCTCGTACCTACTTCAAGGAATATTCTAAAAAAGAATAAGCGAAATCGGTTCAGCTGCTCTCGAGATATGCGCTAAGCAACAAATTCAGCGATTCATTTTTAAGCTTTCTAAATAGCCATAGTTTATTAAAAGCAATAGTATTTAATAGTATTTGTTTTAAAAACTACGCCTATTTAAAACTCAAAATAATAAAAATATAGCTTAATCCCATTTAAAATAATAACTATCAGCATTGTGAAAAAATGTTTTATAAATATAGTCATTTTTCTAGGATTAATTGAGATTTGCCATTATTTTTGACAGAAGTAATTTTTTTTAATAGTTCCACAAAGTTCAACCCAGTTTTGCCAAAGACTTTGTTCTATTACGTCATCTCCGTCATGTGGTGTTTCCCTCATCTCTCCCTGCGATACCTATAACTCTTGAATGCTTAATTATAGCCAAAATCAGTAAGAAATCGTATCTAAGTAGATCTATAACACGTACAAGCATTATCTAAAGGCAATTTAGATTTGATTAACTTGGGAGGTTTTCTCTGATTAGGAGTAGTTTTGTCCATTACCTTAGGTTGATTTAGAATTAAGTGGCGTTGGTCTATCCGGCTGTACTATCAAGATCGGACAGATCGGATTAACGTCACGTAGTCAGTTCAGTCTACTGTGTCGATATAAAGAACTTTCCTCTTGTAAATCGTGGTTTTTGGGTCAACTTAAAAACGGCCTTACTCATTCTAAATGTAAATGAAAAATGTATAATTTTATATTTTTTCAGAAATTTATTGAATATTTTTGTTTCTTATGCGGTAGTTTTTTATAATATTTTTAGATTGGAAAACCAATGAGTTAAGAAATGGGGCAAAATGTCGTCTGCAAAACTTTGAAAATTTATTATAAAAAATTACTGCATAGTAATAAAAAATAATCAAACTATTAGGTAGGTATACCTTAAAATAGATCTTTGAAAAAAAATAATTAAAAACTTATATTCGTTTTTACTTTAGATACATTATCATGTCGAAATGACGTGCTGTTTAAAGTAGGTAGGTATGTATAAGGAAGTCTGATACATATTAAAATAATAACTATTCTATTCTATTTTTTTTTTTTCAAAATGGCTCCATCAGGGTTTTGATGATTCCGCCAATGTCAAGTATTATAGACGTCACAGTAACAATAAGCCGATAATCGGTAGGTAGAATGCTCCCACCAGCCGTGATATGTCCTATTAATCACTGACTAATCACAAACATCACAGCACGGGCGGGATTAAACTGGATTCCCCAACACGTCTTCGCGGCGCGTGTGCTTTCCACCAAGGCATGTCGTGGAATCTAAAATAATATCTACATATTTTCTTATTTTGACACCTCATGTCAAGAATTAAGTTTTTAAAATAAATCTGATAAATTACTATATTTATGACAAAATATTTCATATCACTCTTATTAAATCTAAAATCAACGCACAGCCTAATCCACTGAGCATATAAATATGAAAATTGGAAGATTTTTCGAAAATTTCGGTCAAACCCTGTAAGGGTTGTATTCCTAGTAAAACGCGTACGAAGTCGCGGGCAACGGGATTAATATATTTACGGTCATGCACTGTTTAGTTTCGTTTAATATTGAAGCATAATGTTCTGACTTCTTAACCAAGTTAAGTGCACCATTATTTTAGAAAATTTAGGAAAAGACCAGGAAGACTAAGTCTCCTTCTTTTAGCCGATGGTGTTTGTGAGGCTATACCTATAATAAAATTGTTGTTCTGATTATTATATCTTACAGCCCGTTCTCGATCTCTATTCGGATCTGCTTTCACGGATCAGGTATTCCTTGTTTCATGCGTTAAGGTGCCCACTCATTCGTCCAATCGCAGCTGGCGCGCTGCCATACTGTCCACCGAAATCTATCGGTCAGCTATCAGTTAAGTATCATAATCGATGTCACTATACCACATGACGACAATCTTGTGAAATGTGAAGTAGGCGGTCATTGTACCGATAGTCGTGACTGTCAATGGTCTGTTTGCCAAGAGTTTTGACCGTCATCTTACGAGCCTTGAGATTGGCGGTTGGGTCAAGGGTCAGATCCAGAAGGCAGTACTCCTCAGCACGGCCCGTATTGTGAGGAAGTTCCTCTCTATGCAGCCCTAACCACCGGTAGTTTGGGTATTTACCTCGCTGCCGGGGGGATATACATTTTTGTTTTTTTTTACCTAAATATGTAAAAATGTAAATGAAAGAAATTAAGTGAAATAAAGAACAAAATAACCCACAATATAAACGCGCCACAAGGCGGTAACAAGTCAGTCACGCTCAAGTAACACATTCCAAATCATCCGTCTCTATCTTGAGTATCGTAGTTCGAAGCTGCACCCTTTGTCTATCTCCTGAACGAACATGGAACATGCAAATACATCAACTGCAATCAGATACCTTCTTTCATTCCGTCGCAACCACTTCTTACAGAAGGATGAGCTTGCTTTTCAATCATTTTACTAAAATGATTTTAGTTTTATTTGAATAAAATTTTATGATGAACTCCTAACTAAATAATAATCCATGGTCACCCTACCTCCTACTACAGTATAACATTAACCGTACCATGCAGCGCTACTATAATACCTACGACGTACGTGTCACATCTCCTTTTCGTTGTTGACGATGAAATTCTGGATGTGCGGTTATTCCCTCGTTCTACGTCACATGTTATAACATAACGTCATATCCAATTATATTACTTTTAACGAAAAGATTCGTGATAGCGATGACGGTTTTATGTCTTTGGTTTTCTTGGTTTTTGGGGTTTTGTGTCGTATAGCTTTTAATTAAGAGCTCTCTTGGTCGCGTAACCAACTAAAAAACGTACGTGTTCGAAAATTTTGCATCCCTTTCACCCAATATCCGAGCGAAAGAAATAAATAGAGAAAGAAAATTTTCAAACAAAATCGGTACAATAAATTCAATCAATTCAGCAATTCAAGTATTGTACAGAAAATATTAGAAATAGCAAGTTCTATTTAATGAATCCATAAAGTATGTTAAATTATTTTTACTCGATATGTAAAAAAATATACATTAGTAAATAATAATATATAAGAGAACTCGAGTCGAAAATCGGTTAAGACTATGCGTGAAGTTGATGATTTTCAGGGCTTCATGAAACCTAAGTGTAGCTGATATTTACATATTTTTTACATATTGAATATAGACAATTTCATATACCTACCTACTTCAAGGATCCATTAACTAGAACTGGCTATTTTTAAGAGTTCGTTCGTTAAAATGATGTCAAACAAACAAGCTGTTTGTATTTTGGAAGCTACCTGTGATATCCTGTGCTGAGCTAAGCTAAGTTTCTCAAGCTATACAAACAATTTGGAGTCGAGCTTTATTATTGATCTTATTGAGAGGAAATTAAGCGTCAGGAGTAGAATTGTGTAAACAAACATTCAAGTTGTTGAAAATACAATTATATAATTATTATAATTAGGTACGTATACATCGGCCAAATTTAATATCACGAAAGTTCTAATTAACTTACGCTGATTAATCTACTAAGTTAAGAGTATCGTTTAGTCACAGAGTTCCGGCGCTGTGCGTTTTTCAAATATGTGCTATCTCCTTAGTCACCCCGCGTTCACTTACACGTGTGCGATAGAGAGAGTTGCAGGCAATTATGCGCAAAATAGGTGTTTTAGTGTTAACGTTTTTCTATACCTAAACGTTAACGAAATTATTTGATTTTAGTCTCTATCGTTTTGTTACATCATAAACTAAGTCGGCTCGTTTTGATTTTTTCAAAATTTTGTTTAGTTTCATAATTATAACGAGATAAGTTTTAGTTAAAAAAAACTGTTTTTGAGGATTAATTATTTCTCATTTTATAAGCAATATGAAAAAAACAAAAACGAGTCGACCTAGTTTTTACTTGTATCTATAACATATAAAAAACAGCAAGAACGGATTATGTTTAATGGGGTAGAAACGTTAACGCATTTTGTATGAAATTTTTTAGCTAAACAATAGACAAGAACTGTGAATGGCTCGTGTTTGACACATTTCAATTTGTTTGTACTTTCATCAGAACACAGGTATTTGGAGGGCCGGAGAGTGATGTAGACTACTTTTATGTCCAATTTTAAAATATGCACGGGGGAAGCCGGGGAAGAATGTAGTATCTAACATTCTACATTTTATTAGATTATCTCATATCAGACGATCATGCTGTGTTTTAATATGTATAGCAAAGCACACTATGAAAAGAGAATTAGTAGCAGAACATTAGGGATAATGATATTTTTTTGTGAATACTTTTAAATTATAGCTATACCTAATAAAACATTAAGAAAATTGTTTTAATTTTTTTTAATTGGCGCTAAAACGTTCTGTTCGCGATTATGACGTCACACCTAGGTAACGAACAAAATGATGGTCATAGATTAAATAAAATAACAAGAAAATAATTAACTTATTGACTGATTGACAGACAGTTATTATAATATGGTTAGTAGTATGTGGTTATTTATTTGATATTTACTTAGAAGTGACGTCACTTACCGTTTGTGGTCACGTGACCGGAAGAATGAATTAAAGCTTTTTCATTTAGATACTAGCGGACTCGGCAGACGTTGTCCTGCCCAAACGTTGGCTTGCCTGCTATTTACTTTCCTTCGTCCGTGGAAAACAACTACTCCTACCCCTACCTCTACCCCTACCCCTACCCCTACCCCTACCCCTACCCCTACCCCTACCCCTACCTCTACCCCTACCCCTACCCCTACCCCTACCCCTACCCCTACCCCTACCCATACCCCTACCCCTACCCCTACCCCTACCCCTACCCCTACCCCTACCCTATCCCTACCCCTACCCCTACCCCTACCCCTACCCCTACTCCAACCACTACTATCATATGTCCTTCTCCTGGCTCTAAACTACCTCCCTGCCAATTTTCAGCTAAATCGGTTCAGCCGTTCTTGAGTTATAAATAACCTAACTAACCTACCTGGCCTACCGACTCTGGAATTAACACATTTCCGTGGTAGAAAGTATAATACAGCGCCATCTATTGACGTTTGAAAATACATTTTCAGTTAAATCGGTTCAGCCGTTTTCATGTTATGTCGTGACAACGGAAAACGGGTTTCATTTTTATATATATAGAAGATGAACTTTATTGAATAGCAATAAGGTTCAAAATTGACTCTGTTATTATGGGAAAAAGAAAAGGGCTGTTTTTAGGGGTTTTTCGGCAATTATTCGAATTGTCTCACCTTTAAAACCTTCCCTGGATATCTAGGAATATTTTAAGACTAAAATCAGCCAAATCGGTTCAGCCGTTTTCATGTTATGTCGTGACAACGGAAAACGGGTTTCATTTTTATATATATAGATTAAAAAAGATATATTTATTAAACAAATAAATAAACATTTGATGATTCGTTTGGCTTTGTAATTGAACACGAACCATTGGTTACGTAGAAAGAATCATTAACTGAAATTATAATTTTGAGACCTTCTATCTTGAAACTGAAAGGTTCTGCCTATTAAGTACTTAATTTTGCGGTCCATGAAATAAGTAGGTAGCTTACTTAACTAAATTTATTCCTGAATCACGAAATACATAAATCTCATTGTAACCTAATGATGCATGTCTGAGTTCTGACCCACCCCTGACTTCGCAGAAAAATAAAATTTCCCGGAAGAATGAAATGGTTTTCCGGGATTAAACGTAGCCTATGTCACTGTCCGGTCGTCCAGCTACCTGCGCTCAAAAAATCATGTCGATCCGTTACTTCGTTTTGACATGAGCGAAGGACAAACAAATTTTCGCGTTACAATATTAGTAAAGATAACACTTTAATTTCTTGTGCATTTAATGAACTTGTGGTCACCATAATATATATTAATCAGAACTGCAAATGATAAGTTTCACAAACAAGCCCTATATTTTTCACGACACGCCCGTCAGATGTCAAACATCGAAATTAACGCGTCAAGTATCATCATCATCATCATCATCATCATCATCATCATCATCATCATCATCATCATCATCATCATCAACCTTTTAAGATCCACTGCTAGATCATGATCACCATTTTAGTGGTGCTCATTGAGAGGAATTGCCATAGTCACCACGCTTGGCAGGCGGGTTGGTGACCGGCTTTACGTGCCCTCCGGAGCACGAGGTGTCAATTTAAGCACATATTCTTAAAGAAAATTGGTGCTTAGCATTTTGGCAGGGGGTAGGATTCGAACCCGGGACCTCCGTTTCAAGTCCACCGTCCTACCAATTAGGCTATCGCGCTATGTACACACGGCATAGGATTACCCCCATGGCGCGCCAATAAATGTTATCACATCAAAAGAAGTGGTTGCGCCCGCTTTTCTTACCTTCCGAAGCTCGAGGATTGAATCCTGGTCTTCCGGTTTCTAGTCCAACTTTCTAACCATAATATAATTAATCATCTGAAGTTGATCGTCCACTTTATAAGAAACCATGATTGTCAGTTTCTTGAGTGTTAATTATTAACGGAAAATTAAGTTCGTCTTATTGAGGTCACATAAAAGTTAGGACTTGCGATTACAAAGAATACTGGCAACTTTTATGGGCCTGTCTTTCGTTTGTCGCATCACATGTAACAGGATCCATAAAAGAAAATGGATGAGGTGTTCTTTATTTTCCGGTACTTACAGATAAATAATTAATAATTCGAGATGAGCCATTTATTAATCTATCTATCATCACGCCCTTTATCCCAAGAGGGGTAGACAGAGAATCGAATGCTATTTGCTACGATTCTTATAGTTACCTCTTTCGCTTTTATATATTAATCATACCTTTTATACATGCTCGTCGATTGCAAGTACATTTAATATTATCTAGTTCGTTCTCTGAAAGTATTTCCTTTAACTTCTGCCATATAAACCTTTTTAGTCAATCTTTCATCCTTCATTCTTTCAACGTGTCTTACGTGTCCAAACCAGCGTAAACCACTTTTCTTAATTTTAGTCACAACATCATCTTTTACTCCGCATTCTTCTCTTGCATTTATATTACGTTCAAATTTCGAAAATTTTCTTTAATATAATTTTATATATTTGTATTCCCTATAACGAGTTCTTTTATTTGATATGTCACATGATGCACTTGAAATATATTTATTTTTAACGTTTTAATTTTTTTTCCCAAAGTTAACCTCCAAAATCGAAATTCAAATATCTACGTTGTATGTCCATGATTGGGTTAAGAAATATATACCAATATTTATGTACCAAGTTTCAACATTTTTCATCCAGTACATTCGGAGAAAATACGCTGTAACAGACGGACAGTTTTTTCATCGGATATATTCGGAACCCTGTCAAAAGGCCCTTCGTCAACTAAAATTCATGAAAAATATTGCAACCACCTGAAGTAATCACAATAACAAGCACAGTTGCATTTGTACCTCCTTGTATTGAGAGTTTGAGCGTTCCACATGCGCCATATCCCGCAGCGTCCGCGGTACGAACATTACAAGGCAATTTTGTTTACAACCCTCATAAACGAATGTCTTTTTTATAACTCACCCCACTACCTACCCCCAAAACGTAGAGTCACTGTCTGACCGACAAATCAAGACAAGTTTTAATTTAGTAAATTGGAATTCCGTTCTGTCCTTTTATTAGAGTCCCTTTGTACTGAATTTTGGGTCTAATTAATCACAATGCTGGAATCTTTATGTATATTGCTTCCATACATATACATACATACATATACCTTGAACTCCTTCTGTTTGGAAAATACTTTATAACGTAAGCTAGCGATACAGTCGGTTTCACTTGGCTACAATAAGCAATACACTGAAAAAAAAGTTGTGTGTCGGTGGCCGAGTGGTTAAGGCGTCTGGTATTAACTAGGCAGACCCCGAGTTCGATCCCGGATCCCGGCCATGTATCTACCAATGGGTTTTTTAATTAAAAACTTATGTATATAATCCGACAAACCACACTTATTCCATCTAAATATATCTCAACAGAACTAGCCACTCGTTAGATATACCCTCACAAATACCATCGGCTAAACGAGGGAGACTAGGTCTTCCGCTGGGTACCCTGGAACCCGTAACACGGTTTCGGGAGCTGTAAGACAACCCGTGAAGAAAGAAAAAAAAAGAGAAAAAAAAAATTAGAAAATGTCAAAATTTATAAATTTGTATTTACATGTTTTATTGCATATTTTAATAAATTATTACATGGCAGCCCACATTGCCTTCTATTTTCTAGTTGGGAGCAGGTGAAATGAGTTAAAATATGGGTTTACAACTACATATTTGAATACCTATATAGAAACATATATTATATGCTAGGTACTACGATTTTTTTTATACTTGCATCATTTTTTTTTCATAATTATTTCCTAGATCATTTTGGTTGTATCCCTGGCGGATTAGACAGCATACGCCATGAAAATGCGCTGAGGCTAACTTTTCCTTCAACTTGATTCACTAATACTGTTATAGCTCAGCTCCGAAACATGATAGGTGCATGTTTTATACTCGTAAACTTTCCTCGTGAAAACCACAATAAAATGCATTTAGTAGTTTTTGAGTGAAAAGAGCACAGACAGACAGACGCGGCGGTGGACTTTCTTTATAATATGCAGTGATGATGATGATGATGATGGATGATGATTGACGATATATAAATTACTTTTCTGTTGTTGATTTAAAAATTCTCATTTCACCAATTTTAATCATTTTGATACATGTGGTAAATAACTGAATCAGACAACCCAAAGATAACCAAACTCGAAATAATTAAGGCGAATTTAGGCTTGAAATTAAGAAGGACTTTCATCTTATATAGGTACTTAACTAAAAGCAAGTAGAAAGTTTTAAATTGTTTTACTTTTAATAACTAGTACTTTTTAAAACTATCCTCTAACTTTTTCATTACTGTATCTTAGAACTTATAGTCAAGGAGCATGTGCTTGATTTTATAGAAAGGTAACGAATCCGTCTGCTCTCATGATTGTGATGCAGGGATGTATTGTTTTTTGGATTATAGCTGTAATATTTATTATACCTTTGAATTTTCATTAAATTTCAATTTTAAATTCCCTCAAATTGTCACAGATTAGATAAAACAACTTTATAAATTTACAATATGTAAAGATTTATATAAACTTTTTATTTCTTTTCCCCCAGGTACAAGAATCAAGATGAGAGGCAGTGTATGTGTTAATCGAATACCTGCCATGATGGATGATCGACAACAATGGATATGCATTAATCAGTGATTTAACCTACCATTATGGATCAACCGATGAATAGCGTCAAGTCTGCAATATGGCTATCTCTTCTGCATGGATTCCTCGTTGTTATGGGTAAGTTTAAATTCGGTCTGTAAAATTTAACTTTTAAAATGTATTGATCGATGGAAATATTAAAAGTGCACACAATCGTGGAGCATGTATGAAAGGTATGATGAATATATAAGAAGCGAAAGAGGTATGTCAGGATCGTAACAAATGGCATTCGATTGTAGCAGAGCTTACCCCTCTTGGGATAAAAGGCGTGATGATACATATATAGATAGATCGATAGATATAAATATAAAAAACATACCAAGTTTTTACTTTCCAGATCGAATTGTCTTATGTACCTACAATCAATGACATAATAACAATTATTTTATTTAAAGAGTCAGATTCAATTGATAGGAAAATATAAGACCAAGTATCTGTCTTTCAAAATTACTTGAAAATTAACTTATACCTAATTTATTTTATTGCAAATGAAAGACACGCACATCCTCACAGCCAGAACCGCCATTAACAATGTCCACTTTTTGGCAGTTGTCCATATTAAACAGAATAGGTGGCAAACATTCGACTTCTCGTGCTTCGGAGGGCAAGTAGAGCAGCACACGTACTTCTTCTGAAAATAAGTTGGATAGCTCTAGGCGTACCATCAGACAACTATCTCTGGTTATGCTAAAATGTATAATAGTCGTACTGATGTAATGATTATTACTTTTGTCGTAACTACGATAGGTATAGTAATGTCCTTTATAGTCGTATACATACATATTACAAAAGCTAATCTGGTGAACATATTGGCTTTGACAAGGTACACAAATTTATAATATTATGTAATTAATTAATAATGTAACAATCTATTATTTACCTCGACACAAGCGAATTAGTCAATTAATTTGTATTGAGTTTCCTCTAGTTTCAATAAATTGGTAATTTAATATAATTTTAGAGCTATATAGATTCCGCAACCGCACCGCATGTTTGATAGAGCCCAAAGCTTGACAAAGCGTCAACTGTATTTGAACACCGTTTGATGGAATGTCAAATGTGGTTTGAGTTAAACTATTTTTGTATAGAACACGCCTTTAAAAATCGCATCAAACATTCTAATTTAATAATTTGAATTTTTTTTTATAATTTGAACTGTTTGGCTAAAACACAAAATTTGCTCTTCTGAGTCAAACTGTTTGATTGTCTCCAGTGGGGGTTAGCATCCATACTAATATTATAAATGCGAATGTCATTCTGTCTGTTTCGCTGTCACAGCTAAACCACTGATTTTTCATAAAATTTTGGCCATGTTGGACCTATTTCAGATTTAGGGCCATACCATGAACATAACAAATATTTTAAGGCCGAATTAAGAGCTAAATCGTTAATCTATTCGACTGAACGATTTTAAATCGAATTTAATGTTCGTAGTAGGTACAGCTTTTCGAAATATTATAATTGTATGTAATTTAATCGCTATATTTTCATTTAAATTAGCAAATAATAGAATTTCAGCAAATATCCTATTCAGAACCGTGTCAAAATATATATCAAAAAGGTGTTTTTTTTTAATATTACTATAGTTCCATCTATATGCATGCCTACAATTTGAGATAATTTTCAAAACAAAGCGTAGCTTCATTAATAATTCGTAATTTAATCAGAATTTTCATTTTTCACTTATCTCTAGCGACAACTTTGACGAGTTTTAAAGCCGAATTTCATTAAAATTTATTAATTATTAACCGTACATTCGGTTGACAATTTATAGTTTATAGATACAAATTAACTATATTCAAGGGAATTAGTAAATTATCGTGCGATGTAACCTTGCACCTAGGGGCAATTAAATATTATTTTTATATTTTAGTAATACATTACTTACCTACTTTTAATTTTTAAATAGCAAGTGTCATATAGGTAACTTTTTCAATTTATATTGTTTTAATTGTTATTAACCGTACATTTGGTTGTCAATTTTAGTTTTTAAATACAAATTGACTTATATTCAAGGGATTTAGTAAATTATACACAATTTTTGTACGAAACTTTTTTTAATACAAAGCCTATTTTTTTTTAAACGAAATATTTTTCACCAACTTTGGCCGCCATTTTCTATAAGACCCGTCCCCCCCTCCCTAATGTCAGTTGTTTTAAAAATATTGCAATGAATTTCCGATTTTTTACATTTCTTGGTTACGGAAAATGTACAATTGTACATATAGCGCTCAAAATAGACAGACTGGTCTATTACTTTTAATTTTTAAATTGCAAGTATCATATAGGTTTATTTTAAAATCATGCGTCTATATAAGGTTACGTTATTTGAAACAAGAATATATCTTGTTTAGGTAAATGTAGAAAGAGAGAGTAAATTTCAAACCACAGCCTGTCCCGTGTAAAGAAGTCAGAATGTGACAAGCTATATTTAATTTTACACTCAAGTGTTCAATATTTTTCACACTAAAATACTGTGTGGATTCGCAGGTACCTATTTCTGTGTAGTGTTTAAAAAAGCGCATCTTATTTTGATCTGAAAGAAGGCGTGAAGTGTATCATTCTTAGTTATAACTACAGTTTATATCACTCATTTTATATACTTTCTATATTTATTTAAGAATACATATAAGTTCGAAATGAAACGAAGTTAATTCGAAGTCTAAGTATCTATACTATACTTCCTGAAAATTTCATGAAAATCCATTGTGCAGTTTCGGAGCAAATTCTGAAATGTGTATTTAAAATCCATTGGATATCTAAAATTATATTAGCTACTAAGTATTTATTTTATTATTTGTTAGCTGTTAGTAATGTTGGATTTATTTGTTAAATTGGATTTATTCATGGACCTAAATGAAAGTCAGAAATTAAGCTTCTGATTTTCAATATTATGGCGGACGATACTTTTATATTACTATAATAGCTGATTGCAATATTGCTGATAAGGAATACAATAATTCACCCCCTTAGAGTGGGTTTGCTCAAGTGCGAACAATAAGATGCAAAAATATGTTTTCAAATCGGTCCAGAATTTTTTGAGTCTATAGAATACGATCAATCTTCGCTCGGTGTAACAATTAGATATATACAAAATATATAATATAAAATATAGTTTATCAGTGATAATATAGCATTCTTCTGGTGAAATAATTTGTAAAATCGGTCCAGTAGTTTTTGAGTTTATTCATTACAAACAAATATAGAAATATTTTCTCTTTATAATATTAATATAGATTTAAAAAGGAAAAAGTTTAAATAACCCATCATTCAAATAAAGAAAACTGTCATAACGTTTGTCGTATACTAATTACATGCTGCAGCTATATGTAAATTACGCGATAACTATATTTCTTGGGTTCAAATTAAAATTGCTCTCTAAAGAAAGAAATAAAAATTTCAAAATAATTTACGCATAGGTATCTACTTACCTAAGTTTTACAAAGCCCTGCAAGTCCTAAATTTTTCGCGTATTTATTTACCGAGTTTGCAACTTTAATTTTTGAATGTACAATTTCGTTTAGGTATTTCATAGATAATTTCATATAGGTATTTTAAGAAAACATTAACTACAATTTGCTTTTTTTAAAAGTATTTGTATAATACTTATACAGCCGAAGTCCGTTTCGTGTATTATCGCAAGACACGTTTTGTTGAGAAATTGTACTTTCTCGTGTTTCTGGTACGTGAATCTCGCTTACATATTTCTAAAGAGATTTGGACAATATAAGTTGAGTTAGTTGCGCTGTGATGCGTTGCCTTAAATGCGGTTCGTCAGCCTCTATTTTCATCGGGGGTTAATAAATTAAACAATAAAAGTTATAATAAGAAAATCACACCGGACAATTGAATAATTTACAGCCATGAGAAAACTATTTGTAAACCTATTTTTAACAGGGAAGAGCTATTTAAATGTACAGAAAAGTACAGTATAATAAGAAACGAGTCTCATTTCAAAAGTTAATATTCTCCAACAGTCGTTTTGCTAAAGAGACAAAAGATACACTTATTTGAATGCCACGATTCTGCTCTCAACAATTCACCCCAAGTCATTCACGTTTTCTTGCTATTTGGGTGAAGCGAACCGTGACAAAATAAATAAGTATACATAAAACATACAATCTCTCTTTATATAGTTGATTTACGAGAAAACATCATTTTGTTGAGAGATATTTGGCGGTTGTGCCAAAATGTGTGTGTTTAATGCGAGTGTTATGTACTAGGGGTCCGCCCTGGCTTCGGACGTGGAGCCCATTGCTATTGTGGTCTTGAGTTCATGTGAAAATTCCATAGAATAATTGCCTTATAAAAAAAAGTGTACCGACTTCAAAAATTATGCACCGAAAAGTGTGCTTTCCGAAAGCAAATGCACAAGTCACTATAAAAAAATACCCAAATCGCTTCAAGCAGAGACAATCGAATGCCATTTGCTACGATCCTGACATACCTCTTTCGCTTCTTTTATATTCATCATACATTTCATACTTGCTCGGCGATTGTGTGTACTTTTAATATTTCCATCGATCAATACATTTTTTATGTTCAATAAAAGTACACCTAGGTCATCCTCTGCCAGCATTTCCTTTCACTTCAGCCACACAACTTCATTCTTCTCTTTTCTCTCTTTTTTTTAACTTAAACGTAGAGTTATACTTGCATACATAAACTACCTTAGTTATTAAAATTTAAACAAAATTGATGTTACAGCCGGTTCTGGAACGGAGTCCACTTTGGATTCGACGACAGTTGACATAGCTTCGCGTCGCTTTAGAGCGGAATTTCTACAAGAATGGCCGAATGCAGCGAACGCTCCGTACTTTGATGCTGGCACCCCGAGCAATATTACTGGTCTTGTGGGACATCCAGTTAGACTGCTATGTCGTGTGAAAAATCTACAAAATAGAACTGTGAGTAATCTATTTTTATATATTTTTGATCAGTTATTTCGTGAAATAAGACGGAAGTGTGTAACCGGACGTAATAAAATTCAAATTCGAATTTCTTTTTTTATTTGGAACAAAATGTGCTCTTTCTATGTGTCATTTTGTAGAGATTATAATTTCGTGAAATGGGACGGAAATGCGTAACCGGAAATAAAGAAATTCAAATACGAACCGAATCTTTGAGAACCGATTTCAACAGACTTCAAAAAAAAAGTTGGAGGTTCTCAATTCGATTGTATATTTTTTAATTTATGTTCGAGCATAAGTTCGATTTTGATGGTTACTTTTTAATCAACAGAGAATTATTTCCACTTTTGTTTTGGTGAAAATTTCTCATGCAATTTTAGTCATACCTCGATGAAATTAATTATTTTTGTAATTATATGATGTTATTAATAGCAAAATCACTTAAAAATTCAAAATAAATTAACTTTATAAATAAGTATACCGACTACAAAATTAAATATTTCGTCGTTGTATTTGAAGACGGTTGGTTCCAAATTAGAAACTACCTAGCTCTAAATTTCACTAATTTAGACAATTAATTACAAACATAGATAAGATCTTCTTTAGAATCTTTTAATTTTAAAAATAATAAAAAAGCCTAATTTTGCACCAACCGACTTCAAATTCAACGACGAAATATTTAACTTTTTTTTTTTTTTTTTTTTTTTCTTCACGGGTTGCTTTACAGCTCCCGAAACCGTGTTACGGTTCCAGGGTACCCAGCGGAAGACCAAGTCTCCCTCGTTTAGCCGATGGTATTTGTGAGGCTATATCTAACGAGTGGCTAGTTCTGTTGAGATATATTTAGATGGAAAAGCCTCTAAGTGTGGTTTGTCGGATTATGTACATAAGTTTATTTAATATTTATATTTAACTTTTTCTTGCTTTCAGTGAACAATTATTGAAATATGTATACTTTTTGATTAATATTAGAATTTACACTGAAAATATTAAATAGGTTTAAAAGTTTATGGCTGACGAGTTTTAAAAGACGATAAATCTTATTGATAGGTTCTACAGGAAATAAGTATGACCACGGAACAGTGACTCGTCCTTGACCGATTTTTATTATTTCCCTTTTCTCTCAGAAACAACCAGATGCCAATTTTATTTCCTTTATTGTAAACCTCTAAGTTATTTATGGAAATCGTCAAATTTCTATAAATATAATTCCCAGAGACAAATGTACAAATTGTATCACAGATCACAAAGGAATTTTCTTCAGTTATGCGATCTTTCCTTTGATGCAAGTCCTTTTGTGACATAGAAAACGAAACCAATAATCGTTTATTATGTGGTGTTTTCATGACAAGACGAAAACTTAAAATCAAAAGCAAATTAACAGTTGTAATGGAAAATGAAGTTGTGATAACACACACCTTCCGGTGTGGCCAGAGACACTTGTAACAGTGTCCAGTTTTTGCCAGTTGTCACTGTGTGACGTGTGTGACTCACTGTAACTTATCTGTTATTTTTAGAAGAAGTGCGATCGCCGGCCGGCTTTACGTGCTCTCCGAAGCACAATATTATTCTTTAAAACAAAAAAAAAATAAAAAGAAATAAAGAAAAAAAAACAATTTTCAACCAATGTCCTTAGCATTTTTTTTTGCACCGAGTGGGAATTTAACCCGGTTCTTCAGGTTTATGTAAAACCTATGTACCTCTACAGAACACACAAGTCATGAATTTTTAGATTATCCGATTTATAGATCCAAGCACAGAACATTATGAAGAAAGTAGAAGTAGCATGCTAGCCTACTTATAAGAAAACGGCGTAACCAAATTATTAATAAGGCATTTTACAAAGTTTACCCATTGAAATTCGTTGCTCTTTATTTTTTTTATTCTTCTCTAGTGGAAAACAAATTCTTCCTCATTTATCCCATGTTTTTGTGAGCCTGTCTAACGAGTTCTGTTGAGGTGGGAGAGATGGAAAAGCCTCTAAGTGTGGTTTGTCGGATACATACGTATTACGTATCTCTATGTATGGATAAGAAGTTTAATGGACAAGATATGAGATAAGATACAAATTACTATTACCTACCTACTAAAGTTTAATTGGACCTGTCAATCATAACCCCCTTAGGATAGCTCGATTTCGTCCCCAAGCTCACTTTAGCCTCGGCTGTAATAGCGGTTGCTTGAAATATTCAATGATAGGTAACCTTAACTACTTGGTGAAGGAGCAATTAATACTATAACTACTAATTTCAGGATTCCGTAGCCTGCAAATTTGGAATGGATTATCTAAGATTTGCGAACAATTTTCACTATCCTTTTAATCTTCTCCATACCAAGTCTCCCTCTTCTAGCCGATGGTATTTTAAAGGCTATTCCTAACGAGTGGCCAGTTCTGTTGAGGTAAATTTTCACTTTTAGGAACTGAGGATTAACAGTATAAAGTAGCCCACATATACTGTTCCGGTATCTCACAGAAAATTTTCGGTCCGGCCGACGTATGATCGAGATTGCACATAGGCCACACATTAGCAATGTAAATCATACGATCTAGATCACCTGCAATTAACTCACCCACACAGACACACAAGATTCGATTAAACAAAGGCGTGTGGATGTGTGTGTGTGTGTGTGACAGATCGTTCCGGTCATCGAAATCAACCACAAATACAAACGGATGGTGGGCCGCGCGTACAAGAGTTGAATGAGTCTGTGGTCGAATTCGGTGGACCGTATGGCGGCGCGCCGGCGATTGGACGAATTGGGCTCGTCTGGAAAAAAGTTTTCATGGCGTATGCTGTCTAATGGGTCAGAGATATAACAAAATGATGTAGGAAAGAATTGTTTAAAATAAAACGATCTACAAAAGTCACTATTTATACACATAAGCCTATAATGGAAAACAAAACTCATAAACAATAAAGTCAGTTTCCAAAATAATACAGCTTAAATGGAAGAAAACATCTCATGTTTCCAGTCCCCGTGTATATTAATTAACCATAAATTTCGCAAACTTCGCACCAAGTAGCTAGCTACAGAAAATTCCAAGAAAGTGTTCGTAAAGCAACCAACTGAGAGCACTCTGGAGAAATCCCACAAACATAATCAAAGAAGCGTAACATTCCTGCATAAATTGTTTCGCAATCATTTTAGAAAAAGCAAAACTAAGGAGTAAAATATTCATCTTGACGATTATCTTAAGGAATAGCAATGTTTTAAAAGGGAAAGTGCTTAAGCAATCTACGTAATACAACATTTAATATTTATAAAAGCACTTTTAGTGAATTGTGAATGAGATTTTGAGGTTTCAAGAACTTACCCTAACTTCGGACATATCCATTCTAACCAAAATTTTAACCAACAACATAAAAATAAAGGTCTTATCTATATTAATAATTTCGTTTAGGGGTACGGTAGATTTGACTCAAACGCATACCAAATTGTTATGAAAAAATAATTTAATTAATTCAGGTTTAGGAACATATATCCAAAAATTCGTATAATCCCGTAATTTAAAAAAATAAGTCCAAATTAATGCTGTCAAAAGCAATTTTCAACGTGACAGTAACGTTTGTTTGAGTCATGTGGTTTGAGTCAAAGAAAAGTGTAGGCATTGGGTAACGTTTGTTTGAGCCATGAACTCCAAAGACAGGTCGTTTTATATAATTATCCAATTCATATAATTTCGTAAATAATCTTTGGCTTATTATAAGTGGATATATTCGAACAATATAAAATAGATTATGTCACACTGGGATATCGCAGCTTTGTATTAGTAAAAAAATTTTTAGAATCGGTTCTTTTTGAGTCAAACAAAAATACAAAAAGTCAAATTTTACCTCTTCAAAATATTACTTTAGATAAAATAAAGAATTACACCTATCGCTATCTATATTTTTTAAAAAGAACACCTCATGCGTTACTGAAAATTACCACATGTGTCCACATTCTACCACTTGTCTAGCAAGCCTAGGTTGCTGCAGATAATGAACCAAGATGTATCTGTTATTTGTATTAATAAATTCGAACGCAGACTTTACGTGCCTTTCGAAGCACATACCTATGATTATTGGTACAGTTATTCAACAACATTTATTCGTAAGACGCATTATATACAGCGTGTTCTATCTATCCAATCCGGTCCATGCAAGAAAAATTACATGGGATTCATTGTGAGACCCTTGGCTGTCGGCCATCTTATATCTGTCAAATATATGGCAAATCTCAATTAATCCTAGAAGAATGTGTTTATTTATACAAAATTTTTTAATTTATATTGTTGATAGTTATTATTTTAAATTGGATTAAGCCATATTTTCATTATTTAATAATTTCATTATAGCTAGTTTTTAAAATGCATATCAATGCTTGTACTACCCTAAGTAATCAAAATATGACTTAATCCAATTCAAAATAATAACTATCAAAATTTGTATTGTATAAATAAACTCATTTTGCCATACTTTTGACAGAATTAAGATGGCCAACTGTTTTTTGTGTTCTCAAACTTTCGTCCTGGATACAGTTAGTTTTTAGAGTAACCTACAGTTTGGGAAACTTGCATTACTTACTATATTTTTTGTTAAAGCTGAAACTTTAACAAAGCAAGTTTAGAAATATTTAATTATATCCCTGTTTCTATATGATTCCCACAGTCAAAAATCAAAAACTTATCATAAATTTTATAAAAAACTCAAAAACAGGTAGGTACACATCCAAGGTGTACAAGATCCAAAATCACATAACATGCTTCGCCAAACATTGCCATTTCCAAATTGCCTCGAACAGGAAACCAAATCTCATCACTCGTTCGGTTTCACGATCGTGTTCATACTTTGAAAGCAAACGTAGCATTAACGACTAGCAGCAAACATCATCTGCTTACTTGGAAGGTAATAATATCGTTGGAAATTGTGAAGCTTAGTTTGCAGCAAATTGGTTTTATATTCAGCTATTTTATTTCGGAAACTATATTCCTGTCTTCCATTCACACACATGTTCTAGATTTTCTTTGTATCTTGAACAGGGTGTCACATTGAGAACGGCCATATAAAATATATAAAACTCTGAATCTATAAGAAATAGAGAAATATGTTCTAAGGAACTATGTCGTCGATTTTAAAGATAAGAAAAACTGCATTCATACTTTTTCAAAATAACACATACACGACTCGGGAATCGAACCCGATCACTTTCCCAAAACAAACTTATGTTTATTCAAAATTCAAAATATATTTATTGTTTCACATAGTAGGTACTGCACCTATATTCCGGTGTTAGTTTGAAATTGCGTCCCCTATGTGCTGCCTAAAATAATAATATCTATACATTTACCAAATTTACGGTGCGTCGGTGGCCGAGTGGATAAGACGTCTGGTGTTAACTAGACAGACCCCGGGTTCGATCCCAGATCCCGGCCATGTACCAATGGGTTTTTTAATTAAAAACTTATGTACATAATCCGACAAACCACACTTTAGAGGCTTTTCCATCTAAATATATATCTCAACAGAACTAGCCACTCGTTAGGTATATAGCCTCACAAATACCATCGGCTAAACGAGGGAGACTTGGTCTTCCGCTGGGTACCCTGGAACCGTAACACGGTTTCGAAAAAAAAAAAAAAAAAAAACATTTAAATTATCCCATACTTATTCCATCAATATTTCATTAATTTACACAACAATCACATAGCAAGAAAACCACGAGAAAATGTATTGTGTATGTTATCGTCTTTGCAAATTATCAACCGACTACGAAAAAAGAAGAGGGGGTTCTCAATTTGGTTGTATTTTTTTTATATTTGTTACCTCAGAACTCCGTCATTTAAAAACCAATTTTGAAAATTATTTTTTATTTGAAAGGATATACACCCAGAATGGTCCCATTTTTGTTTTGAGGGAAAAATAAAATATCTTTTTAAAAAAGAAAACCGACTGAAAAGCAATAAATAATTAAATTATGTATCGCCGTTGAATTTGAAGACTGTTGGTGCGAAATTAGAATCTATCTAGCTCTAAATTTCACTAATCTAGACAAACATAGATAGCATTGAACAGATCTTTAGAATCTATTTTAATTTTGTAGCCTAATTTGAAACCAACCGACTCCAAATTCAACGGCGAAACGAAATATTTAATGATTTCTTGCCTATCAGTGAACAATTTATTTATATTTGATGGTTTGTTGTTTAAGTGCCAGATTTAAATTAAGTTTCAGCTCCTAGCCTCATAACACAATTCTAGATTATCTGTTGGAAGCTCTTCCCACATAACATAGAACATACAAGAAACAACATTCACTAATGAAAACACAACTTAACATAAAGTTTATCCTGTTTCGTGTTCATCTAATCAAAGCATACAAAGCGTAGGAACCGAAGCTATCGATTACGAATATAGATTGAGAATTTGAATTTATATTAGTTACTTGTTAATGGGCGATTATGTTTTAGTTAATGTTACCGACAGTTTGGATTTGTCATTGTTTAACTATTAACAATTGTTATTAGGGAAATGTTAAATTTATATGTAAATCTAGCTATCTCTAATCACGCATTTCACCCCAAGAGGGATAGGCAGAGACAATCGAATGCCATTTGTTACAACCTGACATACCTCTTTCGCTTCTTAAATATTTATCATACCTTTCATACATGATCGGCGATTGTGTGTACTCTTAATATTTCTATCGATTAATACATTTTTATATGTTCAAGTACTGTCGGGTGGTGGGGTAGCCAGGCCGGGTAGGTATCGCAGGAAAACTCGTAGTAAACTTTCACCATTCGTTTATTGGTCGAATTAACAAGGAAGGAACAAGCAGCAAAAGAACAACCAGTAAAAACATCCGTAAGGAGCCAAGGAGCCGTCAAAGGAGAAGGAGCAAGGAGAAGGAGCAAGGAGAAGGAGCGCACTGTAATAAAAATGAACTACACATTACTACAGGGCGTTAAGCTATTGAAGTAACACAATACAAAGTATGATTAAAATACTTACAATAGTTATTTGCGCTCCTTTTATATTAACATAGATATTAGTTCTTGAATACCTACTGATTCAATACATTTTATATAGTTATTTACTTAGTTGATAAAATAGAAATATAATAAATTTTACAATTGGCAAAATAACTGCCTAAGTCAACAGTTTGTGAAGGAATGAGTAAAATTTTAATTTAGGTTCCATACAATGTTCTATTGAATTAAAATGAACAATATCGTGTTCTAAAATCAAAATAAATGCTATTTATGATGGCCAGCTTGTAAGCGGCCAGGAAAATAAGGTCGTATCATCACAATACCGGGGTTCCCCCGAAAAAATCCTGTCCTTAATGAAGGATTTTATTCAAAGAATTAATAAAATAAAGTTGATGATGAGACTTATATAAAAATACTAATGAATGAAATGAAAAGATACATTTACAAGTTTTATTATAAATAAAACTAATTATTTTACAAGAGAAACGATTTCCACAATCACACAAATCACAAACATTCATCTTCATTTAATCTGTTTAATCTGTTATTAGTAAGTACAGTAAACTCATTTATAATATAGAGTAATTCCCATTTAATAAGGAATGACTCAAAAACGTTCTCGAATTTAGTAAGGGCTTAGTTATACAGTTACCATCCGCTGTTTTAAGTTTATTTATATATAATACAATAGACGAAGGCTTGTTTAAAGAGTCGCAATCCGCTCATACGAACACCCATGGGAAATACATCCACAGATATAATAAGTAGTAATAATAGACGAAGGCTTTTTTAACGAGTCGCAATCCGCTCTAAAAGACACCCATGAATACCCTGATATTCATAGATATAATAATAATAAACGAATGTTTATTTAAAGAGCCGTAATTTGCTCTAATAAACCCCCATGGAAATATATCCACAGATAGTAGGTATAATATTTATAATAGACGAAGGCTTTTTTAAAGAGTCGCAATCCGCTCTAAATAATTACAAGTATTTACAATAAATGAAATGATGAGAATGAAATAAGGAAAATAGTAATTATTAATCATGGTTATATATTTAACCTGTAATTTGTAAATATGTAAAAGTTTTAGTTACTTAGATGTTTACAACCAAATTGTGAAATTGAAATAAATTTAACCTCCCTTGTTACCATAAGGTTATAAATACAATTTAATAAATTGTAAATAAAATAAAGTAAAATGTAAAATAATATAGATATAAAAAATTCCTCGGTTTAAGTAAGTGTAACTCATCCATATTGAAAGAGAAAAAAAAAATTTATGACATAAAATCAACGCATGCGTTAAGGTATGCGCTAACTCAAACTATCCACGAGCAAAGCCAGTGAAAAGCTAATAATATAAGTATATGAAATAAAATAATATTTGAATTTAAATCAACATGACTACCCCTAGTTGTAATAAGAGCGTAATCATATGTCTATGAAATAGACTTCATAATAAATAACATTGAAAATTAAAAGAAAATCGAACGTCGTCGATTTAAAAATTTAAAAATTTATCAATGACAAAGAAATTATATAGGATACATTTGAAAATCGAATATTCCAATGCAATATTGCCGAGCAAAACAAATTGTGTAAAACAAAGAAAAATCAAGTGAGTTCAAATTCTGATATCGAGGTGCTTTTATATGTATCATAATTTATTTGAAATTTATTATTATATATTAAATTTATTCTCAGAAATATTTTAATATTTTAATTACCTTACTTATGTAAACTGTAATGTAATATTAGAAATCATTAAAATAAAAATGGACAAATTGTTTTGGATATTTTAAAAATGTATTAAAAAAATCGCAATTAATGAAATTTTTTAATTAAATAATATTTATTTATGTATTATTTTATGGAATCACGATAGACTTTTAGAATAAAAATAGATATTTTAGCAATTATAAGAAAAAATAATATATATTATTTATCTTGAAAAAGTTACGACTATAAAAAGAACCTTTTTCTATTAAGAAATATTGAATTGACGGGATAATATAACGGAAATTAAATTAATTATTAATAAGTTTAAGTTATGGGAAGTAATCTATAGATTTCAGATATATATGATGAAAATCTCACATACAACCATACATTCAATGTGAATATATAATCTGAATTTACGAAATTAATAAGTGAATTTAGTGTAAAATTATTCAAGAATACTGCCTCCGTATAGAAATTAAAAATATCCTCTTCAATAATAGAATCTGACCAAGATCATCAGACTTGTCAACCTCGAAGGTTTGCCGACATAACCTTGATTCAGAACCATCATCTCCAAGAAATATTCTACTGAATTTAAATAGAATTACGTTATATATTGAGATTATATAGACATTACAAATCCTGAAATAAAAGTTTGTATTAAAATAAATATTATGTTCTCTTACTTCGTTATTCTTTCTTCTTTATTCCTTCTTCCTGCAGCGTTTTAATCACGTTTGGGCGCCATTGTCGGGTTGGGTAGCCAGGCCGGGTAGGTATCGCAGGAAAACTCGTAGTAAACTTTCACCATTCGTTTATTGGTCGAATTAACAAGGAAGGAACAAGCAGCAAAAGAACAACCAGTAAAAACATCCGTAAGGAGCCAAGGAGCCGTCAAAGGAGAAGGAGCAAGGAGAAGGAGCAAGGAGAAGGAGCGCACTGTAATAAAAATGAACTACACATTACTACAGGGCGTTAAGCTATTGAAGTAACACAATACAAAGTATGATTAAAATACTTACAATAGTTATTTGCGCTCCTTTTATATTAACATAGATATTAGTTCTTGAATACCTACTGATTCAATACATTTTATATAGTTATTTACTTAGTTGATAAAATAGAAATATAATAAATTTTACAATTGGCAAAATAACTGCCTAAGTCAACAGTTTGTGAAGGAATGAGTAAAATTTTAATTTAGGTTCCATACAATGTTCTATTGAATTAAAATGAACAATATCGTGTTCTAAAATCAAAATAAATGCTATTTATGATGGCCAGCTTGTAAGCGGCCAGGAAAATAAGGTCGTATCATCACAGTACACATAGATCGTCTTCTGCCAACATTTCCTTTCACTTCAGCCATCCATATAAACCTTTTTAGTCAATCTTTCATCCTTCATTCTTTCAACGTGTCCAAACCACCTACTTTTCTTCATTTTAGTCACAATATCTTTCACTCCGCATTCTTCTCTAATGACATCGTTCCGGATGCGGTCAATACGCTTTATTTAAATGTAGAATCGTATTATAAAAATTTAAAAATAATGATAAAGTATGTTCTGAAATTAAATCTACATGTACTAATGAGGCAAGAAAAAAAATAGCTAGATATAGAGAATACATAATTACGCTTATAATTACTTATCTATTAGAGATCTATAGATATAATGTCACCGCGGACTTTTATTCTACTTAATTATTTACTACATTATTTTGTTATATATCTGACGGATTAGACAGCATAGACCATGAAAACTCGCTGGGCTAACTTTTTTCCAGACTTGATTCACTTGTACTGTTAATGCCCAGCTCCTTAACATGATAGGTCGGTGGTTCAACCTATCTAATAGTGAAAACCGCAACAAAATTATCCCTTCCTATGCCTTATCATTTTACTTTGAACGTTGACACAAAGAAATTGTAGCTATTACTTACGCGCCAATTTAAATTTTTTTTGGAATATGTTATTTGTAATATAATAAAAAGCCAAACTCGCTTTCCAATGCTTTGAAAATATTATTTTGGAAAACTGATTCCTAAATTTTCGATGAAATTATTCGCAGGTGTCATGGGTCCGTCATCGTGACATCCACTTGTTGACTGTTGGTCGTTACACATATACGTCCGACCAACGGTTTGAAGCTCAACACAAACCTCGTTCTGAAGAATGGGCACTGAGGATACGAAGTCCACAGAAAAGGGACTCCGGAAAATATGAATGCCAAATATCTACCACCCCACCAATGGGTCATCCGGTATATCTTAACATAGTTGGTAAGTATTATATTTCAATTGAGGAATTTTGAATCCTTTTTGAAAAATCTGAGGTTATATGAGGATTAGAAATAAATGCAGAAGAGAAAGATAAAGAGAAAAACTCTTAAACATGCTTTTCTACCATTTTTTTTTAGTTTCAGCTAAATAATTTGTGTAGTGTGTGGAATTATTAGATAACCTTATTCTAAGGTAATATTGTAAAGAAAATTGTGGATTGTAGTATATTCAGAATTAAAGAGAATATGTCAAAGTTAATAAAGAAATTCGGATTTTCAAAGCTTCATATAAAATAGATTAAACTTATTCTGGCTTCTCATGAAACCTGTTTCTAGATCTGGGATATAACCATTATACATTTTTTTTCTTAGAGCCAGAGACCACAATCCTTGGAGGTTCAGAACTGTTCATTCAAGCAGGTTCAACTATTAACCTGACATGTACAGTAAGACATACACCTGAGCCGCCTTCTTCTATAACATGGACTCATGGTGAACAGGTAAATTTAGATTTAGTATACGTTCTTTATTTTGTAGCATTGTTTGTTTCACTTTTAGGGTGGTCAAACATATTATTATTATTAATCTATTATTTATTAGTAGAGTCGTGAAAAGTAGTGAAATCACTTCTTCTTTACCTGAACTCTTGATTTTAGGTTGCGGGAAATACTGACAACAAAAGTTCCTTCCACTTTTAATTATATTCTGGATTCCACGTCACGCCTTTGTGAATAACGCACGCGCCCGCCAAGACGTTATGGGGAATCCAGTTTAATCCTGTCCGTAATCTGTTATGATTAGTCGATGACTAATAAGACATATCACGGTCGGCGGGAATATCTTAAATACAGATTAATCGGCTATAAACACTATAAAGGTATAATACTTGACATTGGCAAATCACCGATGAACATTGGTGGAGCCATATTAAAAGTAGAAGAAGAAGGAGAAGAATGACACCAAAAGGATGCTCTGTACCTATTTTTCTGTAGAATATACCTACAGTAATTTGAACTCATATTCTGGAATGTACTGTATGTATTTTTTTCCACCGAATTGTTTTAATAAAATATCCCTTACAAAAAAGACAGCAATTATTTGATAAATAAAATACTATTACTAATGTTAAATAAGTAATATGACCATAAGTCAATTGAACGAGTAACTCCGATAATATTTTCTGAAAGAAAATGTGAAAGTAATTTCTAAGTAGATAAGAAACATGTTATGTGAAAGTCAACAGCTGTGGACCGAAATGATACGAAATATTAATTGAACCACAACATTGGGGATAAATGTTTTCGGAATAACTCAAATGTGAAATTAACCATTTTTCATTATGACACCGTACTTTTTTTCAACAATAAAAATTCTTGTATAGAGAAGTGCGTAGCAAACATTTTTAGCTTTTTCCCGTACATAAATAACATTTTGACTAAAATTTAAAGAAAATTACGAAAGACTGGCCAAATAAATATTACTTATATTTAAGAAAGATCTAATAGCATCACTAGCTGGTATTGGATAATAAAGCAAAAGATGAATTAATATTGTCCATCCTTTCTATCTACTCCCATGAGAAACATGCCTGAAGGTATACATAAATGTAAGATATATTTCTTCTAGAAGTGGCCATTGATACAATTTGGAGTCGTCAATATTAAACAAAACAAGTGGCAAGTCTGACCCCGTGAATTAATGACCTAAAGAAAACTTTGCTTTTCAAGTATTTGATAACAATTATTTCTTACATTATAACCAGAATATCTTTATTTTAGTTCTTTTAGCATATGACTCTACCACCAAGGTGCCTTTAGGATGCCTACTAAAAACGATACAAATCTCAACACACGGAAAAGCCACTGACAAAATACTAATGGAAATTTTAAATATCCCATGTAAAATAGTAATATTTTCACAGATTATAAACTTCGACTCAGCTCGTGGAGGCATATCGCTGGTCACGGAAAAGGGATTACGGAGCACAAGTAGATTGTTAGTACAGAGAGCGCACGCGGGAGATGCAGGTGTTTATACTTGTGGACCAAATAACGCTCCGGCCTCTAATACTAGAGTGCATGTTTTATCAGGTAAGGATTATTTATAGTCATCGTGAAAATCTGTTTACATATTATATGCTCACGTCTTATTTTCCATTGGGTAGACATACATCCTTTCATGCATGCTCTTCGGTTTCCGGTGCTTTATATTTCCTCTTTTTTGAGTTTATTTTGGTATTACACAGACTTTATTTCAATGACGTATGGTTGATTGTTGATTAGTTTAGTATGTGACAATCCCTTAAGTATAGCCCACGCACTGGTCCGGTATCTCACACACAATTTATTTTGCTGCACAATATCAGCACTGTTATTTAAGCATGCACATTTAACGTCAGTCAGTTTAATAGTTTGTGTCAGCAATCGTTTGACAGTTATTGCATCATTACCTGAACGGATTAGAGGCTGTATCATTGTAGTAACAAAATATCATATGCCATGACAAACTGTCATTTGGTCTCTCTAATCAACTCTAATTTTTACATTTTAAACTGTTTTAAATTTTTACTGCTTTATTCGTTTCGTGTTATATTTCTTTATAACTTTACGGATGCTTTACGGCATAAACCGTGATACCGACTCCAAGGTACCCAACGAAACACATATCTTGGGCATTTGCCATGTGGTATTTTCTAAAGAGGCTCTGAGTACCTACAGTTTGTCAGATATCCATTAATTTTCTTCTTTTCGTATTATACCCAAGACTAAATATGCAGAGGTATATGAATTTCCTTACACAATCAAATCATAGACCTAATATCATATCCACAAGATCTGATATCATATTCTATATATACACTGACAGATGGCACGCCTAAAGGCTTCGTGAAATTGCGTCCTACATTCGCCGCATGTCCCCAGGGATATGTCATGATAATAAATGTTAAAATATCACATATACTTACATGATATGACTGTAAATATTGATTTTCCTGTAAGTTTGTTTCTCATTCAAGACATATATCAATCTATTGGAGTTCCGTATTGATGGAATTGATGCATACGCCTTTTTCCTCTTTACACGTCCGCAGATTAAAATACTTAATATCCAGGTTAGCGCTAATTTAGACCTCCTTTAGTACCGCTTATACCAATAGGCCTTTGATATCAAATTATAAGATGTTTCCACCTATCCCCACTAGCTAGATTTTTTTCCAATAAAACATCCCCACAGAATGTATATATGGAAAAAAATCCACCTATCCCTACCAGGAGGGTAGCTAGGTGGAAACACTGAAATTATGTCAACAAGTTTTTTCAATAGTTTTATAAGGTTCGGTTTTCTGTATAAAAGAAGCTATTGAAAGGCCAATCGAACTGAAATATTCCAGTACCTCTGTCTGTCTGTCTTGTCTTTCGCGGTTAAACCACTGAACCGATTTTATTGAAATTTGCTACTGAAAAAACTTGAAGCCTAGGCAAGAACATGGGCTACTTTTTTTTAATATTAGGATTCATTACCTATGTCTCTGGGATAAAAGTCGTGAAGATACATAGATGGATCGTCTTCTTTACATCATCCTTCAAATATCCTACTCATAAATGTAGCTCCAGGGTTTAATAGTTGAAAAGTTATAACGTAAATCTTCATTTCAGGAGAGCACCCTGCGGCGATGCAACAAGGATCCACAAAGTCGGCCCTGGATCGTTCAACACATATTGCCTGTTTTGTTATTATTTTTCATACTTTATTTACAAATAACTGGTACAATTTACGATTTATTACTTGAATTAAAATAAGGAATTTGGACTTTTAAATCACACCTGTTTTGAGATGGGTTTTTGGCAGGGACTAAAAATTCACAGATCTCATGCACCACATGACCTTGAAAGAGCATTGGATATATATTTTGACAGGCGTAATTCGCAATGAATATCTCAAAGGGTCTCAGTGGTTATCGAGACAATGCCCTTACAAACTTATTCTCAAAAAAAAAAATCATCTTTAAATTTCTAAAAATATCTCTAGATATAACATTTCTGTACTGTATAATTTAAAAAAACATAAATTAGACTAGATGTAGGGTACGTTTTAGACCCTATTTTCTATTATTTTTTCAAAAAATACACAATTAATTATTTCTTACTTTTCAGTGCACAATTTTTGAAGTCTGTATACCTACTTGTTTTTAATTTCAAGGTTAGGTTCAAATATTTTGTAGCCTGTATTATATTTGTACAAACTAGGCCATGGCTTTTGTGCCAACATCACCCTGGCTACTCGGTTAGAAGAACCCTTTTTCTTTCCGCAATCATGCATGTCTATACCAATATTATAAAGAGGTACTAATCCGATTCTAAAAATTTTTCACTATACTATAAGTTCGAACATATCTACCGGAGAAGCGATATCCAATCTAATAACCTGAAAAACTGTTTCTTGGAAAAGGTTCAAGATACCATAAGTGTGAGTAAAAGTTTATTCACAAACTAGCTTTCTACCCCGTTTTCGTATGTATTTTTTTATCACTGCTCACAACAACCATATCTTCGGAAACACATAGAAAAAGTCTATATGAAAATTCGACCGACAAAAATTCTAAAAATTAATTTTATTTATTTTTATAAATATATTAGTTATAATAAGGATCAAAATAGCATACATTTTTACGTGAAAGTTAGAAAGTTACGGAAAATTTAAAAAAAAGTGAAAATAAATTTGTGGATTTAACACCAAAAAAGGTATAGTCCTTAAATATTGACCATTAATTGTAAATATTGTAAATAGGTAGTTAAATATTCTCTGAAAGGGAATATTTCATGACCCATATAAAAATAATATTTTAAACTTTGCAAAATTATTTTCAGCTTACTCGGTGCAAAATGTTTCATGATTTTTGTTCACTTTCCAAGAAATAAAAGAGATTTTATTTATAGTATTTTTGTAGTTACATGAAGTAAAATATTATACAAAACTATATTTCAAAAAAAATCTCGAAGTAAATGGATGTTTTTTATTTTTATTTAAAACGCTGTGTTATCGGCCTCAGGGTGTCCAGCGGTAGACAATTCAGTAGGTATGTAAAATAAGAACTAATATGTTTTTTATATTTTTATGAATGTTTTGATGTGTCGGTGGCCGAATGGTCACGGGTTCGATTCCAGATCCATGTCATACCAATGAGTTTTTTATATTTAACAACTTATGTACGTGCATAATCCGACATACCACACTTAGAGGCTTTTCCAACTAAATATATCTCAGTAGAACTAGCTACTCGTTAGGGAGACTTGGTCTTCCGCTGGGTACCCTGGAACCCGTGAAGAAAGAAAAAAAGAAGAAACTAATTTAAATAATTTTGTTTTCTACTATAATTTTATTTAAAATAATAAACTCTCAAAATTTTACCGATAGGTAACAAAGTGACTTTATCATTTAAGTGGGTAATAGAGCCGAGCCATTCTGCCCCATTTCTCAATTAATTTGTCTAAGTGGTAGTACCACGGGTCACTTTCAGGGCCGTACCGTGGTACTATTTTTATCACCAACGAATAGTACCACGGAACAGAAACGCTACTTTACCTAAATAATGACATCATTTTGTCGTCTGTCGGCAGAACTTTGAAAATTATACTATATAAAAAATACTCTAGAGAAAACATAAATTTTCTATAATAATTGTAAAATTAAAAAAAACCGAATTGGGGAGCAGTTAGGTATCTGGCTGCTTCCAGATGATGCAGCAGCATCACTTCAAGGATACCATGTTGTTGTAATATCATTGACGTCACAGGATACTAAATTTCGAATTGATCAGACCAGTAAGTTACAACAACTAGAAAAGAGCTGATAGTCTTCAAACGGCTGACCAGATTTTCTTAAAACATAGCTCTCGATCAAGTCACATTTCAAACAAAAAAAAAACTAAATCAAAATCGGTTCTTCCGTTTAGGAGTTACGATGCCACAGACAGACATAAACACATACGGAGATACACACGTTAAATAATACCTTAGTTTTTGTTTTACATACTGAATTCAGTCTCATTTTTGATGCTACCTAAACGAGTAGCCAGTTTTTTTGAGGCTATGTTCTTTTGAGTTATTTTAAGATCTAAAACCCTCGTTGGATTAGGTATATTCTTATATGTTTTTTTTTTTTTCATTTACATGGGAACCATTCGACCAACGACGCACACTTTTATCAGATTATTTTTATAATTGTTAATTTAAATAAAGAAAAATGCATTTATCTCAGGTTTTTATCCTGATTTGTATATCACAGAACAGATAATAAGACTAGAAATGTAATATGCGAATTGAGTCTGACTCATGTATCTTACTCAGCTACTATAAATTTGACAGAAATTGTTGACAACCACTGATCCCACACATTTCCTGTCTTTTAACTGTTCTGATGTAAATAATAGGCTACGTTTTAATGTAAAACGGTTTTAGGACTTGTAAATAAATTTTATCAACGAATAATTTGGAATAAAATTTGATTCGAATGTTGCTATGTATTTAATTTCATATTGAATTGAGACCTAATTACGTAATACTAATGATTAAGTTATAATTTATACTAAGTAATCTTGGTTTATAAAGATTTATTTTCAACACATATACTTTACAGGTTTGCAATCGTACAATGAACAAGTTTATGTTTGTTATAGTTTGTTTATTTTTTGATGTATTGTCCCCCGCGGGTAAAACCCACCTCCATATTTCTCCACTTTTGCCTGTTCGTAGCAATGCTCATTTTTTTCTTGCTATGTCCGTAATGTCATCAGCCCATCGTTCCCTCTATCTCCCCACAAGCATTTTGCCTGTTCGGCCCAACCATTTTGTTACTAGACAAGTCCACCTTCTGTCTTTCTACCTTGCTATATATGTTGGTTTAAAGTGTCTAATTATTTAATTTTGGATCTAGTTTTACCTGTTAACTATTACAATGGTAATGGAAAAGCAGATCATTATTGTAAGTTAATTATATCAGATTAGTCATAGGTAACAACTTTCAACTGTATTTTTGCATCAGCCAATAAGTATCTGTTCTGTTCAATAAAATATAATAATAATTTTAATCGATTGTCTCTGCCTACCCCTTTTGGGATAAAAGGCGTAATGATAGATAGATAGATAATTTCCAACTTTGTTCGAAAATGTCCACGGGCGAAGCCAGGGACGGAAAGTTAGTTTTGTTTTATTGTATTAATGAAAATGTAAATAAATCAGCCACTAATCTGATCGTCAGAATTGCTAACGTAGCAAAATTAAAATTCATGACGTCCATTTGTATTATGTACCCCCGTCAACACTTTCATTATCGCAAAACAGCAAAATGTATGTCCTAATAATTAATGCTTCGCGACATCCGCAACAATGTTCAGGAAAATATGGAACAAAAAATAATTGTATTTTAAAATTTAATATGTTACATACAAAAGCGGTCGTTAAATATTATTTCTGGCCATTTTGTAACAAAACGACCGACGAGCCAAGCTGGGACCACATTCATCGTTATGTCGCATCGTAACCCCGTATCGTAAACAGAGGGGCTAGCGCGAGTTTTTTTTTTTTTGAGTTGTCGTATCGAAATCGTTACTAGAACTTTATAAATGTAAAAACGGAACTGTTAGTCGGTTAAACGATAATTCTATAGAAAAAAATGTACAGTAGTCGCCAATGATGGTGTAAATTCGAATATTTAAATGATACATCTAAAGAACCTCAAAAATTAATTCGAATTGATTTGAATTTCTTTACTTCCGTTCCATGTCACGAAATTACTCCCTACGAGGGCTAAGATATTACATATCAAAAACTGTTCGAAATTCGTGCATGAGAGAATGTATGAACATCTCGTTTTTCTCCGTATCATAATCTTCAATTAAAAAAATAATAATTTTCCTTGACTATATGAGACGCAGTCTTTAACTGGCAAAAAAGGTGGAGGACTCGACGTTTATATGCTTTTACATGAAAAACGTAACACTTATTAAATAGGATCACTCTGTCTGTCCGTCTGTCACAGCATTTCCTGCAAATCAAATGGACGAAAAAAGTTGAAATTTGGTAATATTATTATAGAGTTTGATGGTTTGTAGTTTCTATTTAGGGGGGAAATTTTTTTTTTCAAATGCATCATATGGTGACATTTAAATAAAAGAGCTCGTTATAATAAATTCAATTTATTTATTTTTCAATCGTAAAATATGTTTAAATTATGTTAAAGAAAATATACGAAAATTGAGCATTCCATCCCTTATCTCCGAAACTACTGCGTCAAAAATTTTGAAAAAATTGGAATTTAAGGGCCTCTCTTATTATAGTGTGGCAGACACTATGCTCCTCGCTCTGCTCCTCGTGCTGCTGCGATGTAGGCCTCTCTGCCCACGCACTGTTCTACTCGCGCACTCGATCCTTTGACTCGCGCACAAAAACCGACAAAACAGGGAGCAGTGGGCATGACGAAGAGCATGGCGTGCGGCATGGCGAGTAACGTGGCCACACTACGTCTCTTCCTCCTTTCCTCGCTATTTCCCATGCCACTCGACGAGTGTGTGGCAGGGGCATTATAGTTTACAGGAAAACCTAAATGAAACCTCAGCGCGCTAGTCGTACTCGCAACTTGGTTTTTTTTATATGTCCACAGAATTCTCGGAAACGGCATAATTGATGTTTTTTTTTATTATCGACAGAGAATTATAAAAGTATACCTACTTCAAAAGCTGTTCACTGACCTGTATACTTTTTTAAAGTCTTATAATGCCATTCCATAGTTAATTTTTTACTTCCAAAACAAACATTTTGCTAGAAATTTATTCAAAAATAATAAACAGGAATAAACCGTGGATCCCACAGTAAAATACGGTTAAGGGGAGCTTTCTTAAATTTTCAAAGGTAATTACGCACAGTTCGGGCTCTAAACGGCCCCGTTAATGAGGTCATGCTGTAATTTATTCTATAAAGTAATTTGTGAGCATTGCCCCGCGACTTAAGACAATTTTACAACACCAATTTATCTCTTTCTTAACATTAAATATCTTATTAATCGTACAATTAAAAAGTTTTAAAACATTCGCACATTTTATTTTTATTTAGTTTCCAGTTCACTATCACTGAAACGCCGAGGAGATTTGTATTGAGATAACGATATTTTTACGGTTATTTACTAGAAAAAAATGTTTAATTTACCTTTCAGCGAGGTAACACAACTAGTGTTATGGGAAACATGCCACAGCGAGGGATTCTTGAAGAGTTGTCCTTTTTATAATATATACTATATAATATATACATATTTATATATAGTTTTTATATATAAACTAGCGGACTCGGCAGACGTTGTCCTGCCCAAACGTTGGCTTGCCTGCTATTTACTTTCCTTCGTCCGTGGAAAACAACTACTCCTACCCCTACCTCTACCCCTACCCCTACCCCTACCCCTACCCCTACCCCTACCCCTACCCCTACCCCTACCCCTACCCCTACCCCTACCCCTACCCCTACCACTACCCATACCCCTACCCCTACCCCTACCCCTACCCTACCCCTACCCCTACCTTTACCACTACCACTACCCCTACCTCTACTCCTACAATTCTACTCCTGCGATTTCCATACAAAATTACCTATTTATTATTTTTTATTTTTCAGCTGAACTTTAAGGTTTTTACAATTTTTTTCTTCTAAACCACCCCTGTGTTGTAACGAACAAAACAAAAAAAGAATTAGCCAAATCGGTCAAACCGTTTTCATGTTATGTCGTGACAACGGAAAACGGGTTTCATTTTTATATATATAGATTATTTATTTATCATTATACCTACATTTTATATAAGTTGTAAATGGGTAAAATTTGTAATTGTTAATAATAAAATTATTTTAATAATGATTAATTAAGGTGGTTTTTTTCCAGTGCATCATGTGACATATCAAATGAAAGGGCTCGATACAAATATATTTATTTATACCTACATGTCCATATACTCACCATAATCTTGGGACCTATATTGTGGGTATTCTTGCAAATAAAACATTTGATTTGATTTATAATTTTAAAATGCAAAGTTCAAATTAAAAAGAAAATTTCCAAAAACTGAGTGTAAAAGTTTGAAAAGAAAATAGGAAATATAAGGCCTTGCTCATGTTCACAGGTAGGTAAACCTAACACGGAAAAAAATGGTACGAATTATTAATTAATATTCCACGCGTGTTCGACTCGCTCTTGGCATTTTTTTAGTTTGCACATTTGATAAAGAATAAAACACTTAATTCAGCATTTTCAGCTTATATGGCCTAAAAAGGATATCCTCGGAGCGCATCTGCCTGACTGCCTTTGATTGGATTGGGATGCTGTATTAACAGTTATGTTTTTCATTTATTGATAAAAGGCATAGAAACCCTTCTTACATAATATATATTTTTAACTAAAATTATAATTCGAAATATTTACGTGAAATAATTGTTGTTCGTGCACCGTGTAATAATAGGTCATTACGTAACTAGAGGTCTACTAATGAGCTTAATAATACAACTCTCTGTGAAAATGGACGACTGTCACGATAGAATAATAAATACGTCTCAAAATTATATGTAGCCCACGCACTGGTCCGGTATCTCACAGAAAATTTTCGGTCCGGCCGCCGTATGATCGAAATTGAAGACAGGCCACACATTAGCAATGTATATCATACGATCTAGATCACATGTAATTCACTCACCCACACAGACACACAAGATTCGATTAAACAAAGGCGTGTGGATGTGTGTGTGTGTGTGTGACAGATCGTTGCGGTCATCGAAATCAACCACAAATACAACGATTTGAAAACGGATGGTGCATGGGCCGCGCGATAAGAATTGAACGAATCTGTGGTCGATTTCGGTGGACCGTACGGCGAATGTGGCCACCTTTAGACTCATTGTTAGATAAAACTCTTCAAATCTGTTATAATATACAGATGTGCCTTGCGGTTACACCCGCGTTAATAGTTACTGCTCCGCCCCTTTAGGTCGTAGCGTGATGTTATATAGTCTATAAACTTCCTTAAGAATTGGGCTATCAAATGCAAAAATATTTTTTCAAATCCGACTTGTAGTTCCAGAGATAAGCGCGTCCAAACAAACAAACTCTTTATTATTAGTATACCTATAAATTAATGCTTGAAGACATTTTGTACCCCTTTTTAACCAAGTTGTGCTTCACGGAAGAATATGAGATTTGGCATAGTTAAAGTTTATAATCACTATATATTATAAAACAAAGTCCCCCACGCCACGTCTGTCTGTCTGTGCCCTATTCACGCAAAAACGGAATGAACGGTATTTGTTGCGATTTTTACAAGTAGACATTTACACATGGGACCTATCATGTTTAGAAGCTAAATGAATCAAGTTGGAGAAAAAAGTTATTCCCTGCGTGTTATCATGGGGTATGCTGTCTAATCCGTCAGAGATATAACAAAATGATGTAGAAAGTAATCATGTAGAATAAAATTATCTACAATAAAGTCCGCGGTAGCATATGTCTATCTCTAATAAATAAGTAGTTATAAACGTATTTGGTGGAGGGGTCGCTAGTCCATACTACTGCGTTTTTAAACAATAAGTTACTGGCAAATATGTAGGCGAAGAATTTTAAATACAAAATTAAAGCATTACAAAAAAGACTAAAAGTTAGTATTTCCATGAGGCGTCACTCGGTGGTCGAGTGGGTAAAACGTCGGCTCACAATTGAGAAGTCGTGGGTTCGATTCCCATATCCGACCATATACCAATGGGTTTTTATAATAAAAAAATCTATGAGGAACATTATCCGATAAACCGTACAAAGAGGTTTTTCCATCTACATACGTCAACAGAGCTAGCCACCCGTTAGGTATAGCCTCAAAAAATCTTCGGCTAAAGTAAGGAAGACTTTGTCTTCCGCTGGGTAGCCTGGGGACGGCAACAGTTCCCGGGAGCTGTAAGGCAACCCATGAAGATTGTTTTTTTCCAATATTATTTTTTAAAGTTTAATAAAAATTAAATCAGCCGTCTCTGAGCAAGACAAAAATGAAAGCTTAAAGGTAACCGATTTAGATGCAATTCATAAACTCTACCTTGGTAAATTTAAATTGATCGGGTCAGGATCGTGTCTTCAAGATCAAAAGAGTATAATGAAACGAAAACTCCTCGAGTTGCTACCGAGTTTTGTAGGCTTGGCTGAATAATAACCAGGTAAAATTCTGATTTAAAAGCGACCGAAAAACGACTGACCTTGTCAAAATAAAACAGAAAATGAATAAGTTATTTCTCTCGGAAGCGAAAAGAGTAAGATTCGGGTGAAAAATTCTTCAAATTAACATTTATTTGAAATGTCGGGGAATTTTATAATAACGCATATGCCTTTTTATGAGACGTCTTTATTTAATACCTACATAATTTGTGTTGAGTTCACTCGAGTTTACCATATCTGAATAATTCTAATTTGAAACGAGCAATTTTTGTATGGGTATATTATACTATGGTCCGTTTATCTAGGCTTGTCTTATTTGGTAAACAAATTTTGCATGTTTTTTTAAAATAATTTGTCATTTAAAAGTGATAAAAAAGTGAAAGATTATGTTGTGACTAAATGAGGAAAAGTAGTTTAAGCTGGTTTGGACACGTTGAAGTAAATATCGATATCGATAAATATCGGAGCTAAAGAGCACATCGCTTTGTTATTGTAAAGAAAAAAACATAGATGATAGACGGGAATCTATGGAAAAAACAGCGTTCATGAATTGCATTTTTTGTCTATGGTTGCCTGTCAATAATTATGAAACTTCATAGGCGTGCTCATGTCAAAACTAGACACGCCTTGGTGGAAAGCGCACGCGCCGCGAAGACGTGTTGGGGAATCCAGTTTAATCCCGTCCGTGCTGTGATGGTTGTGATTAATCAGTGATTAATAAGACATATCGCGGTCGGCGGGATTATCTTAAATACCGATTTATCGGCTATAAACACTATAAAGGCTATAATACTTGACATTGGCAAATCACCGATGAACATTAGTGGAGCCATAATAAAAAAGAAGAAGAAGAAAATCAATGGTTGGAGCCACATTAAAAAAAGAAGAAGAAGAAAATCAATGGTTGTATTTAGTATAGGCCATGCATTACAGGTAGCCTGAGAAATTCCTGGGTACAGGTAATCGTAAATTAGTCGTGATGGTAAAAAAACAATCTTCTATGTAAATAAAAAATAAATGCTCACTTGAAAATGTCGGGACCTATATGGCAATTTTTTTTAATGATCTCAATAGTCTGAATAAGGTTTTTAGGGAAAGAAAAATTGGAAAAGTTACAGAGAAAATTCTAGAAAAACCACGGGCGGAAATCTAGAAATAATATTCCGAAGACGACCAGAGCAATCCAAAATGACATCAAATTAAAAAGCTTTTCAAATAATCACTACCAACAAACAGAAAGGTTGTTAGCATCTTTCGTACAGAGCCCTAATTAAAAAATACAGCTTCATTCTCCAGAGACAGCTAGACACCTAAGAAATCTAATTTAGCTCAGTAGCACGACCTACCATACCATCTTCATGTTCGTACGCAATAACTATCGACAATAAAATTCGAACGACCACTCTTAGAATCCGTAATAAACCCTTCCGAAGACCCTTAATTCTGTTAAAATGCTGTCTGGAGAAATTAATGCTATCACCAATTGTAACGGTATACCATACTTAAGTTTTGTAATAATACATTGGTCAGGCCCAATTTGTATTACACAGTACACACATACAACACGCCATACATTTTTGAAGTTATACGGTACTTCTTTAGGCGCGTTATGAAAAAATTATATGAGAGTGAAATTTTACGATGTAACAAAAAGTTACAGTATGAAGTTGCCGAGAGTGATATTTCAACAAAATTTCACGATGCGCGCGCACGATGCAAGTTTATTTTAATTTAGTTCACTTTTCAGTGCATAATTTTTGAAGTCGGTACACTTTTTTTTAAAATGCAATTATTATTTGCGTGCTAAATAAACTTATTTGTATTATGCCAAAAAAGTACACACACCCATTTTTTACATATTTCCCTACCTACCCTCCGTTTTTCTTATAACGGCCCTGCAGTGGAGATTGCAGTTGGTCGCGCAACGCACCGGTACGGTAGATCCGTGTCGATAAATACGCAACGGTCGAGTCGCGCTATACGCATCCGTCGAGCCGACGCGCCGTCCACTCAAATTAACGCCAATACAAGGACAATAATTGTATATACGCAAACCCGCGATTTAGTTAGTTAAGCTAGTTTAAGAAGAAAAAGTGTGGACCAAGAACAGCGAACAAATAACATCACGAAGGTAAGGTTTATTAATTTCCTCACCATACATATAAATAAAATCGAAATATATCTCTGTGATTTTATTGGATAATTATGCTATAACTGAATTTTTAATACACTTGCTCGTAAAGTGGCTCTTATATCAACGTTTTCTGACAGAAAAAGTAACACATTCTAACTGTATCGTTTTCATTTCGTTGCGTCTTCAGTAAGTTGAAACTACCCGCCATTTTGAGATATGTACAATCATTCAAATCGGTCGCGAACGAGCGATGCATCGACGAGAGTGAAATGACGAGTTCACTCACTCCTTGTCAACAAAGTCGGCTTGCGCTAGCAATAAATCGTAAAAAAATACATTAAGAGGATGTATAGAGCTAAATGCCAGTTTTATGATGCGTAAAAGTACATGATCCACTGCAGTGACCATAATCAAAAAATATATGATATTCCTGAGGTTATGCGTTATTAAGATACCGTGTTCAAAACATAATACAAGTATATTGATTCGATAAAAAAAAATCAGGAATGTACCTCTAAAAAAATATTTTACTGTCTAGAAACAGTAGTAAAATGCATGCAATGATTCTGATTTTTTTGTCAGATTTTTTATCTGTTCTATTTTTTAATCAAATTTTCAGCAAGTTCCTTTATTCTCATTTTCGAGATTTTATGTACTCACTGTACGCGTGTGTGCGTAAACGCTCGTGTACCGACAGTACCGGCTGAAGCCTGATGCTATTTTATTAGTGGCAGCCACGTCGTTTGGTGTGTATGTGTACCCGCGTGGGGGCGGTGCCATCTCTCAAGGTCGTTGGCTCTATCCAGCGTCTTAAAATCAGAAAAGTGTGTTGTGTGGATTTGGGAAGGAGGCAAAAGATGCCACACAGTAATAAGCAGCTGTCTGGGATACAACCAAAGAGACCCGGCGCCGGTGGTCGAAGCAGAGAAGCATAGCAACCTCAAGTAAGTGGAACTTTGTACTACTGGTTGGTTTGGGTGATTTGGCGTGTCTCAGATTGTAGGTACACCATCGGCAGGGTTGTTTTAACCCTGACCCAAATGTACTGGACGCATCTCATATAATATAACGTGCGTTCGCACACCCACACTTGTGCTTTTTCATTCCACATTACAGCCCTTGTGTTTTTTATTACAGTTTAGTTTTAATATGGTGCATAAAAAGGCAAAGAGTTGTCATGTCAAACAGAAAAATTTTAACCAAAATAATCAACAGATTACTATAATATAATAAAAAAAACTTTTATTTAATCACAATCCAACAGAGTAAAAAGGAATACTCCTGAACGCTTGTCACCGGAAAGTGGCATATATGCCAATCTATTAAATATTTTTACTAGCGCAATACAGGTTTCAGTATTGAGACAGTAATCGATGAGCCGCCACATGACTCCCTTACCAGAACAGAAGTCGATGCAGTATGAAACCTGCAGCACCCATATGAGATTGTGTTATAGTCAACTGGGATGGACTGTGCCACTGGTTGACTGCACGTGCGACGAGATCACCTGTCGTGATGTAGGGATGACCTGTCGTCATGTCGTGATGAGGGGTCTGGTCACGACTGATTGTTGTCAGTGGGAAGTTGAAGTAGGATTTTTAATTGTTAATGGGATCGGGTATGATATTGAAATACAACGGACGAAGTCGTAGGCAGCATCTAGTTTAATTATAAAATATTTGATTTCTTGAGGCATTTTACTCGGTGGCACCACTTTACCTTTCTTTAGCTACGTAACTTGGTGTCAAAGATTAATTGCTTTTTCCAAATTGAATTTCAAATGTGAAAGGGCTTCGCGCTATATTTCTGGGACTGCTTGAGAGACAGACGAAAAAGGGCTATTTCGAAATCAAGACGTTATTCTAGGTACCTATTTGATTATTATTAGAAAGCCGGCGTCCGCATTTCTTCTAAAAAATAACAGATATTTACGTTTGTTAAAGAACACACATCTAGGTACATTAAGTGCAGCACCAGGCTTGCCACCTTTTCTGTTCAATATAGGCAAAGTGGACACTGTTAACGGTGTCTCAGGCTATCTTGCTATCTTTGAGAGATGATGTTGTGACTAAAATGAAGAAAAGTAGTTTACGCTGGTTTGGACACGTGGAAAAAATTAGGGATGAAAGATTGACTAGAAATGTTTATATGGCGGAAGTGAAAGGGAATGCTGGCAGAGGACGACCTAGGTGTACATTTATTGAACATATAAAACAAATATTGATCGAAGGCAATGTTAAAAGTACACACAATCGCCGAGCATGTATGAAAAGTATGATTAATATTTAAAAGAAGTTAAGTTATGTCAGGATCGTAGCAAATTGCATTCGATTGTCTCTGCCTACCCTTCTTGTGATAAAAGTCGTGATGATAGATAAATGTAAAGTAATATCCTACAGACTATGGTACGACGTCCGCTAAACACCGTAATGTATGAACCCTACCTTTACGGTCGCAGTTTCAATATAGCCCCGTAAACTGTCTTCCACTCATAATTATTTTATTTTATTTTATTTTATTATGATACAGTCATTATACAAAGTAGGTATAAGTACATATACAGGCAATACAAATTATTATTACAATTTTGATAAACCGCTTTTGTACCCGTGGGAAGCCGGGGGCGGGGTCGCTACTTTTTAATAAGAAAAAAAATCTACTTAACACACGGAACGTGTACCGACAATTAATTTTATTCTTCTAAAAAGAAAGAAAATAAAGGCAACGAAATTAATTAAGTCAATTTTGGAAATTTCTCCCATTTCACGGCCATGTCACGTAAGAGATGACTCTTTTAATAAAGGACACATTTTCCTAAAAACACGATCTTTCCAAAAGCAATTTAATTTTATCAGATTCGTGTTTTTTATTATTATCTATTATAATTGTACCTTTTGACTTGTTTTGTAATTATATGAAAAACATGAAAACTCGAACTTTACCATGGTAACAATTATCTCATTTAGAGATTCGCCTTTACCTATTTATACAAATAGTGAACAGTTTCACTCGAAGTCGTATTGTATGTGTAAGCATCACGTAAAAATTACTGAACCTGTTTGGGTTAAGTTTACAAAAAAATTGGGCTTCGCTCGGGGCGTTCTTTACTTTTTATATTTTTTTTGACAAAACAAAACAACAAATTGACTAATAGACACATTTCGTAGTAGGTATGCTAATCTATGATAATATGGTCTAATTTTTTTTTACTATTTTAATTTTACTATATTATATATGAATTGGATTATTATATAAAACGACCTGACTTTGGAGTTGTCCTGAGTTCATGGCTCAAACAAACGAACTTTTTTTTTAAATACAAAAAATAAAACGCAATTCATGGTTCAAACCACAGAACTTGTGTTTCAAACAAACGTTACCCAATGCCCACTCTTTTATTTGACTCAAACCACATGACTCAAACAAACGTTACTGTCACATTATGAATTGCTTCTGCTGGACGTAAAAAAATAAATAAGTAAGTACAACTACTGTATTTTACAATGTCGATACTTTTTGGAAATGCTACATCCCTAAACGATCTATTAGAAATATTGTACAATACACTTTACAAAACAAACAAATATCAATGTATCACTAGGTGACCCATGCGAATACTTCGCACTGTTAGTGGTGTCAACATTGTTCTCATAGTTCAACTTATCTCCAATAGATGGCGTCTTTTACAAAATTAATAAATTTGTCTAATTTTAGAAGAAATATTAAATTTTGATTTGTTTGTTTATTTTGATACAGTATTCAGGGCGATATTTGATATCACAAGTTCCTGTGTTTGATACCGACAAATATACCTTTGAGAAATAATAATACATAGTGAATAATATTAAATAAATAAGTAAATACAAGTACTATGTTTTACAGTATCGATACTTTTTGGAAATGCTACGTCCTTAAACGTTCTATTAGAAATATTGTACCACTTTACAAAATAATCAAATACCAATAAGTATTTTTACATTAATTTCTCTAATACTGTATTTTATTGGATTGTAATTTTGTTGGATCAAGTAATCAAACTTAGACTCAATTCTTGTAAGAAGTACGTCTTTATTCCCATTATGTTTTCCTCAAAAATCTCATTAAAAGTTTAAATTGACTCAATCAGCTAAATACTTGTTATGTATTTCTTGTTCTAAAAACGAGTTTATTAGATAGATTAATTAAATAAATATTTTGTTTCAAAAATATGAGTTCATGGCCGTGATCCGGAATCTAACCCGTGGTCTGTCTAGTTAATACTAGACGTCTTAACCACTTGGCCACCGACGCACCTATAACACATGTAGTTATTTATATAACTGTTTCTTTGACAACTTTCTTTCTGTCTGTGAGTGCGCTAATCTCGGGAAGACTGATCGGATTCGGATGCGGTTTTCATTGTTCAAATCTGAATTCCTGAGGATGCAATGGTTTAGTTTATTGATGTATGAGTTGAGCACTATAACGATAGTCAAGTCGTAGGTAGCTCTCATGGAATTGGGCGTTTGGAAAATAATTTTGTAGAAATAAAAACATATACTTACATTTATTAGGTCCTTACATATGAAATTGGCGTTTTATATGGAAAAACCAAAAATAAAAAAAAAATCAATCAAATTTCTTGTCTTTGCACTTTTGCCGTCTCACAGGTAATTCATTGATTCCTTTGCTAAAGAAATTGTGGGAGGGATAATCAATAAAATGTTTGAAGGCGGTTTGAACTGCCTCATGAATCGGAATTGAATTTTTTTCCTTGCAAAAAGTTGTTTAAATTCCGGAAAAAGTGGTAATGGTATGTGGTAAAACAAAAAATAATAAATACCTGCCAAGAGTGAGCCGTACTCGCTGCGATATGAGTAATATAGAATATATTTTATTTTGTTAGAAGACATCCACGGGCGAAGCCGGCGGCGGAAAGCTAGGATGGATAATAAAGTGAAAAGAACTACACGAATAAATGAAACTTCTTATCTATCTATATATCTATCATCACGCCTTTTATCCCAAGAGGGGTAGGTAGAGACAACTGTCCTGACATACCTCTTTCACTTCTTTTATATTCATCATATCTTTCATAAACATGGTATCGTCGTCCTCTGCCAGCATTTCCTTTCACTTCAGCCATATTAAACTGTAACCTCCAAACCAGCGTAAACTGCTTTTCCCTCATTTTAGTCATTTTCGAACCGATAAATGAAACTTGTTAATTTATGAACAACTTGTAAGTACTCTAAAGAGACTAAGAGAAAAATGTAGGCAGCTAGCTTAGAGCAAAGAAATAAGACTACGCTGAAAAACTCTTAATATCCCCCGTCTGACACTTGATTCATAGTTAGTGTCCAGGCCTGCCTTCCAAGAGGCCATTAACACGCAAAAGTAAAGCATTGTTTATTTATTTAAAGATAATTACTTGATTTCTGTTGTCTAAAGCTCGACTTGTGAATGTGAAAAGTTAATTGAGTTGAGAGAAAATATTTTCTTAAAAAAACGTTATTTTAGTTGCAAACTTAATTGGATTTTTTACAAATAGGTTAGTACAAATTGTTTTAAATGTCTTTTCCCCGCAGTGTCACCCACACGAATTTAGTGTACAAAAATATAGCTGAGGGCTGGGGCTATAGGGAGCTGTAAGGCAACCAGTAAAGAAAGAAAAAAAACTAATTCATATTATTACGAGAACTTTTCAAATTCTGCGACAGCTTTACTTTAAATTTTACTTTAAAACTAAATAAACACGCCGTGCAAACGAAACTTAAGCAATAAATTAAAATAAACTTATTCATTTAAATTTGTAATGAGCAGAACTAGTCATTTTCACAACTGTTAGGTATCTGAGCCTGCGATAAATCACAAAATGTAAATTAAATTTGTTAATAAAGCCTTAATGAAACTTGAGCCTATAACGGAGACTTAATATTGGTTTGTTAACAGTAAGTAGTTACTACTTCATTTTTTAACCTTTATTTTTTTATTAAAAATACAAAAGTAAAATACAGAAAAACCTTAAAAAGAAGAATAACCACATATACCACTCAGGCAAAACTCAGAATAATAACCACTCATAAACATGAAACGGAGTGGGTCAGACTTGAGAGTTGCAGACAATCAAAACTCCCGTCCCTAAACTCTCGATTAACAAAACAAAAGGAACCACTTGAGACAAGTCATATTGGCAATACAGATAGTCAACTATGCAGAGCTTGCATTAATCCTGAAGAAACGGTCACCCACGTCCTTCTGGAGTATGTAGGTTTGACAGAATACAGGGCTCCCCGGTGCCCCGAGGACCCTTCAGCAGGCATGTGGCAACATCAAGGGGCTGATCGGCTTTCTGGAGGATCTGGGATGGCAGGAGTAACAGAATTCTCGCCTCACGCAAAATAGGCGCTAAGACGTCGGATTGTGGAGACCGAGCCCGATAACCAGAACCAGTGGAGGAGCTAAAGGTACCTGAACACTTGCTGTGTTACCCATTTGAATCTCCAAGCTAATTATTATCGAATTTTAACATTTATGAAATAAAAAGTTGTTTATAAATAAATAATTATATCTATACACCTTCGCGGCTTTTGTACCTTGGGGTGTGGCTAGAGATACCGGCGACTGTGTCCACTTTTTGCCAGTTATCCTATATAAAGAACAGGTGGCAAGCCCGTTGCTGCACTTAATAGACCTAAATGTGTCACTTCTTTAACAGACGTAAATATCTGTTTATTTATAGTAGAATGCATTTACGTGTCCTCCGAAGCATTATATTACATATAATTTATTAAAGTAAAGAGTTCGATCCCGGATCCGGCCATGTACCAATGTGATTTTTATAATTAAACTTATGTACATAATCCGACAAACCACACTGAGAGGCTTTTCCATCTAAATATACCTCAACAGAACTGGCCACTCGTTAGGTATAGCCTCACAAATACCATCGGCTAAAAGAGGAAGACTTTGTCTTCCGCTGGGTACTCTGTGGAACCCGCGAAAAAAAATTTATAATAATTTTTATTTAAAAACTTGTTCTATTTTAGAATCCAAACTCCTTTCCTTCGCAACGTAACACAGACTTCAAGGACTTACATTTACATCTGCTCCTTGAATAATATTAGTTTGTCCCTTCTCATATACTAATAGATCCATTCACAGTACAGGATGAACAAAGGTCGCAAGCCCGACCGCATAACCCAAGCTATTCACATCTTCTCACCCAGATTTATTACCGAACAATAGTCTAACTATCATTTATATATCCAAATTCTACACAAATTTTGCCGTAATAGGATTTTCCTATGCGCCAGGTTAAGCTGGCGTATGATTTATTAAGTTCTGTTTGTTTATTTTCATGTGAATTAATAGAAGTTTTATTTATTAATTTATGTCCGTAATTAAAGAGATTTACATCCCTTAATTTGATACAGATTTTTAAAGTGAAAAGCGATTATAAGGGGAAATCTTTGAAAGAATACTCGAATAATAGTTATGCTTGGAATGCTAAGAGTACCTGTGATTTGGAATATAATGTAAGGATTCGCGACCTGTGTTAGTTGAATGTTTTCGGCACAAGAGTGTTCTCGACCCGAGAATGTCGGGGCAGGAATTATTGTACTGCCTTCCACGTATGCCTGGGTCGGGCATTTTTGGCTGCGCATTTCTAAACGGCAACTGTTCGGTCCGGACACAGATTCATTGTGAAATGATCGCTAGACTGCCTTTGCCTTTTTTTGTTATTGAAATAATAATAATATAAAAGAACCCTAATATCTATATCAATTGGGATGACAACTGTCAAATTCTACCCATAGGGGGCATTTTGTATCATAGCATCCATAGATTTTTAACCTATATTGACTATTTATTTGTAATGTTACATGTCATAGCTTTATGTTCTGTTCCTGGATGTAATAACAGTAGAAATCACTTATATATTTTGACGTCAAAAAAGAGGTGGGAAAAATGTGACTGTAAATTTTATAGCGACATATAAATCGAGATTATGCAGTTTTGGAAGTGATGTTGAATAATTATTTTGGGATTCCTAGACGCCATATTTCTAACTAATTTATGTTTTTTTTTAATTTTAGGGAAAAATCGTACCCCGAACAAGTGCATCGATTCAGGATCCCGGTTATGTACCAATGGGATTTTTATAATTATTTATTTATTTATTTACCAATTTACCAATCAAGTACCTAGATTTTAATGTGTGTAATGTGCGTGTGTGGGGGGGGAGGGTGATAATTGGTGTGTCAGTCAAATTATACCTCACTCAACCACTTTTTTTTTTTCTTCATTATCATATTTACATGCCTCCTAAATATGTCTCTGGAATGCAAAAATATGTCAAACCCGCTGAAGTCACTATTATATGCACAAACTTATATACATAATCCGAGAAACCACACTTACAGGCTTTCCATTTAAATATACCTCAACAGAACTGAACACTCGTAGGTATAGCCTCACAAATACAATCGGCTAAAAGAGGAAGACTTGGTCCTCCGCTGGGACCGTAACACGTGTAGACAGAAAAAAAATCGTATCCCTTCCCCCATGTTATTTTCCAGAGATTAAGCTATTTTAAGAATATTATTTAAATATTTTTGTTTTCTATGCAATTGTTTTTATAAGACCCATAATATAAGATCATCAAATACTAAATCACTTCATTACATAAATAAATAAACATAATGTCACCCAAAACAAAAAAGCCACACAGACTTCCCGAATCAGTAACCCAATTGGTAGCGGGATGGCGTCGTAGAAATATTCCAGAAGCGTTCAATTTCCTCACTTTATTATGTGAGAAAAAAATGTTATTCAGAGTACAAGCGTGGCCGGGCCGACATGATAAATTATGTAATTTGCAACCAGCCCCTGTTCAGGGCACCCGCAAAAACGAAACCTCAAATAGAGTGGCAGTTGAAATGTGGAGGCATGTCTTAAAGAAAAACATATACTGAGTTTACCCTTTAACTTGTTTGGATGCCAGATTACTTTATTTCTCGATCTGACGGTTCACATCTGGATCGACGAAGTTACAATCTATTTTTATGCTAAAGGACTCCATCAAAATTCGAATAGGTATACCGAAATTTATAATATATATTGATGATAGCCTATTATTTTGTACTTTTTTTAAGAATTGTACAGAAGACATGTAAATTCTAAAAATAACATAAACGTATGTCTGTTAGAAATCAGTAACAGGCTTGCCAATTGCCATAGGCTGTCAAATTTTTTTTATAGGAAGCTATCACCACTCATGTGTCTGTCTGTCACAGCTTATTTTCTTCGAATTTACTCGACGAAAATGTTGAAACTTGGTACATTTAGGTAGAGTTTCATGACCCAATAACGGACGTGTAGGGTAAATAATCGAATTTCGATTTTGTTGGTAAATTTAGAGGGAAAAATTAAAACGTAGGTAATTAAAATTTTTTTTATAAGTACATCACGTGACCATATATAAGGGCTCGTAAATGTTATAATAATGTTTTTTTTTTGAAGTTATACTTCTTTAGGCGCGTTATGAAAAAATTATAATTAAGTGTGAGACGATGTAACAAAAAGTTACAGTATGAAGTTGCCGAGTGTGATATTTCGACAAAATTTACGATGCAAGTTTATTTTTTTATTATTCTAAATAGACAATTTAGTACACTTTTCAGTGCATATTTTTTTAGGTCGGTACACTTTTTTCTAAAAGGCAATAAATTTGCGTGTTACATAAACTTATTTGTATTATGCCAAAATGTATAACTTCTCGTACCTACATAAGTACACACACACCCATTTTTTTATTTTAAAATGCATAGTTTAAATTCTATTTTGAAAATAAGGGAATATAGGGCCTTTCTTATAGTTTAAAGGAAAACCTAAAATCCTGTCTTAAAGTTCTGACCGAAAAATGGTACGAAAACCCTCAGCACGCGAGTCGTACTCGCAACTTGGCCAATTATTTTTAAATACACAGAATCGAAACCTGATTTATTACATTATAATTAGGTTTTCAGGAGCAAAGTAAATAATAATTATATTTAAGTAGATACATAATGAAAAATAAATACACGACATTTATTCAGTCCGTTCAGACGGCAATAGGAAGATTATTTGCAAAAGCAATAAATTTCTCAAAGCCTAAAGTCAGAGTTTGTCTGGGACTCTAGTAGATCCCTTTTTAAATTGCCTTTTCCTTTTACGGACAATTAAATCAAAAGGACTTTTTTATTTAAATAAAAGAAACAAACATAATTTATTTTGGCAGTTTTAAGATATCCATTTTCTATGATGTCTACGGCGTAGGACTTCTGTGCTACGGTTTTAACTTTGATGTTATTTTTATTGATTCTTGGTCACTTTTAGATATATTTAAGAAGGTAATTAATTCTTTAAATATTTTCTTTAAGTATTTACCCACCTAGCGAGAATTTACAATAAAAATTTCAGTGACGTAGAAAATTTCTTATATAACAAAATGATTTACTTGAATTGAACTACGAGTAAGGAAATAGGAATTGAAATACATAGTGTTACTATTATGAGATTTGTTTGTATTATATATCAAACATTTATTGTATATAAATAATTTGCTTTATATCTACCTACCTACTACATAACCACCCCACACTCCCTATCGATATAGGGACGTCAGTACGTCTTTTTGTGTTATCCAAGTCACATCACATTTATATAATTTGTGAAATATACGTGTAATGCAATTTACTTATAATGTGTGATTATGAATATAAAATGAAAAATTAATAAATTACGACGAATTCTCGATGCTATAGTTTCATCGCCTGTTCACGTCGATATGGAAGTTAAAGGTACATATTTTATTTATTATAAACTAGCTGTCCGCCCCCGGCTTCGCCCGTGGATATTTTCGAACAAAATAAAATATACCCTAACCCCTACCCCTACCCCTACCCCTACCCCTACCCCTACCCCTACCCCTACCCCTACCCCTACCCTACCCCTACCCCTACCCCTACCCCTACCCCTACCCCTACCCCTACCTATACCCCTACCCCTATCCCAACACCTACCCCTACCCCTACCCCTACCCCCTACCACTACCACTACCACTAACTTTGGATATAATATATACATATAATATATAGCTGTTTGTTCGTTGGGCCCGTACTTACTTCCATCACTTAATTAGATCCCCTTAGGGGGTGGATTAAAAGAAAACTATCCTATGTACTTCCCTAGGTTCAAGCTATCTCCGTATCAAATTTCATCAAAATCGGTTCAGTGGTTTACAAGAGGCCCCGGAAGAGAACACAATTCATGAATTTGAAAGAAATGTATACCTACCCGTCGTTCGTTATTTTAAGAAGTATGTACGTTCAAATATATATTTTTTTAATACTGACCTTTTTCTAAAGAACAAAAGGAAGAATAACATTTTTGCAATTGTTTCTAGGACATTTTTTTTGATTGTGCCTACTTTAAGATGTGCTGTTAGTTTTTCTAAAGAAATAAATAAGTATTTAAAAGTTTTTTTACCATATTCACAATAAAAAGTCTAATTTACTTATTTTTCAAACTTAAATATTTCACTTGATTATTGATTATATTATTAGAATGTTGCTGCCACCTGTCCTGTTTAATATAGACAACTGGCTAAAAGTAGACACTGTTACTAGTCTCTTTGACAACACCGCAAGGTATAGAAGTCGTGATGATATAGAAATTGGAGAAATTTAAAGGTTATGTCTATATTTTAACGTTAACTAAATAGATTTTAGCAAGCTGACGATTTTCTTGATGTTTTCTTTCAATTAAGAGCTGCAATCTTTTACTTTTGTTTACATTGGTTTCCATTTAGAGATTAATTTAATGAATTTTCTTTCTACTATTTTCATCACGTCATCGTTTTACAGTTTGTTCAAATTAAAAGCTTTTTTAAGCTTTTTACATACGAAATTAATATCCTTTTTAACCGACTTCAAAAAAAAAGAAGGAGAAGGTTCTCAATTCGGACCGTATTTTTTTTTATTTTTTTTTTTTTGTATGTATGTACATCGATTACTCCGCCAGTTGTGAACCGATTTTGATGGTTTCTTTTTTAATCGACAGATAATTCTTCCGGATTGGTCCCATTTTTATCTCATAAAAATTGGTTCTTTAGTTTTTCAAAAATTTTGAAAAAACTGACCTTATAAGTCAATTTTTCGTAATATCTCGATGAAATATGTACCGATTTTGACGACTTATTTTTTTAAGGATATAATAATTTCTTGACATTATCTCACAGTCATATGACGAAAATCGGTTCAATAATTTTTCAGAAATTCAGTAATTTGTCTCTGTTTACTGCTGAAAATTATATCAGAGAAAAGCCTTAGCAACGGTTGCTATTGACACGAAGTTGTCAATTTTCGTATCGACGGTGGTCTAGCGGCTAAAGGTATGGGATGCAGCGCAGGGTGCAGATTGATCGAGGTTCAAATCCCATCCACCGCAGTTTTTTTTTTAATTTTCTATCATTTTTTTTTTAGTTGCGTTATTATTTATTTCTCAGGGCAACAAAATCACTTAAAAGGGAAAAATAAACCTTTTAAAAAAAAGTGTACCGACTTCAAAAATTTGCACTGAAAAGTAAGAAATAATAAAAAAATCGTCGTAGAATTGGAAGACGGTTGGTGCCAAATTAGAAATAATTTAGTACCCAAATTCACTAATCTTGATAATTCATTAGTAACCTACGATCATCAGTACAAACACAGATAATATTGAACAGATCTTTATGTCCCTAGATGTTTACTTAATTTTGTATCCTAATTTGGCACCAACCGTCTTCCAATTCTACGACGAAATTTTTATTATTTCTTACTTTTCAGTGCAAATTTTTGAAGTCGGTACACTTTTTTTAAAAGGTTTATTTTTCCCTTTTAAGTGATTTTCTATTTAAAAATGCGAATGGGCTCATTAGCCTAAAAATTTCATCAGATAAAATAAGGAAGACTTATCTCTTCGTAGACGAGATAAATCAGGGAGAAAAATCAAAATGTATCATCACGCCTTTTATCCAAGAGGAGTATGCAGAGAAAGACAGATTAATTCCACTTGTTACGATCCTGACATGCCCACCTTTCGAGTCCTTCATATAAATTCGAAAATTACTTTGTTTGTTTGTCTTTCTTTTACGCCAAAACGGAGAGACTGATTGACGTGATCTTTTTTGCACAGCTACTTTTTATCCCGGAAAACTTTCGAGATAAATTGTTACGTCATATTTAAAAAAATCTAATCTAATTACTAATATTATATTGAACTGGCTTTCTAACAAAATTACATAGAGCCTATGTGTCGCTGCTCCAATTATCTTCTTCTTTTTTCTTTTTTGACCTCATGCACCTTATACCGTTACGCGGGGTCGGCTTTCCCAATCATGCGGCGCCATTTGCTTCGCTATTTGGCGTCCTCTTCCGTGAGGCTCATCTCCATCAAGTCCTTCGTCAGCCAAGTGGTTTGGGGTCTTTCTCTCCCCAACTTGCTTGTAGCCATCCATGGTCAAGCTCCTTTTCACGACATGATCGTCTTATATTCTAAGTACATCACCCATCTCGACCCTGGACTCCTTCACTTTATGAGCTATTTGTGCAACCTTGGAACCTTGTCTTTGAGTGTTACATCATGGGTATTTTTCATCGCCCATGCTTCGCTGCCATAGAAAAGAGTAGGCCTAACAGCTGTTTTATAAACCTAACTCTTAGAAGATATATCCCCTCGACTGATCATCTCTTCTGGTGACAAGAGGGCTGGCTCCTTCCTTGCTTAACGAATCAGCATCGCGATTCAGCGGGGAAACGCAGCCAGTATTCTTGCCACTATTCCACGCGGAGCTAGTTTATTTAGTTATTTTTAATGTTTAGATTAGATTTAAGGATTATTTAATGTGTAAATAAATAAAATAAATAAATAGTGATATAGGTCTTCTTAAATAACCGATTAGAAACTTTCCTGCCCAGTGGCAATATAACGCTAACTTATCCAAAAGGGATGAATAGCAACTCCAAAATAAACAAGAGCTAGCTACAAAGTTAGTACAAACGCCAACGCTGATACGAACTAAACTTTTATCACTAAATTGTTCCTTTGTTCGTATCGTAAGCTTCAGAACGTAAATGTTTCCACACAAACCTCGATTTGTTATTCTGTTTAGAATGTACGACCTGATAACGGCTTAGGTAGACAGCCGTATCCGTGAAGTGACCACAATTTAGGCTAAAACCAGGATTTTTTTTGTTTATCGCACGTTATACTCCAGACACTTGGCGAATGAGAGCTAGGCCGAAAAAATTTAAGAGTTCGACCGTCACGACACACGACACCCGGGACGCGCTAATTTCCGATTTCTGTGGTTGCATGTAGAGCAGTGCAGTAATGAAATACATTATGCATACCTACGCCTGTAAAAACATTCCTTCAATTTTTTTTTCATTTAATTACTCTCAAACGTTGTTAATTTATTTCATTGTACCTGTTATTTAATACATAATATATTATGTAGCGAAAGAAGGTTCGTTTCAAGTGGGTGCCCCACAACACCCCTCGTTTTTATTAAGTAATGTTTTTTAAAATTATTTTACATTTGTGAGAAAGGATCGCTTGTTTGGAACTAATAATCGGGAGCAGCGCACAACATGTAGTTTCATAGTCGATTGAATAAAACGATGGGTGCGTTTACTTCATAGCATCAGTGATATTGTTTTGTTGACATAGATGCTATAACCACGTTTAAAAATTAGATGGCCAAAAATTGTAGACTTGTGGAAAGGTTGGACAGAAGATGGACAATGAATGTAAGTCTACTTCGACACCAGAAATGAGGAATAGGCGTAACTACAGTAGAAATATGTATATATGTTATGCTGAAAATTGCATAAATAAACTGATAGGATATGGAATAGGACGGAAAAAGATGAAGAAGACTTTAGTAATATTAAATATACATATTAGGTTCCTGCCGCGGAATCGCCAGTCGAATTTTTATTGCAAAAGATTTCAGACCTATTTCACTATATGGTTCTCCAATTATCGCTGTGCAGAAACTCACGTCGATCCGTTGCTCTGATCTGACGTGAAAGAAGAGCAAACAAGTTAGTTTTGTTAATACGTGAATAAATGGTATAAGGTCAGTCTTTTTAAATAAATTATTCTTTTTTTTTCACAGGTTGCATTACAGCTCCCGAAACCGTGTTAGGGTATAGAAAAGCATATTGTAGTAACTGATAAATCTATTTTTGAAAAATTAAGTGATTTCAATAATAATAATAATGACTAAAAAATTCTAATTAGTCCGTCAGTTAGATTATCAGAAAATATTGGACACGTATTTTTTCTTTTGTCAATTAAACAAAAAATTAATAATATATAGCCCACTAAAATTCCGCGTGACGTCACATTTGAGTTCACTTTTGACCTAGAAGTGACGTCACCGGTCCCCACTCCCAAGCTTTGATGGGCTTTATCTCTGTAATTTTTTGTTTGATTGACAAAAGAAAAAATACGTGTCCAATATTTTTTGATAATCTAAATGTCGGACTAAATAGAATAATATTTTGTTTACCCTCTGATCTTCCCTATTATTCTGTCAAATTCCGTGATTTTATAAATAAATCCTGGTCACAATACTTGACTTCTGACCCGAAATAGTGTCTGACCGCTAATTTCCTAAGAGAATGCATCGTAGCGATCTTGATGGACGCTGCTCTGACAAATATTTGATGATGTTAACATTTTAAAAGATTTTCTAGAATTCAGTCGAACACTTGAACAAGTTGAACTTTTTTAATCAAACCGTCTCTGAAACCATTTAAGTTAGGGGTATTTAATACCAATACCAATACTTAATACCAATTTATTATTATTTTTATCTACTCTTATATCGTAAAGTCTCTATTACACAATTGAATTATACTTCATAATGATATGTTTTATTTTCACGCGTCTGTAATATGTCAAACTTCGATACTATAATTTATTATAGTATACTGAAGTTATCATACAAAAACGATATCGTAATGTTTTGTTTTTTTTTAAATGCAGAAAGGGCAGAGGATTTTTGTTATACAGCCACATTAAACTCTATGAAAATATCGACACGCGCATGTCCGAGTTACTTAACGCGCATGCTCACTAATGCGCAGTAGGTAGGTAACCGCGGTTTACCGCCAATTTGTCGATTAAGAAAAATATCTTGGTTCAATTTGTTTTGTACTATTGCATGGGATTAGATAAAGTAGTGGGCACATACTTGGAATTAAAACACTTGTTTTTGTTTTTCACGGAATCGACATGATTTTTTGCATAGTGGTACTTTAGGGGTCAGAGAATGACATATACCTACTACTTTTTAAACCGCAAAAGCGGGCGGGGGAGGGGCAAATTACAGCCACGGTATTATTTATTTTGTAGAACACTTTTCTACTTTTCTACAGAAGCTTGTGTCGAATAAAATGGTCTACAAAAATGTCAGCGGTATATAATATCGGCTTGTGTTTAAGCGGCGCCCAAAAATGTATCTATTTTGTACCAAAAAAAATCTAAACGGTTACCAAAATGGAAGAATGGTCACCAAATTACGTTTCCTAAAATATTATGAAATAGATCCATTTTTGGTATTATTGACTGCCATAAAAATATATAGACGCCTTTAAAATACACTTTATAACCTAACCTACCTACCTTACTTGGTGACCATTTATCCATTTTAGAAACCAAATAAAATATTAGTACAAGGCGTGCGATTTTTCTGATGTTTTTTCTATTATTTTGGATCATAATTTGATATACTTTAGGACACTTTTAATAGTGTCAATTATTTTATTTGGAGTTGTTTATTTTATTTGGTGCCTAAGCTTAGAGTCTTAAAAATATTTTTGGTGTCCGCGTAAATTATACCCTATAATATCTAATAGATAAAATAGTTATGAGCGTATTTATGTAGGTATTGAAATTATTGTAAACTCATGTTGACCCGTGCGAAGTCGGGGGCGGGGTCGCTAGTAAGTTATAATTATTCATCAGGTTTTCCAAGTCTCCAAAAAAAAAATAAAAATTAAAAAACCAAATGTTTTATTTCTCCGAATCTACCAAACGAAAAATGTTAAAGCTTGATACATATATAGAGTTTCATGACCCAATCACGGACTTATAATCGAATTTCGTGCATCATAATGTGTGACATATTATATTAAATAAAAGGGATCGTAGGGATTCCACATCCGGTCATGGCGCCGAACGCACGCGTTTTCGTCATGGCGTGATGTGGAATCCGGTTTAAGGGGAGGAACGAATAATTTTGGTTGATTACTGAACTGAAATTCCCGAATTTTACGAATGCTATGAGCATACAATTTGGGCATCGAAAACTAGAGTATTTTATCTAGTATTGTGTAGGATGAATACATGATTGGTGAAAATTTTCTCGATAACTTAAATTTTTGAAATCACCTCTTCAAAAACACCTTTTTACGACCATACTCTGAAGGGATTTAGGTTCGTTTAAATTTTATACGAATCTGTAGGTAATTTCAGTACCCAGTATTGATTAAAATGATTTTTCCCTGCATGTGATTATTTGTAATGTGCCGCTTACGTCATTTATTACGAGAAGCGATAGTTTATGCCCTTCTCACTTCTGCAGCAAGAACGGACAAAGCGCCGTCGTTGTCTTGCATGACGTGATCGTTGCGCTCGAACCACTCATGCGCCCGAACCACAAGTTTAGGGCGTGGCTTACGATTAGAAATTTCTGAGTCGTTCCTCGTCTTAATACCGACTGCGCTGTGATGGTTGTGATTACTCAGTGATTAATAAGACATATCACAGTCGGCGGGATAATCTTAGCTACCGATTTATCGGCTTACTATTGCACAAGATTAAACACTGGAGACTGGCAGAATTGCGACGAAAGTCAGCACTGTTGCCATATATCAAAAGAAGAAGAAGACACACAAATAATTATGTTTTTTTAATTTTAAAACGCAATTTTTTTTTTATTAATAATATAGGGCCTTTATTATAGTTTCCAAGAAAACCTAAATGAAAATCCTGTCTTAAAGTTCTGACCCAAAAAATGCCACAGAATCCTCAGTGCGCGAGTCATACTCGCAACTTTGCCAATCATTTTTATTTACCATCACAGGTACCTGACAGAATTTACGTCATTTGGCTGCTGATGTTCTTAAGTCGTATTTGAAAATTTGACATTATGACATTACGCTGCGACCCAGCAAGGGAGCTGGAGCAGTAACCAGCTAACCAGCAAGGCACAGTCATTATTTAAATGTTTTTACATATATTTTTTCATTGTAGAAGTCTCCCAATAATATTTAATGATATTATTATTTAGTCTTCAAAGTAGACATGTTTTAGTTCGTGACCTGATTTCAAATAACCGCTCGACTGACTCCACGTCTTGTGAACGGTGAGATAAAGCACGCTCTCGAACCAATGTTATTGATATACTCTTGAGTTCCCAAGACAAGACAAAATGGGATAATGTATCGACAGATTACCGATTACTTTATGTTTTCTATTTCTACACGGGTTGCCTTATGGTTCCCGGCACCGTGTTATCGGTCCCACGATACCTAGTGTAAGACCAAGTCTTCCTCTTTTAGCCGATGGTAATTGTGAAGCTTTTCCTAACAAGTGGCCAGTTCTGTTGAGGTATATTTAAATGGAAAAGTAAGAGTGGTTAAGACGTCTGGTATTAACTAGGCAGACCCTGGGTTCGATCCCGGATCCCAGCCATATACCAATGGCTTTTTTTTTATTAAAAACTTACGTAGGTACATAATCCGACAAACCACACTTAGAGCTTTTTCATCTTAATACGATATATCTCAACAGAACTAGCCACTCGTTAGATATAGCCTCACAAAGACCATCGGCTAAACGAGGAAGACTTGGTCTTCCGCTGGGTACCCTGGAACCGTAACACGGTTTCGGGAGCTGTAAAGTAACCCGTGAAGAAAGAAAAAAAAGATAAACTTATTAAAAAACTTTAAAACTCAAAGTCTCTGTCTGTTACTTAAATCTCGACCTGGTATGTCGAAATGAAAAAAAATCATGAAAAATGTAGGTAGGTACACGACTGGTCCATGTCTCATGTAACGCAGCCAGTGTTTTAGTCCATGTCACAAGGAGGGATATTTAAGAGGTATTCTTCTTATAATAAATATGTTATTAAATATATATAATTAATTATTATTTCATATTTTAGTTATAAAAAAACCATCTTTATATTTCAAATTTCTATGCTGTGTGATGATGAGTTAGTGAATGAATGGACTTTGCCTTTTACCTTGAACCGGGGCGGGTCGCTAGGGTATTTTTATTTTACCTTTTCGTGACGCAAAGTATATTTTTTTTAAGTTTGATTAAAATGTTTTTTTCTGAATCGTTTAAAAAACTTTAGAGATTTCAAAATAAGAAATGTTTATAAAATATCTCCTTTAAATATAAAAGTTGATAAATGTCCATCGCATTATGCAGAAAGCTCCGCAAATTGTATTATTTGCATTGTAATTTTCTTATTATCCATTTTGCTACTTATTTCTAACTTATCGTACGATAATACAAATATCTATTACAGCATAATCTACTTATAACTCCAAAAAACATATCTTCACGCCCTTTATATCCTGCGGTGAGGCCAGAAACTCAGAACAGTGTCAACTTTTTGTCATTTGTCCATATTAAAAATTATTGGCCAAGTAGTAGGGTTCCGTAGGTAGACCATTTTTTTCGGTCAGAATTTTAAGACAAGATTTTCGTTTAGGTTTTCCTATTTTTTATTTTAGACTTAGTAGTTTCAAAAATAAGGGGGGGGGGGAACGGTAAATTTTCATATATTTTCTTTAATATAATTTAAACCATGCATTTTAAAATTATAAAAATAATATTTATAAAGGTATGTATTATGTCACATCATGCACATGATTTTTTTACGTTTTAATTTATATTCCAAAATCGAAATTCGATCTATACGTCCGTGATTGGGTCCAGTAGAGAGAAAATAAGCTGTGAGAGACTGACAGACGGACAGACAAGACACAAGAGTGATCCCATAAGAGTTTCTGTTTTTTATCGGACATTCGGATTTTTATTTTATGTACGGATCTCTAAAAAATGCACTTAACAGAAATAGATACATACATGACTTCTATGTATTATTTTTATATCCGGCTTTACATTCTTTCCGAAGCACGAAAAGTCGATTAAATTAAACTTATCTAAAATAAAAAGTCCACAATTTTTTCACAAAGACATTATTATTTTGAACTCTGAAATATAATTATATACCTACCAAGATTATAAATTAGCCCAAACAAAATTTAGCTCACGCCTGGCCGACATAATTCTGTTTCGTCTTTCGGGTGTCATCAGATTTCTCTCAATATTTTGTTGGCATACTTTACTGCGTGCCAACTTATTCATTAAAAGTTTTTTGAAGCAACGCTTTGCGGGAGCGCCCTTTTATTATTTTCGTATTTTGAAAAAGTTTTTATGGACCACAAATAAAACTCTGCAGAAGGTAAAATAAATTAGAACCAAAAATCCATTACTTAAAATTTTAAGGTGCCAAATGGAAAAAAGAGTAGCTTTACAGCAGTCGCATATGATGTGTAACATCTGACATCTCACCTTGGTAATAAGCAACACACTTTATACACAACCCTGTAGGTTAAGCGCACAGCTAATGTGTTTTCCTTGTCTATTTCTCTCTCTTTCTCGTCACACACACGCACACACTGTTGGCTGACAATTGGCGAAAAATGGGTTGGTACAATCTGACGGCCAACTCTACCACCGCGCGCGCTCATTGGTTAAATCAATAGCGTGCGCTTCCCCGGCTTCATGATACACACTTTCGTCCCTTTTCACTAGATCACGACCACAGATTGCAGGAAAGCGACAGGAAAGATGTTACACATCAAAAATACCTTTACGGGTTGCTTTACCGCTCCCGAAACAGTGGGATTAGCATATTTAGGAACCGCGCAACAATGGCCAGCCTGCCATGGAATGCGCAACCAGGCAGGAATTCGTGTAGCTACTGTCTTGTCCCGACCAAGCAATTGAAAAACAGTACACGGAATCCTGCTCGGACATTTTCGGGTCGGGCGTGCCATCGTTCACTTGAATATTCTGACCCCACTACCTAGCTACCTAGTACCTACCTAGTATAAAAATACGCTATTTTCCCCACCCGTCATACTTCTGCCACGATATTATTTTTTTATTATATTAATATTTTTTCTTATATTGTCTTTTTATCAAGAAATACAACAACCGGGTGCACACTATTTTAGCCAGTAGCCCTTTTTTAGCCTCAGTTTGAATAATGTATATGCGGATTCTGGTTTATTATGCATGAGGCACCAAACCATATGACCATATTTAGATGGAAATACCTCTAAGTGTATTTTATCTTGTAGTATGTAAAAAATTTAAACTCTGAAATATTTTCAAATCACTACACTATACCTACAAAATTTCATATACCGTAGTACATTTGTAAATTTACTTAAGCAAATGCTTTTAAAATGAAGATTAATGGATGTTTAGTTCATTTGTACAATTATTTCTCTAGCACAATATGTTTGTTTGTATTTTGTAACAATAATTTATGTCTTCACAACTTAAATAGTATAAATGGTAGGTGAAAACTCTTAAAAAAATATAATACTCTAACGTTAATCAAACAAGAAAAAAGTGTACCGACTTAAAAAAAATAATTAATATATTACGTCGTAGAATTTAAGGACGATTGGTGCCAAATTAAAAACTACTTAGCCCCTAATTTCACAAATCTAGACTAATTAGTACACAAACATATTGAACAGATCTACCGTCTTCAAATTCTACGACGAAGTATTAATTATTTCTTACTTTTCAGTGCACAATTTTCGGTAAGTACACTTTTTTAAAAGGTTTATTACATATTTTTTCTATTTAAAAAAAATACTTATCTACTGAAAACTCTTCAGTCTTTATCACTATGTAACATACAACATTTTAATAAACAAATAATTATTGCAAACATTTCGAAAGTTAAATCTGCAAATATTTTCAGAGCAAGGATTTAATTTTGAGCTTCCACAGTTGTTAATATTACTAAAATTTTATACATAACTCGACATGTGCTATTCAAATAACATCTGCATTCCGGGTTAGATAATACTTGCCCACTCTATATTGTCCGTGGCTCCATCCAAAGATATTTATTTTGGGTTTTCTGTTATAATTCATAAATTCTATGCATCAAAAAAAATATCCATCTTCGACTTATTAAGTTGGCTTTTGTTTTAACGATATTTAAGTTTTGAAGTCTTTTTTATTGTATGAGCAATAGGTGGCAAACATTTTTCCCTTTATTAGTTACGTAAGAGAAATCGAAATTTGATATTTAGAACCAAAACGTGTCGACCGGTGTAATATAACATACCTAAAAAAAAGTGTATTTTTGACCTGTCTTATTTGGTAAATTTTAATGCATTGTTGGTTGAGCATTGTACACCCACTCTGACAACGGCAGTACCATCATATAATGATTGTACTGCCCCTATGAGTTTTCTGTTCACTATATATCTCGCTATTGTTGACCATGATTCCGTTCTGCATAGGTTGTCATATGCTGTTTCCAAGTCCATAAAGGCTTCTTAGGTTTTGTTTCTTAGGGTAAAAATTTGGTCAATACACCTCTTACCTTTCATTAATCCCGCTTGAGCATTCCACGTCTTATTTTCAGTTACCTTTTGCACCTTTTCAATTATGATTATTCCATACATTTTTCCAGCCAAGCTGGCAAGACTGATGGCGAGATAATTATTGCAATCAAGCTGTGAACTGGGAATAATGGTGTAAATTATCGTATTCGAAGGTATTATTTGGTAAAATATATTAAAACGAGTTTATTCACAGACAAAACATTTCAACCATATTTATTTTTCTGTTATTTCTTTTTAAAGGTCAGTGACATATTTCATTATAAAAGAGTTTATATAAAGTAGTTCACATACATTTATAAAACTATATTAATTAGGAATGAAAGGCGACCCATTATTCAACATCCTCTACACCCTGACTGAAAATGTATGCAAACATGAAATGATTAATTTTACATTAAAATTCTGGAAAGATATACAAATGTTTAATTATATATTTTCTTAAAAAATGATCTAATCTGACCAATGAAACTAAAAATTAAAAATCATAATCCTGTAAATTAAAATAAATACAAATTAAATAGTTATTATGACCAAATCATTACAATTTATACTTACTTGGCATTCTTATTACTCTACCGTAGCGAGTCGTCTTTTCTTCTTCCGACGAAACCTCCTCGAGTGTATTCTCTTTCATTTTAATATTAGAAGTATTAGAACACTTACCTGCCAACTCCTGACTATTATTTATTCTGGATAGCTCTTCTACCTCAGCAGCCGACACCTCTAGGCGATACAACCTTTGGAAAGGCCGAATTTTGCAACCACTTGAAGTTTTAATCTGAGCTGTCCTACTGACACCATCTGTACCAGTATATATTGCCATTATTAAACCAAGTGGCCACTTTACTCGTCTATCCTCTGTCTCTATTAACACAACATCTCCTACCTTCAATTCAACCTTAATCTCTTTTCCTCTGCCAACTAATGCCGTCAGATACTCTGATTTAAACCGAGTTTTAAAATCTTCTCTTAGATTTTGTAAGTATTTAAAACGCTTATTTAATTTAGTCGCATCAATGTGGTCAAGATCTGTTGAATCTGTCTGAGAAATACATTGTATGAAATGAGCTGGTGTCAATGGCTCCAAACAAATATTATTGTCACCTTGAACGTAGGTAAGTGGACGTCCATTCATTATAGCTTCACATTCGCATAAAATAGTTTCCAATTCTTCGTATGAGACACGTGACTTTCCTAAAATACGTCTTAGCAAGTCTTTCATAATTCTGATCAAGCGTTCCCAGAAACCACCCCACCATGCAGCCGTTGGTGCATTCATCTTCCATTTAATGCGGTCAATAATGGAACATTTCTGTACTTCCTCCCAATCTACACTTGAAAGCAGATTTTTAGCCCCTACAAAATTTGTTCCATTGTCTGATATAATTTGTCTCACGCGTCCTCGTCGTGCTATAAATCTCCTCAATGTTAACATAAATGCTTCAGTCGACAATGATTTGGTAACTTCCAAATATACATATATATACAGCACACGTGTATAGCACTATCCAACATTTATCTCCATTGTGCAAAAACAGAGGGCCGGCAAGATCTACTCCAGTGACTTCAAATGGTGCAAAGCACTTAATACGATCGACTGGCAACGGTGCTGTTGTTGCCTGAACTGGTTTAAGCTTGTATCTATTACATACTTAGACTAATCAACTCATTATCAAATTCCGTGGAAGACGTATTCATGATTGCGTCGAGTTCATTGCCGGCTCTTGTGAATTGTCGCCTCGTCACTGTTCGCTCTTTTACCGTCGCCTCCATGATTTACAATAATTTTATAGATGCTATGAGTCCTGTCACGGTCGCCACAATGTAAATTATCGTATTCGAAGGTATTATTTGGTAAAATATATTAAAACGAGTTTATTCACAGACAAAACATTTCAACCATATTTATTTTTCTGTTATTTCTTTTTAAAGGTCACTGACATATTTCATTATAAAAGAGTTTATATAAAGTAGTTCACATACATTTATAAAACTATATTAATTAGGAATGAAAGGCGAACCATTATTCAACAAATGGCTTGACACCAGTCACCTGGTACTCGCCCTTCGCTCCAGCATTTATTGAAGAGAGAGAGCACACAGTGTGTTACATATCATCGCTCCTCCGTTTTATCATCTCGGAGGAAATCCTGTATTTCCCTTTTAAAAGGGAAAGAGATAACTGATAATGTAACGCTCCATAGAGATAAAGCAAGCGACAGTACTCTTTGTCCTGCTTTGTTACTACGGGAAATTATATCTCTCTCTTTCTAACTGAGATTTTATCTACGGAGAGAGATTATTTCTATATACACCGTCATGTTCGCACAATTAAAAAATTTTCACAGCCAAAGCAATGTTGGAAAGCTAGTCTAAAATAATTTTCCGCTTCGCCAATACCATTATTCTCAATTCAATTCCAAAACCCCGAAGGTCAAAACAACTAATATTTGGCACAAAGATAACAAATTCATACCCAACATCAACTTTAGACCGTTCAATGAATATTCATATTGAATTTTGTTATCGAATTGTAATAAACGTTTTCTTGCAAAACATTAAAATGAATATATAAAGTTAGTGCGGGTTCAATTGTAGACATAACTCTTTTCTCGGTGCCAAAGAAAATGACAAATAACTGAGATAACAACGCCATAACCGCGAATTTCTTATATTCCGCAGAGCTCGTAAAATGTACCATGATAATAGGTAAGTGGCTGCTATAGTCGTTTATTTACCTTAACATGTCACTTTGATATATTTTAACATTTTTATTGGCATCCTGAAGGTTATTTAGTTACCTATTCAGAAATTAAAAAACCAGCCAACTGCGAGTCGGACTCGCGCACGACGGATTCCGTACCATTATCTATAAAAACGGCAAAAAAAAAAAAACACGTTTTTTGTATGGGAGCCCCTTAAATTATTTTTTTCTGTTTTTAGTGAGTATTTGTTGTTATAACAGCAACAGAAATACACCATCTGTGAAAATTTCAACTGTCAAACTATAACCGGACGGACAGCGGAGTCTTAGTACTAATAGGGTTTCCGTTTTTATCCTTTTAGCCTTTTAGTCATCTAGCGATCATTTTACATATAAATGTATCTGTGTGCGGTTCGAAGAATTGCCGGCCAGAAAGGCACAGCCAAGAATGCTCGATCTAGCCACACCTACATTCTCGGGTCGAGCATACCTACTCGGGCCGCGCAATCTTAGGTATTGTGCCAAAAACATGTCGCGAACATAGGCCGCGAATCCGTAAGATTTCCCCTTAACTAAAATCGCTCAACGTGCTGAAAGAAGTTTTCGCTTCAAAAAATGCAAAACTACTTGCGCGTCGAGGAAGTATTGAAAGAAAAACGAATCCATACTTATATTATAAATGTGAAAGTAACTCTGTCTATCTGTCTGTTACGCTTTCACGGCCAAAGCACTGAACCGATTTTAATGAAATTTGATAAAGATAAAGCTTGAACCCTAGGGAAGGATAGGGAATAAAATGGGCTCCACAGGCGAAGCCGGGGCGGATAGGTAGCTTATAAAAGCGATGTGTCTTTTTGATTGTCTTTCTTTCACGTCAAAACAAGGCAACGGATCGCCGTGACTTTTTTGAACAGACATAGAGGGCAGAAGAGTGTACTTTTCATAGAACATATAAAAAATGAATTGATCGATGGCAATATTTTTAATACACAATCCCTGAGCATGTATGAAAGGTATGATGAATATAAAAGAAGCAAAAGAGGTATGTCAGGATCGTAGCAAATGGTATTCGATTGTCTCATGCCTACCCCTCTTAGTTTGCTGGAAAATGAAATATCCCGGAAATAAGTTATTATGCTGTATCAGATTTAAAATAATTCCACCGGCGTAGTCTTACACTTGATTTAGGTAAATTCCATTCATTGCATCGCCACAATAGCTTAGCTCCCACCACTTTTTCCAAAATAATTCATTTCAATGTGTAAAAGGAGGGTGTTCATGTGTTGATTATGTTATGAAGTTGCCTGAAGTTGAGGTGGCAGCTCGTTATAAGTTGTAACTTTGAATAATGCCTGAAATAAATTGAAAATTGCTTGAAACTTTGAAAGCCGGACGGGTGGGTTTAGCCGCAATTTTAGATTACAGTACCGTATCTACAAAGGAGTAAGGACCTCTAAAATATTTCTTAAGGAATTTGTAAGTCCAAAATTTACCTGGTAACAAGTTTTCTCCATTTAGCGCATTATATTTTCGAGATCAAAAGGCTTTTTAGTAGTTAAAAAAATTCACAGATCTCATGCACCACATGACCATCAAAGAGCATTGAACATGAACTACGGTTTTAAAAATAGAAAACGATCTATGTATAGGTACTCCTTTCATTTTGACACGACCAGTCTAGGGGTCAGTGGTTTTCGAGATATGGCCCTTTTAAATGTTTATCTTAAAATCGTCATAACTCCAAAAACATTTTAATTTTCAATTTCGAAAAACATCCCAAGTAAAAAAGTCTTGCATCGTAGCTCCTAAACTGATAAAACGATTTCAATGCCTTTTTTGCAATCATTATTGGCATATACATAAATAAAGTCCCTCACCAGCGCCAACGGGTGCAAGCAAACGGAAACTCTATTACTAAGGTTCCGCTATCCGTCCGTCCGTCCGTTCGTCTGTCACAGGGCTGAATCTTTTGAACCGTAATAGGCAGACACTTGAATTTTTTACAGAGTGTGTATTACTATGGCCGCTATAACAGCAAATAATAAAAATAAAACTCAGTTAAAAGTTAATGGGGGTCCCCAAACAAGAAACGTGTGTTATTCGGCGTTTTTTGCTCGATCTTAATAATGGCAATACATACAAACGTCTTATTAGTTTCTAGCTAAGTGTAAGTCGGACTCGCGCTAATTTGAGTACTTGGCCGGTTTTTTATTATTTCTTCGTAACTATTGAGCGGATTAGGTAGATGTATTCACGAGTTAATGTTTTATGTAAATTAAGTGACATAGCTATAACGATGGTGTCAAAAAAACAATACTTTCAAAATGGTTACAGTTATTTCATAAATTGAACAACAATTAAGTGTAGGTAACACTTGTGAAATAAGTCCTAAATGTTGTAATAAAAATCGTAAGCAAGTCGCTTTTCTTGAATACAAAAAAAAATTGCACAGATATCAAAGCTTTAGCCGATCCAACAATTCCTACTTCTTTATTTAGCCCAACAACAAAAGTATAGCTATTTTCGCCGTTGGAAAATGAGGCTAGATGAAAACAATACAGTAGCAGTTACAAAGGCTTCCTTTTGAAATCTCGCTTCAAAGTACGTGCAGGAACCCAGATTCCGAAAGAGAAAAACTTGATGGTTTATTCTCATAGAAACTGTGCGACAATATGAATATTATGTTTTTTTATTATATCTAAGTGTTTGTGAATTTATTTCTAAAAGTATATGATATTGCTTTGACAAACCTGATTTCGCGAACCTATACTTTAAAATGCGTGTTTTACAACAATTTGAATACTTTATTTTATAATATGTACATATGATCACGCCTTATTTATCTTAGGGTAGGCAGATACCAAAGATATTTTGGCACGCTTCTTTCGCTTCATCAAATCCATGTATATTTTCATGCATCAACTTTTCCAGTGGCATATTCTGTTATAAATAATACATATCTTGTCATCCATTATTTCCATTTGATATCTATACTGCTTTTTAGGGTTCCCAAAGGCTAAAAACGGAAACCCTATTACTAAGACTCCGCTGTCTATCCGTCTGTCCGTCTGTCTGTCACCAGGCTGTATCTCATAAACCGTGATAGTTAGACAGTTGAAATTTTCACAGATGATGTATTTCTGTTGCCGCTATAACAATAAATACAAAAAAAAAGAATAAATAAATATTTAAGGGGGCTCCCATACAACAACATGGCATGTTTTTATTTAATAAAAAACATAACAGAGTGTTTAAATAATCATACGTCTCCGATAACAATTCTTCTGGACATGAGAAAAGCCTTTGATTTTGTCTCACATAAAAAAAAATAATTAAAAAATTATACAATTACGGTATTAGAGGCATAGCACTTAAATTGATTGAAAGCTATCTATACTGTCGTCAACAGTGTGTGGAAATAGGTAGAACAATAAAAAATAGAACACAATTATATCGATCACAGTACTGCCAAAATAATTATGGTGTCCCGCAGGGAAGTGTATTGGGACCTTTGTTGTTGCTTCTTTACATCAATGATCTGCCTGATGTAACTCACCAAGACTGCATCCTATTCGCCGACGATACTAGCTTCATTATAAAAAATAAAAATGTGAGTAGGATACAAGAGGATGCAATTAGTGTATTGGACAAAGTGCATAAATGGCTGACTTCTAACAATTTAAAACTAAATATAGAAAAAACTAAATTTATTCAATTCAGCTGTCCAAATAGCATTAATATTGTATACAGTAATAATAACGTTCAGAACGTAAATAGACTCAGCTAATTTTCTGGGACTAACTGTTGACAAATACTGTAACTGGAAGGAGCACATCAGCAAAATGTGTAACAAATTGGATAGGTTTGTGTATGCTTTAAAACGTAGCTGGTCGGCAGGCAGCCCTATCAGCGTATCATGGTTATGTTACATACTTACTGCGATACGGTATTATACTTTGGGGCAATTCTGTTGATTTACATATAGCGTTTAAAACTCAAAAAAATGTATAAGGGCATTATGTGATGCTGGCTATCGTGACAGTTGCAAGCCCTTATACAAAGAGTTGAATATATTACCTCTGTCATGCATATACATATATGAAATTTGTATGTTTGTAAAAAAGAATAGTCACTTGTTTCCGACAAACCTAAACATGTATAACAGCAGAAGTAGACATAAAGATAAGTTGTATGTGCCTCCACAAACGTTATTGGTGTATACTAGGAATGTCTTTTGTATGGCGATAAAAGTGTACAACCATTTACCAGACTTCTACAAGGACTTTCCAATTAATATATTTAGAAATAGATTATTCGAATTGCTCAATGGCAATCAATACTATTCTTTAGCAGAGTATTTTGATGACTCCTTTAAAAGTGTATAATTTGAAACGTTATAATTGGTATTTTTATTGTATTTTATTACTGTAAAATGACATTGTTAGTATCTATCTTGACATTTTGTAATTTATTGTTGACATTTTATTATTGAATTTTGACGTTCTGTAATTTACTCCTGACATTTCTTTAGATTATTATTGACATTTTGTAACTACTTATTATTTTGTTATTTTTTAATTATTTTCTAATCTGTTCTGATAATTTATTGTAATTTGGTTTGGTCAGCAATGACTCTAGTCTCTTGATGTTCGAACAATAGCTTCATTTAAGTTTTTGATATGTTATGTGTATAAATTGAATTTTTTGATTGTCACATTGTCAAGTTATTAAGAATGTTATATAGTAGGTACATGGAAATTTTTGCACACTGTAAGTCACGGTAGGGTTAATGTAGTATGCACGCACACATGTAGGTCTGAAAAATCCCTGGCAAATAAAAATTATTTCATTTCATTTCAACAAACATGACTTGTTTTGCCGTTTTTATAGATAATGGTACGGGAACCCTGCGTGAGCCCGACTCCCACTTGGCCGGTTTTCTTCTCTTTTAGTATACAATTACACTGTTATCATATCTTGTTATTTCTTACTCTATCTTTCAAACTTGGGTAAGTTCACAGATTCTTCTTTACGATTTCATGTCTTCCGTATTAATCTTTCTTTCATGATACAGTGTTCACAGTGAAAGAAATAAAATATAAAATAATATTTTTTATATAAGTAGTTTATTTATTTGTTTAATAAATATTTATTTTTTAATAGATATCAAAATGAAAAACTTTATTCATACTTCCGGTAACTTAACGTCACTTAATTTCAAATAAATAACCACAGACTACTAACTATATCTGTCTGTCACGGACTAAGTTATTTTCTTGTTATTTTATATAATCTGTGACCATCATTTAGTTGGTTTGCATGATGTGACGTCATTGCACCCAGAACGTTTTCGCGGTAATTTTGAAAAATAAAATGTAAAAGACTATTTTTTAAATTAAAATACAAATACTTACAAACTTTTCTAATTATTGTAATAATCTTACAGCTATTTAAAAGTATTCCCAAAAATATTCTTCAACCATAGCTAGATATACTAATTAGTTGAATGATGTATAAATTAGAAACTAAAAAGCTTTTTGTACTAATTTACAGCTAGTTTTAGCTCGGAAAGAAGCTTTAATAAGGTTTTCTGTCTTGAATACATTTCATACTAAAATACTGTAGTCTCTTACAATCTGAAATTCAAGTTAAGTTTCACATCTCAAAAGAATTAGTCGATACTTCACTAAATATTATAAAACAAAACTTCTGCTTCTCATGCTTCAAAGGGCATGTAAAGCTCTAATTAGGCGTCACCTCTTCTGACAACTCTATTAGAAGTAACTCTAAATCTAATCACGTTAAGTGCAGCGACACGCTTGGTTCTGTTTAATATAATTATGAACTACAAACTTCCGCGGTTTCACCCGCGTGGAAATAGATCCAAAAAGAAATAATCCCGTGGCTGTAATTTTCCCCTCTTCGCAGTATAAAAAGTAGTAGGTATATGTCATTCTCTGACCCCTAAACTACCACTATGCAAAAAAACATGTTGATCCCGCAAAAAACAAAACAAATCTATCCAACCATACATTTTTCCGGGATAGAAAGAGGCCTATGTGCTATTCCAGACTATAATCCATCTCTGTGCTAAATTTAAACCAGATCCGTTTAGCTGTTCTGGCGTGATTGAGTAACAAACATACATACATACATACAAACTTTCGCGTTTATAATATTAGTGGGATATATCTGGCCACCCCAAAAGGTATACAAACCATGATGTTGGAACAAAATATACCCCAGTAAACATCATTTACACAGGCGTTAGTATTCCTAGGAAGTGTTAAAGTTTGGGTAACATTTCACAAAGTCGGACAGTTTTTCTTGAGTAAATCATGCGCGGGTGCGTGCTGAGACCAAACCGCCCTCATAGATCACCGACATGCTAATTTTGATAAACTCCACATAACTTTTTAGCTTTTGCAGCTTTTCTTAATTGATTTAAATACATAGTTTCTTATTATTCCTGGGAACCAAAAGCCAAATACAAATTAAATTTAAAGAATGCATTTTAGTTCATGATAACAGTAGTTTTTGGTTTCGCGTTGAGCGATTTTTGGTAGGGGGAAATATTATGGGTTCGCGCCACGACATGTGTTCGGCTCGAGTATGCTCAATCCGAGAATATCCGGGCAGGAATCGGTGTACTTGCTTCCAATTCCTGAGAATGCTCGTGTATTGCCTATGCCATTTTTTCTTAACATATTGCCTTACAGCTCCCGAAACCGCATTATCGGTTCCAGGGTCTCTTTTAGCCGATAGTATTTGAGAGGTTATACCTAACGAGTGGCCAGTGGGGTTAGCATACATTTTGACAGCGACACTTTCGTTTCGGTCGAATGGCCTTGAACAGGCCAAAACGTTCATGTCCAACAAGGACCGGCCAGAGATAGCCCGGGGCCGAGAGGTCCGGCCCAACAATGTGCGGGAAAATTCTGTGTACTTGTCTTTGTCCGGCCAAGCAAATTGCTCGGCATTCTTGTGCAGGGCATGCCCGGTCCGGGCTATCTCTGGCCGGTCCTTGTTGGACATGAACGTTTTGGCCTGTTCAAGGCCATTCGACCGAAACGAAAGTGTCGCTGTCAAAATGTATGCTAACTCGGCAGTTCTGTTGAGGATATTCAGATGGAAAAGCCTCTAAGTTTGGTTTATCGGATTATGTTCAAAAATTTTTAATTTTAAAAAGCAAAATATTATTTTCTGTTCCTTAGAATCTAGAGTAATCTAGAAGATGATACTCTGGTTTTTGTTCCCAGATCCTTACTCGAACCAAAGACAAAGAACTTCTTTCTCTGGCTACACTCCAAAGTAGATAACCTTGTTGTATACCTTAAAACTTAGGTCCACAAGATTAGATAGGCAAAAATAAGTCAGTTCTGTCAAACACTTGTAAGAATAAGTAGCGTATACTTTGGTGATGAAGTTTACCCACCGTAGCCCAGGGACATGAATAAGGCATACCGATGAGATATTCCAAATGCATACAAATGTTGTTTTCTTTCCAACGATTTACATGTTTCTATTACATTTTAAAAAGATGAGATATCCTTAAAGAGACACTTATGAATTCTTTCATACATTACTTAAGAACATTTTTGTAAACAAACATATTTTATTACCATGTTATACGTTGCTTCAAATTCTTGGATTTTGGATCTATTTAATCCAAGGACTAATCCATAATTTTTCTGGGATAAACTATTTGCAATTTCTCTGTAAATAATTCACCTGTGTCACTGTAATTTACTTATTCAATATTTCTAAGTGAAATAGCTGTTATTTTTTAAATGGGTTTTATTGAATAGTAAGTAATGGTTGGTTAAACTTTGCCCCCGTTTTCTCATTCATAATCTATTATGAAATTATTATATTGAATAAGTAACTATATGCTAAATTACAGTGACACAGGTGGATTATTTACAGAGAAATTGTAAATAGTTTATCCCCGTCTTGTGCAATCTCATTGCATCAATTTGACTGATGTTTTGAAAGAAAGTGTTGACGTAGAATGTAGAAAGGTGCTTATACTATATTCCACTCTCTTAGACCTAACTATCGACCCCGCCCCCGGTTTCGCACACAGGCTTTCTTGTAGATCATATTATTCTACACAATTCTTTCCTACATTATTTTGTTATATCCCTGACGGAGTGACGGACACAGCATTCGTTATGAAAACTCGCTGGGGCTAACTTTTCCCCTAGTTGATTTACTTAATGCCAAAGATGTGGTTAATGCTCAGCTTCTATACATGATAGGTCCATGTTTAATACTCGTAAACATTGTTGGTGAATCAACCTATATAACAATGAAAACAGCATTAAAATCCGTTTAGTAGTTTTTGCGTTAAAAGTTCATTTAGATTAACAAACGCATAACAACACAAACACAATTAATTTCGTATTTATCTTCTTTTTTTTCATCACGGGTTGCCTTAGAGCTCCCGAAAACATGATACGATTCCAGAGTAACCAGCTGAAGACCAAGTCTCTCTCGTTTAGCCGATGGTATTTGTGAGGCCTAACGAGTGGCCAGCTCTGTTGAGGTATATTTAGATGGAAAAGTCTGTAGTTTGTCGGATTATGTACATAAGTTTTTAATTAAAAACCCATTGGTACATGGCTGGGATCCGGGATCGAACCCGATGTCTGCCTAGTTAATACCAGACGTCTTCAACACTCGGCCACCGACGCGCGACGCACCCTTTTATTTTATTTTTTATATTTTATCCTTGTGCCAATTATTTAAAAGAAATACAGGTAAAAATTACCTACCTACTGAACAAGTGGGAAAAATTAATTAAATTCTTATATTATACTCCGTCGTTTAATAAAAGGATTTCATTACACCGAAGACAGTATTTTCTTGAAAAATGCAAACAAATCTGAAGAAGATTTTAATATACATCGTTCAACTTTTCTTTGAATTTGAAAGAATAAATGGAAAGAGTAAACAGAATAGGGCTTTGTGCGAAGCAAATACTAGATGGGACGGCAAATTGTATTATTGATTCACATTGTTACGACAAATTTAATCTAGAATATTTACAATGTCTTCTACATTTTTTTAGGAAACTGCCAAATTTATGGGCGGCTTGTGTTTTGGAAAAATAATAGGCGGTCCACGATTTTTGATAACTAATATTATAAACGCAAAAGTAACTCTGTCTGTCTGTTACGCTTTAACGGTTAAACCATTTAGCCAATTTTGATACAATTTGAAACGAAGATAGCTTGAACCTTAGGGAATGAAATAGGCTATTGTTTTCCAAATACACCTCCCTAAGTGAGTATAATAAGGGATGAAAATTAGTATGGGCCCCATGGGCAAAGCCAGGGCGAACAGCTAGTCTCTTTCACTCTTATTAATAAACTCGAATTACCAAATGTATTTCGTCTCCGTCTATCATAATGAATTGCAGATTTGTTAGAGGGTGACGAAATACAGTTTAGTTATATTACGTAGCTAATTTGAGTTTTATAGTTTTACATACTAACTAAACCTTCTCGATTTTACAACCTGTATTTTTGCCAATTCTATCTGTATGCACGGTTGCTATACCTATGGAGTCACGTCTAGAGACTTCAATCCGGAAGGAAGCAATCCAGTGCAGGCTGCATCACTGTTTTGTTATCTCTGACTTTGCTTCATTTTATTGACCCGCCTTCCCTTTATAACGAACAACAAAATGGTTTTCAAAACTTCGACACCGTTGTCAGACCATTTCACAGAATGTTTAGAAACATATAGTCTCCGACAAACACAAAAATATAGACATATCACGACGGTCGATGGAAGTTAAACCAACCCACATGCTCACATTCTAGCTTCCAAACCATGACTTTTCACACGTTAGTATGTTGAATTGGGTTATATACCTAAATATCTTTATCTATTCTATCTATTTTTAAAGAAAAAAATCATCACGGGTTTTTTTACAGCTCCCGGGAACCATTGCTGGCCCCAGGGTACCCAGCGCAAAACAAACTTTTTATTTTTTTAAATATTTTTAAATTTGATTTTAATAAAGATTTTTAAAGAAACATAACTTATTAAAAAAAAATAACCCCCCGATTTAATATTGTGTGCGTGCCCGTGTACTTGTAGGTGCATGGTTTTGCTGGCTTAACTTCTATCGACGGCGGTCTTAATCTGTCTATCATTTGTTGTTGGTCTGAGAAGATAGTTTAGATTGTTTTGTCTCCGTTTCGACGTTCTCCCGGATGTTACTCTTGGCTTGTAAAATAAAAGAAAACTACGATTTGGAGTCCGAATAAGTGCAAAAGAATTCACGATCATGACGATCTTTCGTGAAAACTTTATTATAGTAGTTAGTGGACTCTGGCCACACTGCAAGGTATAAAACACACTGTTTTTGTTTATTCCATTTATTTAGTTTGACTCCATTGCGCAAAAACTGCAACTTCAAAAAAAAGAAGAGAGCTTCTCAATTTATCCATATACGAGTATTTACGAAATATCTCCTTCAATTTTATGAATAGATTTTGATGCTTCCTTTCATGATCGATAGAGTATTAGGTATCCTGAAAAAGAAACTATATTTTTTTCATAAATAATTGGTTCACTAGGAATTGAGGAAATTGTTTATTCGTCAATATCTCATTGAAATGTGAACCGATTTCTTGTGTGTGTGTAAAATTTGAAATTTAAAAAGACCCGTCAGAAAGTATAAACTTTGTTCTACGCTAAGAATTAAAAGCGTCTAAGTGTGGTTTGTCGGATTATGTACGTAAGTTTTTATTTAAAATACCCATTGGTACATCGCCGGGATCCGGGATCGAACCTCCATATATACGATCTCGTACTTAGAGGATTTTCCATCTAAATATACCTCAACAGAACTGGCCACTCGTTACGTATAGCCTCACAAATTCCATCGGCTAAACGAGGGAGACTTGGTCTTCCGCTGGATACCCTGGAACCGTATCATGGTATCGGGAGCTGTAAGGTAACTCATGAAGAAAAAAAATGAAAAAAATCCCTAGGATGGCAAAATTAATACACTCGCGTCTTAATATTATTAATTACAGAATATTTATTCAATGAAAATAAAAGATTTAATATCACACCTGGCCTAGATTTATTGTAATTTTTTCGGACTTCCAGCAATTTATGTCTTTAATTATACGGGAAGGCCGTGAAAGGAAATTTATCTGGCTTTACTATGGACGAATAAAGTGTCATTTATAACGCCCTTATAGGACTTAGGAGTCGGAAGGAGGGTACATATTGGGCGTTGGGTACCTTCAAGCTAACAAATGCAATGGAAGATATTTAAATAAGTATCGGACACGTATGACAAGGTGTAAATGTTGTATTGACATGATTTTAGAAGCACGAAATTACAAAAAAAAAAGTTTAGTAAACCACTTGTTCAACATTCTGGCTAAAAGTTGTAAATGCCTAAATTATTTATTTTCGTATGTTTTACAGTTTATGGTCATCTATGGCGGTCCTCATCAATACCTGGGGGTTATCTCTTGAAGTAAATTTTAATCCTAATCCTAAAGTTGTCTCATAATATGCTACGGACGGACGGAAATTATCTCGTATGTAATTTTTCTATACTAATATTATAAAGAAGAAAGATTTGTATTTTTGTGTGTATGGTTGTAATAAATAAACTCAAAAACTACTGTGCCGAATTCAAAAATTATTTCACCATTGGAAAGCTACATTCACCCTGAGTGACATAGGATATATTCTATTTAAAAAAAAATAAGGGATACTTACTAAAACTCCAATAATGTAACCCATGGTGTAAAAAAATGACCTAAGAAATTCCTTACATCGCGTGCGATGCGAAAACTATTGATGGTAGAGGGTAGGGGTAGGGGGCAGGTATAGGGTATATTTTATTTTGTTCGTAAATATCCACGGGTGAAGCCGGGGGCGGAATGCTAGTATTAAATATTTTTATTAAAAAAACGTATGTCGTTCGTCAGCGAAGATGGCTTATACAAGACAACCGCTTAGAAAAATTGTTGTGAAGTTGACACCCCAAATTAATACATAATATTATACTCTAACGACTCCACCCTGGACAGCTAACTATGGTAAGCCAGGGGCGAGAGTCTTAGGTCTATCAGTGGGGATGCCTGCCTCGAAGTAGTACCTACTCCCTGGAGCACTCGTGTTCGACTCACCCACACCACAAGCCGCCCTGTGCTCTTATTATTATATCTTCTAGGGCTACTATAGACTTGATTGAAACGCATACCAAATTGTTAAGAAAAAAATTTTTATCAATTATGGTGTAGGAACATAAATATCTGCAAAATTCGTATAATCGCGTAATTTCAATAAATAAGTCCAAATTTATTCATTAATGCTGTCAGAAGCAATTTTCAACGTGACAGTAACGTTTGTTTGAGCCAAGAACTTTATAACTCAGGACAACTCCAAAGTCGTCGTTTTATATAATTATCCAATTCATATAATTACCTAAATAATACAATAAAATTATTTGGAAGTAAAAAAAAGTAATTATGAAGGTAGGTACAGTAAAGAACACCCCGAGTGAAGCCGGGTTTGTATCTAGTCTATACTAATATTATAAAGAGGAAAGATTTGTATTTGTGTGTGTGTGTGTTTTTGTAATGAATAAACTGAAAAACTACAGTGCCGATTTCAAAAATTCTTTCACCATTGGAAAGCTACATTCACCCTGCGTGACATAGGTTATATTCTATTTTCAAAAAAATTAGGGATCTATACTAAAACTCCAATAATGTAACCCAAAGTGTAAAAAAATGACCTAAGAAATTCTTTACATCGCGTGTGCTGCGAAAACTATTGATGATAGAACAAAATAATGTACTACGACTTTGCAGAACACATCATTATCTACAAAAAGTGTCGCGATAGCATATGTCTAACTATTATAGTTAAGTCACTATAAGTGTTCTTTTACTTTAAAAAATTAATTAAAAAGCTGCCGCTAGATAAGGCTCTTTATTTGTACCTTGCTATTAATCCTTACCAAAATAAATTACTTTATATGCACTACTTTAATACATTTATATAACTTTTTGAAATATTCAATTCGGACATTCCATTCGAAAGATATCACGAATTTAAAAATGTAAGTATTTTTTTATCGCGATTTTAGTATTTTTGTATGAACCATATCCAAAGTGAGTGGTAGTGGTAGGGGGTAGGGGTAGGGGGTAGGGGTGGGGGTAGGGGTAGGGGTAGGGGTAGGTATAGGGTATATTTTATTTTGTTCGTAAATATCCACGGGCGAAGCCGGGGGCGGAATGCTAGTTTATTATATTTATTTTTTTATAAAAATATAAAAACATACTTTACATATCGAATTCATATACCTAGAAGATAACAGGTAGATAAAGTTCTAGTTCATAATTGAGCCTCAACCGCACAATTACGCGCCTCTAGATTATACAGAAAGCTTTGTTGCTAATTTGCATTAATTAATTTTAGCAACCATCACGAAAAAGTTTTTAGATCCCGTTGGAAACGTGAGACGAACACTAATGGATGTTCCCAACTCTATCTTTAATATTTGAATACCGGAGCGTGGCGGGTAAACCTTTCCTTGCCGTTTTTTTTAGCATGAATACACATCGCTTTGGCCTCAACATAAGATATCACATTTCGCTCGTGGATTTTTTTTAATGACGAAATAATGACATCAATATCCATGAAAGATCGGTCCGTGCGTCGATGGCCGAGTGGTAGACCATGTGTTCGATTCCGGATCCCGGCCATGTACCAATTGTTTTTTTATAATTAAAAACTTATGTACATATGTACCTACATATTCCGAAAAACACACTTAGAGGCTTTTCCATTTAAATATATCTTAACAGAACTGGCCACTAGTTAGGTATAGCCTCACAAATACCATCGGCTAAACAAACTTGATCTTCCGTGAAGATAGAAAAAAAGGTCCAGTAGTTTTCAGTTTATATCCAAACAAAGTCACACTCTCCGTATTTCCCCGCCTATAATATCCGGTAACGCCTGAGAAAGAAAATGGCAATCGTTGGTGATGTTGCTATATATTACTCTGCCCTACCCTCTTGGGATAAAAGGCGTGATAATAGATAGATAGATTTATTACGTGATACAAAATTGGTCTCCACGAAAATCCCTTTTATTTATAAGAATGTTATGGCCTATGTCCACCCTAATGATCCATTCTAAATATTTGTGAAAGTTTTTTTTTAAATAGGATCAGTAGTTTCAGAGATTACCTCCTACATTCAAACTTACAAAGTTTACCTCTTTATAATATTAGTATAGACTTTATAGTAGTCTATATTTGATTCGGACTTTACAGAATTAAAAAAATGTCAAGGGCACGTTGTAAAAATCCGTTACTTCCCGATCAGCGGGCGAGGCAAAAGGCGATTAGGTATCGCTGAGCGGGGCGAAAGTATTTTCATATGAATATTCTTCCCGCATATTTGTATGACCGCAAATTACGTACTTTCGGCGCTGTTTTTGAATTAAGTGAAGTATTTTCCGAGGAGGTGTAGTATAAAGTATTTTGAGATTTATATAGGTCCGTGTTCAATCCGTTCATCATTATCCACAATGCTATGGATCCCTATTTTATTATATACCCCGCCCCGTCTTCGCAACAATTTCAATACCTACATAAATACGCTTAGAGATAGATATTATATGCTACCGCGGACTTTTTAGTAGATAATATTATTCACTGTGGCTAACTTTTTCTCCGACTTGATTCACCTATGCTGTTAATGATCAGCTCCTAAACACAATATGTCATGTTTAATACCCATAAAAAATCCGTTCAGTGGTTTTTGCGTGAAAATGTCACAGACAGACAGACGCGGTATGGGAGTTTGTTTTATATTATGGAGTGATACCTATGTTTCCTTTTCATTGGCAAAACAATATTATAAAGAACACAGCTGCTTTTACAAAATATCTCAAGAAATAAAATATTACTGGAGGGAGAAAAAAACATTTCCTCAGATTGAGCGAAGAGAGAATTGTATTTCTGGATCTTTAAAAAAATCCTTTCGCAGAACAGATAATAGACTATAATAATATTGCCAATCAATATCTCTGGATTTTTGAAGATTTAATTACAAAGCAAAGCAAAATAAGAGGACATTCAAGACGTATTTTTAATGATATGAATGATGTCCTTAAAATGTTTAGTGCATACCCATAGTGCATGCTAAAAATGTCGGTAGATACAAATGTGAAACTTTTCATGCATTTCCAAAAGCAAACGTTTTAACATCCAGACTTTTGGGTGTTATACGCCTACTCAACTTCATTAGGTTCCATCAGTGCCCCGTGACCTTATTGAATATTCAAAAATAAAAAATGCATTTGTGGCGACGACACTGTGTGGTGACACGACAATTTAAGAAGACAAATGTCAAGGGACATTGACGGTACACATGTACGACGGTGAATGTTATTTTAATTTAGTTGAACAAAACGTTTAATATTATGTTTATTAGAATACACCTTGTAAATATACGTGCTGTTTCAATATTACAAATATAGGCGCAACATACGCCTACATAATTGGTCACTTCAACTAAATTAAAATAACATTCATCGTTGTACATATGTACTGTCAGAATGTCTCTTGACATTTGTCTTCTTAAATTGTCGTGTCACCACACAGTGTCGCCACACATTTTTATTATTTATTTTTAATTTATTATTATTGTTATTTTATTATAAGTGTGTAGTTTATCCTAGAAATTGGCTGGCAACAGAAATTTGACCCGTCCCCTGCCACGTTCTGTCTGTCTGATCTTTACATCCAAAAACTACTGGACGGATTTTGTTGCGGCTTTCATTATTAGATAGGTTGATTCACCGGGAAGGTTTTCGAGTATTAAATATGGACCTATCATGTTTGAATTTGAATTTGAATAGCAGCTGAGCATTAATAGTAAGTGAATCAAGTCGTGGAAAAAGTTAGCCCCAGGCAGTTTTCATGGCGTTTGCTGTCTAATGCGTCAGAGATTTAATAAAATGATGTGGGCAAGAATAATGTAAATTAAAATTAAATACAAAAACGTCTGCGGTAGCATATATTAATATCTAATAAATAAGTAGTATAAGCGTACGTATAAGTTTACATAGGTATTCAAATTGTTGTAAACCGACGGGTACTTTTATTATCTGTTCTGAGATGCCTTATTTTATTCCAAGTAGATTATTATAGTGTTTTTTTAAGATCGGATTTGTTATATCTATCTACATATAACAATATACCGTATTTATGTATATAAATTCTTGATCAAAGATACAAAAGCATGGATCATTTAATAGGTAATTTACCAATAATATGCGAGATGAATCAAAAGAATTAATGTTGTATAAAGAGTCTTTTTCGGGAATAAAAGTACCCTTTGACAGATTCCGGGCCTCCCACCATCACTGTGCAAAAAATCTCGTCGATCCGTTGCTCCGTTTTGTCATGAAATAATGACAAAGCAACAAACAAAATTTACCATCACATACTACTTTGTACTGTAGCGATTTTGTAGCGGCTTTCTCTATTAGATAGGTTGTTCACTGGAAAGGTTTATGGGTAACTACGTACACGTTGTATTAGGGATACAATATTTGCACCACAATCCTTTCTTAGTCCACCTTTACATCTTATCTTCAGTGGCTTAGGCTGTGCGTTGATTGTCAGTCAGTCAGCGACACGACAGTTTTATATAATACTAGCATTCCGCCTCCGGCTTCGCCCGTAGATATTTACGAACAAACTAAAATATACCCTATAACTACCCCTACCCCTACCTCTACACCCACCCCTACCGCTACCCCTACCTCTACCCTTATCCCTACCCTTATCCCTACCCGTACCCCTACCCCTACCCCTACTTCTACTCCTACCCCCTACCCTCTACCACTACCACTACTTCTATATCATCAATAGTTTTCGCAGCGCACGCGATGTAAGGAATTTCTTAGGTCGTTTTTTACACTTTGAGTTACATTATTGGAGTTTTAGTAAGGATCCCTATTTTTTTTTTGAAAATATTATAGCCTAGGGTGAATGTAGCCAATGGTGAAAGAATTTTTGAAATCGGCACAGTAGTTATTAAGTTTATTCATTACAAACATACAAATCACACAAAAATACAAATCTTTCCTCTTTATAATATTAGTATAGATTTAGATAAATGTGGACCTACATGTTAATTGCTGAGCAGTGAATCATGTTGCGGAAAAGCTTCAGCCCGTTTTCATGGCGTCCAAAATCCATCAGAGATATAACAAAATGATGTAGGAAAGAATTGTGTAGATAAATAAGTTATTTATGCAGGTATTCAAATTGTTGTAAACCCATATTGTACGAGCACTATATTTTCACAGTACTTAGAAAGTTATTTTAAAATAAATCCCAACAACACAACATCATCATTGACTCAAGAAAACCAACACATTTACATAAATATATATGGAATAATGTAAAAAGTACAACATGATTGATGGTTCCGCGTTACTCAGCTAAAAGGGGAATCATCCGACATCCACAGTCGACTATAATGTATTCAATTATTGTTTTTATATATTTTTGTACTTGTTTTCCGCACCGGTTTCACCCGTGTGCGGTTTTTTTAAATGTAAATAATAATAAAGGAATAAGAAGCATGGTATTGACCGTTTCCGGAACGATGTCATTTATTTTATTTTTATTTTATCTTATTTATAATACAAACAACACTTACTTTCACTTAAATAAAACAGTAATTTACAATAAAGGTAAATAAATAAGTGTCAAAAACGTATCAAAAATTGTATCATACAAACTACACAAGCGAAGACATAATAGATATACATACATATGACTAAGTATATTTATATAAAATTTGTAAATATTCATACATATATTATAATATATTAATTGCATACACACATAATAAAGAATAAATATTAATATATACACAATACATATTAAATATCAGGAAAAAACAGCACAGCTAACAAAAACAGATGGACTAATTCCGCACGATGGTCTACTTAGTTTAGTCAACATCTTAACCATACTCAGCAGACATCAGATCTTTTTTAAATTTAAACAAAGTGGAGTTAAATAAGTCCAATGCAACATATCGAGCATTATGGGTCTCACATAATTACGACACAATGGGGCGCTCTTGCCAGCGTTAGTGCGGCTGCGCGGAAGGAAAAACAGTGCCTGTGATCGAGAACGGTAACCTGGGACACGAAAGCATATCTTATGAAGTAAATCTGGACAGTCTATGTAAATGTTTAATAGTTAAAAAGAAACATAGCCTCAATCACAGACCGTCTCCGCCGCAGCAACCGCACCCCCCATTTTTCACGGATGAAACACGGCGACGAACGCATCTTATGTGAGCTATTTTGTAGAATTTCTTTTGAACTTTTTCCAGAGCGTCAATATAAACATTACACAATGGGTTCCACACTATGGAGGCGTACTCAAGAGTAGGTCGTACCAATGAATTAAACAAATAAATATATGTATTAGGATTTTTAAACGAGACAGCAGAGCGCAGTATGAATCCCATCATTTAGACAAGAATGCGGAGTGAATGAAAGATGTTGTGACTAAAATGAAGAAAGTATAGTATGCGTGGTTTGGAGAAGTTGAAAGGATGAAAGATTGACTAAAACAGTTTATACGGCAGAAGTTAAAAGAAATGCTGGCAGAGGACGACCTAGATATACTTTTATTGAACATTAAATATATTAAAAGCTCACACAATCGTCGAGCATGTATGAAAGGTTTTATGAATATAAAAGAAGCGAAAGAGGCATGTCAGGATCGTAGCATTCGATTGTCTCTACCTACCCCTCTTGGGATAGAAGGCGTGATGATAGATAGATAAAATTTATTTTATCCCAAATAAAATAGATTGCTGTTATACCAGTAAAAAATGCCAGGGTTATTATAGAGCGAGCGCGTATTTTTTTTTATATATTTATTTCGTATTTGATTTCACTATGAACCGTAGCTAATTTTGAAAAATAAAAAGAAGCTATGTTTCTGTGAAATCGTTAACAACAGTTCAGCAGCATACGACAGTCTGATGAGTGAACGCTTTGGACCGCAAAATCTTAACCAGAATCCAATATCTTCCGCTGCGTATCCTAGAGCACCCGTGATATTTTTTCGTAAATTATTTTGTAAGACTCTACTTAGCAGAGAGAAATACTGAGTAATATTTCATTCATACGACCTGCAGAAAGGGCACACAATTCATCCGCTTAAGACCTTAAAAGCTCTTTTGTCTTGTGCAAAATAATTTTGGGAGGAAGACTAATTACTGTATTTAATTAACTGTAAAACAAGGACAAATGTCAGAACACCGCTGACATTCAATAACGTGGAAGGAAACAGGAATACAGAGGCATAGTATAAACAAAAATACAGTAGGGATTATTTATATTGTCTAGATACACTTTATCATCATCATTTCACTATATGCGAGGGATGCTATTTATGTATGCGGAATATCAAATAAACATTAAGTACCTAACAAAAATTACTTGTAGCAAATGTTTTCCTCGTTCATCAATACACTTTTGCATACGTTGAAACTAACTTTCGTAGACATTTTTATACTCTGTTTGAGGTACTTCCAAAAAATCGTTGACCACGTAATACAAAAAGAAATCATTGGGTGCCAAGTCAGGGTTTGTCGCCTAGCTCTTTCCTCCTTATGGGAGTTATAATATTTATTAATATTGTTTATTTCAATTTTAATGTAGATTTTATTATATTTACACCAAGAAAGCTTAAATTAAAGAATGCTAGATTTATGACAATAATAGGATTAGAAGAAAAAAGTGTAATAAGGAGAAAAAGGAGTAGATATAGGAAAAGGAAAGGAGCATGCTGGAAAATAAAAATGAAATAAATAAGTAATGATTTCCAGGATATGATAGGATCTAAACACAATACAACTTAAATAGTACTTACAAATATCATTTATAATATATTTTATCTCACAGCTTATTTGTAATTTGTTCAATTTATTATAATTATTGACATTATGAAATAGGTGTGCTACTTAGCAATGCTAAAACGGAATTGACTAAAAATGGAAGAAAATGAACAAATTGCAGACACTGTTCCAAATTCAGATTAATTTGAAAAGTTCTTAAATTATAGGTAGTCAGTAACTTATTTTGTAAGGAGGTTAACAACTATTCAAACCTCATTAAGAAAAAGTGGTCTTATTTATTAACTAAATGAGCACAACGTTACAGGTTGTACAGCGGATGGCCCGTCAATTCAATGTGTTGGCCTTCCAAATATAGAGTTGTTCCAGCCGACTATCATTTTGTTATATCTCTGACGGATTAGACAGCATACGCCATAAAAACACGCAGAAGCTGACTTTTTCCCTACTTGATTCACTTATACTGTTAATGCTCAGCACCTAAACATGATAGGTCCATAACTCTTAAATGGTTACTGTCATACCTTCCTCGTGACAATCTATCTAATTGTAAAAACCGCAAGAGTTGAGTAGTTTTTGCGTTAAAAGGGCACAGACAGATGGAAGTTGTTTATCGAAATTTCCATTTTCCAGGGGGAACACGACACATTGCAAAAAAAAATACAACAGATTCCAGGCTGTGCTCTTCTCTTTTGAAGCGCCGAACCCTTTCGAATCTAATATTTCTATATAAAATAAAAAACAACTTTGTAGATTCTCCTTCTCTTTTGAATATGATTGAGTTCAGATGTCCTCGTATCAACAGCAAGATTAGGCAGGTATTTGGTTTACAATTATATAAAACCAAATTACATGCCAATATATTTATTAACCGTACTTGCAATGTATACAATGAGAGATATAGTAGGGTGGATATAGTAGCACTCTTCCTAAGTTTAAGAAAGCCCTGAGTGATCCTAACTTGTGATAGCTGAGTGGTTTCTTTTGTTTGTTAGGTTTGGTTTTGATTTCTTGATTCATAATGTATTTTTTAACGACTTCAAAAAAAAGACGTTACTCAATTCGACCGTATATATTTTATTTTTTTTATGTATGTTCGCGGATAACTTAGTCGTTTATGAACCGATTTTGATGATTTCTTTTTTAATCGACAGATAATTCTTCCGGATTGGTCCCATTTTTATGTGATAAAAATTAGTTCTTTCGTTTTTCAGTAATTTTGAAAAAACTGACTTTTAAGTCAATTATCAGTATCTCGATAAAATATGTACCGATTTTGACGACTTATTTTTTTAAGGATATAATAATTTCTCGACATTATCTCACAGACATATAACGAAAATCGGTTCAGTAGTTTTTCAGAAATTCAGTAATTTGTCTCTGTTTACGGCTGAAAATTATGTATCAGAGAAAAGCCTTAGCAACGGTTGCTATTGACACGAAGTTGTCAATTTTTGTATCGACGGTGGTCTAACGGCTAAAGGTATGGTATGGTATGGTGCAGCTCAGGATGCAAATGGTTCAAATCCCATCCACAGCAGTTTTTATTTTTTATTTTTCCATTAATTTTTTTTATTTGCGTTATTATTTGTCTCTCAGGGCAGCAAAATCACTTAAAAGGGAAAAATTAATTAACTTTTAAAAAAAAGTGTACCGCTTTCAAAATTTGCACTGAAAAGTAAGAAATAATAAATATTTCGTCGTAGAATTTGAAGACGGTTGGTGCCAAATTAAAAACAACTTACTTCCCAAATTCACTAATCTAGACAATTCATTAGGAACATCAGTACAAACATATATAATATTGAACAGATATTTATCTTCTTAGATGTTTACTTAATTTTGTATCCTAATTTGGCACCAACCGTCTTCAAATTCTACGACGAAATATTTATTATTTCTTACTTTTCAGTGCAAATTTTGAAGGCGGTACACTTTTTTTAAAAAGTTAATTTATATTCTGTATTTTATAATGTGTTTGTGTGCATATTTGTATAATTAATGTGTGGAAACCTTATTGTATAATTTGTATAATTAATGTTGTGTCTGAAATTTGTTATTTGATATAACTGTTTGTTTCCCAAAAAAAAAAATCACGTCGACAAACAAGAAAGACATATTATTCTTCACTGCTCTATCGGACCTCTGTGCATATTATACTCTGTGACAAAGGTGAGTAAATTAACTATGGAGCTCTGGCATACCGAATATTTGATGTGGAATTAGCGCTACCCAAAATTATGTAAAGTTGAGCATGTGTTTTGCGTATCGGAATAATACTTCCTTTTGTACGAAGGTTTACTTGTCGTCTATTGAAAACTAATTCTCCGGTACGTTATATCACGGCGTTTATAGTTGTGGCGTAGCTAGAGATGTTGGTGGCAAAGTACACATTTAAACAGTACAGTTTTTAAGTACTTTAAACTATTTTTGGTAGGAGGAAATCTTATGGATTCGCGACCTTTGTTAGCGACATATTTTCGGCACAAGACCATGGATTGCTCGGCCCGAGTATGCTCCATGAATTTGTGTACTGGCTTCCACATATGCCTGGGTCGGGCATTCTTATCTGCGCATTTCTGGCGGCCAATTCTTCTGTCCGGACACAGATACATTGTCAAATGATCGTTAGATGGCGTTATTATACGTTATATACAGTTTTCATTTCTGTCAGCAGTATCCCCATGACTGCCTTTGCCTTTTTTCTAATGTAAAACATCTGCACCTTGATGGTAAAACCGTATGAAACGTCATGGCCCCTGTTCGCCGCCCCCCTCTCCGCTGCCGCTCTCTACCCCATTGTGTGTGCTTGGCGCGTATACTTGAGTGTGTGTACTGCGTGTGACGGCTACCTTTTTTATACACGGCTATTGAAATGAGAAACAGTGGCTTCACGACGGCAAAGTCAAGGCGCTATTTTCTTTATAAAAATACTAAAAGCTGTCATAAAAAATTGTTCATACGAACTAAATAATTTCAAAATGGCGTAATTAACAAGTAGATAATTTGACGAAACATTTTTACAGCTAATTAAATGTAAGGAATACTGTAAACGTAAACTCTCTTTAAATAATATTACCGGTAAAAGTCAATTCGGTTTAAGGTCGAGGGGTAATTTTACCCAAAGTTTATAGCTACGTCGATCATTAGATTAAACAGAGCTTTTGGGAAGACTGTAAAATTATATAATCACTCTTAACTTTTTATATCTGAGTGCGTAAGTATTATTGCACACTAGTGACCCTGCTTCGTACGGGTACAATATGGTATGCTACCGCGGACTTTTTGATACCTAACATCTTTCCTCTCGCTTTTCTGCAATCAGTGGGAGCGATTTCGTGAAAAAGAACGGAACAGGAAGCCGTGGAAGCGAGCGCTATTTGATTTGACCAATGAGCGTGCGCGGTGGTATAGACTTGGCCGTAACATGCTACCTACCGACCCATTTTCCGAAAGGTTGGTACTGTCAGCCAACAGTACCAAGGTGAGATGCAAGATGTTACTCATCATATGCGACCACCAGAAAATATTAGACACGTATTTTTTTCTTTTGTCAATTAAACAAAAAATGATGAATATATAGACCGCTAAAGTTCCGCGTGACGTCACGCCTTAGTACAATTTTTAGCAAGGCGTGACGTCACCAGCCCCCACTCCCAAACTTTGACGCGCTTTATCTCTGTCATTTTTTGTTTGATTGACAAAAGAAAAAATACGTATCCAATATTTTTTGATAATCTAAATGACGGGCTAAATAGAAAAATATTTTGTTTACCCTGTCATCTACCCTATTACCTGCGGTCCCGTTAAAAAAAATATATTTTAGAGCAAATGTATACTCTCATAGATTATTATTCAGTTTCACCTGTAACTAAGTATGTATGTAAACAAATCTTGAAAGTCGAATTTAACCAACTTCTAATTCTCGTACCGATTTGAGACGAAGTGTTTGTAATTCGGATGATAATACAATAATTTCGTACCATCGCATCGATCTGATCTGATGATGGAGTCGGAAGGTGGCCACAGGAACTCTGTAACTACATGACGTAACCCCATCGAGTTTGTTCTCATTTTGGTTTGCGCAACTGACAAAAGCGTAATTTTTAGTTTTTTTTTGTAAGCTATAAATAATTTTTATTTCCATTTCCCATAGAGCAACACGCTTCCGCGCGAACTGACGAAATGTCCTTTTTGCTCTATGAATTTTCCATATAATCTGAACGGATGTTGTTGCGGCTATCATTATTTGATAGGTTAATTTACCGGAAAGGTTTCCGATTATAAATCATGAATCTATCATATTTAGGAGCTAAGAAATATCAGTATTAGTGAATCAAGTCGGGGTAAAAGTTAGCCCCAGCGAGTTTTCATGGCGTATGCTGTCTAATCCGTCAGAGATATAACAAAATGATGTAAGAAATGATTATGTAGAATACAATTATCTACAAAAAAGTCCGCGGTAGCATATATCTGTCTCTAATAAATAAGTAGTTATAAGCGTTGTAATAATGTATTGCAAAATTTCTTCCTAAAAACATAGAATTAGAAATAAAATATCAGCTCATTAAAAAGCTTGCAATTAACAGCGAAGTACGTTTTTATCTTGTTTAAAAGCTAATTTTTCCGGCCGACAATTAACATTGTAATGGCAAACGTAATGTCTTCAAGCGAGTACCTATTTTAGATTTTAATTAAGAAATTCGAGTACGCTACTCTGTTTTAATTGCCAAAAAGAGAACCAACGGAAAAATACTTGAAGAGACCTTACAGATATGAAAAGACACTTTTCAAATATACCTATATATATTATATATCTCCCCAAAACAGTAGTTACTGAAGTAGAAGTAGTTAAACATACTGAAATAGAATCTCATAAGTGCTCAGAATTAAAGTAAGATAATATCATAATCGCTAGATATTATAAAACAAAGTCCCCCAAGTCAAACTTCTGGACGGATTTTGTTGCGGCGATTCACCGGGAAGGTTTACGAGGTAAAATATAATGAAAAATCTACCATAACAATTACCACTACTAATGAATAGTATATTCCTAATACACTGACGTGCAATATAAAAAAGCCACTTCCAAAGTGCCTACAAAAATCTAAATATTTTCTAAACCATACAAGTTTAACACATTTAATTAAATTTGTTTTGTTTCCATTGGGTGTTTTTTTACCGTTATTAAATACACTTGAATGTTGCTTTTTACTTCAAAAAGCTATCTGGCGTGGTTCCGGAAATATTTCATAAGTTAGTATCTTTTTAATATATAGTTTAAAAACGATGTAGTTTAAACAATTACTTATATTAATTAAAACAGATTTGAAAAACTGCTAATCATATTGACTATTTTCTAAGGCTACAAAAGAAATGTCCAACAAGCAAAAAGCGGTATTATAACTAACCCAAAGCCATCATACTTATAATGAAAAGAGCCCACTTTATAGGCGTGTAACACCCTGATAGAACTATCGCTGAATTCCACTTACGATTATAATATTATAGCCTTGTAACGGCACTGTGTAAAACTACATCCTCCTACAAAACTAGCTATAAGTATCTAATTCTAGAAATTTATTCCTTCACTCATTCATTCGTTCGTTCATTCGAAATATTAGCGCTTATAAAACCAATGCACAAGGGTAAATGGTGTTAAGTTTTTAAATATATAACTGTAACTAACTAGAGTAACTATTCTCAAGTCTGTTTGCTATTGTTCGTAGCATTTACAGGAGAATATGACTTATAGTGGCCACGAAACATGATCTTATAAGCGATTATAAGGTTAAATATAAGATTGAGTATGCTTATAATCTAAACAGCTACTCTTCATGTTTGTACTTAAAGGAGTAGTAGCAAATACCAGAACCATTATAAGAGTCTTATAAATGCTACACTCCTATAACATATGCATTCTGGGACTATTTTGCTTCTTATATATAAATTAAGAACTGAAAATACTGCGCAGATGGAAACGTTGTACGAAAATATAAGAAAAACTAGTACTAACTAGGATTTTATGGTCGTTTAGCAGTGGGACGAACAATTTCAACAATTTACGATTGCAACATTACGAGCAGTAAACACGGTCACAAAATTTGTAATAAAACATCATTGTCTTCGACACTCGACTCTGACGATATTAAGCTTATTTAAAACCCTTCATCTAGTTATTGGTCGTAATCATAAAAATGAAGATCCTTTAAAAGTGTGAACATTTTATATTTATCGGCCGAAATTTGTTTTTGCGGTTAGTCCTATAAGAAGGTTGATATAATTTAATATTTTTTTTAATGTTCGTAATACTCTAAATAAGGTTTTAGGGAAAAAAATTAATTGGAAATGTTGCCCGGAAAATTGGAAAATTCGGGAAAAACTGAAAGTTATTTTTACGGGATTTTTGTTAAGGGATGAATGTTAATATGGGCTCCACGGGCAAAGCGAAAAGCTAGTAATTTGCTCTGTGTTTGGAATTTTGCAGTATTTTATTTTTTAATAAATAAAATAACATTATTTTAGTATCTAAAAAATATAATAATTGTAGACCTAAATTAAATGCCTCATTTCTAGTGCAGAAATGTATCAATTTCTATCAATAGTGACGTTATGAAGTTCCTCATCCATCCCTTCAGCGTGGCGTTTCACTCTCATCGTTACGTAAGCAACAACGGCTGCAATTGCCCTGAAATAATAATTTGTTTGACACAAACACATACTAAACTTGTCAATTTCGATAAATTCAATGCAAATTAGAACATACTTATATATTTTTTCTCTCAGAAAAAAGTGGGATGTAACATAATAACTTAAAAAACCTTATATTTTCAAAGAAAAAAATAATAGTTTAATAATAGTCTGTTTGCTCTTGTTCGTAGCATTTATAGGCGAGTAGGGCTTATAGTTTTTTTTCTTTTATTTTTTGTTGCATTGTTATTATTTGTTATTTTTAGGTACATACTATTATGTTATTAAATTTGTGAGAAGAAAAAAAAATCTACTTATACGTATTTTTTTCGAATCCCATTGACGTGAAACTTTTCCTATAAGTCTCCAGTTTATAAATTTTTAATCGTTTTTTTTTCTTACTAAAAAACAAAATTAAAAAGAAAAAGAGAAAAGAAAAGAAGTGGAGGAATTAAATGTAGAATACCGCCTCCCAGCTCTGAAGAAAGTCAAACCGTGTCTAGAGCACTAGCTGCATTGAATATCCAAGCTTATGAAGCGAATGAAGAAACTCTTAGCTTCATGATCACCAGACTTTTCGATGACAAGTTTACCAATTTTGTCGGCAGAGTCAGATGACCACAGACCAAGAGTCCCAACGGCAAAATTATTAGATACATTATACGATTTAATTTGAGCTTAGAGGCTTTTCCATCTAAATATACCTCAACAGAAATGGCCACTCGTTAGGTATAGCCTTATCGGCTCAACGAGGGAGACTTGGTCTTCTGCTGGGTACCTTGGAACCGTAACACGGTTTCGGGGGCTATAAGGCAACCCGTAAAGAAAGAAAAAAAAAATTATAAAAATAATACTGTAAGAAGACAGTCAATTGATTAGGAGTTACGTCTTTTGCCCGCCAGGTGGCAGAGAAAGGGGTGCGTTGGCCAGCAAATGAAATGGTCGCTTTGTTTTAACTGTGTAATATTTTAATTCTGTTTAATTGTTTAATTGTGTCCAAAGTGGAAATTAAAGACAGTAATTAGTAAAGACGTTAATTTTATTCAATCCATCATCGTCTCTTTACAAGTGGCAGCCCAACTAGTGGCCAATAAAAGTTTCGAACCAAAATAACGAATTTTTACGAACTCTTAAATTTTGTTTCTAAAATATATTCAGTTTTCAACAAGCATCTTGCTGGTTTTATGTGTGACTGTCTCAATCTTCGAGGTGTTAAGTGAAAGTGAAAATGCCAAGAAGAAAAAGTGCGCAAAGTAGCCACGAGGCGGACTTCGAGGTGGAGTCGCGCATGTCAGCGATGTTCGCGTCCTTTGCTAGGGCTCAAGCTGAGTCTAACAGAGAGTTAATATCAGCTATCCTAGCTTCCAAGGATTCCAACAGTGACAGCGGCGCTCCAAGCCTGTCTCCGACATCACACATCGCACCGCCCTCCGCGCTTATGGGAAACTTCGCTAACTGTACAGCGCGTTTCAGCGGGAGAGCTCATCAAGATCCACGTGTCGTGGATGCTTTTATTGATACAATCATAGTATACAAAGAGTGTACAAATATAAGTGACGAGCATGCGCTCCGCGGCCTGCCAATATTACTAGAGGCAGATGCTGCTGTTTGGTACAAGGGAGTAAAGGGCTCCATTTCTTCGTGGACAGAGGCAATACAACGTTTGCGATCCATGTATGGTGCGCCGAAACCTCCCTACAAAATATTTCGTGGCGTGTTCAGTGCAGATCAAGGACACGAGCGCGCCGATATTTATATCAGCCGTCAACGCGCGGAACTCGCGAGTCTACCGTATGTTCTTGATGAACGAATTATATTAGACCTTCTTTACGGCTTGCTAAACATCAATATTCGAAAGCGAATACCTCGAGACCTGGTTAATAGTGTCGACGAGCTCATCGAGCGCGCCAGACAGGTGGAGGACGAGTTCGACGAAGCAGCGTCGGTGCCTGTTCAGGGACAACGGGAGCTTCGTGCCGGCCGGCATGAGCCGCGCTCTACGGCGGCGCCTGCGCCGAGCACCTCACTCCGGTCACCTGTGTTTCACGGGTCAACGACTGCTCGTAACTCGGTCGAGACTCCGCTTCGGTCTTCGACGTGCGAAGTTCCTCGGGCGACACAGTGTAACCAAGTAATTCAACCTCTTCAAGGTAACAAAAGTTATTGTTTTTATTGTCGTAAAAGTGGTCACGCTCGCTCTGAGTGTCCGCGACTTAAAATTAAAAGGGATAGTGAAATCAAGTGTTATGGTTGTGGTGCTAAGGGCATCATTCGTTCCAAGTGTGCTAATTGTAATGCTGGGGACAGTAAGCCTAAAGACACTAGTAATACATTTTATTCTTGTAATTTTCATTCTTTGGACAAGTCTTTGAGCGATGATACCTACCCATTTACAGATCTTAGTCATGAACCTAATTTTATAAATCGTAGTAACGATCGTAGTTGTACATGTTGTAACAATATGTCTGTAAATCGTAGCAATCGTAGCCCAAAGAAGAGTCCGTTTTCGTTTAATACAAATTTGTCAAAGATTAAGCAAGGTCATCTGTCAAAGATCACCGAGTTGTGTACTAACACTTTTGTACCTAATGGGAGTTTGCCTCTCAGAGGCAAGTCGCCTATTCAAAATTGTAACAAGCTACCATTAATGAAGGTTGCCTTTGCGTCTGACTCCAACAGTAACGGCACCAGTAACCGACCTATTCTCAATGTCGAGATTAATGGGGTTCGTGGTACCGGTTTAGTGGACACAGCGGCCAAACGATGTATAGCTGGTTATAGTTTGTATACGTTGCTACGCGATCAAGGTCACCCGTTTCGTAAAAGTAATTTTCGTGTAAAATTTGCAGACGGGATTGTGCGCGATATGAATGTCAAACTTGTTGACGTCGACGTTAAACTTGAGGGTAAGGTTGTACCAACTACCTTCATAGTTTTACCTAACGCCGTAAATAATGAAACACTTTTTGGTATCGATTTTTTATGTAGTGCTCGTATTGTTCTTAACTTACACGCGAACTCATGGTTTATGACTGATCACCCGCAGGCTGTGTATCCTTTGCAAGGCGAGAAGTCAAGCGTCAAGGTGAGTTGTGCAGCTGCAGACGTGATTCGACCTGATGAGGGGGCGATGCTGTCGTCAATGGAGCGAACTGCATTGTCAACCTTAGTTCACGAGTACGAGGACATCTTTGGTGAAGGGGGAGGAGCGACACCTTTCGCCGAGCATACCATCGATACAGGTAACCATTTTCCTAAGACTACTAAAGACGAGACCCGTCGTGTGGGGGAAGACTATTCACCTGGTGACCTAATCCTTCTACGTAGCCATGTTTTGAGTAATGCCGGTAAGGGTATAACCTCGAAACTCGTCCCAAGAAGAGATGGGCCCTACTGTATAAAAATGAAGGTGAGTCCCACCACTTACTTAATTTCGCATCGTGAAGCTCCTGATGAATCGATCGGTAAGTATCACGTGTCCGATCTTACTCGCTACCATGCACGTGAGTGTGAGGGTGATCAGTCCAAGCCACGACCCGTCAACCCAAAACGGAGACGCGGTCGACCTCTTAAACTATTAGATTATGTTTAAGTTCCTTGTTCTAATTGTTTTTTGTTATTGTTAATTGTTCTTACTCACTTTCTCTTTGTGTAACTTTTGTGTTTGTTTGACCAAACTGGTGGTCCTATATTTGGTCAAAAGGGGGAGTATGTAAGAAGACAGTCAATTGATTAGGAGTTACGTCTTTTGCCCGCCAGGTGGCAGAGAAAGGGGTGCGTTGGCCAGCAAATGAAATGGTCGCTTTGTTTTAACTGTGTAATATTTTAATTCTGTTTAATTGTTTAATTGTGTCCAAAGTGGAAATTAAAGACAGTAATTAGTAAAGACGTTAATTTTATTCAATCCATCATCGTCTCTTTACAATACTTACATAATAGTTAACAGCATTCTTGAATATTCAATAGCAATTAAAAATGTTTCTTGCAAGAAGTACATCTCAATAAAATATTTTTGGGTATTTAAAAACATTAAATAATTATTTATAAATAGCTATTGTTCTATGCTTGGAATTATGTCATTAGAGAAATTATGTAAGTGAACATTGCGAGTACGACTTGCGTTCAGAGGGTTCCGTATGTACCTCTGAAAGTAATGAAAATAAACCTTTTAAAAAAAAGTGTACCGACTTCAAAAATTTGCACTGAAAAGTAAGAAATAATAAAAATTTCTTCGTAGAATTTGAAGACGGTTGGTGCCAAATTAGAAATAACTTAGTACCCAAATTCACTAATCTAGACAATTCATTAGGAACCTACGATCATCAGTACAAACATAGATAATATTGAACATATCTTTATCTTCTTAGATGTTTACTTAATTTTGTATCCTAATTTGGCACCAACCGTCTTCAAATTCTACGACGAAATTTTTATTATTTCTTACTTTTCAGTGCAAATTTTTGAAGTCGGTACACTTTTTTTTAAAAGGTTTATTTTTCCCTTTTAAGTGATTTTGTTGCCCTGAGAAATAAATAATAACGCAACTAAAAAAAAATGATGGAAAATTAAAAAAAATACTGCGGTGGATGGGATTTGAACCTCGAGCAATGTGCACCCTGCGCTGCATCCCATACCTTTAGCCGCTAGACCACCGTCGATACGAAAATTGACAACTTCGTGTCAATAGCAACCGTTGCTAAGGCTTTTCTGTGATATAATTTTCAGCAGTAAACAGAGACAAATTACTGAATTTCTGAAAAATTACTGAACCGATTTTCGTCATATGACTGTGAGATAATGTCAAGAAATTATTATATCCTTAAAAAAATAAGTCGTCAAAATCGGTACATATTTCATCGAGATATTACGAAAAATTGACTTATAAGGTCAGTTTTTTCAAAATTTCTGAAAAACTAAAGAACCAATTTTTATGAGATAAAAATGGGACCAATCCGGAAGAATTATCTGTCGATTAAAAAAGAAACCATCAAAATCGGTTCACAACTGGCGGAGTAATCGATGTACATACATACAAAAAAAAAATACGGGCCGAATTGAGAACCTTCTCCTTCTTTTTTTTTCGAAGTCGGTTAAAAATATTAAAATCAAACTAAATTAAATCTAAAAATTAAAAATTTAATTTAATAAAATAAAAAAATAACTAACTGTAATATTTTGTTTCTTAGTAACAGAAAATTCGCCCGTGTATATTTTGGAATAAAATTAGTGATAGAATTTTCAAAATCGGTTCAGTAGTTTAACCCATAATTCAAACTCATAATTTTACAAACTTTATCTTTTTATAATATTTGTAGATTTAAATCAACTAATATAGATTTCGCCAAGGAGCACACCTCGACGAAATCTATACTAGTTGATTTAAATCTATCACACACTAAGTACTTAATAGGAGAAAAAAATCAAATCAACAACTAAGTATATCCACAAACTTTGAATGTACGTTGACGTTATTACAACATCAATGAAACACTTGTATTATTGTTATTTATTCCGACAGTTTGCCTGTCTCTGCAATATCAACTGATTTTTTAGGGTTACATAGTCAAATAGCGAAAGCGAAGCTGTAGTGTGCAGTAGTAAGATTTTTCGATTTTCTATACCTTTTTATTTACATAGTCTGTTTTAAATTAACCAAATAGTTTGTCCTCCTAATTATGCCCAGTATCCCTTACAAGACCGACCGATTGTCATTGGCTTTTATCTGCAGCCGTCTTTCCATTTACAGAGAGGTGTCTTATGTGAACCGCCATAGAATGTTGATGTCAAATTGTAAAAAAATATTTTTAGAGGTGGTTCTTAATTCATAGAGCTGGAGAATAATTTTTTTTTCGTATACCCCAGTATCTGGTTTGTTGTTGGATAGCTCCTATATAGGCTTCTAAAAGATATTTCACAAAACCTAAGCCCTAAAGTCGTTAATATTATGTAATAAAAAAAATCATGATAGGTGATAGAATTCTGTGTATTTTTTTTACGAAAATAATTTTGAGTAAGATCCCGTAATAAGTTTTCCAGTAATCAATCTCACTGCAAAGATAAAATCTCAGTTAGAAAGAGAGAGATATATAGTTCCATAGAGACAAAGCAAGACAAAAAATTGTGTCGCGGAAACCGGTTTTTTGTATTGCTTTATTTCTATGGCTTTATCTTTATCAGTCTTCGCACTGAGATTCAGTCTTCTCATTCTTCTTGACCATGCTCTCTGGGCAGAATTTTACAGAGGCCTTGATTCATTGGAACTTGGCTTATTTTAATTATGTAATAGCGACCCTTATGTAATAGAAATTCAATTAGATAAGCCACGGCTGACTTCCTACATAATTTTGTAATATCTGTGATGTATTAGACAGCGTACACCATGAAAACTCGCTGGGGCTAATTTTGTCCCGACTTGATTCACTTATACCTATGTTTAATACTTGTAACCTTTCCCTGTGAAACAACCTGTCTAATAGTGCAAACCGTAACAAAATCTGTCACAGACAGACAGACGCGGTAAGGGGCTTTGTTTTTTTTATGTTGTTTCAGGTCGTCACTTTTTAATCTGTAATAAGTTAACGGAACCCTCCATTTCACATAAATTATCTGTTTGAGCAAATATTTATACTTTTCATATCCTCCACATTCAGATGACAATATTGCTTACTAACTTTGATGAAAATGCAATTATTATGACAAAAGTGAGCTGCTCTGATATCAGTGGCGAAGGGTGAATATTTTCAGAAGGGAAGCCATAGCTCAATACTCATACTGCATGATCGAGAATTTTCTTTTATATGCATAGAGCAAACCGGTATTGTATCGGTTTACTACATATGTTATGTATGGTTCCCGTGGCATAGATTTGGTTTTGTTTTTCACGGGATCGACATCATTTTTGGTGGTAGTTTAGGGATCAAATAATGACATATACTACTTTTTATACCCCGAAAGCGGGCGGAGGAGGGGCAAATTACAGCCACGGGATTATTTCTTTTTGGCAATATTTCCACGCGGTTTTTTTTAAGCAAAATCAACAATATCACCACATATTATTGACATTTTCACGCTAAAACTACTGAACGTATTTTGTTGCGGTTTTTACTATGACATTCCTAGGTTTACGAGTAATAAACAGGAGTTGAACATTAACAGTATCAGTTAACCATAGATAACGTAGGTATTCAATTTATTATAGTTATTGTTATAGTCTAGTTAGAGAGTCCAATTCCTAAAACCGAAAGGAATCGGGTTGCATGAACACTTCGCCACTGGTGGATACCCATATTGTATGAACTCATGTGTTATGTCTAAACAATCAGAATTGCAATCGAGTTAACATGAAACATAGTAGAGTACCAAATTGAAACCACAGACATTATGTTTCTCAAAATTAGGATACAACTTGTTTATCTACAAACAAGATAGAAGTGGGTCAAACTGCATGCCCAACATAGTACCTAGATCCTAGATTAATACAAGGAATTGTTACTTTGTCACTAGCGTTTGATTACGTGAACGGGCGCAGTGTCTCAGACCAAGAAAATAGACAGACGATATAAGTTACATTTAAAAAAAATGCGAACCGACTTCAAAAAAACTCTGAAAAGTGTGCTTTCCGAAAGCAAATGCACAAGTCACTTAAAACAAAAAAACCCAAATCGCTTCAAGTGTGCCTATAAAATTTGAAGAGTTCACGATTTCTCCAGGATCCCATCATCAGATCCTCACCTGATGACCATGGGACCACCTGTAAAGTATACCCTTTCAAACAAAAAAATAATTCTAAATCGGTCCAGTCGTCTTCAAGTAATCGGGGAACTTACATAAAAAAAAAGATTCCGACGAATTGAGAACCTCCTCCTTCTTTTGAAGTTCGGTTAAAAAGTGAAGTTAACAAAAACTTTTCGTACCCGGCCATGTAAAAACTTATCTAAATATACCTCAACAAAACTGGCCACTCGTTAGGTATAGCCTCACAAATACCATCGGCTAAAAGAGGTAGACTTGGTCTTCCGCTGGGTACCCTGGGACTGATAACACGGTTTCTGGAGCTGTAAGGCAACATAAACATACGCGTCCGCATATTCAACTATTGTTTTGTACTTATTATGGTGTTGATGATTCAATTTGAGCATGCGAGCAGGCTTCACTTCTATCAGTTATATTGTTGTATTTAGGGTAGATTAGGGTAGATGACAGGGTAAACAAAATATTATTCTATTTAGTCCGTCATTTAGATTATCAAAAATATTGGACACGTATTTTTTCTTTTGTCAATCAAACTAAAAATGATAGAGATAAAGCGCGTCAAAGTTTGGGAGTGGGGGCTGGTGACGTCACGCCTTGCTAAAAGTTGTAGTAAGGCGTGACGTCACGCGGAATTTTAGCGGGCTATATCTTCATAATTTTTTGTTTAATTGACAAAAGAAAAATACGTGTCCAATTTTTTCTGATAATCTAACTGACGGACTAATTAGAACTTTTTAGTCATCATGCCTATTACTGATTATTGTATAACTTACTTTCATTTCAGTGGTTTAGCCGTGAAAGCGTAACAGACAGACAGACTGACGACAGACTTTCTCTCCTCAGAGGTTGAATTTTGAAAATCGCCAAATACGTTGTAGAATATTTATGCTAGTTTCGCGTAAATCTGACCTTATTGTGAAAAATATTGAACTTATCCATACAAACTTAGCCACCTATTTTCTTCCATTAGGGGTTGATTTTTAATAACGTCGAAATACGTGTTTAACAATTTTTATTGTAGAATATTTATGCTAAGTTTCAAAATAATCTGTTTTTTTTTCCTCGTACAAACTTTGCCACCCCCTTTCTCCCCTCCCTTCTAAAGGTGGCCACACATTGTCCAATCCCCGGCCGGTCGCCGTACGGTCCACCGAAATCGACCACAGACTCGTCCAAATCTTATCGCGCGGCCCATTGCACCATCCGTTTTCAAATCGTTGTATTTGTGGTTGATTTCGATGACAGGAACGATATGTCACACACACACATCCACACCCCTTTGTTTATTCGAATCTTGTGTGTCTGTGTGGGTGAGTATGATTTATATTGCTAATGTGTGGCCTGTCTTCAATCTCGATCATACGGCGGCCGGATCGAAAATTTTCTGTGAGATAACGGATCAGTGTGTGGGCTACTTTAGGGGAGTGCGAGTTCATTTTTTTTAATTTCAACAATTTCGACCAACGAAGCCATGGGCTGGGAAAGCTTATCGTATTATAGATCATAATTAAAAATACGTCTACCACCTATTTTAGGAGCAAGAAAAGAAGCTGGGATAAAGCTTGACAAAACAAAAACAGGCCGGACTGGCGTTCAAATAGCCTAACCATTTCCGGGTATATCCGGATGTCTGGCAACACTAGGTTAATGATATTGCACGTGCAAATTTAATTTAGTGTAAACTAACAATAAAATTAGCTCAAAGCAAGTGAAGCGTTATATTACAAACAGTCTTGACGATACCATAGTAAAACCAGCACAGAGGGATATCTTTATACTGGCACACCCATTTAACATTCATACAACCACAACATATTTTTAATTTACATCATATACATCATCATTATACCTCAACCTTTGAGTATATACCAATATATATATATATATATCAATTTGGGAACTAAGTTGTTTCTAATTTGGCACCAACCGTCTTCAAATTCTACGACGAAATATTTATTATTTATTACTTTTCAGTGCACATTTTTGAAGTTGGTGTACTTTTTTTTAAAAGGTTTATTATTCCGGAAATCCTTTGGATAAATTCTTATTTCAAAACTTTTTCACGGGCGAGGCCGGGGTGGGAAGCTAGTATGAATATAACGGAGACGAAAAAGATATACATATCAGGATTGTAGTAAAAAGTCAAAACGCATTTCCTTGCTCTTTAGCCCTACTTTCTCAATCTCTGCTGGTCAAGCTTTTGTTTGTCTGTCGCTATCAATAGTGAGTCATATAACTATCTATTTATTATAATTTCTTCGTTAATATTCATCATTATCATCAACCTTTTAAGATCCACTGTTGGATCATGGTCTCCCTCTAGCGCACCATTTTAGTGGTTGCTCATTGAGAGAAATTGCCATAGTCACTACGCTTGGCAGGCGGGTTGGTATTGACGGGTGGTTATTATTATATTTTTTTTTCTTATTTATTTTTATTTCAAAGTATGTTTTTCTAGTTTATGTTAGAAATAGGTATAGTAAGTTTATTTTATATATATGTATCTATATGCCTTTATTTTCCTTTCAAATGTTCCTCTACCAAAAGGTTGTCTGGAAGAGATCGCTTATAGCGATAAGACCGCCTAAATTGTACTTTTTGACTTTTTGTAAATTTGTGTGTATATATTTTTCTGTGTGCAATAAATTATATATATCTATCTATCTAAATGACATTCAATTGCCCAGCCCATCCCTCATGAAAAGGCGTGTTAATAGATAGATTGTATGAAGTTTCTTATACTGTTATAATTTTACTATGACCATTCCGTATCTAAGCCGGTACACATAGCCACCTTTGTTGCGGTCTGATGCTGTCTGTGTAAAGCCTTCTAACATTACTTACTGTTAGAAGACCATAACCCTTTTAGTTAATTAACTGAAGTGATAAATCTGGATTATTAGTGAATGTTAAGTTCACTTTGACATTGGTAATTTATTGCTTGTTGACAGAATCATCATATGTTGATGAAAGTCATTGGAATAAAGTTGGAATAGAATACGTGATACTATCTATTGACAAATCAGGTATCTGTTGATATATTATTCTTGTTTTGAGTAAATATTACTTAACGGGTTGCCCGAACCGAACAATCGGCCCTAAGGCACCTAGCGGAAGATCAAGTATTTCTCCTTTAGCCGATAGTATTTGTGAAGCAATACCTCACGAGTGGCCAGTTTGGTTGAAGTATATTTAGATTGAAAAGCCACCTTGTATGGCCTTTTAAAATTCTACTTATTAAAAAAAACTTTTTTTTAAATTTATTGTGAAATTGTAGCAGCAGACCTCATTATTTAAATCTCATGTTTTTTAGTTTTGTTTATCAGGCTGGCTATATGCATCAATTTTTTTTTTAGTTCAAGACACAAAATAGTTATAGATTTTAGTATACTTAACACCCAAAAATGTGTCATAAAATTCCATTCCCATTTTCCAAACTCAGAAAGCAAGCATAAAGTTAGAAATCATTTGTATACTATTTTTCTTTGACGGACTGCTTTACGGCTCCCGAAACTGTGTTATCGGTCACAGCGTACCCAGCGGAAGGCCAAGTCTCCCTCTTTTAGCCGATAGTATTTGTGAGGCTATATATACCTAACGAATGGCCAGTTCTGTGGAGGTATATATTTAAATTGAATTTTATGATCTGATAAAATTGATTTTACCCCAAGTGCACTGGCCAGTTCTTTTTTAATATCTGGATTCGCCCTTATAAGAGAAGGCTTATCTGTATGGAACAATAAAGAAAGGTATATTCTTAGTACTGAACGTTGGTTTACGGTCTAAAATAACAGTCGACGCAATATTCATTAAGAATTTTAGTTCAGTTTGGAGTTTGTAACGACATTAGTTTGAGGGACATTCTGCAGGACAACAGACACAGAGAGTCTAGGACTGTTTAAGTTTTGTATCTGTGGGAATAAAGTTTTTAATTGTATTTTGTAGCGCTTACATTTCTGAACTAGGTCGAGATTTACGAGGTAATATCTACGATGTCTATTTAAAATGTACCTAACAATCTTTATTAATATAAAAACCTTAAATCTAATCCAAACATTAGAAATAACTAAATAAACCAGGTCCTCGTGGAATAGTGGCAAGAATACTGGCTGCATTTCCCCGCTGAATCGGGATGCTGATTCGTTGAGCGAGGAAGGAGCCAGCCCTCTTGTCACCAGAAGAGATGATCAGTCGAGGGGATACATCTTTAATGTACAATCCTTATCCTCACTTATATTATAAATGCGAATGATTGTTTATTTGTTTTTTGTTTGTCCTTCCTTCAGGTCAATACAGAACAACGGATTAAGGGTCTTTGGCAGTCGGCCATCTTACATCTGTCAAAAAGATGGCAAATCTCAATCCTAGAAAAATGAGTATAGGTATTTATACAACATTTTCATCTCATTTCAACATATTTTTATTATAGGGTTTTATATAGGCGTAGTTTTTAAAACAAACATTGATATTGCGTTTAAAAACTATGGCTATTAAGAAGTCTGTTTTTAGATAGTTGTAGGACCTGAGACTGACATTGGCTGCTTAATTCGGAAATAAAATCTTATATCATATTTTAAAAGTTTCTACGACCTACGTGCGAAAATTTAGTATATTTTTATCTAACTAACTATTAGCTTCTCGTCACCAGAGACCTTGCAATTTTCCGAAATTTGATTGCAATTGCTCGAGTAGTATTCGAGTCTAAAATGTGTCAAAGAGCATCAAATTACATTGTATCCTCACTTGTTGTTCACTCACTTATTAATACCACTATTTATGATTTGAATTATTTTACTTGCAACTTATAACCACACTGTTTGATAATAAATTTACTTAGATACTGAATACACTGTTGATATTGAATAAACTTAAAACTTATACTTTATTGAAACCTTTGGAAACTTAATTAATTGGATGCTAATTTCGACTATATAGCCCAAAGTAACCAAGCAATAATATCTTTATTGAGACTACTTACGCCCTCTATCGAACAAGTGAGATTTATATAAAATTACTGTAAACTAACTTAGACATTCCGCCCACCAAGGACGCTGTCCTTCAAACAAATTTATATGATAAAACAATAACGAATTACAAACCATAACAAACTAAAAGAAAACAAAGCAAGTACCTATCACATAAACATCTAAATAAAAACTCAAAACTAAACAAGATCAAACAGCGACCGCCCACCGTGAGAAATTAGTTTGAATTAGAATCTATCTATCTATCTATTCTATCTATCATCACGCCTTTCATCCCAAGAGGGGTAGGCAGAGACAATCGTCTCTGTCTCTGAATTAGAACATTTGGGCAATACACACAATTTACTTAAAGGTCGCTTTATAAAATTATGTTTAGCTTTGATAGTAACCACTCTAGTAACACCATCCTATCCGGGGTGCTTCTGATCGATTATACCCAATAACCACTTGGCCGGTGGCATATTGTCTACCTTAACTATAACGACATCACCAATGTCCGGTTCATCTTTGATTGCATTCCATTTGTATCTTCTACTCAAAGTAATCAAGTATTCGTTAGACCAGCGGTTCCAAAAGGATGTTACCATTTTCTGTACCAATCGCCAGCGTTGTACTTGGTTTGTCTTTAAATTACTATAATCCATATCTGCAATTGTGATTAGTGGTTCTCCCACTAGGAAATGACCTGGTGTTAAGGGCAATGGATAATTAGGGTCATCACTGATTTCTGTTAAGGGACGAGAATTCAAACATGCTTCTATCTGTGTCAATGTCGTAGAAAGCTCTTCAAATGTAAGAGTTGAATCTCCTATAACCTTCCGTAAGTGCGTCTTAGTTGAACGAATACCCGCTTCCCATAGTCCACCGAAATTTGGAGCATGAGGTGGGATGAAGTGCCATCTTGTTCCTTCTGTTATAAGTAGATTTGAAATTTCACTGACTACTTCAGATTTTGCAGCATCAAACATTTCCTTCAATTGTTTATTGGCGCCAATGAAATTGGAGCCATTATCGCTATACAAATCTTGACAATGACCTCGTCTAGATATAAACCGGCGAAATGCTGCAATGAAACCTTGAGAGGTCAGATCAGAAACAGCTTCAAGGCCTTAGTGACCATACATACAAACAGACATATATATCCCTTGTATGATTTAAAGCCTCGACCTGGTGAACAACGGATCTGTATAGGTCCTGCATAGTCGACGCCCGATGACCGAAAGCACTTGTTTGGTCGAAGTCTTACTTCTGGAATCTGACCCATGTATGGTTGATTGTTCAATTTTCTATATCTAGCACATTTAACAAATTCTCTGTAATTCTTCTTCACTTGATCCTTTATTCTTATGATCCAATATGTTGACCTGAGGTAGTTGAGCATCAGTTGTGGTCCGCCATGCAATGTCTTTATGTGCGCATCAGCTATTACTAATTTTGTTAGATGACTCTTGGTTGGCAGAATTATGGGATGTTTCATGTCATAGCACACATTTGCTTGATCTATCCTGCCGCCAACTCTTAAAACTATATGAATATGAATATGAAGTACACTCTTCCTTGGCAAACTTTCCTTCCTTCTAATTCTTTTTATATCATCCTCAAATTCTACCTCTTGAGTTTGTTTGATACATTCTCTTAATACTTGATCTAGTTCGTTTGTTGATAATAATGTTGTTATTTCTTCTCTTTCATCTTTAGCTATTTTTAATCTCAAAACTCTTCTGCAATTTGCCAAAACTCTCAACATTCTTTGTAAATTTGAAAATCTATTGTATATAAAATCTGATTGTATAGCTGTTGTGAAAACTTTAATGGTTCTTTCTTCTTCATTAGTTGAGTAGTTTACTTTATTTAAGTTCATGTGAGGCTGTTGAAGCCATTCTGGCCCATTCCACCATAGATAATGAGTTGCCAGTTCGGATGGTTGTAGACCTCTTTATGCACAGTCAGCGGGATTCTCACTTGTCGCCACGTGGTTCCATTGATCACAGTCCAACATGGTTGATATTTCTGATACTCTATTGCTAATGAATGTCTTCCATCTATTTGGTAACCCTCTAAGCCAAGCCAAAACTACCGTTGAATCTGACCTGGCGTGAATATTTGTAACAGGTATATCCATAACTTGAGATACCTCGTACAATAGTTTAGTTGTCAGCAATGCTGCATATAATTCCAATCTAGGAATTGATATCTCTTTTTCTATAGGAGCCACTTTAGTTTTCGCAGTGATAAGTCGTACATAAACCTTTTGATAAGGACAAATAACTCGTAAGTATACAACTCCTGCATAAGCCAAACTTGATGCGTCAGCAAATCCATGTAGTTCAAGTTGACAATTTGTTGTACAGTTTAACCATCTCAGAATAATAACATCTTCTAACATTGGGAGTTCATTTTTATAATTCATCCATTCATTAAACAATACAATAATGAGTGGCCGTTACTGTTAAGGTATAATTAGATGGAAAGTCTCTAAGTGTGGTTTGCCGGATTATGTATATAAGTTTTTAAATTTAAAAATCCATTGGTTTTAGTACCAGACTTCACCGACGCACCCTTTTTCTATTACCTATTTGTGCAAAAACCGAAGAGACTTTAATTTATATTCAAAACACAGTGTTTATCTAGTATTTTATTTAAGTTTAGTCTACATTATACGCTTGACTGCTTTAAGTGACTTAAGAGGTTAGTCTGATCTTTTGAAGAGCTTTTATATTATGTTATGTATTTACAGACAAGGACTTTCATTTCAGACCTAACTCTACTACGACTTAAAAAAGATATTCTAGTACATATTTAGATGGAAAAGCCTCTAAGTGTATTTTGTCGGATTATGTACATAAGTTTTTAGTTTTTTTAACTCCATTAGTAGGTACATGTCCTGAATCGAATCGTGGTCCGCCTAGTTACAGACGTCTTAACCACTCGGCCACCGACGCACCTAATATTTTTTACAATGTTTTTTTTTCATCCGAATTGGATCTAGTTTTTTTTAAGCGGTATTTTGAAATGGAAGACAGTGAGAAGTTTGTGAAAACATGTACCTAGAGAGGTATCTACATATGAAAAAACTTGAAGTTTTTCAGGAAATTGTAAACAAAATTAAGACGTCTGGTAGTAACTAGACATTGCACACCACGGTTCGATCCAATGGCTTTTTTATAATTAAAAACGTATGTACCAACAGATCACACTTATGCTGGCTTCCCACGGTGCGTGATAGCACGCACCAGGCCGCACGACAGACCAAAGAGTATAGTAATATCAGACGACCACGGACGGCCACGCACGAGCGCGCACCAGCACGCACCAGCACGCACCGCACCTTTGAAGTTACCAATTCGCCGCGGATCGGGCGCACCGCGACGCACAAGCACGCACGAGCACGGACGAACTCAGTGCGGGCTGGTGCGCGTCCGTCCGCAATATCACGCACCGTGGAAAGCGAGCTTTAGAGGCTTTTCCATCTAAATATACCTCAACAGAACTGGCCACTCGTTAGGTATAGCCTCACAAATACCATAAAATAGCCTCTGGGTACCCTGGGATAACAAAGTTTCGGGAGCGGTAAGACAACCCGTGCAGAAACCCGCTTTTTAAGTCCAAAGCGGTATCGACTCAATTTAAACGTGAATTCAGTGCTTCAAATACTGTAGAGTCATAGGTAACAGCATTACACAAGAATATACAGGGTGACTTACTTAGGGGACGTGATCGGAACATGGGTCTGTCTGTCCGTCTGTCATAGATAATTTTCTCCAAATTTACTGGACGAAAAATGTTGAAACTTAGTACATATATTTAGTTGCGACTGACGGTTCCGTACCATTTTTTCAGTCAGTACTAACAGGATTTTCGTTTAGGTTTTCCTGTAAACTATAAGAAATGCCCTATATTCCTTATTTTTTCTAAATTGTAGATTCAGTCATTTAAGGGGCCGCCTCATGATTTTTGTCCCATACAAATCAGATGTTTCGTTTTTCCAGTTTTACGCGATAACTGTATGTGCTAGGCTCGAATTCAAAAATTGCTTTTCAAAGATAAATAAATTCTAAAGTTTCTCATGGAAAGAAAATAACCAAAATCAGTTACACCTAAGTTTTATGAAGCCTTGAAAATCCTAAATTTCACGCGTATTTCAGCCAAATTTGCGACTCGAGTTCTCTTAATATATTTACTAATTTTAAATTTTCTCGACATTAAAAGATAGATAATTTCACATACTTTAAGAATATACTAACTAGAATTTAATTATTCTAATAGTTTTTGTAAAAACATAGAAAAGCCGAAGTCCTTTTCGTGTTTTTCGAAATACAGATTTTGTTGAGAAATCCTACTTTGTCATATTTCTGGTATGTGAATATTGGTCTATCTTATCTTATCCTTGGTTACCTTATCGATTTTAATAGTAGTCAATCTCTCTCACATATTTCTAAAGAGATATGAACAAAATAAGCCGCGCGTAAAACTGAGTTCGTTGCGCTGTGATGCGTCGACTTAAACTATGCAGTTAAAAAAATGTATTCCTTATAAAAATAACATTTATTTGTTCCAAAATCGAAATTTGATTATTTACGCTATACGTTCGTGATTGGGTCATATATAAAAATAAAATAAAATAAAAAAGCCTCTTATTTCTTGCAATAACTTTTATATACTACTTTTAAAATCTATTTATATGCTAATTTTACACATTCCTATATAACGTATTTAAAGTTGGATTAGTTTGATATGTTTCTTGATATTAACTTAACACTAATTTGAAAAAAAAATTACTAATAAATTAAACTATTCAGTCTGCAAGAACCCCTCCGCAGGTGAAGGCCTCCTCCAAAGATGCCCATTTATCTCTATCCTTAGCTGCTTGCATCCAGCCTGGACCAGCTATTTTGCTGATATCATCAGCCCATCTCGTTAGATACAATAGACCTTGTGAAAGTTTCTTTGTTTGTCCTTGACGTTAAAACAGGGCAAGAAATCGACATGATTTTTGTCAAGAGATTTACCCCTAGATCCCGTCTTCCAAGTCACCCTGTATATAAAGAGTACCTTTCAGCTTTCCCCCGTCACAAAGACTAATGCCTTTTCCAGTTGAATAGCGGCCTGTTTTCCGGACGTATCCCATTTTCATATGTGTTTTCAATTTCCCTATTTCTTACTTACATTCATAAAAGGTATTGATGTCATGTATTATTGTCACAGAAATACGAACACTATAATGCTGTCATGTGGAAGGAAATTATGTTACTTTAAAGTGAGAAAAAATAAACTAAATAAAGATGTTGACAGTGAAAGAAAATATCTCTATCTATCTATCATCACGCATTTTATCCCGAGAGTGGTAGGCAGAGACAATCGAATGCCATTTGTTACAATCCTGACATACCTCTTTCGCTTCTTTTATATTTACCATACCTTTACATAGTCTATAACGTAAATCATTGAAAATAATGTTTAATTATTTGTTTAATAAATATATCTCTTTTAATTTACAAATGAAAAAACTTTACTTCCGGTCATGTAACGGAAAACAGGTAGTGACGTTACTTCCATCTAAATGTCAAATAAATGACCACAGACTACTAACTAGGTATATTATAATGACTCTCTGTCAATCTGTCATTGACTAAGTTATTTTCTTGTTATTTTATCTAATCTATGACAATCATTTTTTTGGTTTGCAAGATGTAACGTCGGATTCCACGTGACGCCTTTGTGATATACGCACGCGTCCGCCAGGACGTCATGGGGAATCCAGTTTAATCCCGCCCGCGCTGTAATAGTTGTGATTAGTCAGTGATTAATAGGACATATTACGGCCGGCGGGAGCATTCTACCTACCGATCAATCGGCTTATTGTTACTGTGACGTCTGTATTACTTGACATTGGCGGAATCATCAAAACCCTGATGGAGCCATTTTGAAAAAAAATAGAAATAAGATGTAACGTCATATCGAAAATACAAATATAAAATTTTCTAATGATTTTATTAGGTACTAGCATATCGCCCCCGGCTTCGCCCGTGGATATTTACTAACAAAATAAAATATAGATTTCGAGATTTTTTGACAAACAATTTTTTTAACTTTCGTAAAAAATATTTTTTTTTTAATAAAAAGTATCCTATGTTACTTCTAATACCTCCAAGAATATATGTGCAAAATTTCATGATGATCGGTTAAGTAGTTTTTGCGTGAAAGCGTAACAAACAAACTTACATTCGCATTTATATTAATACTAGCATTCCGCCCCCGGCTTCGCCCGTGGACATTTACGAACAAAATAAAATATACCCTATAATTCGTATCTAATTGTAGCTGACCGAAATGAATAATATTCGATCTCTTTGGCTGTATAAAGAGTTCCTTTTTAAGAAGATTTTGATTTGACACATTCTTTACTTTATATTTGATAGCTGTTTCCCACGACTTCTAATTTCAAAATGTTGGCAAACATATACACTTCATACACTGCCCACCCCGTTCCCGTCGTCATGCCGTGATAATAAAAAGTATCCTATGTTACTTCTAATACCTCCAAGAATATATGTGCAAAATTTCATGATGATCGGTTAAGTAGTTTTTGTGTGAAAGCGTAACAAACAAACTTACATTCGCATTTATATTAATAGGGATAGGGATAAATGGTATAATTAATCTTACAGCTGTAATTTAAAAGTATTTCCAAAAATCTGGATACATAGATAATGTGGGTCAGGTTGTTTGTAATAAGGTACAATCGGTACCACGATAATGTTATGAAAGTAAACTTAACTAGGCAGACCACGGGTTCTATCCCGGCCATGTACCAATGGGTTTTATAATTAAAAACTTAGTTATGTACCTACTTAATCCGACAAACCACACTTAGAGGCTTTATCATCTAAATATACCTCAACAGAACTAGCCCATCGTTACTCGTTCGGTATAGCCTCACAAATATTATCAAACGAGGGAGACTTGGTCTTTCGCTGGGTACCCTGGAACCGTAACGTAGGTATACATTTTTAGCAACAAAAACTAATTGCTATCTATACCTACTTGTCCTTCCTTGACGTTTAGCCCGGGAAAATATTTTAATTGGAATTATTGATAAAAATGTTACAGGTCATTGAATTGAATTTCAAAGTTCAAAAATAATACTTCACATAGTAGCTACTTAATTTACTAAAGTTAAAACAATCCGAAGAGTGTACTTAGAAATTTTAAAGTTTAGTAAAGTTCGATAGAATCAGGGTACCTAATGGAGTTTTCAAACTCATTAATTGGTTCCAAAAGGGGGTTTGAGGCGATTAGCACATCGATTTTCAATTTCAACATAGAACTTTATACTTGTTGAGGATCATTAATAAATCCGTTTTACGAATCGAAGCCTAATTTGTTAATGTCTTTCATATTTTTAGATTCTTTAGATATATACACTATACAATTTCTATTTTTAGTTTTAGTGTGTGTAAGTGTAGGTAGCCACTTTTAATATTTTTTTTTATAGATATATAAGTTTTAAATTAAGTTATAAAACAATTCTAAAGATTAAAAATAACTAAATAAACCAGGTCCGCGTGGAATATTGGCAAGAATACTGGCTGCATTTCCCCGCTGAATCGCGATGCTGATTCGTTGAGCGAGGAAGGAGCCAGCCCTCTTGTCTCCAGAAGAGATGATCATTCGAGGGGATACATCTTTAATAAAATTTTTGGCATTTGAACCTCACGGACCTAGAGTTTCTACACCAAACGGCACAAATTTGTAGTTTTCAACAATTGAACTATATTTGCGCCGTTTGTTAGACTCTGCGATTTCCGCCGCAGCTCCCGCTTTGATTGCTGTTTCCCTGAGATGAGACGGGGCTAATGTGTCCACGCACGTAGCATCCCATACAAGGGCCCGACCTCGCTCCCAGGGAGTCAGAGTCATTCCATCGGGTCTCTTGCTGTCTTCCCGGATTATTCCCGTTGGTTCTAGGAGAGCAGGGACACCTATTGACGCAAGAGCCCTTTTGATGGTATCATTGAGGGAGCTGTGGCGAGAAAGCCTGCCTGCACTTTTTATGCAGGAAAAAAAAAAGAAAAAAAGTTTAAACATTTGTTCAATATTAAACCAATATAATAAATTATAAGTATACTATACAAAGTATTTCTTTTAACTCTATGACAGCCTACCTTTTTAACCGAACTTCAAAACAGAAGGAGGAGGTTCTCAATTCGTCGGAATCTTTATTATTTTTAACCGACTTCCAAAAAAAGAAGGAGAAGGTTCTCAATTCGGACCGTATTTTTTTATTTTTTTTTATGTATGTATGGACATCGATTACTCCGCCAGTTGTGAACCGATTTTGATGGTTTCTTTTTTAATCGACAGATAATTCTTCCGGATTGGTCCCATTTTTATCTCATAAAAATTGGTTCATTAGTTTCTCAGAAATTTTGAAAAAACTGAAGTCAAATTTTCGTAATATCTCGATGAAATATGTACCGTTTTTGACGACTTATTTTTTTAAGGATATAATAATTTCTCGACATTGTGTCACAGTCATATGACGAAAATCGGTTCAGTAATTTTTCAGAAATTCAGTAATTTGTCTCTGTTTACTGCTGAAAATTATATCAGAGAAAAGCCTTAGCAACGGTTGCTATTGACACGACGTTGGCAATTTTCGTATCGACGGTGGTCTAGCGGCTAAAGGTATGGTATGGTGCAGCTCAGGATGCACATGGTTCAAATCCCATCCACTGCAGTATATTTTTTTAATTTTTCCATATTATTTTTTTATTTGAGTAATTTTTTGTCTCTCAGGGCAGCAAAATCACTTAAAAGGGAAAAATAATTAACTTTTAAAAAAAGGTGTACCGACTTCAAAAATTTGCACTGAAAAATAAGAAATAATAAATATTTCGTCGTAGAATTCGAAGACAGTTGGTGCCAAATTAGAAACAACTTAGTTCCCAAATTCACAAATCTAGACAATTCATTAGGAACCTACGATCATCAGTACAAACATAGATAATATTGAACAGATCTTTATCTTCTTAGATGTTTATTACTTTGTATCCTAATTTGGCACCAACCGTCTTCAAATTCTACGACGAAATATTTATTATTTCTTACTTTTCAGTGCAAATTTTTGAAGTCGGTACACCTTTTTTTAAAAGTTAATTTATTAGAGGAGATAACATAGGTACTTTTTTTGTAAACTTCAGCTTTTTTTATCTGAAACTAAAATTACTTTGTTTTATGGTCAATTGCATACTTTTCTTAACAAATCTAAATTTTGCAAAATCAGTTTGTTCTACATTAACGAACAATATAAAAAAGCCACTATCCTATCATGAAATATTTCCGAAACCACGCCAGATAGCTTTTTGAAGTAAAAAACAACATTCAAGTGTATTTAATAACGGATACAAAAACACCTAATGGAAACAAAACAAATTTAACAATTTTTTTAGGCACTTTGCAAATCAACGGGGATAAAACTGCCGGCAAAATCTAGTTTACTATAGTATTTGGTACTTATTCTCCTCGAGTTTCGTTCTCTTGGTGACCGATCCACGTGTAACTTGGAATGAAGGCTAAAAATAAGAATCTTTTGTCGGAGTTCTAAACTTTTCGACAAGTTGTTGAGTTTCGACAAGTAGGTCGAACAACAAGTAAATTGAGTAGACTTAAAATAAAATACTTGTAGTTTAGCGTGCTAACACCTTTTGAGTTAGGATTTTTCATGACATTCGATATGACGTCTGCCTACCCCTCTTAGGATATAAGGCGTGATGGTAGAGACATAGAATAGAGTTCGCACTAACATTGATATCCCCTTATTAAAAGTACACCTATAAAATATACACAACAATAATAATGTTATTTTTAATCAGATTTGATTTAAGGTTTTTATATTAATAAAAAAAACCACAGATAAAAAAAAATTAACATTAAATACATTAAAAATAACTAAATAAACCAGGTCCGCGTGGAATAGTGGCTGCATTTTCCCGCTGAATCGCGATGCTGATTCGTTGAGCGAGGAAGGCCAGCCCTCTTGTCACCAGAAGAGATGATCAGTCGAGGGGATATATCTTTAATAAACTTTTTGGCATTTGAACCCCACGGACATAGAGTTTCTACACCAAACGGCACAAATTTGTAGTTTTCAATAATGGAACTATATTTGCGCCGTTTGTTAGACTCTTTCCCTGAGATGAGACGGGGCTAATGTGTCCATGCACGTAGCATCCCATACAAGGGTCCGACCTCGCTCCCAGGGAATCAGAGTCATAAAATAAAAGATACATAACCCCAATATGTTCTAAAAGTTTGTTCTAATTCCATACGCTCAGATGGCGGCAACATATATTTCTAAAATTCCACTGATTTAAAATTAACATTCCGTGGCGTTCCTACCTAATATTGATATGGTTGGTGCCAAATTAGAAACAACAATAAACTGGCCGAGTGGTTAAGACGTCTGATATTAACTAGGCAGAACCCGGGTTCGATCCCGGATCCCTGCCATGTACCAATGGGTTTTTTTAATTAAAAACTTATGTACATAATCCGACAAACCACACTTAGAGGCTTTTCCATCTAAATATATCTCAACAGAACTAGCCATTCGTTAGGTATAGCCTCACTAATACCATCGGCTATACGAGGGAGACTTGGTCTTCCGCTGGGTACCCTGGCTCCAAACCAAACCATTATTTCTATATTTTTTTACAGTATAACTTCACACATTGTATGTACCTACTTTTAACATTGATTTCCATCATTTTTTTTATATGGTCAATAGAAGTAGGTAGGTACGCCTAGGTCGCCCTCTGCCAGCGTTTCCTTCTGTTTCTGCCATATATAAAACTTTTTAGACAATCTCTCTATACCTTCAAACTTTCAACTTGTAAACTGCTTTTCTTTATTTCAGTCCCAACAACACCTTTCCCTCCGCATTCTTCTCTAACAACATTGTTAAATTTTGACTGATCAGGTTACAAAGCTCCTCCTTTTAGAAGTTGCTTAAAAAAACACTTGCTTAAATACTTAGTTATATTTTTAATGTCAATTTCATATTAAAAAAATGTGGGAAAAAAACTAAGCTTAAAATTAAGAGTTAGATTTAACTACTACTTTACTATCACATTATTATGTTGTATGATATGATAAAAGTTTATTGAAACTTAGGCCTAAATAAGTCTATCACAGAAATTACTCTTATCCATGTCTTAAATATTAATTAAATATTATTATAATTCACAATATACAAATATGTTAAAAACCCTATTTGATCCAAAAATGTAATGTACCCAAAAAATATTTGGTCTTGCCTAGGGTAGCCATATAATATGTCCCAGCCCCGGAGTTCTACCGGAGATTCCAGACTATTTTTTATGTGAAAAGCTTCGTGAAATGGGACGGAAATGCGTAATGGTAATGAAACCAAATTCGAATTGTTCTATTTAATATGGACAACTGGCAAAAAGTAGACACTGTTACTGATGTCTCTGGCGACGCGCGCGTGTTGGTAAAGTTGGCCATCAGATGGTACCAACACATTTTCCGAGAGGTTGGTACTGTCAGCCAGTAGTGTGTGCGTGTACCAAGGTGAGATGTCAGATGTTATACATCAATACCACAGCCTTTCATCAGGCAGAGGACCGCAGCCGATGGAAGAAAATAATTGAGGAAAAGCTGATGAGGCGGGGTCACGATCCTCAGCAATGAGGGACCGACTGTGAAGAGGAGAGAGTACAATTTCGGATCAGACAGATTTTTTTACATATTTCATACTGAAAAGATATCAGAAAGTTCCGAAAATATATTGAGATTATTAATAGTAGACCATTACAAAACTTTTTCAACACGTTTAATACGATATTATTTTATTAATTTACAAAATAAATGCATCTCACCTATACCTTTTAACCATAAAATTAAATAATTAATCAAACAATTAAAATCCAATAAATGTAATACTACCAATATATCAATTTTCAGTAAATCCTTTAAACATTACCAATTAATTTTATTTTAATGAAATAATACTAAAATATCATGAATAAACGAATATTTTTATAATTTCTAGCTTATCTAACGTTTTTTTGTCAATTTACCTATATTTCAGAATACTCGTTTTATATAAAAATTTTTGTTTGTTATCCATGTAATAAATTATTATAAATATTTTTTTAATTGGTCAAAATAAAGTGATTCGGTCGGGGGTCAATTGCCCCATGTACATACAGAACGAAAAAAACTTTTGCAAACAAGACTCGGTCGATCAGGTGCTTAAAGAACTTAAATAGATACATTATTGCAATTTATTACAATCATTTAATATAATCACATTTTGTTTTTCAAAATAAATTCTACTAATAATAATATATTTTTCAATGCCAGTAACATTTTCAGACCTTTAATTCAGTGTTTGTACTTACAATCCTCAGTCTAGTAGGTACTAATTTGCTATCAACAGTTAATCAAACTGGCAGTAGGTATGATAAAAAAACTGCACTCTGTTTGTTCTAGCCAAGCTCATGTCATTATTATATTTTTTTATATTAATTCGTACTTACAAGTCACAAAATGATCGTGATCGTGATCGGATGGATCTAACATTCAGAAAGATTTTAATCAACTAATTTGAATATTTTCGTTTTTTATTCAGTAGTTTTTCCGTAAAACATTTTCAAAAATTTACAGACATAGCGACGTCATCGTTTAGGTAAAGTTACGTTTATGTCCCGTGGTACTACTCGTTGGTGATAAAAATAGTACAATGCCCCTTAACGTGCCCCGTGGTACTATCAGTTAGACACATGAGTTGAGAAATAGGGCAGGATTAAATGACGTCACTTTGTCGTCTGTGGCAAAACTTTGAAGTTTTATTATAAAATACTATCGAAAATAAAAAATCAGTTGCTTTAAAATACCCAATCTTTAAAATATAAATATAAAAACATACATTAGTTTTTATTTACATAACGAATTTCAAAGTAACAAGGCCGTAAGGAGACAAAATGAAATCATTATTTTTTCATAATGTAGTTAAATGGGTGATAGGTAGAAAAATAAACGACCTAACAAAAACCGGACAGGCCGGACAAGCGTTCAAAAGTCGGAACTGAGAAAAGTCGGAAAATTATGTTTGTCTCTAGAAATGTGTTATGAATTTTATTTAGGCGGTAACTACGTTGATTTTCTTACACTTCTACTAAGCATAAAATAGGCAATTATTCTTAAAATAAATATAATGGCAAGTAACAAGCCCACGTTGATCCAGTACTTGTCATATTGGAAACTAAACATTTCTATTATCTTCTTTGGATATCTGTCAAATAAAAAATAATGATTATTACTATAATAATAAAAGGAATCGATAACCTAAAAATGTTAAGAGCCCTCTATACCTATCCATAATTTGTTTGGGGATATTTTTGAGGGGGAAAATTTAAGAGCTTTGTGATAGATTATGAAAGAGAAAACAGGGCCAAATAATTCTTTATTTTACCACCCATATTTCCTATTCAATAAAACTCAAACAAAAAAATATAATAATAGGTAATGCTCAAATTCCTTGATTAAGGATCATGAATTCGCCGCGTTTGCAGTAGAAACAATGGGGCCTTGGTCGTCCGATGCTAAATTATTAAAATTCAATATTTCAAAAGGTTAATTCTCGCCTCTGGTGACCCCAGAGCTGGTGCTTACTTCGCTCAAAGAATCAGTATAGCCGTGCAGCGAGGTAATGCCGCCAGCATCTTGGGCACCATGCCACAAGGCGAACATTTAGAAGGGATATTTTTCATGACATAACTCTTTTTTTTTGTTTATTTTTTTAATAAGATTTAGTTTAATGTTAATTTTATATTATATTTGTAATTTAATCAATTTTTATTCTTACCACTTAGTTTTAATGTAAATATACTATAAATTGTAAAAAAACCCATTGAAAAAATAACAGCTATTTCACTTAGATATATTGAATAAGTAAATATATGCTAAATTACAGTGACACAGGTAATTTACGGGGAAATTGTTTGTCCCCATACAAATTATTAATATAGGGGCTCTTAAGCAACAATTTTCTATTTATATAGAATAGATTTAGGTACTTATATAAAAAATTGTGCCTAACATAATATATTTATAAAATAAAACAAACAAAACACAGCTACACGGCCTTGTGGTGTGGCCAGATACACTAGTAACAGTGACAACTGTTACTGTCAAAAAGTGGGCACTGTTACTAGCATAGATTTAGTATAGTCGCTCAGGCGCTCTACTAGATTGGCAATACAAAAGAGAAAGCGCATAGATACGCGTATGCTAAAGCGAGACAGATAGACGAGACTGTTTTTTAGGGTTCCGTACCCAAAGGCTAAAAACGGAAACCCTATTACTAAGACTCCGCTGTCCGTCCGTCTGTCTGTCTGTCTGTCACCAGGCTGTATCTCATGAACCGTGATAGTTAGATAATTGAAATTTTCACAGATGATGTATTTCTGTTGCCGCTATAACAACAAATACTAAAAAACAGAATAAAATAAATATTTAAGGGGGCTCCCATACAACAAACGTATTTTTCTGCCGTTTTTTTTTTTTTTCTTCACGGGTTGCTTTACAGCTCCCGAAACCGTGTTATGGTTCCAGGGTACCCATTAGCCGATGGTATTTGTGAGGCTATATCTAACGAGTGGCTACTTCTGTTGAGATATATTTAGATGGAAAAGCCTCTAAGTGTGGTTTGTTGGATTATGTACATAAGTTTTTAATTAAAAAACCCATTGGTACATGGCCGGGATCCGGGATCGAACTCGGGTCTGTCTAGTAAATACCAGACGTCTTACCCACTCGGCCACCGACGAACCTTTTTTCTGCCGTTTTTATAGATAATGATACGGGACTCTTCGTGCGTGAGTCCGACACGCACTTGGCCGGTTTTTTGAATACTGTAACAGTCTGAAATAGCCTAGCGTCAGTAGTAATTTTGCGTGCATAGTGCAGTATCTGGATGTAAGTCATCTAAGATGAAAAATCCAAAGAATTACACATTTGTCACGCACTCTGATATATTAATCTAATCGCGCCATTACCAATCTTGTAGAGCGCCAGCTGGCCATACCGCAAGATATAAATACCATGAAGGAGTGTTGTTGTTGTTGTTGTTTTAAATATTGAAACATAGCTGCTACAAAAATATATATTCACCTTATATGACAATATTCCTTATTGCAATCAAGCACAGGTCGACTGTCTCCATACAACGATAGTACTAAAGCTTCAAAGGCATGTCTAAGGAATGATCCATATGACACCACGCGCATCACTTCGCTCATATGAGAGAATAAAGCTAAATATCCACTATATACTATCATTGCACATGTGAATATGGCGCCCAAGAATGTACCGTTCTGAAAATAAAATTAAATTATTTCTTAAGAGCTCTCTTGGTCGGGTAAGCAACTAAAAAACGCACGTGTTTGAATATTTTGCATCTTTCTCACCCAATATCCGAGCGAAATAAATAAATAAAAGAAAATTTTCAAACAAAATCGGTACCTACAATAAAATACACAAAACGGACTTCAGCAATTGAAGTATTGTACAAAATATATTAAAAATAACAAGTTCTAGTTAATGGAACCATAAAGTTCGTGAAATTAATTTTACTCGATATGTAAAAAAGTACCTATACATTAAACTCGAGTCGCAAAGTTGGTTGAAAATATGCGTGAAATTGATGACTTCAGGGCTTCATGAAACTAGGCGTAGCTGATATTGACATATTTTTCACATACTGAGTATAGATAATTTCATATACTTTAAGGATCCATCAACTAGAACTTGCTATTTTTAATAAGTTATGTACAATAGTTGAATTGCTGAAGTCCGTTTTTGTATGGGACAAAAGTTATGAGGCGTCTTCTTAATATTATAATACTAGATTACATGGAATTTTAGTATGATCCTATTGGCCAATATTTAGGCAATAATTGTTTTAATTTATCTCATGGAGTTGAAACATGAAACCCATTATAATCCTTGAAAGTTCCATCAACATCCATTCAGCGGTTTCAGATGCCAATATTGGGACAGACAAACAGACACTTTAATTTTATTGTTTGTGTTATCATAAAGATTTAAAAAATATTATATTTTCAAACTATGACAAATTAACAGCAGCGCCATCTAGACATTCATCTCTGCAACGACATAGTGAATAGTTCCTAAAGAGAATGATAGATGTCGCTAGTCTTCGCACGGGTATGCAATTTCCCGGGATTAAAAGTCACTCTCAAACCCTCTATTCCCTAACAAACAAACACTCTTTCCCATTTTTAATAATAAGCAGTTGCTTTCCGCACGGCTTCACTTTTGATTAGTTGACGATATGGATAGGTACTGCCCGCTCCTTTGAGTCGTAGCGTGATGTTATATAACCTTCCTCAAAGATTTTTGTCAAATCGGACGAGAGTACCTACCTAGGTGTTATGTATGTATATTTATTTTTTTACTTACAACTGGATTAACCCAACTTCCAATAATGTTTCCCAATACATCAGCAAATAAAGTTACCATCGAACATACAAGAACGAACTTCAAGAATCTGTTCATCTCCATTGGTTGTCCAGAAATGAAGTACGAAGGACCACAGTATACAAAACTGAACCATATCTGTAAACATAATAATTTACAATTAAAAGAAAAACAGTGAATGTAGGTATTTGTTATTACTTATAAGACAAGAGAACGGAATCCTAGAAAGATATACATGAGAGAAAAAAGAGATAATGAAATCGATATACAATGTAAGGTATAAGGAGATGGTAATATACAGGAGACGAGAGGAAATCCAGAGGATGGTGGCAAGACTGAGATGCGTGAATATCGAAAAGAGAAATAAGTAAGTATTGGGAAAAGGAAGAAGGGAAAATTCTAAGTTTTGTGAAGGGAAAGGAGAGTTGGAACTCTGATGGGTTATGTAGGACGGGAAAGGGAGATGGAAATAGAAGAGTTACTGGATGAAGAAGGAAACGAAAGAGCAGTGAAATTGATAAGAAGAATAGAGAAACATGAGAAATTAAAGAAATATACTGAACGGTTGTTTCATTGCTCATTGTATTGTTATGGTTTTCAATATTAGACAGGTTAATTCACCGGGAAGTATTACGATTTGATCAAGATTTCATGGCATATGCTGTCTAATCCGTCACATATATAACAAAATAATGTGGGAAATAATTGTGTAGAATAAAATGATCTGCTGTAGCATATATCTATCTCTAATAGATAATTAATTATAAGCGTATTTATGTAGGTATTCAAATTGTTGTAATTTCATATTGTATCTTTGCGAAGCTAGGGGCGGAGACTCTATAATAAATATAAATAAAAATTAACTACCTACTTTACCGCAGGACAGTGATTTTAAGAAGGTTTTCTACTTATGAGTATGTATCACTACAAATTCATGATTAGAGAGCTACTCAAAAGGTTCCCTGTGTTTTTTTATGATATTTATACTTTGTTAGTAGGTAGGTATATATTAATTAATATTGTATAGATAAAGAAAATAAGTATGATTAACATAACATATTATTTCCGTCGCAATTCGCGAAATTAGTCCCACGAGATCTAAAATGACACATACCTATGTAAATTTTGAAACGGTTCTAGTATGTGTTTTGTATATTATTACTTAGTTACATTCTAAGGCCTTTATTCATAAACGTTTATTAGCAACGTTTTTGTTAAAATATGTTTTGTCACTCTCTAACAAACCTGTCTTTACTAATAATAGAAAGAAACAAAACACATTTTAACAAAAACGTTGCTAATAAACGTTTATGAATAAAGGCCTAAATATGTGTTTATTTGCTAAGAACGATTTTCCAATTAAACGCAATCTAGGTCACATGAACAGTACTAATTGTATGTGCACACTTACTTGTATTGGCACACTAGTAAATAATACAGCTATGTAGTATGTGCGTAGTTTATACCAATTGTTGAAATTCTCTTTCTTGATTACAGGCAATTCTTGAGGAACTGCAAATAAAAAATAATAAGCCTACTGGACAATATTCCGAGAACTCAAGATAGCTGGGCCACTCGTTGGTTATTGCAAAAATAGCATCGGCTAAACGATTAATAATTGTTTTAGATTAAGGTACTCGAAACCCATGACTAATAAAATTCGTGTAACTTAGTGATTGGAAATCGAAGTTAGTGATTGGCACCAATCGCCTCCAAATTCTACGACGAAATTTTGCATTTATTTTCACACACTTGCTCGTAACGTAATAATCCCATATATTAGACACGCGTGCTTTTTTCTTTACATTACAGCATAAGTGTCATAATATAACCCATTGAACTTAAATTCGTACAAGATTGCAAATTGTATGTGTGTCCACAAAGCATTCATCCAGTTTTTATTTTTTAACCACTACTTTGTTGGCTGTTTGGCGAAGTTACCCGTGATTTTACTGTCACCTGCGCGCACATAGCTAGCGCAACCATAGCGCAACGCGGGAAAAAACAAAACATGCGCGCCATTTTCCATAAATATTTGTTAACATTTTCGCCGTGTTGTGTGTTATCAAAAATGTAGACTTCAAGTGGCGAAGAATTCGTAAATTTGACTCCATGAAGTTTGTTTTTTTCCTCGCAAGTGTGTTGTAAAACGTCGTATGAAACGCGTATGCATTGGTCATTACATACTCAGTTTTATTATCGCGCTCGCCTAGAGGCTTGCGCTGATAATACCGCCTCGTTCGTAATGACCATCATAGCACACTTGTATCATAAGGAACTATTATGTCAGTTTTCTTTAAATGTTATAGGACTTACATCTCAGGACAGCAGGCATCAAAGAAGTATAGTTGAGGTAGGCTATTGAGACCATTACAAAGCCAAGATTATTGACTGTCTTCGATCCATCGTTTCCCATAGCTTGATATAGCAATCCTAACATAATGCCAATTATTAAGTGCACGCCCACTTTCAAATGTGTTATTGTCTGAAATAAAAGAAAATAATTTAATTTAAATTTAACTTAAATTAATTAATGTATAAGTACTAGCGGACTCGGCAGACGTTGTCCTGCCCCAACGTTGGCTTGCCTGCACTACTCCTACCCCTACCCCTACCCTACCCCTACCCTACCCCTACCCTACCCCACCCCTACCCTACCCTACCCCTACCCCTACCCAACCCTACCCTACCCTACCCTACCCCTACACCTACCCCTACTCCTACCCCTACTCCTACCCCTACCCCTACCCCTATTCCTACCCTTACTCCTACCCCTACTCCTACCCCTACCCTACCCCTACCCCTACCTCTAACCCTACCCCTACCCCTACCCTACCCTACCCTACCCTACCCCTACACCTACCTCTACTCCTACCCCTACTCCTAGGCAAAATTAAGTTTCGCGAAGCCGACCAAATTGAAAATCAGTACTACTAATGATCTATTAAATTACTTAAATTACATTTTGTGACTATTCAATTTGGTCGCGTTCGCGATATTATCACTTTTGTTGAGTGTCGGAACGCGACATTAGATTCTCCAACACGCACGCGAATTTTAACTTTGTGCGGTGACATTAGGAACACATCTACATTGCATAGACAACAATGAGTGCTTTTAATTTAAAATGAACTTTATTGAATATCACTATGGTTCAAATTGGCTCTGTTATTATGGGAAAAAGAAAAGGGCTGTTTTTAGATGTTTTTCGGCAATTATTCGAATTGTCTCACCTTTTAAACCTTCCCTGGATATCTATGAATATTTTAAGACTAAAATCAGCCAAATCGGTCAAGCCGTTTTCATGTTATGTCGTGACAACGGAAAACGGGTTTCATTTTTATATATATAGATAGCAATATTTGTGACTTAAATCGGAAGGTTTTTTTGGCATAGGTATATTTATAAAAAATAAATTACCATACATTTCGCTCATACAGAGGTAAAGTAAGTTTGGATGTAAGGGGGATCTCTACTGAACCGATTATAAAAAATCTAAAACACTATTAGAAAGCTACGATATCCCTCAGTTATATAAAAGAAATCATTTTTTTTTATTTTAAAATACAATTATATTAAGTACAGTAAATATACGAAAATTTCCTGTCCCGTCCCCCTTATATCCGAAAGAATTGAATCTAAAATTTTGAAACAAATAGAATATATTCTTATAGTTTACAAACTGTACGGAGCCCTGAGCGCGCGTCGTACTCGCAACTTGGCCAATTTTTTATTTATTTATAAACCAACGATGCGTATTGAGACCAGCAAGCATGATAAGCTGGTTTATTTTCTAGACGACCTTGGTCATATGAGTCAATGCCATTGTCATTAATTGGACTCATTTTCTATATGGAAAATAGTATTTTTATAGACCCATTATACATTTATAGATATCGAGGATGAAAAACAAGATTAAACTAACTTATTTTAGAAATGTGAAATTTTTGTAATTTTTTTTTTATTGAACAAATCTTTATCTTCTTATATGTTTACTTATTTATAAATTTTAATTATTTACACGTAATAATATAAAAATATTAATTCTAATCTAAACATAATTAATGGAATGAGTGGAATAGTGGCAAGTTTACGGCTGCATTTCAAATGCTGATTCGTTGAGCGAGGAAGGAACCAGCCCTCTTGTCACCAGAAGAGATGATCAGTCGAGGGGATATATCTTTTATAAACTTTTTGGCATTTGAACCCCACGGACCTAGAGTTTCTACATCAAACGGCACAAATTTGTAGTTTTCATATTGAACTATATTTGCGCCGTTTGTTAGACTCCGCGATTTCCACCATTTGTGATTACATGAAAAATACCTAGCCTATATGATTCCTACCGGCTTTCCTAGAGCCTAGAGTAGTCTTTCTAACTAATAAATAATAAATTTGAAAGTGTCTTTGTTTATTTTGTTTGTTTGTTTGTTGATTTGTCTTTTTTTCACAACAAAACAGAGCAACGGTTTGATGTGATTTTTTCGCACAGACATATTTTGAGACATACTTTTTATCATCTTATGTCACATTTCAAAAAGCTAGTATTATAAGTGTGGTTGTTTGTTTTTTTGTTTGTCCTTCTTTCACGCTAAAATGGAACAATTTTTTTGCACAAAAATATTTTGAAGGCCTGGACGCTACTTCTTATTTCTAAATTTCCAAGGGGAAGCCAGGCGGATAGTAATCTATCTATAATAATGATAAATCTGAAGAGTTTTGTCGGATTTGAAAAAATATTTTTGTATAATATGACAGCCCATTCTTGAGGAAGATTAATAGGCTATATAACATGACGCTACGACCCAAAAGGCACAGCTAGTATTTTTATAAACTTACCCAGTCTCTATATAATTGTATCAAACTCCTCTTAAATAATATACTAAATTTATATAACTCATTCGGTGGGTTTATGGGGACTGAACACTTGTAGCTAATTGTGTTCACCACTGGAAGGTTGTCCATAGGTTTCATTGTCCAGTCATGTTTGAGATTCTCCACCGACAATATTTCATTAAAATTTCCATATTCACGGTTTGCCACTTCTAAAACTGAAATTTAAATATAGTTAGAGCTTTGAAATTGAAACCGGAAGTCTCAAAAATGGTTTAAAAAAACGAGCGAGCCTTATAGTAGTCACATATGTTGGCTGACAGTACCAACCTCTCGGAAAATGGGTTGGTACCTTCTTACGGCCAATTCTACCACCGCGCGCGCTTATTGGTCAAATCAAATAGCGCGCGCTTCCGCGGCTTCCTGTTACATACTTCCGTCTCTTTTCACGAAATCACTTCTACAGATTGCAGGAAAGCGAGAGGAAAGATGTTACAATGTGTGATATAAAACGTATTGACCGCATCCGGAACGATGTCATTAGAGAAAAATGCGGAGTGAAAGATGATGTTGTGACTAATATTTTGTTGTTTACTCTGGTATGGACACGTTGATAGAATGAAGGATGAAAGATTGACTAAAAAGGTTTATATGGCTGAAATGAAATGAAATGTTGGTAGAGGACGACCTAAGTGTACTTTTATTGAACATAAAAAATTATTGATCAAAGGCAATATTAAAAGTACACACAATCGCCGAGCATGTATGAAAGGTATGATGAATATAAAAGAAGCGAAAGAGGTAGTCAGTCAGGCATTCGATAGTCTCTGCCTACCCCTCTTGGGATAAAAGGCGTGATGATAGATAGATAGAAGATGTTACACATCAAAAATAAAACTAAAACCACTTACTATAGTCAGCAGGGTTGTGATATTTCGGACAATTAAGTCCAACCGACGCTAAGTAAGGCACTGTATTTTGACTTGATCCGTTAAATACACACATGCCTTCCGCTATTATGTATACTTGGTCAAATAGAGAGTACACTGATGCTGAAGGTTGGTGTATAGTGCATACTATAGTCCGACCTCTTCTGGCTAAAGACTTCAGTAACTGAATGCATTGGGTTGAAGCTGAACTGTCTAAACCACTGAAAAAAATACGGAGTCTTACAGTAGTCACCAATTTTTTTTTTTTACTTTTTAGGGTTTCCTACATCCGATGAAAAAAACTCTTGTGTCTTCGAATCTGCTGGACGAAAAAAGTTAAAATTTGGTTCATAATTATGAAGAGTTTGATGACCCAATCACAAACATAGCGTAAGTAATCGAATTTCAATTTAAAGGATTAATTTTGGGGGGAAAATTAATAGTAAAAATAAGCATTAAAACAACTTACGTGGTAGGTTCATCCAAATAAATGACAGGTGGGTTGTCAATCAATTCAACGGCGACTGATAGCCTTTTTCTCTGTCCACCAGACAAATTACCGCATCTTGTGTTTTCACTTCCATTCAAGCTTAAAGTTTCAAGTATATCTGATATCTGTAAATTAAATAATCTTCTGTAAAACATCTTGGCTAAAACTCTGTTATTTTTGTCTCTGGCACACTGCAATATATAAAGGTAAGGTGTTTTTTTTTATTTATAAAAGAAGTAAGTATTAATCAAATATTTATCATGTCTTTAAAAAAAAGTCTAATACGCAGCACTAATTTAAAATATCGAATCATTCAGACCAGTAGAAGTTGCTGACATCCCTTTAACAACTAGAAAAGAGCTAATGATCTTCAAACGGCTAAACAAATTTTCTTGAATAACAGCTAAGAACAATCTCGATCAAGTCACCTTTCGTACAAAAAAAAATCAGAATCGGTTCATCCGTTTAGGAGCTACGAGGTCACAGACACACAGATACACACGTTAAACTTACACACCCCTCTTTTTGCGTCGGGGGTTAAAAGTAGACGCGCATGTATGAAACGATGTATAGATGTGGAGTGGATGAAGCAAGAGAAGTATGCAAAGATAAGTGGCGCTCCATACTCTCTGCCTCCCCCTTTGGGAGACGGGCCTGAAGGTTTTGGGAATAGAATTATTTTTAATAAGTGAAATCCTAGGTCGACCTAGGTAATTCAAGTTTATCCTAAACTATTTAGAAATTGAATAATGAAACAAACAATCAACAAATATGTTACTTGTATACCTGAATTATGAAAAAAAAATCTCAGGCTACCTGCTGTCATGTTCTGTGTGGGAAATAGATGCAAATGTACGTCTGTATGTAGAGATAAGAATTCAATCAATTAGTTAAAATTTCTTCTTTTTTTCTTTCTTTCTTCAGGAGTTTCCTTACAGCTCCCTAAACCGTGTTACAGTTCCAGGGTACCCAGCGGAAGATCAAGTCTCTCTCGTTATTTGTGAGGCCAGTTCTGTTGATGTATATTTAGATGGAAAAACCTCTAAGTGTGGTTAAAATTTCTATTTCTGACTCGGCCGATATCTCACCAAACAATTTTCTGTCCGTCCGCCGTATGATCTAGAGATGTATGTCACAATATCTGTGTAATGCAGTCCGGGATCTGACCGGCATCGAAATCGATGATTTGAAAACGGACAGGGGACCGTTCGTACAAGAATTGGATGAATCTGTGGTCGATTTCGGTGGACATGCCGGCGACGCTTTAATTAAAATCAGCCGTTAAATAATGATATAAAGACAATCAAACTACAGTATTTAATTATTATAAATCTTACCACATCATATTTCTGTTTATCATTCAAACAATGTCCTAATTTTAGATCTGCTGAAAATTTCATTAGCTCCATCACAGTAAATATGGGGTTCAATCTGTCATCCTGTAGAATGTAACACGATTTTTTTCCATAATCTTTGAGCGACCGAAGACTTCTATTTTCTCTACTTAATACGCAATTACAATCGCCAGCTTGAATTCTGCCACTTACTCCTTCAGTCCTGAAACAAGAATTAGTAAGTAAATTTAAAGGCTACCTTGTGCCACTGGTTTCACACGCGAAATTCAGTAACAGGTTGCACAGATCCCAATTATCATAAGTGAATGGTCTACTGTTATTTTTAACTACGACTCTTGAGTTTCTTAATAAAGATATTACATCATTACAAATTATATAATAATAATACAGCGACCTGACCCGCCTTATTGCAATTCAGATTTGCAATAATTTTGTAAATACAATGAATACATTGCTCTAAAAAGCACGTCTATCATGTAAGTCAGTGAGTTTTATTGTTAACTAGCTTTTCGCCCTAACTTCGCCCGTGGATTTTTTTAAAATGCTTTGATTTTTATAATATTAGATTCCACGTCACGTCTTGGTGAATAGGAGACGTGATGGGGAATACAGTTTATTCCCGTCCGCGCTGTGATAGTTGTGATTAGTCAGTGATTAATAGGACATATCACGGTCGGCGGGAGCATCCTTATTGTTACTGTGACGTCTATAATACTTGACATTGGCGAAATTATCAAAATCCTGATGGAGCCATTATGAAAAAAAATAGAATAGAATAGTATTTATAATATTAGTTTATACTCACGCAAATCCAGTCAAAGCATTTAACAGGGACGACTTCCCAGCACCTGAAGGTCCCAATATGGCTGTCAGTTGACCACATTTGAAGTTTCCAGAAAGACCTTTTAATATTGTCTTCGTATCTGAAACAAAATTGAAAAATTATAAAAAGAGGTGGTCAGATATTTGGTGGAAGAAACTAAAGCTGTAACTTCCTAAATTGACTTATCTATTATTTTCAAAATAAATACGAATGTTTGGCATTTCGTGCCCTCTACAGCACGATAAATCGATATTCATTCATATGCCCATTTTCTATGTTTTTTGTAAGTATTTTAATTTAATTATGTATGAGGAATTTACAACTTTTATGAAAATCTACTTATAGGTAGGACAATTTGGACTACTTGTGTCCAAATAGTTCTACTTGTAGGACACTGAGAGTAGTACTAAATAAAATGAAGTAAAAAATAAACAGAAGTTATGCCAACGGTAAAATATTTTGCCAAATGTAAGTATGTATTTAAAATCTGGTTTTCTGGGTTTTATCACAAACTAACTTGTATAACGTAAATCCCACTAATATTTTTCATTTTTTTATTTTATTTTTAACTGACATTTACAGCCCCGATATGTCCATGTTTAATAACCGTAAACCTTCCCTGTAAAATCAACCTATCTATTCATGAAAACCGCAACAATATCCGTGTGAAAATAGCACAGACAGACAGACAGACGCGGCGCGTGACTTTGTTTTGAAATTAATGATGTTGATATACACTGAAATAAAGTGCATAGTACCGATAATATAATAGTAATTAGCCTTTCATAATATACTGCAATGGCCCACTTAACTGTGGTTAATTCGCTTTACCTATATTATAAAACAAAGTCCCCCGCTGTCTGTCTGTGAATGTTAGTTACAAACGTAAAAATAAAAGATTTAACACTGGTTCTATTGTTATTGTAATTAATAGTTAATTTTACAACGTTTGCTTAAAGGAGTGGCAAGACCGAATGAACAGTAAATTGAATGAAGTGAATGACTTGAATAGGTAATTGAATGAAATATTGTATGAAACAGTGACATTTTCACGCAAAAACTACTGAACGGATTTTGTAACGGTTTCCACTATTAGGAGGAAAGTTTTAGTGAATGAAGTCCGTGAACAAAGTAAAATGAAAAAGTTAGCCCCAGCGAGTTTTCATGGCGTGTGCTGTCTAATCCGTCAGAGATATAACAAAATGTTGTATAGGAAAGAATTGTGTAGAATAAAATTATCTACAAAAAAGTCTGCGGTAGCATATATCTATCTCTAACAGATAAGTAGTTATAAGTAGGTATTCAAATGCGAAGCAGTGAGCAGAGTCGCAAGTATAAGAATAAAACAATAAACATGAAGTTAATTAAATGAAATCAATTTTATTGTTATCTAATTAATCAACTTTGCAATTTCCTATTTCATTCAATTCCGGTTCAGTCTATTGCGGCAATGTGTTTTCAATTACTTATTTTCAACTACATAGCTTTTGCCTGCGGTTTTACCCGCGTGGAAATAAAACGTTGACAAGGAAAAATTATGTCGTATTGTAAAATTTTTGATATATTTTGTAGGCTTTTTTAAATTTTGTCTACCTCTTAGAAAACAGGAAAGTTATATTAAATTCTGGGGTTTGCCTAAGATATGGATAATTTTAGCATAAGAGAACCGGCAAATTTTCCCATTCATAATATGTGGATATTATTTATTTTTTCCCCTAGAGTTTGTGTCTATCTATCTATCTAGTGGATATAAAACGCAACGTTTCTACCTAGATGTCCGTTATAGACTTTGAAACCATCCAACCGATGTGCCCCAAACCGTTTCATTTGAAAGGCAATGAGAAGAAAAAAAAGAATTTCCATAATAAAATTTTCAACCTCAAATTCAAATTTTTATTTATTGTTTCACATAGTATGGTGTAATAATAATATGGTGTCACAAAACAGTGTTCTCTATATGTGATGCCTATTAAAGCGTATAATATTTTACCCTACAACTTTATTTGCATTTACAGTTATACATTCACAACTATACATCAATTCAACAATTACAAATAAATTACATAGCATATATACCACAAAATGTCAGTGAAATCAAATGATTATCATAAATTAAATGTCAATATTATTATCATTCAAATTCAAATTCTATCTATGTCTATGTCAAATTATCTTTCAAATAGTCATTCACTGAGTAATACAATTTCTTCAAAAGTAATCTTGTCAAACAATTTTTAAATAATCCCAATGTCAATTATATTTCTTGGGTTCGAAATTAAATTTTCATTATAAATACATATTGATATATTAAAATTCTTCACCAGTTACACATAAGTTTTATAACTATGTACAAATTTTATATCATTTATTTCATAGATAATTTTATATATTTGAAGAAAACTTGCTTTTTTTAATAGTTTTTGTATAATACTCATAAGTCATTTCGTGTATTATCGCAAGACAGGTTTTGTTGAGAAATCGTACTTTCTCATGTTTTTGATACGTGAATTTTAGTCCTTGGTTATCTTATCGATTTTAATAGCATTCCATCTCGCTTACATCTTTCTAAAGAGATATGGACAAAATAAGTCGCGCGTAAAACTGAGTTCGTTGCGCTATGACAGATTTCCGCACCAGTCATACTTCTCGCCACGATTAATCCATTTTGGGATAATTTCTTACTATCAAGAGATAGGATATAATTAAGGGGAAGTCAGTCATCAAAATGCAATTTTTAATAAAAAAAATCAGAAAACCTTATCTTTAATAAAAAATGACACCTATTCTATGTTGTTATTAATTTTTCTTATATTGTCTTTTTATCAAGAAATACAACAACCGGGTAGGTACTCTATTTTAGCATCAATTTAAAGAATGTATGCGGATTAATTCTGTACTCTGAAGTCCTAAACAATTTTAGTGAACTGCATAATTAAAGTTTTTTAGTGAACTGGGAAAATGGAATCCCGTATTATAAATAGACTAGGATCTCTAGGGTATATACCTAATAATTGTAGCATACATTCTTTCCATATGCACATTTCTGTTCCTTGCGGTTGCGTAGGTACTTTCTTTTCTTTAATTTAGGACGCTTTCACAAAATTCTCGTACTGATTAAGTGTGTTTCGAATAAGAATCCTGTTTTAATTTCTATAACGGTTGTAAAAAAGAGAGGAGGCAAAAGAAAAAACTGGCATAAACAGGTAAAAGACACAACAATCAACTGATCAACTCTTGAACCTGGAACCGCCTGTTTAATGGCAGTTTTCACTATTTTGTAAATCAATTCACCGGGAAGGTTTAAGAGTATTAAACATGATCCATATCATGTTTAGGAGTTGAGTATTAACAGTATAAGTGAATGAAGTCGGGGAGAAAGTTATCCCCAACGAGTTTTCAAGAAGTATGCTGTCTTATCCGTCAGAAATACAATAATATGATGTAGAAAAGAATTGTGTAGAATAAAATAATTTACAAAAACGTCTGAGATGGCATATATCTATCTCTTATAGGTAAGCGTATTCAAAACGAAACCCATATACCTAATATTTATTATTTCAGCAGTCTTTAATATTTTTCTACGTTTTGAATCGAATATTAAGTTTGTCAATATTTTAAATTAGAATAAAAAAAAATTTTGCATATTTAAATATTTCTATTAAAAATATATAGGATTTCCCTGAATTCTATGACGCACAAAGCATACACTTGTTTAGGTAAATTTTCCGTTAACCACGGTCAACATGAAGAAATTTACCGTAAAACACATATTTAGTCAAGATGTGAATAATTAGGCACGTAAGATAGAATTACGTCAGTTTGTCTGTCTGTCTGTCTTTGTTGAGTATGTTAAAAAAATATTTATATTTTTAATAGTTGTCATTTTGAGAAAGTTGTCGATTTCGAAATTTATTATTGATATTTAAATTAAGTTGTATGGTATGATGAATATAAATAAAAGAAGCGAAAGATGTAAGGATCGTAGCAAATGGCATTCGATTGTCTCTGCCTACTTACTCCTCTTGGGGTAAAAGGCGTGATGATAGAATGATAGATAGAATACTAATATTTTAAGATTCAAAAAAATATTTTAAGAATAGTTCTATCTATCTATCTATCTATCTATCATCACGCTTTTCATCCCAGGAAGGGTAGGCAGAGACAATCGAATGCCATTTGTTACGATCCTGACGTACCTCTTTCGCATCTTTTATATTCTTTATATTCATCATACCTTTCATACATACTCGGCGATTGTTTGTAGGATATTGCCATCGATCAATATATTTTTTATATGTTCAATAAAAGTACACCTAGGTCGCCCTTATGCACCGAATGATTTCCCTTTTAATCGTAAGATAATTCGTCCGCATTTTTGGTAATGTCTCGATGAAATGTATGCCAATTTACAATGTTTTTTAAGTATAATATTAGGGTACTGTTAGGTACTAAAGTAAAATGAATTATGCATATCTGCTGGACAATTTCATGTTTACATTACTATTAGCCGATGAAAATTTTTTCACTCATGTTGAGGTATTTTGCTGTCAAAATGTATATTTCGCATTGTAAAACTTGTTGGTAATTGCAGATATATAAAAATTAGCATTGCATAGATATACCATAATAACTCATAATAATATTTATGCAATGAAAATTTCAAAATAAGATCTTTAATCTTTATGTAGGTAATAATAAATGTTGAAATTCGCCATTAACTATGATAAATTATGCAATTTTAAATAAAGATAATGAAAAATTATACTATAAATATTTTTATGTCTGTATTTCTGATAGTTTTTAGGGTAACTCTCGACTAACTACTTAATTAACACATTTAGATATTACAATTTCTTTTTTAATTTCTATTTTAATTTATATAATCCCTGAAAATTTTTAAAAAAAGTTCAGCCGTTTCGTAGCCTATTGTGGACAGACAGACGGACAGAGAAAAACCTTAAGGGGATGAAATGGAATGTAAACCTTGTATTCGTGATACTACGTACAAAGTCGCAGGCAACTGCTAGTCTCTTTATATTATTAGTATAAATTAATATCACTTTTTTGCCTGGACAAAGATAACCCTCCGGTTCAGAGTCCAAAACTCTAACCTTCTAGTTTCTTTCATATCTTCTCATCTTAATTTTAATTAAGTACGCTTAGCAATTAGCTAGAATTTTAAGAAAAAAATAGTAGATAAAATATCCCAGATTAGCCATAATTAAAAAAAAACTGGATTGCAAATGACATAAGGTAATTGTGGTTTTTGTTATCAATTTGCAAAATCAAGAACTCTTTAAAGTATCACATTTGTAAGCTAAACACGATTGCATAAACCATAACTTGTCATATCTAAGTTAATTTATATGTTCATGTTTTCTTATCACTTTGGTCATTATAATTATATCTACTAGCGGTTGGCCGCGACTTCGTACGTATTAGGAATAGAAAAGACAATTTAAAACTACCAGTAGGATTTGAAAAATTCGCCACTGTTTGATAAATTGGAAAGCGCATATAGATCAGTTGTGTAACAAACTTGATAAGTTCATATACGCCTTATATAAATTAAGCTAGATATCAAGTCAAACATGGCTACATATCTAGCTTACTACGGTACGGTCTCATACCCTGGGGTAGCTCGGTTGAATTCAATAGAGTATTTAAAATTAAAAAAAATGTATAAGAATACTTTCAAGGGCCAATAAATTGGATAGTTGTAAACCATTGTTCCCTAAATTGAGTATTCTACCACTGCCGTGCCTTTATATATATGAAATGTGTGTTTTTGTTAAAAATCATCCTGATATATTCAAAACAAATTAAGAAATATACAAGTCCAGGGGTAGAACAAAGAATAAGATATATGTGCCAAAAATGAGACTCCATATTTCACAATGTAACACATATTATACGTGAAATATTACACATATTGTTTTTATCAGCATTATTTTATTTAGTATGGGACAAACGTTAGGAGGGGAGTTCTTAAGGAGACGCCTAATGATTTTTTTCCCATACAAATTAGATGTTTAGTTTTTCCAGTTTTACGCGATAAATGTATGTGCTAGGCTCGAAATTAAAATTGCTTTTTAAAGACAATTTTCTCGATATTGAAAGATAGATAATTTCACATACTTTAAGAATACACTAAATAGAATTTGATAATTCTAACACTTTTGTTGTGTTTATTATATATATATATATATATCGGACTATCATGTACGAAAAGTGCTGGTAGAATACCACGCCACGCCAGTCTTAATGATGTCATCCGTAGGGCCCTTGCCACTGTCCACGTGCCAGCTATATTAGAGCCGCCTGGTATGGCACATGATGATGGAAAAAGGCCCGACGGTATGACACTCGTGCCCTGGACGCAGGAAAGACCGTTAGTGTGGGACGCTACCTGTGTCGATACATTGGCGGCTTCTCACGTCCAGGCTACATCTAATAACGCTGGTACAGCAGCAACAACAGCTGAAAACCTCAAACGGCGTAAGTACGCAAACCTTGCACAAGATTACTTATTTGCACCGTTTGGGGTTGAAACCATGGGTCCGTGGGGCCTCGGAGCAAAGAAATTATACAAGGAACTATCATCTCGTCTAATCGACATTTCAGGTGACAAGAGGGCTGGAGCATACCTTGGGCAACGTATTAGCATAGCTATACAGCGAGGAAACGCTGCTAGCCTTCTTGGCACTTTACCGCAAGACAGTGATTTCGAGAAGGTTTTCTGCTTATGAGTATGTATCACTATATATTCATAACTCATGGGGTTCCCCGTGTTTAATTTTTAATTTTTATTGTATTTAAACTTTGTTTGTAGATATATATTATATAATATTTATACGAACCAGATGAATAAAGAGCAAAACACTTTTGTAAAAACATAGAAAAGCCGAAATCTTTTTGGTATTTTACGAAATACCGATCTTGTTGAGAAATCGTACTTTCTCTTGTGTCTGGTACGTGAATATTGGTATATAGGCGTATGTTACGCCTATATTTATAATAATTAAAGCACACGTAAATTCACTTGGTGTATTTCAATAAACATAATATTAAACATCGTGTTTAACTAAATTAAAATAACACGTCTCTATCGTACATGTCTCCGTCTGACGTCTGTCACCATACAATGTCGCCACAGGTATATCTTATCTTATCCTTGGTTAACTTATAAATTTTAATAGTAGTCCATCTCGCTCACATCTTTCTAAAGAGATATGTCAAAATAAGCCGGGCGTAAAACTGTGTTCGTTGCACTGTGATGCGTCGCCTTAATAAAAAGCATAAAGAACTATATATATAACCGAATGCAAGCCTTCAAATTCTATTCTTTTATACTTATAGAAAAAATTGTCAAAACAATTACAGTCGATTAATTTTATCGTATTTTAAGAAATTCTGCTTACAAATTTTAGCTAGACACTTTTTTTTTAGCTTTTAGCATAAACACGATAAAACCAAACCTCAAATACATATCTTATTGTTTATGAATATGAATAAATGGTTAGCAAACAAAAAATATTTTGTCCTCTCGTATGCATATGTACATGAGTGTTAAGTACGTAGTTAATTTTAAACATTTATTTAGCTAAACAGGAAATGGAAAATTTGTTAACAATCATAAAGTGACGAAGATTAGAACCTATTATTTATTTAATTTGAGAAGTGCTGTGGAGGGATGTTAAGTACTTATTTTTAAATAACAAGGAAAAGGCATGGCAAATTGTTTTTTAGGGTTCTGCAAACAATTTTCGTCCAACCGTGATCCCAGCCACAGTTAAACCGCCATATAAGTTTATTGATTAACTTTTTATCCACATGTTATTATAATAATAGAGCTTTTGTTATGTAATATCTTATCTCTCGCTATTTGGCATAAATTTATAAGGAGGTTTTTCGTGAAATGGGTCGGAAATGCGTAAAGAAAGTAAAAAAAAACAAATTCGAATATAATTATTCAGGTAAGAACCTCATTCATTTGAATATTCGAATTGTTTAGGTTCTTATGAACACGTCATTGGCGACTACTGTTAAGGGTAGCTCCTTTTAGGGTTCCGTAACCAAAGGGTGACAACGGAAACCCTATTACTAAGGCTCAGCTGTCCGTCCGTCCGTCCGTCACAGGGCTGTATCTTTTGAACCGTAATAGAAAGACACTTGAAATTTTCATATAGTGTGTATTACTAGAGCCGCTATAACAACAAATAATAAAAATAAAATAAAATAATCCCCCATACAGGAAACGTGTTATATTCGGCGTTTTTTTGCTCGATTTTAATAATGGCAATACATACCAACGTCTAACTAGTACAACTATAATGCATACTCTTAAGGGGCTGATAATCGTCAGCGTCCTTGACGATTTGATGTTTTAAGTCACGCCCTTTTTCCGACCTAGCCTGCGAGAGACTATCATAGTTAGAGAGACCACGCTTTTAGTTGCCGTCTGGCGTCTAATACTAGACTGTATGTGATCAGTAATTGTCGTCTGACACAGGACTGCATGTGATTATTTGTCTCCTAATACCATACATACTGTATGGGATTAGTTGTCGTTTAGTAATCTGTCAAAAAATATTTTATAAGATGTTGCTCCGTATTGACGTTAAAAAGGACAAATCAACAAACAAACAATCACTCTTTCACGTTTGTAATATTAGTAAGGAAGTAGGAATAACTACCTATTTACACGCTTGATGATAAAATGATGCTTTTTGCCCCGGCTTTGCTCGTGGAAATGTTTGAAATGTGACAAGCGAGCTCTGATATTTTATTAAAATTCAACATTATACTAGATTTCGACTAATTTTAGGACTCTGAATTCGAATTTGATATCGATTTCGCAATTCAATATGACGACATCTGTCAATTTCGTAAAATTCGACATTATATCAGATTTCGACTAATTTTAGGGTTGTGAATTCGAATTTGACATCGATTTCAAAATCGAATATGACGACATCTGTCAATTTCTTTAAATTCGACATTATACTACATTTCGACTAATTTTAGGGTTCTGAATTCGAATTTGATATCGATTTTACAATTAAATGTAACGACATCTGTAAATTTCTTTAAATTCGACATTGTACTAGATCTCGACTAGTTTTAGGGTTCTGAATTCGAATTTGATATCGACTTCACAATTAAATATGACATCTGTCATTTTCTTTAAATTCGACATGATACTAGATTTCGACTAGTTTTAGGGTTCTAAATTCGAATTTGATATCGATTTCACAATTCAATATGACGACATCTGACAACTTCTTAAAATTCGACACACACATTTCGACTAATTTTAGGGTTCTGAATTCGAATTTGAATTTGATATCAAATTCAAAATTAAATATGACGACATCTGTCAATTTCGTAAAATTCGACATTATACTAGATTTCAACTAATTTTAGGGTTCTGAATTCGAATTTGATATCGATTTTACAATTAAATATAACGACATCTGTAAATTTCTTTAAATTCGACGTTATATTAGATTTCGACTAGTTTTAGGGTTCTGAATTCGAATTTGATATCGATTTCACAATTCAATATGACGACATCTGTCAACTTCTTAAAATTTGACGTTAATTTCAATTTTTTTAAATTCGACATTATACTAAATTTCGACGAATTTTAAGGTTTCCTCTAACATTCATAACACATTAATATTGCACAAAATAGTGACTTTCTTTATAATAACAATAATTTCCATATAAATATGTGCTGCTCACATCAAAATTCCATAGTGAATGAATATTTTAAATTACCTGCATTTTATTCAAATCGTAAAAATATAAATCAAAACAAAATAAAATTCGCAACGTATGGGATTCGAATCGGCGACCTCAGCGTTTAGCAGCGCGGTGCCTCCCACCTAGCCACTTCGGCTTGAACTTGTTTAGTCGAAATTTGACATTGCATAGACATGTTAGTATTCACATTTTTAACCCATAACATAATATTCAAATAGTACTTTAATCCAAACATAAATGATGAACAAAATAAAAATATGTACAAATTTAGAAATTGTTAAAACTTAAATATCGTGAACATGTAGGTTGATTGGAGGGAAAATCTTTGTCAACTGTCGGTCTTGCAATTACATTCAGGTCTTGCTGTTGCAATACTATATTTTTATCTCCAATCGGTTCTCTTATTTGAAGCTTTCTGGTGAATCTAGGATCTACATTACCTTAAATTACAATACATTAAATTACATTACATTATTATTATAATATAACGTCAAGGTCAGGAACGTCATCGGTAGATTTAGAAAGAAGGGTAACATTTTCTTGAGTTTCTGCTAGTGACACATTGTTTAACCTGTAATAAAGTTTACAGTTATATGTAAAATTTCAAATTTTTTATAAACATTACACGACAAGTACAGGATGTAAAATAATAACTCCAAAAACAAGTGTGTTGTAAATCTATTAATTCTCAATTTTCGTACGAAGAAACTTACTCTGTCAATGAAAAATCTGACGTTTCAGTTGTTTCACACGTAGTATTTTCGTCCAACTGTTGTTTCTTCCTGATATAATAAAAAAATGTTTAATCACATACACTGTCTAGAACTCTAAAATTTGTCGAAATCTAGTATAATGTCGAATTTTAAGAAAATGACAGATGTAGATATATTGAATTTTGAAATCGATGTCAAATGCGAATTCAGAACCCTAAAATTAGTCCAAATCTAGTATAATGTCGAATTTTAAGAAATTGACAGATGTCGTCATATTGAATTTTGAAATCGATATCAAATTCGAATTCAGAACCCTAAAATTAGGCGAAATCTAGTATAATGTCGAATTTTAAGAAATTGACAGATGTCCTCATATTGAATTTTGAAATCGATATCAAATTCGAATTTAGAACCCTAAAATTTGTCGAAATCTAGTATAATGTCGAATTTTAAGAAATTGACGGATGTCGTGATATTGAATTTTGAAATCGATATCAAATTCTAATTCAGAACCCTAAAACTAGTCGAAATCTAGTATAATGTCGAATTTTAAGAAATTGACAGATGTCGTCATATCGAATTTTGAAATCGATATCAAATTTGAATTTAGAACCCTAAAATTAGTCGAAATCTAGTATAATGTCGAATTTTAAGAAATTGACAGATATCGTCATATTGAATTTTGAAATCGATATCAAATTCGAATTCAGAACCCTAAAATTAGTCGAAATCTAGTATAATGTCGAATTTTAAGAAATTGACAGATGTCGTCATATTGAATTTTGAAATCAATATCAAATTCGAACTCAGAACCCTAAAATTAGTCGAAATCTAGTATATGTCGAATTTTAAGAAATTGACAGATGTCGTGATATTGAATTTTGAAATCGATATCAAATTCGAATTCAGAACCCTAAAATTAGTCGAAATCTAGTATAATGTCGAATTAAAAATTTTGGCTGACCAGCGGCGTTGCGGCGTTGTCCAACCATGTAGAAGAGGTTCTATAATTCTACTTCTTTTACTTTTTTCACGTTTTGTGGAACAAGGGATTGACGTGATTTTTTGCACAGAGATAGTTGGAGATATAGATAATGACATAGGCTACTTTATATCCCAAAAATTCTTCGGGCTTGCCACTCTTTAAATATTTCCACGACGAAGCCGGGGCGAATAGCTAGTATATCGTAATTTTATCATCAAGCTTGGATAATAGGTAGGTATTGTAACTTCCTTACTAATATTACAAATGCGAAAGAGTGTTTGTTTGTTTTTTCAAATCAATACGGAGCAACGGATTGACTTGATTTTTTGCACAGAGATAGTTGGAGATATAAATAATGACATGGGCTACTTTATATCCCAAAAATTCTTCGGGCTTGCCACTCTTTAAATATTTCCACGGCGAAGCCGGGGCGAATAGCTAGTAGGAGGGTCTATTATGTAAAACCAATACGTATGTAACATTGTTTATCGTAATTTTATCATCAAGCTTGGATAAAGGGTAGGTATTTTAACTTCCTTACTAGGTAATGTTTCAAATGCAAAATAGTGTTTATTTGTCCTTTTTTTAATTAATCTACGGATTGACTTGATTTTAATGACATATCCCACAAATCCTTCGGGCTTGTCACTTTTCAAATACTTCCACGCGCGAAGCCGGGGCGAAAAGCTAGTCTATCATAAGTTTTCCATCAAGCGTGCGTGGATAAAATATTACAAACGCGAAAGAGTGTTTGTTTGTCCTTTTTATTCAAATCAATACGGAGCAACATGGGAGCAACGGATTGACGTGATATTTGCACAGAGATAATGACATGAGCTAATTTATATTTCGGAAGTCCTTGGGGCTGGCACATTTTAAATTTTTCTACGGGGGAAAAGCTAGTATATCATAATTTTATTTGCCTTGCAATGACTTCTGCAATATGTTTCCCGTACGCATTTTCTATGTAATACCTACCTACCTACTTTGCTGTTTATTAACTTATTTCCAATACTGGAGTTAATTATTTAATATAATTACGCTCACAAAAAGCAACGCTGACTCCTAGACTAAAGTATACAAATAGCAACTTCCTTATGAAAATATTGCCTAATCGCTACGGTAATGTCATTTATGAATAAAGTTTACCATTAATAAATTAAATTTGAGCCAAAAAATACACAAATAATACAAAAACTTCTGAGCGATCGAGTGGCCGCGACCGTCTAGCATCACAATTCAGCCGTCACTGCCGACAAGGCGAGTGTGAATAAAGAAGAGCTAAAGCGTTTCCGCTCAGAGTAGAAATCGTAAGCGCCATTTGACATAATCATTATTTTTTAAATAACTATACAATTTATTTGAATATGCAAATGACAATTATATGGGTAATTGAATATTACAAAAACAAATTAAATGTCATAGTACTAAAATCACTAGTACCGCCGTTTTCTTTTTTTGAAAACTTTCAGAGACCACATTTTGGGATTATTTTCTATCGAGCGAAAATTGTGTAATCGCGTTTTCAGAATGACAATTATATCAATTATATCCTGTAGAATAATATATATTTTTTTCAATCTTGGAAATTGTCTGGTTTTTGCTAAAACATTCTTTAAATAATCGTATATAGGTGTTATCTGCCCCTTAAGGAAAACAACAAATAATAATAATAACCGGCCAAGTGTGAGTCGGACCCGCGCAATTTTTTTCACTAAACTATTTTTTTTAAATGTAGTGTTAAATATTGTTCGGTGGTACGGAATCCTTCGTGTGCGAGTCCTATTCGCACTTGACCGGTTTTTTTCGATAACATTTCGCGTCTGATCAGAGGCTTCGGTAGACCTGACTGACCTATATGAGTTCCTAAAGCCAATAACTAACATTTCTGCATCTCTAACTTTTCAACAAATATCCACAATTTACAGTCATTGCCACAAACTTGGTCTGGAACACTGTGCGCACGAGCCATACTCGCAATGTGGCTATATTTTTTTTTGTTCCAACAATTTAGTTTTTGCTCTTTAGTTAGATTTAATTAGGTCCTGTATCCGTTTCAATTTTTCAATTAAATATTTTAAATAATTATGTAGCCAGTTGGAAAATACTGCTTAAACCATTAAGGGGCAGATAACACCTATATACGATTATTTAAAGAATGTTTTAGCAAAAACAAGACAATTTCCAAGATTGAAAAAAATATATATTATTCTACAGGATATAATTGATATAATTGTCATTCTGAAAACGCGATTACACAATTTTCGCTCGATAGAAAATAATCCCAAAATGTGGTCTCTGACAGTTTTCAAAAAAAGAAAACGGCGGTACTAGTGATTTTAGTACTATGACATTTAATTTGTTTTTGTAATATTCAATTTATTTATTTTTATTTATTTATTTATTTATTATAAATAGCCCAACAACACCTACGTCCACACATATGCATTGTACATTTTTGTAACTTAGTAGACGCAGTGTCAATTATAGGGCTAATAACATTTTTATAACAACAACACAACATTGATAAGAAAAAAAAAAGTAATTGAATAATAATAATAATAACACAAAAAATACAATAATAATAATTTACACGAAAACAATTTCTAAACTAATAACTAAGAACACTCAAAAAAATCAATTTTTCCAATCGTGGTTTGGAAAGTGGCCCGAGAACCAAACACATCTAAGTCGTGTCGCTTATGCATCTTGTTATACTGTCCGACCATACGGTTAAGAGGAGAGACCAGACCGAGGACCGTTTTCGATCTAGCTAGCAGGAAGGGATCAAATGCGCTAGCTCTGGGATTTCGTATAGGAGCACATAGATTCAACTGTCCCAACAAGTTTGGACAGTCGACCTTGGAGTTGACCAGTTTGTAGAAGAATTCGGCATCCAGTCTGCATCTACGATTCCGCAGAGAACTCATGCCGAAGTACCGCAGACGATCCCTGTATCCGGGAAGCCTCTTCGCAAGATTGCAGCTGTATGCCAAAAAAAAAAAAAAAAAAAATGCCAAATAATTGTCATTTGTATATTCAAATAAATTGTATAGTTATTTAAAAAATAATGATTATGTCAAATGGCGCTTACGATTTCTACTCTGAGCGGAAACGCTTTAGCTCTTCTTTATTCACACTCGCCTTGTCGGCAGTGACGGCTGAATCGTGATGCTAGACGGTCGCGGCCACTCGATTGCTCAGAAGTTTTTGTATTATTTGTGTATTTTTTGGCTCAAATTTAATTTATTAATGGTAAACTTTATTCATAAATGACATTACCGTAGCGATTAGGCAATATTTTCATAAGGAAGTTGCTATTTGTATACTTTAGTCTAGGAGTCAGCGTTGCTTTTTGTGAGCGTAACTATATTAAATAATTAACTCCAGTATTGGAAATAAGTTAATAAACAGCAAAGTAGGTAGGTAGGTATTACATAGAAAATGCGTACGGGAAACATATTGCAGAAGTCATTGCAAGGCAAATAAAATTATGATATACTAGCTTTTCCCCCGTAGAAAAATTTAAAATGTGCCAGCCCCAAGGAATTCCGAAATATAAATTAGCTCATGTCATTATCTCTGTGCAAATATCACGTCAATCCGTTGCTCCCATGTTGCTCCGTATTGATTTGAATAAAAAGGACAAACAAACACTCTTTCGCGTTTGTAATATTTTATCCACGCACGCTTGATGGAAAACTTATGATAGACTAGCTTTTCGCCCCGGCTTCGCGCGTGGAAGTATTTGAAAAGTGACAAGCCCGAAGGATTTGTGGGATATGTCATTAAAATCAAGTCAATCCGTAGATTAATTAAAAAAAGGACAAATAAACACTATTTTGCATTTGAAACATTACCTAGTAAGGAAGTTAAAATACCTACCCTTTATCCAAGCTTGATGATAAAATTACGATAAACAATGTTACATACGTATTGGTTTTACATAATAGACCCTCCTACTAGCTATTCGCCCCGGCTTCGCCGTGGAAATATTTAAAGAGTGGCAAGCCCGAAGAATTTTTGGGATATAAAGTAGCCCATGTCATTATTTATATCTCCAACTATCTCTGTGCAAAAAATCAAGTCAATCCGTTGCTCCGTATTGATTTGAAAAAACAAACAATCACTCTTTCGCATTTGTAATATTAGTAAGGAAATTACAATACCTACCTATTATCCAAGCTTGATGATAAAATTACGATATACTAGCTATTCGCCCCGGCTTCGTCGTGGAAATATTTAAAGAGTGGCAAGCCCGAAGAATTTTTGGGATATAAAGTAGCCTATGTCATTATCTATATCTCCAACTATGTGCAAAAAATCACGTCAATCCCTTGTTCCACAAAACGTGAAAAAAGTAAAAGAAGTAGAATTATAGAACCTCTTCTACATGGTTGGACAACGCCGCAACGCCGCTGGTCAGCCAAAATTTTTAATTCGACATTATACTAAATTTCGACTAATTTTAGGGTTCTGAATTCGAATTTGATATCGATTTCAAAATTCAATATCACGAATTCTGTCAATTTCTTAAAATTCGAGATTTTACTAGATTTCGACTAATTTTAGGGTTCTAAATTCGAATTTGATATCGATTTCAAAATTCGATATGACGACATCTGTCAATTTCTTAAAATTCGACATTATACTAGATTTCGACTAGTTTTAGGGTTCTGAATTAGAATTTGATATCGATTTAAAAATTCAATATCACGACATCTGTCAATTTCTTAAAATTCGACATTATACTAGATTTCGACAAATTTTAGGGTTCTAAATTCGAATTTGATATCGATTTCAAAATTCAATATGACGACATCTGTAAATTTTTTAAAATTCGACATTATACTAGATTTCGACTAATTTTAGGGTTCTGAATTCGAATTTGATATCGATTTCAAAATTCAATATGACGACATCTGTCAATTTCTTAAAATTCGACATTATACTAGATTTGGACTAATTTTAGGGTTCTGAATTCGCATTTGACATCGATTTCAAAATTCAATATATCTACATCTCTCATTTTCTTAAAATTCGACATTATACTAGATTTCGACAAATTTTAGAGTTCTAGACAGTAAGTATAGTGTATGTGATTAAACATTTTTTTATTATATCAGGAAGAAACAACAGTTGGACGAAAATACTACGTGTGAAACAACTGAAACGTCAGATTTTTCATTGACAGAGTAAGTTTCTTCGTACGATACATAAAATTGAGAATTAATAGATTTACAACACACTTGTTTTTGGAGTTATTATTTTACATCCTGTACTTGTCGTGTAATGTTTATAAAAAATTTGAAATTTTACATATAACTGTAAACTTTGTGTAAACAATGTGTCACTAGCAGAAACTCAAGAAAATGTTACCCTTCTTTCTAAATCTACCGATGACGTTCCTGACCTTGACGTTATATTATAATAATAATGTAATGTAATTTAATGTATTGTAATTTAAGGTAATGTAGATCCTAGATTCACCAGAAAGCTTCAAATAAGAGAACCGATTGGAGATAAAAATATAGTATTGCAACAGCAAGACCTGAATGTAATTGCAAGACCGACAGTTGACAAAGATTTTCCCTCCAATCAACCTACATGTTCACGATATTTAAGTTTTAACAATTTCTAAATTTGTACATATTTTTATTTTGTTCATCATTTATGTTTAGATTAAAGTACTATTTGAATATTATGTTATGGGTTAAAAATGTGAATACTAACATGTCTATGCAATGTCAAATTTCGACTAAACAAGTTCAAGCCGAAGTGGCTAGGTGGGAGGCACCGCGCTGCTAAACGCTGAGGTCGCCGATTCGAATCCCATACGTTGCGAATTTTATTTTGTTTTGATTTATATTTTTACGATTTGAATAAAATGCAGGTAATTTAAAATATTCATTCACTATGGAATTTTGATGTGAGCAGCACATATTTATATGGAAATTATTGTTATTATAAAGTCACTATTTTGTGCAATATTAATGTGTTATGAATGTTAGAGGAAACCTTAAAATTCGTCGAAATTTAGTATAATGTCGAATTTAAAAAAATTACAGATGTTTTTTGAAATTAACGTCAAATTTTAAGAAGTTGACAGATGTCGTCATATTGAATTGTGAAATCGATATCAAATTCGAATTCAGAACCCTAAAACTAGTCGAAATCTAATATAACGTCGAATTTAAAGAAATTTACAGATGTCGTTATATTTAATTGTAAAATCGATATCAAATTCGAATTCAGAACCCTAAAATTAGTTGAAATCTAGTATAATGTCGAATTTTACGAAATTGACAGATGTCGTCATATTTAATTTTGAATTCGATATCAAATTCAAATTCGAATTCAGAACCCTAAAATTAGTCGAAATGTGTAGTATAATGTCGAATTTTAAGAAGTTGTCAGATGTCGTCATATTGAATTGTGAAATCGATATCAAATTCGAATTTAGAACCCTAAAACTAGTCGAAATCTAGTATCATGTCGAATTTAAAGAAAATGACAGATGTCATATTTAATTGTGAAATCGATATCATATTCGAATTCAGAACCCTAAAAATAGTCGAAATCTAGTATAATGTCGAATTTAAAGAAATTGACAGATGTCGTCATATTCGATTTTGAAATCGATGTCAAATTCGAATTCACAACCCTAAAATTAGTCGAAATCTGGTATAATGTCGAATTTTACGAAATTGACAGATGTCGTCATATTGAATTGCGAAATCGATATCAAATTCGAATTCAGAGCCCTAAAATTAGTCGAAATCTAGTATAATGTTGAATTTTAATAAAATATCAGAGCTCGCTTGTCACATTTCAAACATTTCCACGAGCAAAGCCGGGGCAAAAATCATCATTTTATCATCAAGCGTGTAAATAGGTAGTTATTCCTACTTCCTTACTAATATTACAAACGTGAAAGAGTGATTGTTTGTTTGTTGATTTGTCCTTTTTAACGTCAATACGGAGCAACATCTTATAAAATATTTTTTGACAGATTACTAAACGACAACTAATCCCATACAGTATGTATGGTATTAGGAGACAAATAATCACATGCAGTCCTGTGTCAGACGACAATTACTGATCACATACAGTCTAGTATTAGACGCCAGACGGCAACTAAAAGCGTGGTCTCTCTAACTATGATAGTCTCTCGCAGGCTAGGTCGGAAAAAGGGCGTGACTTAAAACATCAAATCGTCAAGGACGCTGACGATTATCAGCCCCTTAATAATAAACACGCAAGACTATGTACCTACTATGTACAAAAAAAATCCGGACATCATAATCGAAAGAACTAAAATCGATGGAAAAAGCCCAATAGTATCTACCCTTATGGAATATGGAGAACGGCTAAACCGATTCGGCCATTTTTTTTTAAATTATTGTAACAGTTCGAATCAGGTGTTACGGGAAAAAAATGCATGCAACACTAATGCATCCATACTTCCATATTTGTGAAAGTAACTCAGTCTGTTACGTTTTTGAACCCACTGAACAGATTTTAATGAAATTTCATACGGAGATAGATTCATGGCCGTATCTCCTAAATACTGATGCTTGAACCCTAGGGATGGCCATAGACAATTTTTTTATTTCATCCATAATAAGGGATAAGTTAGTACTAGTCCCACGGGCGAACAGCTAGTATAAAATAAAAATGTAAATAACAACCGCCTGGTATAGCAGGTGACGATGGAAAAAGGCCCGACGGTATGACACACGTGCCCTGGACGCAAGGGAAGACCGGTGGGACGCTACCTGTGTCGATACATTGGCGGCTTCTCACGTCCAGGCTACGTCTAATAATGCTGGTGCAGCAGCAACAACAGCTGATAACCTCAAACGGCGTAAGTACGCAAACCTTGCACAAGATTACTTATTTGCACCGTTTGGGGTTGAAACCATGGGTCCGTGGGGACTCGGAGCAAAGAAATTATATAAGGAACTATCCTCTCGTCTAATCGACATTTCAGGTGACAAGAGGGCTGGAGCATACCTTGGGCAACGTATTAGCATAGCTATACAGCGAGGAAACGCTGCTAGCCTTCTTGGCACTTTACCGCAGGACAGTGATTTCGAGAACGTTTTCTACTTATGAGTATGTATCACTACATATTCATCTGCACTCATGGAGTTCCCTGTGTTTATTTTTTATTATATTTAAACGTTGTATGTAGATATATATTATTTAATATTGTTTTAATAAATAAAGTGTAACTATAATAACATCATAATAAAATTAACTCTTTTTGTGTTCGCATACAATTTGTAATAATTGAAGGTAAAGAATGTAACTAGAGAACGTCATATAAGACTTGTCATAGATTTCCTGTTTCATTAATAATTGTAGTTAACAATGTAGTAATCTGCGAACTATTAATGCAGGAAAACTGGTCCATCCGTTTTATGATTATTATTATTAAATTAACGTAATGAATATTTCATGAAATTCTACTTTGTATGGTTTTGCTACGCAGTTTTTCTTTCTTTAATTTTTAGTCCTGCAAATACCGGGATAGAAATTATCTTACGGGATTGAATTTCCTACTTGTAAAGTAAAAGTCAATTTTAACCTACTTCTAATTGTCTGAAAATAAGCTTTGTAATCTGAATCTAACCATATCGAAGACATTCCGGGTAAGACAGAAAAAGACTGTTGGAATTTTCAGGCTATGACGCATCATCAAACAAAATGATGCAGACTAGGCAAAATAATGTCTCGAGAATTTAGCAGTCGTTACACGGTGCAACATATTGTTAAAAGTGACATCAATTTGACAGCATTAAAGCCGTGTCACAACTTCTCGAAGAGAAAGATGAAAAAATACGTCGCGAATTTGTATTATTTATTTATTACCTCATAAACAAGGTACACAGTGAAACGAGAACAGCAAAATAGAAGAGAAAGAGATTAAATTAGGAACTAATAAAGATAAATAAATTTAGAGAATGGGAACTGAGAAGTCGCGAGTTCGATCCCCACATTCGACCACGTACCAATAGGTTTTATAATAAAAAATCTATGTACATTATCCGACAAACCGTACAAAGAGGCTTTTCCATCTACATACCTCAACAGAGCTGGCCACTCGTTAGGTATAACCTCAAAAATCTTCGGCTAAGTGAGGAAGACTCTGTCTTCCGCTGGGTACCCTGAGGCCGGCAACCCGTGAAGAAGAAGAAGAAATTAAGAGAAATACAACCTCACAAACTCACAAAATCTCTTTATAATATTAGTAATAGATTATATAAACGAAATAAAATTAGTCACACAAAGTATTATGAAGCCCTGAAATTCCTCAGTTTTTCGCGTATTTTTAACCGACTTTGCGTCTCTAATTCTTTTAATATTTTATTTCTTTTATTTCATATATAATTTAATTTCATATAGTTTAAGAAAACATTAACTACAACTTGCTTTTTCTCATAGTTTTTGTATGATACTTCGATATCCAAAGTCCGTTTTGAGTATAATCGCAAGACAGGTTATGTTTAAAAATCGTATTTTCTCATGTTTCTGGTACGTGAATCTTATCTTATCCTTGATTATCTTATCGATTTTAATGGCATTCCATCTCGCTCACATGTTTCTTAAGAGATATCGACAAAAAAAGTCGCGCGTAAAACTGAGTTATTTGCGCTGTGATACGTTGCCTTAAATAACTGTAATGGTTTAATTATTTAATATTTATTATTTTATTTATAACCGATCTAGATCAATTATGTATTTAGAATACTAGATTACATAATTTCGATTTGCATTTAATTACCTAAATATTGCATTACAGATAAAGTATGGACCTCTGAACTTATAGAAAATTGGGAACATGTACGTAGAATAAATAAACACAATTTTGATATACGCTTACGATTCTTATCTGCGATATGTTGAACTATTGCCCTAATTACGAATTATTTGTGTTAATCGCGTCATTAAAATTATTCTAGGATCTTCCATTCGTGGTTAGGTATAACTTTTGAGGGACTGTTTTCAAACTATACAATACGTTCGACCTCATAAAACCTCAGAACATTAATATAACATCAAATATAATTAACAGACACAGTGTCCACTTTTTGCCAAATAACGAAGACTATTCTAAAATCTAAATTAGAAATGCCGAAGACATTCGTTGATAGTTTTTATTTTTCTACTTGTTTTTAACTTGTAATTATTATTATCATCTATTATATTAACTGTAAAAATATTTTGTCTATCTAGTTTCGGCCTCGTCCTTGCGTATCAGTTTATATATTTTGTGAGTTTTTTTATAATCTTGACCTACTTTAGTGCAGTACATTCTAAAAATAGTTATTCAGACAGTATCGAATTTGTAAGCTAATGAATTTGAGAAATTGCATGCGATTTTTTTTTCTCCACGGGTTGCCTTACAGCTCCTGAAACCGGAAGACCAAGTTTCCCTCTTTTAGCCTATGCTAATTGTGAGGTTTACAAAAATCTTTGAATGCAGTTTTACTTAATTTTAAATTTTATTGCCTTTGCATAAAGATTGCAGTGTTTTCCCTCCACAGCTTTCCTATTATCCTTTCCTAAATTATTTATATTCGGCTTATATTGTGAAATATTGTTTTTTTTTTAAATTTGTTCTATAGAATAAGATGACATATAATTTCAGTTCTCAAATAAACCTTTTAAAAAAAAGTGTACCGACTTCAAAAGTTTGCACTGAAAAGTAAGAAATAATAAAAATTTCGTCGTAGAATTTGAAGACGGTTGGTGCCAAATTAGGATACAAAATTAAGTAAACATCTAAGAAGATAAAGATCTGTTCAATATTGTACTGATGATCGTAGGTCCCTAATGAATTATCTAAGATTAGTGAATTTGGGTACCTACTAAGTTATTTCTAATTTGGCACCAACCGTCTTCAAATTCTACGACGAAATTTTTATTATTTCTTACTTTTCAGTGCAAACTTTTGAAGTCGGTACACTTTTTTTTAAAAGGTTTATTTCTCCCTTTTTAGTGATTTTGCTGCCCTGAGAAACAAATAATAACGCAACTAAAAAAATTGATGGAACATTTAAAAAATACTGCGGTGGATGGGATTTGAATCATGTGCAATGTGCACCCTGCGCTGCACCCCATACCTTTAGCCGCTAGACCATCGTCGATACGAAAATTGACAACTTCGTGTCAATAGCAACCGTTGCTAAGGCTTTTCTCTGATATAATTTTCAGCATTAACAGAAACAAATTACTGAATTCCTGAAAAATTACTGAACCGATTTTCGTCATATGACTGTGAGATAATGTCGAGAAATTATTATATACTTAAAAAATAAGTCGTCAAAATCGGTACATATTTCATCGAGATATTACGAAAAATTGTCTTATAAGGTCAGTTTTTTCAAAATTTCTGGAAAACTAATGAACCAATTTTTATGAGATAAAATTGGGACCAATCCGGAAGAATTATCTGTCGATTAAAAAAGAAACCATCAAAATCGGTTCACAACTGGCGGAGTAATCGATGTCCATACATACATAAAAAAAAAAAAAGAACCTTCTCCTTTTTTTTGGAAGTCGGTTAAAAACAGTTGCACGTGTTTGTGTCCTTGAATTACAATTTCAAAAGTCATTGACGTTTAGATTTTTTTGCAATACTAAAAATTCAACCGAAAAAATCAAGAAACCAGTTTTACATTTTTGAAAATTACAAAAGGATTTAACGTAATTGAATATTAAATCTTGTATTTTTAATTGTATCAATAAAGTTTTAACCAAATCCTGTTATTTACCTTAATGGACTATATATCATACCGCTAATTTCATAGAAATTGTTTATTTATGTTGTGCGTCACATATATACTGGTGTAAACAGATTTCAAATTTTGACTCAGCGAAGTAACTAACTAAACTAAAAAAATAGATTTTTACTATTTGCTTAATTATGTTATATGATGCACTTCCTATATATTTTATAAACTAGACTTTCCGCACCTGGCTGTGCCCGTGAATATATTGGAACAATATAAAGTATAGCCTATGTCACTCAGGGATATTGTTCTATTAGTGAAATTTTATATTCTGGCGATATCATGTGCTTTTTGGGGTCGTTATATTAAAAAAATCTACTGTAATACCGGTTTCTGACGTCACATTAAAAAAATATTCGAACGTCATTATTGATTTGAATTAAGAATACAATAATGTAAGGTGTGATCAGCAAAAACTTTGACGTCTCTGATGTCACCTAAATTGTATACAAACAAAATTAACTTGACAATAGTAAGGAACAAAATTCAATGCTAATTGTATAAATGCACTCTTCCTAGTCAGTTTAAATTATAGGTACACCTAGCGGCAAACGTTGTACCACTACCTCTACTCCAACCCCTACCACTACCTCTACTTCAACCCCTACCACTACCACTACACCTATCTCTACTCCTACCACTATCACTACTTTTAGCGAGATTAAGTAACATTTTCCATACAAAATAATTTCCGATTTTTTTCCTTCTAAACCAACCCCTGTATTATAACGAACAAAACATTTTTTTGTGATTTACTTACTTTTCCATTGCGCGAGGAAACATCATGACTTTTATCAAAAAAGTCGTTCCATAGAAAATGTATAAAATATTGTATTTTTGTGTGTATAAAAATGTGTATTTTTTCTTTATAATTTTTCCGATGTTTTAATACTTATGCTGCTATTCGGGACGGAGAGAAATACAACAAATCAAAAACCATGAAAATCGGTCGAGCCGTTCTCGAGTTATAAGTGTTCGAACAAACCCGACTTTGTTTTATATATACAAAAGATTTAGGGGTAGTAAAATGTTTTCTCCGTTTGCATGGAAACGGGCGCGGTAGTAAATAACCTGGAAATGCGACACTAATATTCCTTTAATATGCCTCCACCAATGTTTATCGGTGATTTGCCAATGTCAAGTATTTATAGCCTTTATAGTTTAATCGGTATTTAAGATAATCCCGCCGACCGTGATATGTCTTAATTCCCCATCACGTCTCGATGGGCGCGTGCGTTATTCACCAAGGCGTGACATGGAATCCCTTCTTCTTTTATTGTGGCTCCTTCAAAGTTAATCGATGATTTGCCAATGTCAAGTATTATAGCCGTTATAGTATCAAAATGCCGATTAATTGGTATCTGAGATGATCTTATTAATCACAGACTAACCACAACTATCACAGCGCGGGCGGGATTAAACCAGATTCCACATAATGTCATAACGGAACGCGTGCGTCGATCGCCATGACATGATGTAGAATTCACGTTATTATTGTGTTACGTATTGGAAGGTAAACATCCCTTGTGGGAACTGTCAACTGTGGCTTTATATCTCTGCTGCTATTTATCAGAGCATAGCGTACCTACCACGTGAGGATATCCCACTAATATTATAAACGCGAAAGTTTGTATGGATGTATGTTTGTTATTCAATCACGCCAGAACGGCTGAACGGATCTGGATGAAATTTGGCACAGAGATATTATAGTCTGGAATAGCACATAGGCTACATTTTATCCCGGAAAAATATATGGTTCTCGTGGGATAGATTTGTTTTTGCTTTTCACGGGATCGACACGATTTTTTGCATAGTGGTAGTTTAGGGGTCAGAGAAGACATATACTACTTTTTATACCGCGAAAGCGGGCGGGAGAGGGGCAAATTACAGCCACGGGATTATTTCTTTTTGTATATATTTCCACGCGGGTGAATTCGCGGACAGAAGCTTGTTCGTAAATAAATTAAACTCACTCCATATATTATTATGAATCTATTAATATCGAAAAGGATTGACTAATCTCTATTTTTGAGCACTTAAATATAGGTAATTATTATTTATGTGGATCGAATCAATTTTTATGATCATGATTTTATCCAGTCCATTACAAAAACTTGGTTGTTTGCTTGCAGTGTCAAGTTTTACCGGTTTCAAGAGTCCATACTTCGAATATGAACAAATCAAAATTCCAAATGCCTTCCATGAATTTAGGAAGTTTTCAAGTTTTTTACAGTATTTTAGGGTTCCGTACCCAAAGGGTAAAAAGACGGAAACGCTATTATATTACTAAGGCTCCGCTGTCCGTCCGTCCGCCCGTCTGTCTGTCACCAGCGGGGTTAGCATATATTTTGACAGCGACACTTTCGTTTCGGTCGAATGGCCTTGAACAGGCCAAAACCTTCATGTCCAACAAGGACCGGCCAGAGATAGCCCGGGGCCGTGAGGTCCGGCCCAACAATGTGCGGGAAAATTCTGTGTACTTGTCTTTATCCGGCCAAGCAAATTGCTCGGCATTCTTGTGCAGGACATGCCCGGTCCGAGAATGTCCGGCCCAACAATGTGCGGGCAAATTCTGTGTACTTGTCTTTGCCCGGCATAGCAAATTTGCACGCACATTGTTGGGCAGGACCTCTCGGCCCCGGGCTATCTCTGGCCGGTCCTTGTTGGACATGAAGGTTTTGGCCTGTTCAAGGCCATTCGACCGAAACGAAAGTGTCGCTGTAAAAATATATGCTAACCCAGCCGGCTGTATCTCATGAACCGTGATAGTTAGACAGTTGAAATGCCGCTATAAGAACAAATACTAAAAAACAGAATAAAATAAATATTTAAGGGGCTCCCATACAACAAACGTGATTTTTTTGCCGTTTTTATAGATACCGAGTCCGACTCGCACTTGGCCGGTTTTTTCTACTCCCGTATCGTAAATTCCTTTTTGATTATTATCATGCACTAGCTTTTCGCCCAGGCTTCACCCGTGGTAATATCGTTTGGTTAACGTTATAGGCCATTTAACGCAAGAAGAATTTTTGTAAGCGATGATAGTAAAGTCTTCCGCTTTGCCTCGGCTCGGATTTATATACTTTCTGCCTCGCTGTAATTACCAATTTCGCAAACTTGTTATACAATGTATTACAATTATGTATTTAGATCACATCATTCTATATAATTTGGCTATAATTTACTAAACCAAACTCAAAAATATACTGAATATACTTTTGATTGCATCACACACAACAGTTACGGACAATGAACCGAGAAATTGGCACTTGCAATATTACGCTTCTAAGTAAAGTAACTGCATAAGTAATAACATGCTAATAAATGTGTTATTTGAATGATTTCCTAGGTTTCCGCAAAAATCTGTTAATTATTTTTATTATCAGATTCGTTTCCCAGCTGACGCAAGCGACTTTTAAAAAATCAATTAATGCAGTTTTACTTAATTTTAAATACAAAAGAATGTTTCCTTTGAGCCAAATTTGCCAGCATTAATATTTGAGACGTCCCCTCATAACGTTTGTCCTATACAAATTACATGCTGCAGCTGTTCATATATTACACGATAATTATATGTCGTGGATACAAATTTAAAACATATTTCGAAAGATAGATATACTAAACATATAATTATGTAAATAAAATATTAAAATGAGTTACAAAAATTTAAATTTCACGCGTATTTTCAACCGATTTTGCGGACCGATCTTTCTTTACATCATTATATAGGATAATATCGTATACTTCAAAAATACATAAACTACAACTTGCTTTTTCTAATCGTTTTTGTATTATACTTGAATAGTTTTTGTGAAATCGTTCTTTCCCATTTTTCTGGTACGTGAATCTTGGCCTATCTCATCTTATCCTTAGTTACATTATCGATTTCACTCCCAGTTTTCTAAAGAGATATGAACTAAATTAATCGCGCGTCTCACTGAATTCTTTGAGCTATGATTCGTCGCCGTGTATTTGATTTTTTATATTTAGTATCTTTTTGGTAAGACTCTAAATTCACAGGCACCAAAGCCCCGGTCCTTTGTAAGGCTTGCATAGGGACATATAGGTCCAAGACGTAGAGGCCTTTTAGAGTGTTGTAACTAGCACCCGTCGGGTCTTATCTCTACTTATGTATCAGAGACAGTCAGGTGCCTGGACTATTGCCAAGATAAAAATAAATTACAATTGGGCTATTTTTTTATTTTTTATTATTTATTCTCTTAGAAATTAACCTAATATACAATTCAAAATTCCGCCAAACTGCTATACAGTTTGTTGGCGGATATGCTCTCTTTTATTGAACAATTTACATTGTCAAATCTACTGCTTAGGTACATAAAAAATACTAAGGTACTTAAATCTATATTACACAAAACATATTAGGTACTAAACTTTGAAAACCAAAACACTTAACCTAGCAACTAGAACAAGAAATCTACTTACAGTGAAACAAAAATATGTATGCACACAAGTACCTACCTAACTACATACTATTTTTAATGAAATGCAACTTAAGGCGCTGTTTATATATTTTGTAAGTTAGTATTTCACATTGTAAGCTTGGAGGTAACTCATTAATATACCTGGCCGTTACATATCTCCTGGTATGTTGCCCAAAGTAATTATTTACATTCAGTTCTTTGTATTTTTTAACCTTCTTACAATTTCTATGGGGTAAGCAGCTTTGTTTTGGGGTGTTAAATGGATTGGTTTATCAAGTTTATTGGTTGAGACTACGGTCACCTGCCGGTATCATTCATCTCATGAAACGTAAAATTGACAGTTGGTATATTAGCCGTTTAGCATATTATTTTCTGACATAAGCTGTAATTTTTTTAGTTTCGTATAAAATTTTGGTTTTTATTAACTAGCGAATAACAACTACATTCATTAACCTCACGACAAGTTCGATAAAAAATCATATTGAATTATTCTTAACATACGCTTTGTCATGTTGTATTGGATATTAATGCACTTGCAATCAAATTATCATTCACACTTTTTTGGAAGACAAGACAACAAAAAAAGTTCAACAACTCTTTTGTACATTGGATCCTTCAACCTAAGTGAATCATGCATTGCGGTCATTCTCCGTACAGTTTTTTTGACATCCATTCTAACTAATATCATAAATGTGAAACTGTGTAAATAAGAACATTTCACGCCACAACAGAGCCGTTGATCTATGTGAGTTTTTACACAGCGGTAGTGGAGGGCATGATAGTGACATATGACTTTTTATCTCGGAATTTTTTTGGGGCGTAAAGCTAGTCTAAATATAAAGTATTTCACTGAAGTTACAGTCATCTTACATATATACGCACTTGGCCAAATGACATAGTAAGTATGCCAAATTTAGTTTCAGGCAAAAATATCTGAAATAAACCAAGAAAGCATGTTGTTATCTCCTCTAGAAAAGTAGGCTGACATAAGAAAAACTCTGTATAATAACAATAATAACAATAAATGTTTTTTTTATCGGTTCAGCAGTTTCGAGTTTTCTTCTTACAAACAAGCAAACTCACACTCTATTTTTATTTAATATAGAAGACAATTTCACATACAAAATCATTATTACAAAATAATTAGCATCACACCTTTCTCTTATTACATTTCTTTTTCGTGACATTCTCTATTTGCATAGAAAGCTTTCTTTATATTCATGCGCGAATGCATTGATGGAGTTCTTGGTTTTAAAATAATAATTTTATTAAGCAATATATTATTTAAAAATCATATATCTGCACATTCCATTCAAAAAAATATTTTTCACGAAATGATTTATATTTTATTATCTTGACCCAAAAATGTTGGTTTACTTACAAAGTATTGTAGGTATTAAGATAAATACGCGACCTTGGCAAAGACTGCGTGAACTTGGCCCAAGTTAAACATACTAGCTAGATCATATATATCAATATACTAGATACAAGAAACCTTCATATTGGCTATCGTTGGACACATAGGCATCAACAATAAACAACTGTAACCCGGGCTTCACACCTTGGCCCCAACGCACGGCTCCACACCTTGGCCCTAACGCACGTGTTGAGTAGAGTTGTGTGGCCAGAATGCATGCCAATATAATGATTTAATTGCCCAATTAGTTTTTGTTTTAAATTATAATGTACAATCTATATTTTGTTTATTTTATAGCCATTATTGGTAAAAATAAAGATGATTAGTAATTATGTATATATACTGTATTTTATTAATTGTTCAATATATTTAAGAAAGAAATGCAGTCCTAAAATGGGCAAATCGGTAGCCCATGCGTCCGCCAAAAAATATTTTCAAGTGCGTGTTGTCTAGTGTTAACTTGCTAGTCATCCACACGTTTGGTAATTATACTAGTTTGGTCCTGTCAGTGCCAACGTGATCATGTAGAAATATAAATGTAATAATAAAAAAAGATGATGTAGACAATATAAAAATTGCTCTAGGTGATTTAGAATAAATCGGATAAAGAAAACTGTCCATCAGATCATATACGAATCAAATCCGTTTAAAAACATCGTCTGCCGATGATCCAGATCGAGTCGAATCATTCATTCATATGGACGATATGTGTTCATCAAAGATTCTGTCCTCTTTCTTAATTCCTCGATCGTGTAAAGCAATGCCATATCTCTTTGGATGGATCTTCATGCATCCGCTATAAAAATGTTATGATATTTTCGGAATGCATTCCAAATAATTGAATGCGCTTGGTAATGTTCCAGAATTTTATTTTTTCCAAACGGATGGTGCAGATGCGGATGACATCTTGACATGCCTCTCGATGCGGGTCGGAACAAGACTGAGCAAATCGCCAACCAACGTGAGGACAGATTGCGAACAGATTCCTTTGAAAAAAACGACACGAGACCGCCAACTGCCAACTGCCATCGCTCACGCCGCCTGCCCCTAACGTTGGGGCTAACATGTGGAGCCGGCCTTATTTTTATTTTATTTATTAAAAAAAGGTCTGTCGACAGTTGTGGACTTTGTGGGTGCACAACTACTTATGGACAGACACAACATGCAAGCACAATATAAAACAATGAACAACACAACGCTAAAACTATTATACATCTAAACATTTGTTTTCAATATTTAATTTTCATATAATGCTAATTTAATCCACTTATGTACTGCTTTGTTGACCATCTTACAAAAGCGGGAAATTTGGGAGTTGGATTCCAAAACCGTCCGTGGCAGAGAAGGTTCCAAACAATGACGTACTATAAGTAGACACGTTATACCCATACTAAATGCAGATAATAAACAGCTTGAACAATACTATAGCTACCTATTAATTACTTACGTTTATATATTCAAGCGATGAAAGGGATAGAGAAACACAGCTCAATACCGAAATCCATTTGTTAAAAAGAGATAAATATATGTTTTAAGTTGCGACACGTCATCGACGCGTGACCTTCTCCGGAGGAACTAGGGGAAGATTGTCTAAATGGAACACTCAATATTTTACTTAGAAATATTTTTGGAATAATAAAATATACAATATGTAATTAAAAAACTTTTACTAATAAATATAATGTAATAATCAACGACTTTACAACAAATAGACCATTTGTCTTTCAATCACGCTCACACGGCTGAACAGTTCTAAATGAAATTTAGCATAGAGGTAGATTATGGCTTGGTATAGGATATTAGTATGCTACTTATTTATGTATTATGTAGTGTAATTTAAAATTAAATCTTTAATTTTTTTTTTATTTTTTTTTATTCTGGACAACAAACAACTATACAACAAAGATTACTACAACATAGATACATATTAAAAAAATAACTGTCATATAGTCAGTGACGTTTGTTTATACAAACGTATTGTTTATACATACATTCAAAACAGGATATTTTTATGCAAATTCCAAAAAATATAGAAATAACAAATAATACAAAAAAAAGTTTACTACAATTAACTACTATTTAGAATGTTACAGATATTTTTCCTAAATATATACAAAGAATGTGAAAATATGTCCACTTCGCAAAACTGCTGGTTGTATCGTTGCACCATACGTCTAAATCTTAGAGTAAAAACTTGGGAACCAATCATATTCTCGTCTTTGGGTTCTGATTATCTCTATCCATTTTTCTCTTATTAATCCGCTTCTAGGGAGACTAAAAGATAAAATAAATATGTAGGTATTAATATATAAGATCATAATACTATACATACAACAATAATATAATATATAAATTTATAATAATGTAAATATAATTATGTATATACATTTTCCGTACATTTAATAAAATATATTTATTTTTAAATAGGTTCATGTAATTTATTGACAGGTCCGATATTACCAACTATCCCCATAATCAGTCGCTGAGTCTGTCGCGGCCATTTCGTTTTGTCTTCTCTATCACTCTCATACAAAATGCATCGTTCGTCTCGCTCAGGCAAGCGGCGAACTGGCAACAGCGCATTATTATTAATAAAATATTGTTATGTCCATAATTATAAAATTTCTGTACTTACCAATGAAATGAGATACCATTTCTATCCTTTACAGTTGCAGTATAATTTCTGCAAAAGCGGAACACACAAAATGTAATTTTTCTTGATGTTTTTGCGGATTATTCTACTCAAGAGAGACATGTACACTAGTCGTAGGATTGTGCGTGACTGTGCGCGACCAAATTTATAGTGGGACACTTGCCTCTCATTTGCCTTGCTATAGCTTGAGCGTCAATCACGCATCTACCTCAGTTTATATAGTATATCATTGGTTCCAAAGGTGTAATTTTGTTACGGGGGTATCTTTACGGGGGCTCTATAAAAATCAGTTCCAGGAGTAAAAAGATATACAGAAATTTGAATACATCCATACATCGTTTCATTCATGCATGGCTATTTTTATTGACCTTTGACCTCTTTTAAGGATATCAAATGAACATTCGTCTTGGTCGTCCTTTCCTTGTTGGTCATTTCGGTATCTACTAATGCTTATATTTGCTTAGTCATTATTTCATCACACATCGTTTAACATGTCATACCATGTCAGCATTCCCCTTTAAATTGTTTATACAACACTATCATTTACTCCTCACTTTTCACATACATAATCATTTCTCACTCTATCTCTGAGTGATATATTACACATATTTCATCAGCATTAATCTTAATGGCTCTTTATTTTATAATTTAAATGATTTTTTATGTTGATTATTATTATAATTAGTAATTATCCTAACTTGTTTGTTTTGTTTGTTTGTGTTTTTTGACACAGGAATAGTTGGAAGGCTTGAGAGTGACATATACTACGTTTTTCCCGGAAATTCTAATGTCACATTTCAAAAAACGGAGCAAAAAGCTACTATTTTAAACATTAGTAATTTTAAATGAATAAACTAGATATAATTAGCATATAGACAAGGTGAAACAAACAAATTACACTTGGTAGTTTTACTCCTCCAAGTTTTTACAGATCTTTGCAAATATTATTTAATGTAAACGGAGATAATAATCCGTGAATATAAATGACAAGTTTGGCCTAGTGATACACATACGCAAGCTGTAGATTTCGGGTTTGAATACCTGCGAAAAAATGGATGTAGATATTTTATCTGGGTCATATTTGCATGACGTTGGCTTTTGGCACCCATGAGCATCGTTTATTTATTTATTTATTTATTTATTTATTTATTATATATAGCCCAACAACACCTACGTCCACACATTTGCATTGTACATGTTTGTTACTTAGTAGACTTAGGAGACACAACGTTAATAAATAAAAAAAAAACTGTGTGACAATATAATAATAATAAATAATAATAAATAATAAAAATAAAAGTAAAAAATAATAACAATAAAAGTACTATAATAATAATTTATACAAGAACCAATTACTAAACTAATTAGGTACCTACTAAGAACAATCAAAATAAAATCAATTTATTATTTTTTAATGATATATTTTACGTTAGATTAATATTTCTTTTACCTAATTTAATACTCATTTTGTCTCGAATGGGGAACTCTAAAACTGTAAGAGATAGATAAATATGTTCTCAGTAACCATATCGTCTATTTTTATTATTAACCGAACTTTATGTATGTTCCCCGATTACTTATAGACGTGGAAAATTTGTTTGAAAGGGTATACATTCCAGGTGGTCCCATGGTCATCAGGTCAGGATCTAATTATGGGATCCTAGAGAAATCGAGAACTCTTAAAATTTTATAGGCACATTTGAAGCGATTTGGCTATTTTTTTATAGTGACTTGTGCATCTGCTTTCGGAAAGCACATTTTGAGAAAAATAATGCAACATTGATTTTAAAAAAAGTCACATGCGACTCGGGATGTTTATTACGAAAATTTATTGTGTAGTATGTATAAATAAATATATACTAATATTATAAGGAGGTAAAGTATATAAATCTGTAAGTTTGTATGTAGGGGGAAATCTCTCAAACTACTGAACCGATTCTAAAAGTTCTTTCACGAATAGAAAGCTACGATATCCCTAAATAAAACATGCTAGATTTTATTTTGCTTAAAAATATCCACTGGTATAACCGGGGGCGGGAGTTCCCCGTACAAATCGTTCTCGATATTTGAAGAATCAAGAATTCAGGCTCAAAGTCTGTATTTTTGTAATTATACAAAAAAAACGGACCGGATCCAAGTGTTTTTGTTCCAATATTAAGAGACTAAAACATATCCATTATATTGTTTAATGAACACTTCAATAGCTGTCTTACTGCCAAGACGGTTGGTCACCGCGGGGAAGTGCGACCACTACCCTCCAAATATTACCTCCTCACCTCAAATGGATGCTTTTGAAATCAAGAAACAACAAAATACCAAATACATATATATATCAACATACAATACACTCTCTCTAAGGTCAGAAGAGAGCCTACAAGAACTTTTATACTCTATAGAAAACATTAAGTGGGACATTATCGGCTTGAGCGAAGTAAGAAGGAATGGTGAAGCTATTGAGGAGTACGGTCAGTTCATACTGTATTATAAAGGCGAAACACCAGGAAGACATGGAGTGGGATTTTTAATCAAGAAAAAACTCAAAAACTTTATTGCAGAAATAATTGGTATATCAGAAAGAATTGCTATATTGAATATAAAGATCCCTCCAGGCAAAGAAATATGGTCTATTGTGCAAATATATTCGCCAACCGAGCAATATTCTACTTTAGAAATTGAGTCATTTTATTCGTCCCTTAACACCGCCATTAAACAACATGCGCATAAAAACTGCATTATAATGGGCGATTTTAATGCACAAGTTGGAACACCAAGGAATGGAGAAGATATCGTACTGGGCCCTCACAGTAGCGGAAAAAGAACAAGAAACGGACAAAAACTAATGGAAATGGCGTTTGAAAATAATATGAAAATACTGAACAGTCAATTCAAAAAAAGAGCTTCTAGAAGATGGACATGGGTATCGCCGGACGGCCGGTATAAAAACGAAATAGACTACTTTCTAACGAACAGACCCAAATCATTCGACGATTGTGGCACCATCGGAAACCTTAATTTCAATAGTAACCACAGAATGGTGAGAGCATGTCTAAACACATCATCTGCTATAAAGTTAGGTCGGCCTTTCAAAGTAAAAACAAGAATGTCAAACAACAAAGCAACAATAGCCACCATCAAAGAAAATCTCAACTCTGTGACAGAATCGTCTCTTCAGCACTTAAACACTCAACAGAAATACAATATATTACATGAAATACTAACAGCAAGACCGGAAATCAGCACTGAGGGCAATTTAAAGGATAAAAGACACTTATCAGAAAAAACGAACAAACTCCTAGAGGAAAGGTCCAAATTAATTAATACATTAAATAAAACGAAAACTACTAGGGAACAAATAGGCAAATTGAGTAAAGAAATAAAAAAACAAATGAGAAAAGATAGAGAACAATTTAGACTTGAGACTTTTGAAAAACACATCAACAAGACTGGAGGTATAAAAAAGGCTCTAAAATTTTTATCAGACAAAACAAACTGGATACCTAATATGAAAGACCGACACTACAAAACAAAGACTAAAAGACCAGACATACTATCAATAGCTACAAATTTCTATGAAAACCTATATTCCAGCAAGAGACAAATAGACAATATTGATTTAAATAACAACGATAGAGTTCCACCCATACTAGTAGAAGAAATAAACAAGGCAATCGAAACACAGAAGAAAGATAAAGCTCCTGGTCCCGACGAGATCAACAACGAATTGCTTTTAGACTGCAGAAACTACATTGTACCACTACTAAAATACATTTTCAACGATATACTACACACCGAAAAAATCCCAAGGCAATGGACTTCATCAACGATCATTCTGCTTCACAAAAAGGGTGACAAGGATGAAATTAATAACTATAGACCCATTAGTCTAATGTCCAACATTTATAAAGTTTTTGCAAAAGTAATCCTATGCCGAATAACCAGAACTCTGGACGAAAATCAGCCCAGGGAGCAGGCCGGCTTCAGGACAGGATACTCAACGTTGGATCATATACATGCTGTGAGACAAATATTCGAGAAGAACAAGGAATTTAACGTACCAATCTACTGCTGCTTTATCGATTACAACAAGGCTTTCGACTCAATTGAACACGAAAACATATGGCACTGTCTGAAGAACCAAGGAGTCGAACATAAATACATTAGAATCTTAAAAAACGTATATACCAATAGCACAGCTAGGATAAAGCTAGAAAAAGAAGGAAAAGAAATAAAAATAAACAGAGGCGTACGTCAAGGAGACCCGCTATCCCCCAAATTATTCACAGCCGTTCTAGAAGAAATCTTTCGCAATCTAAAATGGGACCAGTATGGACTAAACATAAACGGGGAAAGATTATCCCACCTACGATTCGCTGACGATATCATATTATTCGCCACAACAACAGAGCATCTACAAAACATGCTCGAAGACCTAGATAGTGAAAGTCGCATGGCAGGTCTAACGATGAACACCTCTAAAACCAAAGCTATGACAAACACATCCGAAGACACTATCATCCTAAATGGCGAGCCGATTGAGTATGTGAAAGAGTACACTTATCTAGGCCAACAAATCTCAACCACTGATATAATGTCAAAGGAAATAGATACCAGAATTGGGAAAGCATGGAAATGTTACTGGCAACTAAAAGAAGTAATGAAAAACACAGAAACAAAGATGCCCGTCAAATCAAAGCTATACAACACCTGCGTGCTACCAGTCCTAACATACGGCTGCCAAACATGGGCACTCACAAAAGCGCAAAACAAAAAACTGAAAACCTGTCAGACAGCAATGGAGAGGAGCATGCTGAATATAAAGAAAACTGACAGAATAAGTAACACAAATATCAGGAAACGTACGAAAATAGTAGATGTAACAACGAAAATAAGAATACTCAAATGGAAATGGACAGGCCATATAATAAGAGGCATTGAGAAATGGAACAAAAACATTGTATTTTGGTACCCAAGAAATCAGAAAAGGAAACGAGGTAGACAATTTCGAAGGTGGGAAGACGAAATAAAGGCAATAGCAGGAAAAACATGGACTAGGAAAGCATTTAACAGAACAGAGTGGAAAGAAATGGAGGAGGCCTTTGCCAAAGTTGGGCAAACAGACCAAGTTATCGGTGTCATTGACTCACAAGAGTCGATATTATTTTAGAATATAAATTACTGTAAAACTTTATATCTGAATAAAGGCTTATATTATTATTATTATATTATATATTATTATTATCAATAGCTGTCTAGACATTTTTAAACTCAACAAAGTATAATCTCAGGTCAACCAAATACGTAAGCAAAATTCTAAATCACTTCGTAAAATATTTTCCTTAAGGAGACGCCTCATAACTTTTGTCCCATACAAATTATATGCTTCACGACTTCTTAAATTACGCGATAACTATATGTCTTACTTTCGAAATTTGAATAGCTTTCGAAAGATAAATGTATTTGACCCTGTATGAATTTGATAAAATATGAAAATCAGTTACACCTAAGTTTTATGAAGCCCTAAAAGTCATAAATTTCATGCGTATTTTCAACCGATTTTGCGACTCGATGTATCTTAACTGACTAACGTACCATTTTCTCGAATTTATCCTATAGATAATTTCACATACTTTATGAAAGCATTAACTCAACTTGCTATTTCTAATAGTTTTTGTATAATACTAGAAGAGTACGTAGGTTTTGTGTATTTTCGCAAGAGCAATTTTTTGTGAAATCGTTCTTTCTCATGTTTCTGGTACGTGAATCTTGACTTATCTTAACTTATCCTTGGTTATTCTATCGATTCTTTTTGCAGTGTATCTCTCTAACAACTTTTTAAAAAGATATCGACAAAATAAGCCGCGCGGTTTCATGAGTTCATTGCGCTAACAAGCTTGCTCTTAAGAAAATATGAACTTAGTACATTGAACAACGTTTGTTCATATTAAATGACAGATTTTAACTAATATAATATCGGGGTTAGTGTTGCCCAAAATCGGTCTTAGTCTTGCCGTCTTGGTTTTGTTCTTGCATTTTCGCAAGGTGCATGTCAAATGATACCGACAAAAAACACCTTTGAGAAATAATGGGCGGTAACGCGCCGTTGTGGGCATTTAAAACTTTCAGGGTGCAGGGGGAAGACCCAGAGAAAATTGGGCTGCAGGTTTAAAAAATATAGTCTAAAGAAGACAAAGAACACGCTAATCACGTACTAATAAAGTAAAGTAAATTTTAATATTGGTTATTTTTGTTATTGTAATCATTTTTGTCACGTGTTAATAAAAAAAATCAGGTGAAATATCTCGTAAGTATATAAATACAGGTAAATATAGAAGAAGAAAAATTGGGGGCCCTAGAAAAAAATCTCAAAAAAAGCATCCCTGACTCATCTCTAGCTTTATTGATTGTCGATTTCGAGTTCTATTTATACAAGCAATATTGACAAACGATGATATATGTTAAGTGTTCCGCATATCTTAGGTTATTTCCATTAAAATTCGTCACAAAATTAAACAAGTCTTCAACATAACGGCGCATATGAATGAAGTGCTAAGCAAATGTGTGAATAAACCACATTTGCAGATTTTTTCATTTCAAATAAACATTTTTTTTAACACCTAGTATTGCATTTGTGACCAAATCATGAAAAATATAATTTATAAAGAAATTGAAAGGAAACCCTTTTATAGAGTCTTGGGCCCAGATGAAATTAGAATGAAAGATTGACTAAAAAGGTTTATGTGGCTGAAGTGAAAGGAAATGCTGGCAGAGGTTTACTTTTATTGAACATAAAAATATTGATCAATGGAAATATTAAAAATACACTCAGTCTCCGAGTATGTATAGTGACTTATAATTTGTTGTAATAGATATAATATTCTCCTTACCATTTATTGTTTACTGCAGCGAACCACCTCTGGCCCTCCCTAATTCTTTTTGGCGAAATGGCATAAAACAGACCCCGAGGGATAGCTTCCCCTCGTATCACTTCACCAGTCAAAAGTAATTAGAAATATCGAATACAAGTGTAAATCATTGTTTTGCATAATGTTATTCCTCTTTCATACAGTTTCTTCACTTAAGCAAACTTGAAGGATTAAATCGTTCATATGAATCGATCTACTTTGAATCGCTAGTTTTAATTTTTCTAGTTTTTTAGATTGTAAATTGGTCCTATTTTTGTATTCTACCCTTTCTTTTAAGACCGTGACATCTTTCGTTTCGACTCGAAGGTCAAAATTGACGCGTCCACATAGCGCCAGCCGAGCAATGCACTGCCCGAATGCCCAACAGGGCAAAGACAGTACAGTACGACCAGAGAAATAATGCGCATAGAAATCTTCGCCATACTTCGTATTTCCGACAAAACGTAAGGGCCCTAAATATTGCACTTGCACTTTAAACCTTATGTGAAAGAAATTAGGGTTCAAGGTGATTTTATAAACACCGTTCAGAGTCCGACAGCTGTCAAGAGTCAATGACATTGGCCATTTATTTGCTCTCATGTGTTTTAAATTAACTTAAACTCTAACTTTAATGTGATAAGGTTTAAAATGCAAGTGCAATATTTAGGCGCCTTGTGTTTTATGATTCGGTTTTTGTCGGAAATACGAAGTATGACGAAGATTTCTATGCGCATTATTTATTTGGTCGTACTGTACACGGATTTGCCAGGACACTGTAGGGCCCAAAAGTCCCCGTCTCCTTCAATTCGACCGTATATATATATATTTTTTTTTTTGTGTTCGCGGATAACTTCGTCGTTTATGAACCGATTTTGATGATTTCTGATTTGTCCCATTTTTATCTCATAAAAAATGGTTCATTCGTTTTTCAGTAATTTTGAAAAAACTGACTTTATAAGTCAATTGTTAGTATCTCGATGAAATATGTACCGATTTTGACGACTTATTTTTTTAAGGATATAATAATTTCTCGACATTATCTCACAGACATATGACGAAAATCGGTTAAGTAGTTTTTCAGAAATTCGGTAATGATATGACTACTCAATATGCCTGTAGCTTTTGCCCTCTTTCTTTCGCCTCCCCTCCCAGTCCCTATTTTCAAACAATCAAGTTACAACAACGTATCATGCATGTTTACAATAACATACGCACATCTTAATGGCCTCACCTTGTGTGTCACTTCTTTATCAGACGGATCTGTTATTGAAGTTAAAATTAGTGTAGAGAATAATTTTCGTTACGCGTAAAGGTGTCTTTCTAGAAAATACAGTTGGCGCTCCCATTAACAATAAATTCATATTTATTATTTAATTATGTTAAATAGACAACACACACACACAACACACCTTCACGCCGTTTGTACCTTACGGTGTGGCCAGGTAGGTGTACACCAGTAATAGTGTCCACTTTTTGCCAGTGGCATATATGTGGCAAGCCTGTTGCTGCACTTATTGGACCTAAAATGTGTCACTTCTTTAAAAATATTTAATTATAAAAGTTTGATCCCTAGACTTTTTTGATGTGTGTATGTCAATATCAACTCAGCTAGGTTTTATGAAGCCCTGAAAGTGATCAATTTTACGTATTTTCAACCGACTTCTTTCTCTATTATTATTTTTAGGAAAGTGCTGACGCCGCCGTGCCTGCCCTCCGAAGCACGAGGAGCCTATTAAAGCACATATTGTTAAGAAAAAGTTTAATTTCTCTTTTTACGCTTTTTTTAATGGAAAAAGTGCGGGCGTGCCCTCTAAAGCACGAGAAGTCAAAATAGCACATATTCCTGAAGAAAATTGCTTATCAATTTTTACATGGGCGATATTTGATGCCGGGTTTCATGTTTCATGTCCAACACTCTACCAATTAGGCTATCGACTCCTTAACTTGTTTACAATAAACAAGTAGGTACTTAGTTTTTAATTTTTATCTTCGAAACTGAGCTGATTGTCAAAATTAAATGTAAATATCCACTATGCGCTCAAACTTTCCATCCTTTACGACATTTATACCTAGCGGCATTGTCAGAAATAGTAACTAGTTCTGCATTTAGAGCGTTGCCATAGACAAAAAAAAATCCAGCGTCTTCAAAAGTATTTTAACATAAAATGCTAACACAAGTTCAATCTTTTCAAATGCAAATCAGTGACTTTCAAATGCAACGCCACCTCCCGTTCTATAATCATATGGAAACACATCTAGTACCTTCTAAATGCATGTTATAGTACTATGGAATCATTACAACTTTATCATTGTTTACCTAACCTCTACAATTACGCATAATAAATTAACAGATATGTTTACTTAGGACTAATTGGAATACATATAATTAAATTTTAATTTTATTTGTCTGATCTATAAAAGAAAAAAGTAGACGTCACGGGATACCCGGCAGTTGTGAAACATCGAAATTGACGCGTCAAGTATACTGTAGTCGAATAGAGAGGCAGACGCAGTACACACACTCACACGAAGAAGCAATGATGTAAATAGTATACGCGCCACGCATACACAAGGGAGTAGCATCATACTGTTTTCCGTCACAGCATACGAGTCGTCTTACCCCCAAGGCGTGCCAATAGTTGTTTTCTTTGACATGTGTTTCGCTATTCATTTGGTGTAAAGTGACAATGGGAGTCCATAAATGGATGAGACCAATCAATACATATAGTCATATATTTGTCACCTCCGCTATTTATCATTGAGGATAATACAGTGGGTATGCACAAGCCAAAGCAAGTTTTAGTAGGCTTTTCCTGCATGGAAGTAATCCAGGATAATTCAACCTTAGGCTCGGACTACACGCATCAGGAATCCTTCCGACTCGCTAGGAAACCAGTTGTTAGGAATGCAATCGACTTCAAAGGGTCCGTTTGAAACCGGAGAGAAGTTTAGTCCGTTGGCCGCTAGCACATATATTAACCATATCGCTAGCCTTTGCGTGGAGCAGATGTTGCGAAATTGTTAACTTTTGTTGTGATTTTGGGTATAATAAAAAAAAATGTTTATTTCTCTCACATCAAAAGTATTTACTAGGTGAGAGCTGATACCTGTAGTAGGACAAAAAGCCTGTATCTCAGACCACCAGGCTCCCTCTTCCTAACCTAATAATTACAAGAACTATGTACATACATAAACATATGGATAGACTTACAAAAGAAATGAGAAATTAGTGAAAATAGTTTAAAATTTTGCTTCTGCAGCCACTCCACCACCAATCGTCTACAGTTATGAGAATTTAAATTATATTTGTTAATCTCTATTAAATTAAATTAAATTAGTAAATTAGAATGTTTCACTTTTAGATACCAACTTCTGTGAAACAAGGCTAAAATTGTAAATTAAAATAATAATCTCTGTTGCGTAACGGTTAGTATTGAACTAAGTAAAAACCGGGGGGGGGGGGGTCCAAAATCATGAAATTCGTGTGACGTAATTTATGGATGGCCCCTTAGATTATCAAAAAAATATTGCACAAAAAATCAAACAAAAAATTACTGAAATAAAGTCCGTCAAAGATTGGGAGTGGGGGCCGGTGACGTCACTTCTAGGTCAAAAGTTTAATTGACAAAAGAAAAAATACGTGTCCAATATTTTCTGATAATCTAACTGACGGACTAATTAGAATTTTATAGTCATCATGCCTATATGTAGGGACTGATTGAATCAGAGAGTGTTTATTAGCGGGACGGAGGCATTCCTGATGCGTGTAGTCCGAGCTTTATTTAAATGAGCTTACCACTTATGCTAATTCCCAAGTAAATTTCTAATATAACAAACTGTTATTAAAAGACTAAGACTAAAATTAATAAGTAAACATAAGTAAATAAGCTAAAAGAAAATACTAAATAAATTACATAATAAATGTCCTATCATCAATTTGAGTTGAAAATGTTGTATTAATAAACTCATTTTTCCAGGATTAATTGAGATTTGCCATATTTTTGACAGATGTTAGATGGTCCGATTCGACATAACCCAATGCATATAGAAAGAGAAAAGCGACGCAAAAAACATGTCGTATTTCTTCTCTTGGACTAAATTCAAACAAGTTATAAATTATTTCCCAATTATATTATTTTAAATTATTTATTATTTCAAAAGAATTAATATTGCCATCCAACGTTTATCTGGGGCACTCTCCTAGAAGGAATGTATTTATTATTAATAGTATTCATATATAGAAGATATATTATATCCATTGTCCATTATTCCAATAACTTTCAGTGATAATTTATTGCCGATGACGAATAGATAGACAGACATCCAAGTCCAAGTGAGTGAAGTAAAATGTGATTCCTTTTTAGGGTTCCGTACCCAAAGGGTGACAACGGAAACCCTATTACTAAGGCTCCGCTGTCCGTCCGTCCGTCCGTCCGTCTATCATGCAGAGGGCTGGTTTCTTTTGAACCGTAATAGTTAGACACTTGAAAAAAAAGAAATACTATCTTGGTCTGACCTTAGCTGGATATACACAAATACGCTAATTACTACTTGTATATGCTACTATAGACTTTTTGTTGATCTTTTTATTCTACACAATTCTCGTCTCCATAATTTTGTTATATATCTAACCGATTAGACAGCATACGCCATAAAAGCTAACTTTCCCCGACTTGATTAACTATGACGTTTGTGAAAAATTCTGAACTTTAATACGCATCAACCTATGTAATCCTGAAGGCAGACAGACAGACGCAGTGGGAAACTTTGTTTTTAATAAATGTATGATGCGCATTGAAACAGCATATAAAATAGGTACCTCCAAGGTGATGAATTTTCAGAAATGGTATTTTTTCTTCACCAGTTGCCTTACGGCTCCCAAAAGGTCCCATGGTATTTACCTAGTTCTAATCTATCTATTTATCATCATGCCTTTTATCCCAAGAGAGGTAGGCAGAAACGAATACCATTTCCTACGATCCTGACACACCCCTTTCGCGTCTTTTATATTCATCATTTATTTATTTATTTATTTATATATAATCATACCTTTCAAGATGCTCGGCGATTGTGTGTACTTTTAATATTGCCTTTGTTCAATAAAAGTACACCTATGTCGTCCTCTGCCAGCATTTCCTTTCACTTCTGCCATATAAACCTTTTTAGTAGTTTTATCATATTTTTTTTCTTTATTTTAGTCACAACATAGAGACAAGACGTAGTTTTAATTGGAAATGCATACTTGTAAATGCACCAAAACCTGATCTATTGCGAAAGTTACATATTGAATCGTGCAGTGTGCAGCAAGCATGACATACCAGCATTTTCCTTTCGCCATCACCGTCTCAACTAGTTGCCCTTTTAAAATGCAAAACTACCTACGGAGTTTGAAGTAATATTTACTTTACGCTATTTAGTCTGTGCTAATATGTAAACATATAACTATTGCTACATCAAATAGTCTCTGTGGCATAGATAGACCTAATAATTATAGACTGTAATTTATCACATACAATTTGAAAAGCATGCGACAAGTTGCATTGTATAAATAATCAGGACGCCAGAGCATTAGATATTTAGCTTAAAATTTGAAGAAAAATACGTAGAATAACACCCTAAATTGTCTACTTCGACGGAGATACGCGTCATTGTTTTTTATTGCAAAATAACTTGGAAATTGTTTTTATTCAGTTTTTGTTAAAAATCTCGATAAGTATTGGGTTTAGAGCAAAATGTTTAATGAAAAAGTTGTTTAGCTGATGATTTTACACAAGGATTTGGTGTTAAAAGATTTTTTTTCCATTGTAACAAGCGAGAAAGCTGAAAAATTTTTAAAAATTAAAATGCATGAAAATACATGTTGCAATATTCAAAATCGAATGAAAATGGAATATCTTATATACATTAGTATGTTTTTCTTTGTACGCCAAGTCCGATCGCGAAATTTCAGAGCTCTCTTGGTCGCGTAACCAACTAAAAAACGCACGTGTTCGAAAATTTTGCATCTCTTTCACCATTGGGTGAAATCCGATTAAACTATAAAGGCTATATATAATACTTGACATTGGCGCAGCCTAAGATTTTGTGAAAATCTTGGGTTGGAGCCATAATAAAAAAAGAAAAGAAGATTATGTCTGTCAAAGTTGACTTTAATTTGTTCATATTTTCTTTGGAATAACGCCGTGTAACCTTGGTATCGGATCACGTTTGACAGTTTGGTGAGAAAAATGAGTAAACAACCAATTTTTTTCTATGTTTGTGTCAATGGCCTACATACCTACAAGGTGCGTCAGTGGCCTAGTGGTTAAGACGTCTTGTAATAACTAGGCGTCGATCCCGGCCATGTAACACTTTAAAGGCTTTTTCATCTAAATATACCTCAACAGAACTGCAGGCCACTCGTTAGGTATAGCCTCCAAATACCATCAGCTAAAAGAGGGAGATTTGATCTTCCGCTGGGTACCCTGGGACCGATAACACGGTTTCGGGAGCTGTAAGGTAAGCCATGAAAAATTTAATTGTCGTAATAAATAATAATTTCGCGTCATGCTGTTCTAATGATGACCTTTTAGCCCCCATCGCGCAATCCATTGATAAAATACAGCACGATTTACGAAAAATACAAAATTATCAACGAGGCAATGCAGCCAGTCTGTAGGGTACTCTCCCAGTAGATAGCGATTTACATGAAATTTTTTATCTGAGTTTTTTATCTATAATTTTATTTTATTTTATAGTAGCGGCCCTGGCAGACGTTGTCCTGCCCAAACGTTGGCTTGCCTGCTATTTACTTTCCTTCGTCCGTGAAAAACAACTACCACTACCACCCCTACTCCAACCCCTACGACTACCACTACCACCACCCCTACTCCTACCACTACCACTACTTTTAGCGAGATTAAGTAACATTTCCCATACAAAATGTTTTTCCGTTTGACTGATTGACCGAATGATCTGAAATTATTAAAACCAATAGATTTGACAATTGAATTTTTGCTTTTGTCATCAATCCGTTGATATCAAAAAAGTCGTTCCATAGAAAATGTATGAGGAAATGTTTTTTCTTTATAATTTTTTTTTCGTGCATTCTCGAGTTATAAGTGTTCGAACAAGCTCGTAAAGCTAGCATCACATAAGGACTTTACGCAAGAGTACACAATATTGAATAATAACTAAACTTATGTTTATGATTTGGATTTTTATTACAATAAAAATAGGATCTACTTCGCGCACTATTTGACCTGCACGGACCGGCTGAAGCGAAGAAACTAAAATGAACTTTATGCGTTTACCAACTAAGATCAAACTCGTTTGCACGCGCATTTGCTGACAACTAATCGACTCTTAAATAAAGAATCAATGAAGAAAGCAAAACAGTAATTTACAATATAATTGACTCAACTTACGTAATTCTGAAACAAAGAATTATTTACGTACATACAATTTCTCGAATGTAATTTTTTCTAGCGAGAACGTATTCTAATGGCAGACACGGAGTGACTGATAAAATAAATTACTAAATAGATAATAGATTGATACAATACTTATCTACCAAGATAAAATGCTTCCTATCAGCTGAAACTCCTGTATTTGTAATTAATTACTTGTAAAAATTTCCATTATGTACGACATTGATGACATTGTTTATGTATTGTATTACGATTAACCTACATTAATATACAGGATGGAAACGAATCCATTTAACAGTTTTGTCTTGAATTATCTACTATATATCATCACGCCTTTTATCCCAAGAGGGGTTGGCAGAGACAGAGACAATCGAATGCCATTTATTACGATCCTGAGATACCTCTTTCGCTTCTTTTATATTCATCATATCTTTCAATAACATGCTCGGCGATTGTGTGGAGCGGGCGCGGCGGCAGAACACGCTCAACAGCTCAAGCGCCGAAAATATTCAAATATTACTTATTTTCGACGCTTGCAATGGAAACAATGGGTACATGGTCTGCCGAAATGAAAATATTCATGAAAAATTTTAGGTACTGTCTCTTACCTCGCTCAAAGGATCAGTTTAACCATTCAGCGAGGTAACGCAGCCAGTGTTTTGGGAACCATGCCACAGGGAGGGGTTCTGGAAGAGGTATTCTTTTTAAAGTTTATACCTATATATAGTTTTTAAATATATTATTTATTATTGTACATGTAAAAATGTAGACGTAGATATAATACGTATATTACCTAATATAAATTATAGTAAGGCATATTATGATATACCTAGGTATTTTGTATGACCTATATTACGTCATCAACCTATACTGTAATATAGTTGACCGTCAGTGATATGAAGGCAAAATAATATATATAGGTATTACTAGATGACCCGGCGAATATTTCGCACCGTTAGTTTAACTGATATCCAACTGATCTTTAATTTTGATTTGTATGTTTACTTTTCGTCATTAGAGGGAAAAGTAATCTTTAGAATGGCGTATCAAACATTAACTTTGATACCAACAAAAAAACATCGATGAGAAATAATATACATATATATAGAACATAGATATAAATAAACAGATCATAAAACGCCCACATTATACCTGTTAATGTCTATAATCTATTTTATTTATAAATAAGTATAACTCCCGCTTGAGCTCTTGATAGTCGATGCGCAGTACAAAAATCTACTTATTTTGTACTGCCCAGCGAATGGAAAGAGCTCAAGTTACTTGGCGAGAGGTGGTATAAGCTTAAGTTCTGTTGATACATTATATTTTTTATAATAATGCTATAACCTTTAATAATTTAATTGCTCATAACCTTTTTTTTTGTTGTTTCTTTCGCTTCGGACTATAGGTTCCACTACATGGTTCCATAGGTGGGTCCAATAGGATTTCCAAGTCCTCGTGTTTCCACTGCTAAACACGGGTGGGTTCAATAGGATTTTCGGGTACTCGTGTCTCCACTGTTTCTTCACAGTTTACAGCTTGCGAAACCGTGTTACGGTTCCAGGGTACCCAGCGGAAGATCAAATCTCCATCGTTTAGCTGATGCTATTTGTGAAGCTATACCTAACGAGTGGCCAGTTCTGTTGAAGTATATTTAGATGAAAAAGCCTCTAAGTGTGGTTTGTCATATGTACTTAAGTTTTTAATTTAAAAACCCATTGGTACATGGCCGAGATCTTGTTAATACCAGCCACCGACGCACCTTTTACACACAATAATATTAAAAAAAACTTAAAAATAACTAAATAAACCAGGCAAACGAAAGTATAAAAATCGAGAATAGTATAATTAAATATTTATAATATAATCATCACGAAACATCTGTGGCCTTTTCACGCAAAAACTACTCAACGGATTTCGTTTCAGTTTTGATTATTAGATAGGTTAATTGACCGGGAAAGTTTACGAGTATTTAACATGGACCTATCATGTTTAGGAGATAAAATGATGAATGAAATGAAATTGTCACTATCATTACAGCCAATCTTGAGTTTGTAGTGTTTTTGTATTATTATTCATTAGGTTTCAGGGGAGGAGAAGCTGCCCCACTGTCCGTACCTATGAGGTCAATAACACGGTAGGTATATTATTATCTTTAAACAGATATCGAGATGAAACACAGAGCAGATTGTTTTATAAATATATAACTATGATTACTGAATTATATACACACACACACACACACACACACTTATATACCTTACTCTACATACATTTTTTTTCCACATTTTCTTTATATAGATCAGCCCTTGTTTAAATCATATTATTACATTATATTATATCATATATACCTACTCTTATGGAAATTGTCATAGATAAAGTTGAGACAAGTTGTAAGTGGCTCCTAAGATACAGGGAAACCTAGTTTAGGAGCCACAGCCAAAATTTTGTTGAATTATTTTTTAAGTGAATAAAGTTAAAGTTAAAGTTAAATTGATTCATGAGGAAGGTTTACGTGTATTAAAAATATAATATTTTAGTATTATTTTGGGGGAAACGTTTACCGCCAAACGCTCTCTACAATAAAAAAAATTTATATGTTTATCATATTATTTTTTTTATTATTTAAGGAGAAGTCAGTGATCAAAATCCAATTTTTAATCAAATTTTTCAGAAAACCTGATCTATTTATATATCAAAAATATATATTGATTTTAAGGATATGACAAATATGTTAGTGTTTTGAAAATATGATTAGAAACATTTTACTCGATAGAAAAAAATCCTAAATACATCTCTGAAAACTTTATTTATCATATGGCTATTACAAAAATAAACATGAATATTTTTTTGGTAATTATCTATCGTTTCATTGTAAAATTATTTCTAAGTTGTATAAGTTTTTTTTTAAATTGCGTTTTAAACAAAAATTATAGATTACGTTGAATCGCTTACTGTTTCTATCCTGCTCTACGTTCTAGATAAATGCGTTCTGCTCTTTCATCACTCATTTTCCCATCGACCACTTCCCCTTAAGCAGTTAAAATGCATAAATTGATTTGTTTATATTTCTGCATATAATATTATGTTTTAGCGTTGCGAGAGAATAGAATACAGAACGGTCAGAAAGGTAGACACTTTAAATTGTTTTTATATGTTAATTATATTTTCATAAGTATGCAATAGCTGAATCATAGGCAGCTTTACTGACAAGCTGGCACAAACTTGGAACTTGCTATTTCAATATGGTATTTAATTTCTTTCATTTATGGAAATTCGAAACCGGCACAATTCAGAGATGATGCCATTGTCTCTCATTATGGTAGTATGATGGGTCAATATTCGAATAACTTGTTGTACTCGTATGTGAAGCTATTTTTAAAATCCAGCGGCCTTAAGGAACGTTGCTCTCAGTCATCTTGTATATCTGTCAAAAATATCGGAAAGGTGAGTTTATTTATAGATTTTTATACAACATTTCCTTACCACACAATTGATAGATCATTATTTAGGGTTCTAAATAGCCGTAGTTTCCAAAACGAGCAATACCTTTGCGTTTTTAAGATAATAACTATCAATTGTGTGGTAAGGAAATGTTGTATATAAATCTATAAATAATCTCACCTTTCCGATATTTTTGACAGATTATACAAGATGACTGAGAGCAACGTTCCTTAAGGCCGCTGGATTTTAAAAATAGCTTCACATAATTTTTTTTTTTTTTTTTGTTTCTCATTCTCCATTTTCATGGAAGGCAATTTTTTTTTTTTTTTATTAATATAAAAACCTTAAATCAAATCTAAAGATTAAAAATAACTAAATAAACCAGGTCCGCGTGGAATAGTGGCAAGAATACTGGCTGCATTTCCCCGCTGAATCGCGATGCTGATTCGTTGAGCGAGGAAGGAGCCAGCCCTCTTGTCACCAGAAGAGATGATCAGTCGGGGGGATACATCTTTAATAAAATCACATAAATAAACTCACCTTTCCAGGATTAACTGAGATTTGCCATATTTTGACAGTTATAAGATGACCTTGACCAACGACCCTTAAAATTATAATAACTACCTATTATATTTATATTTCGTGTTACGGTCCCAGGGTACCCAGCGGAAGACCAAGTCTCCCTCTTTTAGCCGATAGTATAGTGTGAGGCTACACCTAACGAGTGGCTAGTTCTGTTGAGGTATATTTAGATGGAAAAGCTTCTAAGTGTGGTTTTGATTGAACCTGTGGTTTGCCTAGTTAATACCAGACGTCTTAACCACTCGGCCAGAAGTTGTTTTCAAATATTATCTACAAAATTAATGAATACCGCATAAACAATGGTTAAATAATGGATGTTGCTAAAATATGTCCCCGTCAGTAACTTTTGACCTTTATTATAATTCAATATGCCCGAACAATGTTGGGCCATCATGTTTTAAATGTAAATTAGAAACGTTACGTCCGACTAAATAATTTTTCCATAATAAGTATTTTGTTTTGTTATTCTATTAATAGGCGTAGAGTAAGAATTTTTAAGTGAAAAATTAAAGTTAATTTCGCCGCGTTGAGCAATTTTTGGTAAGGATAAATCTTATGGATTAGCGACCTGTCGTCACTAGAAGATCACCCGGTCCGAGAATATCCGGTCATTTTTGGCTGCGCATTTCTGGCCGGCAATTTTCGGTCAGGCAGGACCGAGGAAAACTTCTTTAGGCGCGCTCTAGATGGCGTTACTATACGTTATGTGCTTATAAATTAAAAACCAGTGTTATTCATAGTTTTCACTTCTGTCAGCAGTACCCATGCCTTTTTATCTTGAAAAAAAACGCAGAAAACCCAGAGACAATAACAATAATTAATTAATTATATTTATTTAAATAATAATTAAGTAAAACCGGTGCGTCGGTGGCAAGTAGTTAAGACGTCTGGTATTAACTAGATAGACCACGGGTTCGATCCCGATCCCGATCCGACAAACCACACTTAGAGGCTTTTCCGTCTAAATATACCTCAACAGAACTGGCCACTCGTTGGGTACACCCTCACAAATACCATCGGCTGAACGAGGGAGACGTGTTCTTCCGCTGGGTACCATGGAACTGTAACACGGTTAAGGGTAACAATGTCTACATTAAACAGGATATGTGGTAATGGAACAAACAAGCTGCATTTCTCTATCTTTAATAGATAGATAGATCTGTTAGCTAGAGATAGTTTACCTCTTGGGTCCATCATCAGGTCTTTCAAGTCTCCACATTTTCTGGGATAAAAAATAGCCTATGTTTATCACTCCATAATATAAAACAAAGTCCCCCGCCGCGTCTGTCTATCTGTGATCTTTTCACGCAAAAACTAAGAATTTTGTTGTGGTTTTCACTGTTAGAAAAACTGTAGCCTCAGCGAGTTTTCATGGCGTATGATGTCTAATCCGTCAGAGATATAACAAAATAATATAGGAAAGAATTGTGTAGAATAAAATTATCTACAAAAAAGTCCGCGGTAGCATAAATCTATCTCTAATAGATAAGTAGTTAATACCGTATTTGCGTAGGTATTCAAATTATTGTAAACCCATATTGTACCCGTTTATAATTTTCAGAACGAGTACGTCAGTACACCGGCTTTATGTGCCCTCTGAAGCGAGTTTCATGATCGACCCCAAGACATACCATGCATGTCCCTCATAGATAACCAAGTTTGCTAACTGGCTACCAATGAGGTGCTCTAAAAATATATTTCTTGTTTTTAAAACGTGAAACGCAGCTGCACGTAACTGCAGCTGAATTTTTTATTAAGGGTCCTATATTGGGAATTTTTCTGGGATAAACTATTCCCAATTTCTCTGTAAATAATCCACCTGTGTCACTGTAATTTACCATATAGTTACTTATTGAATATATCTAAGTGAAATAGCTCTTATTTTTTCAATGCGTTTTATTGAATAGGAAATATGGGTAGTTTAACGTTGCCCCTGCTGTCTCTTTCATAATCTATCACAAAACCCTAAATTTTTTTAAAAGCGCTGTTATACCATTACCCTTCAATTATATATGTCGAATTTTTTGGTGGCTTATTGAAAATTTAAAATAATAATTATTTTATTATTTTTGCCAAATTAAAAAATCATAAAATATTTTTTTTTTGAATTTTCAATAAGCTACAAAAAAAAGCGATATATATAATTGAAGAATAATGGTATAAGAGCGCTTTAAAAAAAATTTAGAGTTTTGTGATAGATTATGAAAGAGACAGAAGGGGCAGAATAATCCTTTATTCTACCACCCATATTTCCTATTAAATAAAACCAATTGAAAAAATAACGACTATTTCACTTAGATATATTGAATAAGTAACTATATGCTAAATTACAGTGACACAGGTGGAGTATTTACAGAGAAATTGGGAATAGTAATATCTCCATACAAATTCCCAGTATAGGACCCTTAAGTTGGCAACGGGTATTATTTCAAAGTGGTTGGCAAACACCCTGTAAAGATTGAAGCGACATAAAATGACTTTACGAGATTTTTTTAACAAGTTCACCCTTTTTCACCCTTAGCTCCACCGTTACAATGTGTACGGCCATTCATATTATCATCCATCATAACATTAGATACTGTTACAAATGCAATGCAACGCTAGCTCTCGTAGTATGTCTTGAACAAAAACTCAGATAAAACTTAATATTATAAATGCGAAAGTAAGTAACTGTTACGCTTTCACGGCTAAACCACTGAACCGATTTTGATGAAATTTGATACGGATAGAGCTTGAACCCTAGGGAAGACGATTGGAGGCTATTTTTTAATACACTCCCCTAAGGGGGTAAAATAAAGGTACGAAAGTTAGTAAGTATATGCCCCCGTCGTCGGGGCATGAAACAGTAGAAAATGCGCTATTAAAGAATCTCATTTGAATAATAGAATTCATTTAATTGCTACTTGAGAAACTTACGAAAACATACTATCTAAAAAGTTCCTCTTAAAAAAATAAAATTTAATGCATTTTCAAAAAGAAGATAAATTTCCAATATTTTAAAAGAACAAGATCGATTTTTTAATGTCTAATTATATTTTTTAGTAAATAATTGTTGTTGTTTTTGTTTAAATAAATAATATAGATTATATTATAGATAATTCAATTAATTGTTTTCCTCATGCAAGAAAAAACTCGCAATAATTAATTTATCAATTACTTTTGCAACTCAAACTGGACTCGACTAAATGAGGAAAACTTGTCCGTGGGAAAAAAAGAAATTAGAAACACTCACCACGTTTTCTAAAACCACTCGAAATCTTCAAAGTGATATCTCTAAACGTGATATCAACTGTAGATGAAGGTGGAATTTTTAAATGTATCACTCTGGAGTAGTCCTGTTTTGAACTATTTTTCTCCTTAATTTTATTATTTAAGTCTTGCAACACTGCTAAAGCTTTGGCCATTTTTGGAAAAAATAAACTCAAAATTCAAAAAAAGAAATATTAAAACATTTTTAATTTTACGACAAATACCGCGACGAGGTTGTATATGTCAGCCGCTATCGACGTCGGCTTTTCGACTGTGAAGCGTAGACAATTCAACGACTCGGCCTAGAGCAGGTCATACTGAAATTATGTAAATATTCCGTTTTGTTCGCTTTTTTGAGTAATTCTACAAATTGCAATGACGTTGAAAGATGTATAATGAAATAACAATTTACTTAATCCTTACATTTCGTCAAGTTTTTTTTGTGTGTTTTTTGTACGATATTCAAAAATTATTTGCAACAACGCTGAGTTTGTGTTTTTTTTTTAATTATTCACGGGTTGCCTTACAGCTCCCGAAACCTTGTTTAGGTCCCAGGGTACCCAGCGGAAGACCAAGTATTTGTGAGGGCGTGTTAACCTAACGAGTGGCCAGTTCTATTGAGGTATATTTAGATGGAAAAGCCTCTGTGGTTTAACGGATTGCGTACATAATTTTGTGTTTGTTCGGGCTAAATCTCAGAAACGACTGTACGGATTTTCATACGGTTTTCAAATAGAAAAGGAAGTTTATAGGCTATAATTTATGAAGAATTTACGAAAATAAGCTGATGATGATATGGTATGATGATACTTGTGAAAGCGGGGGCGGGGTCGCTATTTCATATAAGTCAGGATATCAAGTTGGGTCAATGTCCGGGTGCTACAGATGCAGTTTGACCGTCAAAACAAACTTCTGATACGAAACAGAAAATTCCTCAAAAGTATGTATCACTTGTTATTTTATTTACTTAGCCCTTTATCTTATGAACTTAGTACGTACCTACTGTCACGTCTGTGCCAATGTTGATAAGTGACAGTTTTTTTATTCTCCCGGAACAGTTTTACCAGTCCCAGGGTACCCAGAGAATGACCAAATATTCCTCATTTGGCTGACATTGAGATTGACAGTTGAGGCATTTTGAGATCAAGAGGATAAATTGGTAGGTACAGTTGATAGGGAATAACCCAAAAAAACTGAAAAATCAATAGGGACGTAATTCGAGTGGCGTATACTTTTTTCTAAGTTACGATTTTTTTATGCCAAACAATTTGATGTTGGTCTCATACTAGGTTCTCGCATATCATGAGTTACATTTTTCAGTCATTTTATTAACAAAAGATAAAATGTAAGTTGTGGTTGTTGAGAGTTGTTGATTGATACAAAGTCACTGAATTTAATACTTTAATTAAGATATTTCACAATATTAAGCTTAAACGCAATAATGCTGCGTATATCTTAACTAATATGTAATTAACAACTTTCACGGGTGACTGTTACTGCGGTAATCCATATGTAAGAGATATGCGATTACGTTGGTCTATGAGACGTACTGCATAATATGTGGATTGTGGACCAAACCTAGCTACGTGCTACTGGTTCCAAAGGCAATGTGACAATGTGCCGGGAGGCCCCAAAAACTACTATTTATTTAGCATGAACAAAGAAAATGCATTCCCACACGATAAAGTGTGAGGTCCTTATTTAACACTATGGTAATAAACAATATTAATTTACATGGGAACAAATAATACGTGTGAGGCCTTCAGTTAACAGTAATATTAAAAATATAAAATATGAGCTTTACACCTCGAAACAGAAATAATTTACACTTATCAGAACATAAACAAACATTTGTACAATCGTGTTTAAAATCATTAACTTAAATAGTACTGTCGAAAACATTTAATTATTTATTTAGATATAAGACCTCTACAAATAAAAATTGGCAAGAGACCTGACGGAATGACGCTCGTGTCGTGGGAGAAGGGACGATCTTTGGTATGGGATGCCACATGTGTAGACACAGTTGCCCCATCCCATTGCTGTGCATGTGCAATACTCACTAAGCCAGGTGCAGCGGCCAATTCGGCTGAATACAACAAAAGACTTAAATACACATGTCTCGGTGAGGAATATATATTATTTATGTTTCTTGGTGTAGAGACTCTGGCTGTAGGTACTGGGGCCTTGAGGAAATTAAATAAAGCAGTCGGTGACCCAAGAGCTGGATTACGGACAGCAAATAAGCCTGGCCATACAACGCGGTAATGTCGCTAGTATTTTAGGTACATACATTTGACAGCGAGGCTTTTGAAATTCACTTTTTAGAAAATATTTACTTTAAAGTTTTTTTTTCTTTTTTTTAAGCATTGTTATTTTTACTTATTATTATGTTAATAAATTTGTGAAAAAGAAAAAAAAGTTAAGTATATGATAACAAAATTTTGGAAGTTTTGTCTTTCTGTCTGTCACAATTATCACTCCGAAACGGCTGAATAGATTTTAATGAAACTTTCAGGGATCACAGTGGGTACTTAGACTTCAAATCTCCTGTTTGTTTCATATCGATATCTTGAAGGATTCCTTAGATAATAATCCTTACTATGTTAAGTGTGTTTGTTTGTTTGTTTGTCCTTCTTTCACGTCAATACAGAGCAACGGAACTGTGATAGTTGGAGTGCCTGAGAGTGAGATAGGCTACTTCTTATTCCGGAAATCCTTCAGGATAAGTTTTTATGACACATTTTAAAAAATCCCACGAACAAAATATTATTGCCTGTATCCTGTAAGTACCTATATGGCTCAGTGATTTGCGATATCATAATGATACGAGTAAAGCCGTGGGCGGAATATAATAGATAAGAGCGGCAAGTTATATCAATGTTACTAGTGTAGTTCAATGTAGTTTTTATTAGGGTACCGTACACAAAGGGTAAAAAAAACGGAAGCATATTACTTAGATTCCGCTGTCCGTCCGTCTGTCACCAGGCTGTATCTCATGAACCGTGATAGTTAGACAGTTGAAATTTCCACAGATGATGTATTTCAGTTGCCGCTATAACAACAAATACTAAAAAACAGAATAAAATAAATATTTAAGGGGGCTCCCATACAACAAACGTGATTTTTTTGTTGTTTTTATAGATAATGGTACGGCATCCTTCGTGCGTGAGTCCGACTCGCACGCGGCCGGTTTTATCGACAAAAGTCATAGAGTACTAAGCCTATGGAGGGGCCATAGACGGGCTCCCCCTTTCGCCAATTTTTCCCCCTTTGACCAGTTAAACTGACCAGGTGCGCAGTAATAAGTAACCTTAGATTTTGTTGGTATCGTTTAGTGTCGCAAGACAGAGCTTTAGGAAAATAGTTAATTGTGATGTTTTAAATGGGAAAGGCGATCTAGGACGTCAAACTTGCTGAAACATAGTGTTTCCAATCATTAATTATAATTATTATGTTTGTATTTTAACATAATCATCATATAACGTAAAATCCGTTGCGACAATAAAACGACAGGAAAATACAGTGGTACAGGGGCTAGTACTAGACGTTTACCTCCCCTCCTGCCAAAAGTGGCAGAAAAAATTGTTCGGTAATTTAGCTCTTCCCGTCTCCAGTCTTAAATACTCAAAGACAAAAGTAGATAGTTAAACAAAATCCAAGGGGAGCAGCTGGTTTTAACTTTTTCGTTCAGTAGATTCGGAGAAAATAAGCTGTGACAGACGGACAGAGACACAAGAGTGACCCTATAAAGGTATCCGTTTTTTCATCGGAGATGTACGGAATCCTAAAAAGAAAAAGCATCTCTATCTAAAAACTTACAGCTCTCCCGGGAACCGTTGCCGGCCCCAGGCTACCCAGCAGAAGACATAATCTTCCTCACTTAGCCAAAGATTTTTTTGAGGCTATACCTAACGAGTGGCCATCTCTGTTGAGGTATCTAGATGGAAAATATTATAAAAACCCATTGGTCGGATGTAGGGATCGATCCCGCGAGTTGTGAACCGACGTCTTACCCACTCGGCCACCGACGCCCGGTCTATCTACCCTTAAAAGAAACATACTTGAAGATACTCACAACATAATATTGCTAGAATGCCTCGTATCTATTACCCATGACATATTGACATCAGTTTTTATTATTTAAACTCAACAGAATTGTTTTGTATTCATAACAATTTATGTGTCGTAATAAAGAGGAGGAAAATAGTAGGTACTATTGTTATATTTTAATTAAATTTTGTTTTTCTCATCCTTCCTACGTCATGAAACTGAATTGTTACAGTAGGTGTCTTAGACTACCTTTCCAATCTGACTTCGTTAGTGGAAATTATTTTGACATTGCTCTGTCTAAAAAAAACAGCATGAATAAATTGTGTAGCAGTGAAATATATTTCAAAGCGGTGCAGTACTTTTCGAGTTTAGTTCTTGCAATAACACTGGCATTTTCTCTTAGGGTCATCTTATAACTGTCAAAAATATGGCATATCTCAGTTAATCCTGGAAAGTTGAGTTTTTTATACAACATTTCCATCCGACAACGTTGATTATTATTATTACCGAGTTATTATTTTAAGTTGGATAAAGCCATATTTTTATTTTTTAGGGTTCTAAATAGCCATAGTTTCCAAAACGCAAAAGCAATGCCCGTTTTGAAAACTACGGCTATTAAAAATATGGCTCAATCCAATGTAAAATCAACTTTGTGGTAAGGAAATTTTGTATAAATAAACTCACCTTTCCAGGATTAACTGAAATTTGCCATATTTTTGACCAAATTGCGTTTTAAACAAAAATTATAGCTTACGTTTAATCGCTTACTGTTTCTATCCTGCTCGCGTGCGCTCGATTCTAGATAAATGCGTTCTGCTCTTTCATCACTCATTTTCCGATCGACCACTTCCCCTTAATAAGACATATCACAGTCGGCGGTATCATCTTAGATACCAATTAATCGGCATATTTAAATTATAAAAGCTACTTGACATTGGCAAATAATCGATTAACATTGGTGTATCCACAAAAAAGAAGAAGAAAATATTTCAAAACCCACCTAAACGGGTCACCAGTATGTTAAAAATTTCATTGAAATATACTTGTATTCGTGTTCAAATGTTCATTTTAGTTTCATTTTTATATAGAAACGTATGAAAGTTATCTGTTAAAAATGCCTTAAAATCTGCCTAAAAAAAGTGTAATGACTTCAAAAATTATGCACTGAAAAAAAAATACCAAAATCGCTTCTAGTGTGCCTATAAAATTTGAAGAGTTCTCAATTTCTCCAGGATCCCATCATCATCACCTGATGACCATGGGACCACCTGAAAAGTATACCGTTTCAAACAAAAAAAAAATTCCATATCGGTCCAGGCGTCTACAAGTAATCGAGGACTTACATTAAAAAAAAAGATTCCGACAAATTAGAACCTCTTCCTTTTATTAAAGTCAGTTAAAAATAGCAAATATCGTATGCTTTCACGAACATCCAAGTGAATTCGCAATTTAATAAATCAATATTTATCCTGTTTTATTTGTAAAGTAGCCCACGCATTGGTCCGGTACCTCACAGAAAAAAATCGGCCCGGCCGCCGCGCCATGTGATCGACATTGAACACAGGCCACACGTTAGCAATGTAAATCATACGATCTAGATCACATGCTATTCACTCACCCACACAGACACACAAGATTCGATTAAACATAGGCATGTTGATGTGTGTGTGTGTGACAGATCGTTCCGGCCATCGAAATCAACCACAAATACAACGATTTGAAAACGGATGGTGGGCCGCGCGTATAAGAATTGGACGAGTCTGTGGTCGATTTCGGTGGACCGTATTGTGGCGCGCCGGCGATTGGACTAATAAGTGAGCACCTTTAGGCGGACTACGGTTCGATCCCGCCCATGTAGCAATAGGTTTTTTATAATTAAAAACTTGACAAACCACACATAGAGGCTTTTTCATCTAATGCCGTTGAGGTATACTCAACATGGCCTCTTAGGTATAGCCTCACAAACACCATGACTTTTGAAGCATGAAGGCTTTAACATCCCCGAAATTGTTTTCGAAAATGTAAAATAAGTGCAATGACTTATTTTCATTCTTTTTTACAATAACAAAAACTATTATTTAGCAAGTAACCAATCTGTCTATAACAGTTACCATTCATAGAGCAAAAAATCATAAATTTTCATGTAATACTTTATTTGACCTCAAGTCCAGTTATAATCACTAAAATACATTGCTATAGATCAGAGGTTCTCAAACTTATTTTTTCCACTGCCCACTTTTAAAATAAATTATTTTTCAGCGCCCCCAATTTTTTTTTACTTTACCACATCTTAAAAATCACAAAGACATTCATTATTAGGGGTCCTTACCGCCCCCCTCTAGGCCTCCAGCGCCCACAAGGGGGCGTTATCGCCCACTTTGAGAAAGACTGCTATAGATCTATCTATATATCTATCATCACGACTTTTATCCTAAGAGGGGTAGGCAGAGACAATCGAATGCCTTTTATATTGATCATACCTTTACTTGGCGATTGTGTGTACTTTTAATATTTCTATCGATCAATAGATACATTTTTTATTTGTTCAATAAAGGGACACCTAAGTTGTCCTCTGCCAGTATTTCCTTTCACTTCAGCCATATAAACCTTTTTAGTCAATATTTCATGCTTCATTCTTTCAACGTGTCCGAACCAGCGTAAACTACAGGTACCGGGACGGTTCTTGAGCGCTCGACGAAAAAGTGGTGGAATGTTTGCGCATATGTCATTCGAGTGCAATATAACTTGTATATTCATTATAATTGATTTATTGGTGTTTGCTTTTACGATTGCTTTTTACTGCTGGTAAAATTAAAATTAATACCTCATACCGTCAAGCAGACCCAAAAATAGTGATCTGCGCATCTAACGACCACCGCTCAAGAACAGTCCCGGTACCTATACTTTTCTTCATTTTATTCACAACATCATCTTTTACTCGCTCACGCTTTATATCACACAATCTACGTAAAGACCGCATTTCCACTGCATTTATCTTACTTTCATGCTTATTATTCCATATCCAAGTCTCGATTCCATAAGTAAGTTATAATCCATACTCCCATATTAATATTTAAAATGCGTAAGTAATTATGCCTGTCTGTCTGTCACGCTTTCACGGCTAACCACTGGAAAATAGTATTAAGTCACGGGTGAAGCCGGGGGGAACAGCTAGTATAAAATGAAAAGACAAACCAATACCTATCTAAAGTGAAACTTGTAACCCACAGGTAAACTTGGAGCTCAAGAATGTATTCCTTAAAAATAATTTTCGATTAAATAACTTTTTTACTATAATTTTTTTATAGTGACCGCGTGGAAATAAAAATATGGCGTAACGCCTAAGAAATAAAATAGCGATGTATGGTGACATTGGTATATTAATAGGCGCTTAATTCAATATTGAGATTAAAATATAGCCTATTATAGCTCTCGGATATAGCTTTCTATTAGTTAAATAATTTCTAGAATCGGTTCAGTAGTTGCGGAGACGAAACGGACTTCGGATATCCGAGTATTATGCAAAAACTATTAGAAAACGCGAAAAATTGGGGAATTTCAGGGCTTCATAAAACTTATGTATTACTGATTAGAAAAAAATGATTTCGTTTATATCGTGTTTGATATATCTATCTTTAGAAGGCAATTTTAATTTCGAAATTAAGACATATAGTTATCGCGTAACTTACAGATGACTAACATCAGAATGTAATTAGTATGGGACAAACATTTCGAAATCCTGTGACCTGTCTCTAACTGGTAATAACTAGGATGACCACGGTTCAATCCCGGCCATGTACCAAGTTTCATAATTAAAAACTTAATGTACATAATCCGACAATTCGGTATGTAAAGTAAAAGCTAAGATACGATTTTTATATTTTTATTTTAAAGATTAAGCTATTTTAAGAAACTAATTTGAATATTTTTGATTTCTATACAGTAGTTTTTTTATAATAAATTATCAAAGTTTTGGCACTGATGATGTCATTTTGTCGGCTGAATACTTCAATACCTTTGATATGTTGGTACAGAAAAAAGAACATCTGTGTTCTTTGAGTTTGACATTTAACAAACAATAGTGTTGCAGTCTCTAAATCCTACAAAATCTACCAAAACCTACCACTTCTACATAAAACATATTAAAACAACAACAAAGAAACACATCTTTACGGCTTTTATACCGTAGTCTGCATAGTTGTTGTGATACAAAATATATACAAAGGTCAAAGAATATCCTACCATAAAAAATTCTTAAACATTCTTCCTAAATAATAAACTAGATTAGTTATAAAAACTACTGAAATAGTAGTATATCTAGTAACAGGGTAACATTGGTTGACAAGTTGACAAGTAAATATTTTGCTTTGATTTAGCCGATATAATGACGTCATTCATAGGTGAAATGTAGGTTAAGTAAATTATTTGTTTTTGAAAAAATAAAGACAATCTCACGATTTTGAGAGTTATAAATTGAAAAATACGGATTATTAAACCAATGTCTCGAAACGGTTTTGAATTCAGCATAGCTTAACTTTTACTTTACCTACCGAATTCACACTTAGAGGCTTTTCCATCTAAATATACCTCAAAAGAACTGGCTACTCATTAGGTTTAGCCTCACAAATACCATCGGCTAAAAGAGGGATACTTGATCTTCCGCTGGGTACCTTGAAACCGATAACACGGTTTCGGAAGCTGTAAGACAACCCGTGAAGGAAGGAAGGGTATAAAACCATAAATTATATTTTTTAAATGTTTATTTTATGCCATTGCATATAGTTGTGTGGTTGTAGCAACGGTTTCATCCAACAATAACTTCATCAACTTTAACGTCTTGTGGATCTATAGGTATTTCTGAGTAAATTTGTTGTGAAAAACCTATAGCAATAATGTACGGTTTGGTGAAACTAGGGTTTTCCTCGTGTTTCTTCAAGAGTGTATTCAAATATCTGTCATAGTAACCCCCTCCGTGACCGCAACGCCAACCTTCTTTCGTAAATGCTGCACCCGGGGCGATTACTAAGTCCAAACCTGAAATAAAAAAAAAACTGACAAGTACTGAACTCATTTTCATGAAAATGAGCCTACTTTCGACTATAAAAATCATTAAAATCATGCGCAAATTACAAAATTTTAGAAGTACATTTTTTGCTGCATGATTTAGGAAAGAAGATTGGCTAAATTTACTTTTATCAAAATTCCTGAACATCTTTTCTGAGCAATAAATCTTTCAAATCGATAATTACATGTATCGCCATCTGTTGTTGAGTAGGAAAAATAATATAATTAATCATTGCAAGTGGAGAACCATATTATTCCCTAGGGTACCCAACTACTTTCACCTAGGTCGTCCTCTGCCAGCATTTCCTTTCACTTTCAAATAGTTTTTAAGCAATCTTGTAAAATAAATCTAGACTGATTATTATGTTCAGTTAGGTCATCTAGAGTCTAGGATAGAATTCAGCAATTATTTAGGAGTCAAATCAAAAAACAGTTGGCTTGTCCGCCACCGCCTAAAATCTAATAATTCATATAACTATTACCTTTTTCTAAGGCGTCTTCTCTGATTGCTTTAACAGAATGCTGTTTAATTCCCCAGCTCGTAGCGATCATATTTTCAAGATCCCCAGACATCACTCTAAGCATGTTCATTTGTCCCCGTGAATATTGGGGTACGAAAGGCATATCACCTCTTTGTAATATATCTTCAAGAATCGGTTCAGTGTTGACTTCATTTGGTAAACTCAGGAACAGAGCAATGCGTTTGGATGTTTTATATTGTGGATGATTTTGTAGCTGAAAAGACAAATTTATGTAATAGAGCGGTTATAGCTAAATTTTCAGAGAAGAAAGTCAGAAGTGAATGAAGAATAATACTCATTACAACTACGCCCGTCGAAATTTTGATGTGTAACATCCTTCCTCGTAATTTCGTGAAAAGGAACGGAAGTGTGTAATAGGAAGCCGGGAAAGCGCGCGCTATTTGATTTGACCAATGGTGGTAGTGTTGGCCGTCAGATGGCACCAATCCGATTTCCGAGAGGTTGGTACTGTCAGCCAACAGTGTGTGCGTGTACCAAGGCGAGATTAAGGCTCGCTCGTTTTTTTTTTATGTAACATAACTAATCGCTATCATAATTTTCATATTACTATATATTATATAATTGCCTTTTAAAAAAAAGTGTACCGACTTCAAAAATTATGCACTGAAAAGTGTGCTTTCCGAAAGCAAATGCACAAGTCACTATAAAAAAATACTCAAATCGCTTTAAGTGTGCCTATAAAATTCGAAGAGTTTTCGATTTCTCCAGGATCCCATCATCAGAAGTATTCCCTTTCAAACAAAAAAATAATTCTAAATCGTTCCAGGCGTCTTCAAGTAATCGGGGAACATACATTAAAAAAACATAAAAGATTCCGACGAATTGAGAACCTCCACCTTCTTTTGAAGTTCGAAGAAAAACAAAGTCCCTCGCTGAGTCTGTCTGTCTGTGCCCTTTTCAGGTAAAAACTACTGAACGGATTTTGTTCTAGGTGAATATTACCTTATTAATGATAGTTTTTGACTGATTAGTCATATCATCTGTGGTCATTACTGACAGTCTTTTTTCGACATCCTTCCTTAACTCAGCTTTCTTTGGGTTTGGAGTTGGTTTAGCACACATTACTGAAATCTTTACAAAATATACTATTATTTAAAAGACACAACAAAAACGTAGTAGTCAGGAATGCTGGTAGCAATGTCTTCATCTAGTGGGTTGCCTATATACTTGTAACATAATATATCAATGCTTATATTAAAGATAAAAGGTGACAACGGTTGCTGCATTTAGCATAGCTGTTACTTCTACATTATGAAGCGCCTGATTTATATTCACTAACAATAACTCTATATATAGACAAATATTTTTTTATATTTTAAACTGTTTTAATGCTCAGCTCCTAAACATGCCCATTACCACAAAACCGTATTTAACAAGACAAGTGGTTAGTTTAAAGTTAGTTTTGTCTCCGTTTATCTTATTAAATGACATATTTGTGAGAAAGTGACAAAACAATGGTTTTGTGGCATAGGAGTACAAGCTTACCGCCTGTTCTTATTATATAGGCAACTGGCTATGCCATGCTGCAATGTGATGTCATGGGAAACAATAATGATGATGATTAGATATTTCGCTTGTCCGAAAACCTGGACACCACAGCTCTTCATCAGGCAGGGGACTGCAGCCGATGATAAGGGATCGACTGTGGAGAAGACTTTTTTCATTGAATAACTAGTTCTCTGACAATTAATCCCCCGCCTTTTTAGGTTTTTTATGCCTTCATGAGTGACTTACAGTTCCCGAGAACTCCGTTACCAGCTGAAGACAACTATTCCTCACTTTTTTGAGGTTAGTTTTTTAAAATCTAAATTATGTACTTAAGACATAATATTTCTTCGGAATATTATAACTAATTACTTACATTATATAAATATTAAACACTTATAATTATTATTAATTAACTTAATAAAACACAAAATTAAAAACAGTCACTTCGCTGTCACAACTGATTTAATTATATAATATGTTTACACATTATGTTTTAAAGTGACTGTTATCTCAATTAAGAATAATATTATTTATTGCAGAATAACAAGTTAATTATAGCTTCATCTCAAAGATCCCAAGTTATATGTAAGTACATATTTCCGGTACACAAACAATATTTATTGTAATATTTATCTTGAAAATGTTGTCAATTGTAAAACGTTTTAAATCACATGAGTAGTGAAATTTATGATGTTGTGACTAAAATGATGAAAAGTAGTTTACGCAGGTTTGGAAACGTTGAAAGAATGAAGGATGAAAAATGGATTAAAAAGGTTTATATGGCTGAAGTGAAAGGGAATGCTGGCAGGGGACGACCTAGGTATACTTCTATTGAAAATTGTTGATCGAAGGCAATAATAAAAGTACACACAATCGCCGAGTATGTAGGTATGAAAAGTATGATGAATATAAAAGAAGCAAAAGAGATATGTCAGGATCGTAGCAAATGGCATTCGATTGACTCTGCCTACCCCTCTTGGGATAAAAGGCGTGATGATAGATAGATATATACAAATTGTAGATAGTTGTTATTTTGTTATTTTTAAGCTAGATTTGTTTTTTTTTCTATACTGGTTGTCTTACAGCTCCCGAAAGCATGTTATCGGTCCCAGGGTACCCAGCGAAAAAACAAGTCTCCCTCATTAAGCCGATGGTATTTGTGAGGCTATACCTAACGGAGGCCAGTTCTATATGGATGGGAAAACCTCTAAATGTGTTTTATCAGATTATGCAGTAATCATAAATATATATGGCCGCTGGAATTGCCAACACGTCTTCAACACTCGGCCAGAGATGCAACTTTTAAAATGCCCACTCGTTTCGGTTTCCTCAAAAATTATGACATCAGTTAATTGAGGAAAACAAGTCTTCTGAGGTATCTGCAGCCAAAAAGGTTAAAAAAGAAAGTATAGCGAATGAGTCAGACAGACTCTGCATTATGTCAAGTGCCCCCGGCTTCGCATGGATACCTACGCAAAAACCCTAACAACTACTTGTCTATTAGAGATACATATGTGCTACCGCGGACTTTTTTGTAGATTATTTTATTCTACACAATTCTTATCTACATCAATTTGCTATATCTCTGACGGATTTGACAGAATACGCCACGAAAACTCGCTGGGGCTAGTTTTTCCCCGACTTGATTCACCTCAACAAAATCCGGTCGATAGTTATTGCGTGAAAGGCCACAGACAGACAGACAGATGATATAATATGAAGTGACGAAATTTTCAATGACTCTTGCAAATAATTTAATGCATGTATTGACAATAAATTAGGTACCTACCTAAAACACAGATTCAGAATTTGTTAGTAATCAGAATTCAACGTATGTTACATTACTTCACATTATAATATTTATTAGACATCAGATGTTTTGTTTATGTTATTCACACAATAGATTTAAGTAATAAATTATTTACCCTGATTTGGGTTTCCACCAACAGGGGGGAGGGGGGACTCACAAGGGGCGCCTGGCTCGAGTATGATCGACTCGAGAATCTCCGGTCATGAATTCGTGTGCCTGACTTCCACGTGTGCCTGGGTAAGCATTTTTGGCTGAATACTTTTGGCTGGTAATTCTAGGTCCGAGCCGATTTTTTTAGCTAGATGGCGTTATTTTGAAGTAAAAACTTTATTCATAGTCTTATGACTGACTGACTGGCTATGCCTTTTTTAAATAGTTATATAATTTTAATTTCGTAAAAATACCAAAGTACATACAAATAAAATTTTAAAAACCCTTAAAAACTAACCTTAATTTTAAAAAAAACGGTAAGTGATCTACGGGCAAAATATTTTTTTAATATTATTAAATTTATTATTAATACTAATATCCTCAAAAACTACTAAAAAATAATATAAATAAATCACTTTAAAATACGCATCGAATGGATTCGAGTACCTTTTCCTTTTTTGAAGTCGGTTTTAACTTTTTTTTTTAATTTTTAAACTATTTACACTGTGTTTAACAAATACAGTAGGTAAAGCGATAGATTTCCCATGTGTCTTTTACTGGGGCTAACTATTATTTTTAATTTTTTTACTTAAAAAAAGGTAGAAAAAAACAACAAAAGACTTTGACATCATGAAGAACAAAAAATATGTAGGTAACGAGAGCGGTTTAAAATTAATGTTATCTCGTGAATCAACAAAAAAGCCTTCAAACACACAAAATGGACTTTACTCCCATTTCTGACGCGAGGACAAAGGCTTCGCGGATACTCTAGATCAAGAAAATCAAGAAACGTTTGTGCAGTCACATTCGTTTACGCGCAGTGTAGTTGCGCGCACGCGTCTGCGTCATGATGCTCGCCGGCGTTCAAGTAGTCGATAAAAATGAAGGCACAGTGTCTTACCAAGTCCAAAATGGCTTGAGCGAAAATAGTTCCAGAGCTGTTACTCCTCATAGTCATACATCCATATCCACACCACCCAAAGAACAAGGCTTAGCAAGAATCCCTGATCGTGAACCTGTGGACATCAGCTTCAGCAACATTACGTGCACTGTTAAGCTTGGATTTAATAAAGGTAAGTACTTTTTTAATCAACAATATAAATAAAATACATTAAAAATAACTAAATCGAATAGTGGCATTAGTACTGGTTGCCTCTGAATCGAGGAAGGTGCCAGCCCTCTTGTCACCAGAGCAGATGATCAGTCATGGGGATATTTATCTTTAATAAACTTTTTGACATTTGAACCCCAAGAACCTAGAGTTTCTACACCAAACGGTAGATAGTAATAGTTTTCTATAAATTGAACTATATTTCATCGGCTAAAAGAGGGAGACTTGGTCTTCCGCTGGGTAACACGGTTTCGGGAGCTGAAAAACAACCAGTGAAGATAGAAAAAAAACACTACCTATATTGCGTCGTTTGTAGGAATTTATTGTAATTTTTTAATTGTCTTTTAAAAGTGGATCAAACTTCTTACTTCGGTATTTACCAGACCGAGGAAGTTATGAGCTATAAAGTCATCATGATGTTTCGAAAACATATGATATCAATTTCTTTATTTATATTCCCTAGTTCTGTGACAAAAACACAATTTAAAAAGCGGAAAGCTAGTTTTAAATAAATGCCTCGATAGAGCAATGGTTATGTGCCCGGAGGACCGGGATTCAATACTCACTCAAGGCAAAAATATTAAGCACCAATTTCCTTTATGAAATTCCTCATTGTTTATTTATTCCCTAAATACAAAGGGCTTCACCTCTGATAATATGCATAGAGGAGGGTTTTAGAGGTTCAAAGCCGCCCGAAATTGTTTTTTTTTTATTTTAGATACACTAAGCAATAATTTTTTAACTTATTTTGTAAAACCCCCTCCCCCTTCCTTGGTATACCTTACATAGGGATAAATTTCACATATTTGTCAAAAAAATTATCATAAAGGCATGGTGATAAAAATAATGACTTAAGCTATTGTAATGTTAGTTTAAGTTATTTATTGAAGGTGACACTGATAAGGCAATAGAAACTAAACAAAATTATATATACAAGAACGGGTACTACAGTATATCGGCGGTTAACAAGAATTTGAATACGTAATTGAAATTATAAATATGCTTATTACTACTCATCTAATAAAGATACATATATGCTACCGTAGACATTTTTGTAGACAATTTTATTCTGCACAATTCTTTCATACATATTTTTGTTATATCTCTGATGGATTAGACAGCATACGCCATGAAATAGTTCTATGGCTAGCTTTTCTCCCGACTTGATTCAGTAATACTGTTAATGCTCAGCTCCTAAACATGATAGGTTCTTATTTAGTACTTATAAACCCTCCTCATGAATCAATCTATCAAATTCTGAAAACCGTAACAAAATTCGTAAAGTAGTTTCGGAGTGAATTGAGCACAGACATAAGTAGCAAGGGACTTTTTTGTAATATGTGTGATGGTTTGACCGTGGTCTTAAAAAGTTCAATATTTTTCGAACTAATAAAAATAGATAATAAATAAAATAAGAATTTAAAGTGCTTTAATCGATTTCCCGTGCTTCGTATAGCACTTAACCCTGAAAATAATGGACATTGGAAGTGAAATGACAGCTCTAGAGACATGTCACTTGTAATAAACTCACTAAACATGGACATTGTCACCATGGTGATGTCGTTCAGATAACATATTCCAAGATGCAATTAAATTTCTCTGTCATTCGCACTTAAAAAAATTGCTTGCCATCTTGTTTAATTTGGCTGAATGTGGACCTTGTTACGAATGTTTCTGAAATGTTTAAAATAGACCCTTTCTATCTAACTACAATCTTAAAATAGTCCCAAAAATGGACTGGGGCTGTTAAGCCGTAACGCTCCAGTAAATGCAAAAAACCTAGCACATAAAATATGCATAAATATAGCAACAATAAATTATCAAGATTACAATGCCGGAACTATACAATCAGAAAATTAAATAATTAAATTATCTGCAAAAACACTTATGTGTGCAATAAAAACGTAGAATAATCTCCTACTTATACTATCTTATGATAATATTTATCTTTTTTTACACTCACCTTTAGAAATTTCTGAAAGAAATCCTATAACGCGAGTGGCACAAACACAATCACTCTTATTAATAAACTCGAAGTAGCGACGTAGTAACTAAACTGTGTTTTGTCTCCGTCTATCACAATGAATTGCAGATTTGTTAGACGGAGACGAAACACAGTTTAGTTACTACGTCGCTACTTCGAGTTTATTAATAAGGGTGAATAAGTATAATAAACAAACTTTAAATTTGCCAAAATATCCGTGTCCGGTAATCGAATCGGCAAGCAACGATATCACAAATAAAATTATAATTTAAATGAGACGGGAAAAATCACCTTAATTTCTTAGCACAACTACTTTGCTTTATTTGAGAATCGATCCCCATATTGTTGTAACCACACTTAGCAGTAAATATCCATCAAAATTGGTCGAATATATTATTTTTATTATATAACATTAATTAATATTATAGATATTATAATACTGTTATTTGTATTATGTGCTTATAGTTTTGTTATTGTATGAAGCCTCCAATTTTATTTACATTTTAGGGTCACTGTCTGTCCGTCCGTCTGTCACAGGTCTCTAGCTTCTAAACGAAATGATATCCACCTCCACAGTCGGTTCCTCATTACCTACTGAGGATCATGACTCCGAGTGATCAGCTTCTCCTCAATTATCTTCCTTCTTCGGCTGCGGTCTGATGAAGGGCTGTGGTAATAGGGGTGTCCAGGTAATCGGATACTTGATGAGACCATCCTCGAGGCGTCCTCGAGGTTTCTTTCCCTCCAACTTGCTCATCACCACAAGCTTTTCCAGGTTGTTGCCTTCTCTTCCTGCAATATGACCGAAATACTGCAGACCTCGTCTCATGCTCTGATATTATGAATACATTTGTGCGATTTACCAGCCCTAAGGGTCCATGTTAAATGCACGTTTGTAATCTTCGAGAAGTTCCTGTCTCTACAAATTTTGTTCAATTTATAAATTATATACGGAAATTCACACATATTGTGATGCAGCTGGCCAAAGACTAAAGAAAGGCTCTCCCCTATCTATCTATCTATCTATCATCACGCCTTTTATCCCAAGAGGGGTAGGCAGAGAAAATCGTTCTCTGACAGCATTTCCTTTCACTTCAGCTATTTTCATCCTTCATTCTTTCAACGTGACTAAATTTAGAACCTAGAAGTAACAATAGAAATTAATTTAGTAATTTAACATGGGAAAAATGTCGGCGTCAACGCCGTATATTTAAAAATAAATATACATATCCTTAAATGTCATAGAATGCTAAATTTAGAAAAAATCACCTACGTAAATACTATAATTTTAACAATTCAAAATTATCAAAACAGTGGAAATAACCGGCAACGTTCATATATGAATTAAATATTTTTTTAAGAATCATCCACGAATACCCAGTTCATTGTACTCTGAAGATAAATACATATTGTTTCCATGTTTTTATTATATCTGCATGTTTTACTGTCAAGAGAGAATGCTAACGGATTTTTTCTGAAGCCTTTGTGACCCAAATAACCCATTTTTTGTATTGCCTTCAAAATTACTCTCTAAACTAAATTTTATTCAAATCCGATTAGTTGTAACTTAGAAAAACACATCTAAAGTTTCCTATCATTAGGTACATCAATTATAAAAAAAATCCTTTGCCGCGTCTGTCTGTGACCATTTTCAAAACTATAGAACGGACTATATTGCGGTTTTGACTATCAGGTTCACCAGGAAGGTATACGAGTATTAAATGTAGATCTATCATGTTTAGGAGCTGAGCTTTAATAGTATAAGTGAATCAAGTCAGGTAAAAAGTTAGCTCCAGCGAGTTTTCATGGCATATGCTGTTTAATCCGTTAGAGATATAAAAAAATGTAGGAAATAATTGTGTAAAATAAAATTATCTACAAAAATGTCCGTAGTGCTCTTGACAAACCAGTAGTGGTCAATCATGGCGGTCCACAGCGCGACGCACCTTGTATTGACTCGCCATGGTTAACTTTTTTGGAAAGAATAGTGCAGTGGTTTCCCCTTGCCTTCAGAACCAGACATTTTGAGACTATTTAGGTCTTCAGGCTTGCTGTAGCCTCTTCCAGCCAGTTTCCTAGCTAGGTGTATGGTTATACCGCCAATGGAAAAATACAGAATCACCAAGGTATTTCATGATATTTTATTATTGAACGTATCTTTCAGAAAATGCTTACTTTAAGTCATGTGCTAACACTTGTATTTATTTAATTGTGTACATATACGTTCATTAAATAGAATAAATAACATTAAACGAAATGACAATATTTTATATTCACAATAAATTAACTAAAATCGTCGACCACATGACGTCATACTTTTTTAGGGTTCCGTTCCCAAAGGGTAAAAAAACGGAAACCCTATTACTAAGGCTCCGCTGTCCGTCCGTCTGTCTGTGTCTGTCCGTCTGTCACCAGGCTGTATCTCTTGAACCGTGATAGTTAGACAGTTGAAATTTTCACAGATGATGTATGTATGTTGCCGCTATAACAACAAATACTAAAAAACAGAATAAAATAAATATTTAAGGGGGCTCCCATACAACAAACGTGATTTTTTTTTGCTCGTTTTTACTCGATATTGATAACGGCTACAGGTAGATGCTTGAAATTTTCACAGAATATTTAGTTATATATTCACTTTAAAAATAAATAATTAAATTAAAATAAAATTAATATTTAAGGGGGCTCCCATACAACAAACGTGTTTTTTTTTGCCGTTTTTTATAGTACGGAACCCTTCGTGCTCGAGTCCGACTCGCACTTGGCCGGATTTTATATTTCACTTCGAGGATATGTTGAGGTGCTCGACGGACATCGCTATTGTAAGGTCCGTTTTTCTAGACTTGACTTATAGTTGGATTGGAGGAAAGTAACTAAACTACTTTTTATCCCGGAAACACTTTGGGATAATTCTTGTGTCACATTTCGAATGCAAGTAAAAAATAAATGAGATTGGGCAGAACCACAGAACATTCCACATCTTCATATGTCACATCTTTTAAGGTCTTTGTACCTTGCGGTGTACCCAGAGACACCAGTTACAGTGTCCACTGTCAACTTTTTGTCAGTTGTCCATATTGAACAGAACAGGTGGCAAGCCCGTTGTTGCACTTAATGAACCTAGATATTCAGTGCCGCATTTACCCTTAGTGCCGCCCTGGGGCACCGTGAAAAATTACTTAAATCCTACATTTTTTCCTAAATTGAATCATTTATTCTTTTTTAACGACTTCAAAAAAAGACGTTACTCATTCGACCGTATATATATTATTTTTTTATGTGTGTTCGCGGATAACTTCGTCGTTTATGAACCGATTATGATGATTTCTTTTTTAATCAACAGATAATTCTTCCGGATTGGTCCCATTTTTATGTCATAAAAATTGGTTCATTAGTTTTTCAGTAATTTTATTATAAATGGTATAAATAAACGTTAAATGTGCAAATGTTCTCAATACAATAACACTTTTTAAAGCATTTTCGATTACGCCAAAAAAAACTTTCTCTCCGAATTTTGCCGCCCCTGGAAATTTGCCGCCCTGGGCCAGTGCCCCTGTGGCCCCTGTGTAAATTCAGGCCTGTAGATATTGTCACTTCTTTTGAACAGACGTAAATATCTGTTTATTTTTAGGCGTGCCGTCCGAAGCACGAAGAGTCGATTAAATAAAATTGGTGCTTAGCACTTTTTTTCTATCTAGTGGGAATTAAACCATATACTTACATAAGTATAAACTAGTCCAAGAATAATGTAATTGAATGCAGTTTTCAAACTACGAAATCTCAAGCAATCATATCTTAATATTTTGTTAACAAGAGATGAAATCAATAACAGATCATGAAGGGGCCTCGTGAATATGATAAACACCTTTACGTCAAACTACCTATAAACAAGATAATTATGTATCTCCAAAGCAAAACGTGATCAATAGGGCATAATTATTAAAACAATTTGAATTTATTTATATATTTCTGAAAAACCACTGTACTGCTTTTCGTCATATTATGTCTGTGACTTCTATGAGACAATTTCGAGAAAATCAAAATCAGTATAAGGTACAGTAAGTTTTTTCAAAATTCCTTAAAAAGCAGTGAACCAATTTTTATGAGAAGTCGGTTAAAAAACCATTCAATTTCAATAAGATCGAAATTAAACTCAGGATTTTAGGAATAGAATTAAAATGTGCATCAAGGTTACTCTACCCTCCAGAATTTCAATTATTTGTATAATATTTTTTTAAAGCAAGATCCTTTTTAAAATTCCTATTTGTTAAAATATTTGTTTTATCATTGCCATCATGCATTATGATACAACTAGGATGTACCCATACGTTGATTAAATGTTATCAAGTAATTTATAATCATATAGATTAACTTGTTATAAGAAAATATCCGCCTAAGGCAATCAATGTCTAACTTGTCATATGACGGTCAGTATAGGTTAGTTAACAAGAGCTGGCGTTAACAAATGTATGAAAAAACATTTATCGAAAGTATCCGCTCTGCTAAATTCAAGTATCGAATGAGTCAGTTCTGCTAAATTCAAGTATCGAATGTGTCAGTTCTGCTAAATTCAAGTATCAAATGTGTCAGTTCTGCTAAATTCAAGTATCGAATGTGTCAGTTCTGCTAAATTCAAGTATCGAATGTGTCAGTTCTGCTAAATTCAAGTATCGAATGTGTCAGTTCTGCTAAATTCAAGTATCGAATGTGTCAGTTCTGCTAAATTCAAGTATCGAATGTGTCAGTTCCGCTAAATTCAAATACCGAAAATGTCAACTCTTATAAAAAAAAATATATCGAACAAACTCAAAAACTACTGAACCGATTTTAAAAATATTTTACTAATAGAAAGCTACGATATCCCTGAGTGACATAGGGCGGAAAGTCTAGTTTCAAACCTTCTGTCACAAATTTTATTATATTTAAATATTTTATTTTCGCTACGTTAATGTGAAATTTCGACGTCATTCATAGATTCAATATAGTAAAAAAATATTTGCTTCACGCGTCACGCCACTTGCCAATATAACAGTTTCAATATTTATTTAAGAAATTTTATAGTTAGTCATTTCATTTATAAGAACCATCAACAACAATTTTATTGTGACACTATTAAACAGTTGACTTTAAAAAGAAATCTACAGGAAAAGCTTAATAAGATCGTTAAGTTCACAAGGAATATTGTTATCTTCAATCTTCCAAAAAGGCATTCGACACAGGTCTTATAGGGAACCCATCATTGACGAGTTCCCAAATTAAACAGGTTGTTGTAACAAGTCCTGGGGAATTTTTCTTTTCAGCCTTTTAGCAGTTATTTGGGGCTTCATCAGGGATTTGTCATTTGGGTGGGAATATATTAGTCTTTTATATGACAGAGTCAGCTCTGAGATAGCTTCGTTTACAGTCTTAATGCCAAGTTCATAATTGAGTCTGTCAAGGAGCATCCACCATCAGCCCTAGCATTTTTTAATTGGAATCTCTGCAGATTTTGCTGACGTTCCCCCACAGTTGTAGGCCATATGGCAACTTATTTTAAAGTGAGAGTTTTGAACTTCTGCTGAACAGTACCTAAGTATATTTTGCGTACCTGTTAAAATTGTAAATGCCAATTTCCGAATCAAATTAAAACTGCTGAGCGTATTCGGATACCATTTAATTCAGCAACACCACTTTACTCAATGTTTTGATCAGTTTTTTTGTGGTAGAGGAAAATACACAGCCAGTTTCCCAAAGGAGCATTTGTTTCGTCATTCTTTCACCACACATGACGTAAAGGAAAATGGTTTTATGTGTCGGAAAATAAAAATGCCTAACTCGAAAAATATTATTTGACTTAGCTCAGGGTACCCAGCGGAGGAAACAAGTTATCCCCGTCAGTCATAATATATCCATAATTTAAATTCACTAAAAATTGTGATATCTGTTGGCAATCCTTTTAATTAAAAATGTATGTACATAATAGACAAACCAGAGGCCTTCCATCTAAATATACCTTAACAGAACTGGCCACTCGTTAGGTATAGCCTCAATAAAACCCTGGGACCATTAACACGGCATCGGGAGCCGTAAACCAACCCGTGAAGGAAATAAAATAAAAAACTTATATACATTTTCCCACAAACATCACTTAAATGCCTTCTCATCTCAGATCTTTATCAGCTAAACGAAGAAGACATGTTTCCCGGGAGCCGTAAAGCAACTTTTACAAAATTACATTAAAAATATTCGACTTATCTTTTTCAATTTCACACTAATTAACAAATACAGTGCCCTGTGCAAATATTTAAACTCAAAATGTCAACTCAAGGTTAAATAGAAAATGCTGCGTACGTATATTTAATAATGCAGAATGTGCAACTGTAATTAAGTGGCAATTAGTAATGTCTTGTTTAATTACACAAATAACACGAGATTTTCTGATGAAACGCTAATTTCATATCTGTAAGGTTATCTCTGAACACATCGTAGGTAACAGCTAGCGATCAGACCAGACTTCGCTCGAGTAGGTGCAATTAAAATAATCGTGCTCTATAATCTATTTTAAATTCGCTAAATGTAGACTTTGTTACCATATACCTGGCCATGTTTTGTCACAGTAACAATGTGCCGATTTAATCGATTAATGTTCCCGTCGACCGTGATAATCACAACTATCACAGCGCGGAAGAATTAAACTGGATTCCCCATCACGTCAGACGCGTGCGTTTGTCGCCACTACATGACGTAGAATTCCGACCTGAGTAACTATTATTTTTAGAAACTGCCATCTTTAAATGACTATAGAGTTATTTATTGAATGCATAAATTACCTAATAAATTTTTTTTATAACTCGTATATGTGGTAAAACTAGTACACGCCTTCGCACGAGTATAATACTGTTTACAGCAAATTGAATACCTAGATAAATACGCTTATAACTATTTTTGTAGATCATTTTATTCTACACAATTCTTTCCTACATCATTTTGTTATATCTCTGACGGATTAGACAGTATACGCCATGAAAACTCGCTGCGGCTAACTTTTTCTTTTATACTTACTTTTTTTACTTAAATCGTGAAAATCGTAATTTTTAGACAAAATCATTTCATTTCTATATGTAGGAAAACTAGCGATTTTTTTTTTCAAAATATCTAACAGTACAAAGTACCTTTCAATATTTTATACTGGATATGAGATCAGCTTGGCCAAAGGTCACTCAGCTGGGTTATATATGCTATATATGCATAACATGTTATTCTTGATCAAGTGTTAGCAGCATTATCTGTTAATAACACATGCGGTGAATAACTATTATTTATCTATTTAAACATATTTTACAAACAAAACAAACAAATATTATAAATTTGAAAGCGTTTTTGTTTGTTTGTTTGCCCTTATTTTGCGTTAAGACAGAGCACCGTAATTAGAAGGCTTCCAAGCTGTGAATTATACAATGACATAATCCCAAATATTATAATAATTAGTTCGGTAGGTGAGTGTGTACCCAATAAAAATTTGATAAAAACTAAATTTTTTGTCGCAAACTAACAAGTACTTAATTGCAAGTAGAGACAGATAATCACGTTGTTAACGCGTCCGGTTTCAGCAATATCCTTCACCGTTGCCCGCAATACACTTTGACCATCGATATCTATATCATGACTCAACCTAATGTATCGAATTTATCATATCTAAGTTATATTGTAATTGCTAAAGTGTTTTTTTTTTTGTTTGTTTGCCCTGCAAACAAAGAACCGACGTGATTTTTTTGCACAGAAATTGTTGGAGGGCCAGAGAATGATATAATTCTTAGGTCACATTCAAAACCACGGACGAAGCCGGGGCAGAAAGCCAATGATTAATGACTTGTTTGACTGATTTGTCATTGCTAAGCCGTACCTAACTGTGAAATTTAAAAAGAATTTAGATAACATTAAAAAGAATGTGACCGTCAGATATGAAACAACGAAATTGATATTCACACAAGGGAGTAGAGTGTTGGGGGAGAGGGGGCATGACGCCGTTTTCCGTTTTTGAGGTATATTTAGATGGAAAAGCCTCTAAGTGTGGTTACATATTTTTAATTAAAAAACCCATTAGAATATGGCCGGGATCCGGGATCGAACCCGTGGTCTGCCAGACGTCATAACCACTCGACCACAGACGCCGTTCTTTGTTTTGTCCAGATTTACTTAACAGGGGGTTAAATATGGGAGTACGAAAAATTTCAGCGGATCATTTTATACCTATAGTTAATATAATATGTCAATTGAACCTTATTATTGTTTAATCTTTCTAATTGGCTTGCGGTGTCTCTTTCATTGATCAATAATTAAAGTTGCTTAACGAATCAACAATTAGAATTTAATTGTCGGTTTATTAAAGAAAAACAGTAGATTACAATATTGCATTGCTTGAATAACCCTATACTAAACTATAAGGACCTGTTTGCCTGTTTCACAATATGTAGGAAATATGCAGAATACGCGCGAGTCGTACTGGCAACTTAGCCAATATTTTTTTCATAGGTATTATTTTCATGAAATGGGACGGAAATGTGTAACGGGAAGTTAAAAAAAACTATTTTTTTAGGTTCTTCATTGGCGACTCCTGCAAGACTTACTCTTTTTCAATCTATTTTTATGGTAATGATGTTTATTTAATAGGTAATATAAAATAAAATGTTGCCGATTGATTGATCGGTAATTAAAATTATATATCCATCAAAGTAATAAATTAATTCCACGTCATGATGCCCTCATGATGAAGGATAAGCGCTATTTAAAAGTTATTTTATTGTTTTTTTGCTAGTTGTCATTTAAATCAAGCATATGCATAAAATACCGAAGAAGGTAATTCGTTCCACTTTTTTCTTGATGCATATCCAACTAAACGATACGTTTCTGAACAAAATGCTTGCTATTTATTCAAAATTGTTGCCAAGTGACAAACGTTGTTATCTTTAATTAAGTTTAGGACATGTAAATACATTGTTTTTATAATAATGAGGTCTTACGATTCTATGTCATGTCATGGCGACCGACGCACGCGTTCCGTCGTTACTGTCATGATGGGAAATCCGGTTTAATCCCGCCCGCGCTGTGATAGTTGTGAAAGGGACCATATCTTGTGATGACATGCATCAAGACTCTTATTTGATTTCTTTTTAGGTAAGTAAATAAGCCTGCGTGACACTTTTGAGTTTAGGAATGGAAGAGGTTCTCTCGACTGTCTATAGCCTGCAACCAGCAATTCCATCTCGTGTTAATTTTTGGTGTTGTTTCTTAGTTTCTCTGCTTCATTTCTTTTAGTCTATTTGCTAAAAAAATTTAATAATCCTAAAAGTAGTGTAAAAATGTATATAGGCATGCCTTATTTTATGCTTTGGCCATCCATTCATATGAACATATCCTGGGTAATACATTTTTTCTATGTTCTCCAAGATCTTCAACTTATAACCAACTAAATACGAGTAGCAGAGTAATAGTGAAACAATTTTGTTTATTATTCACACGATAAAGACAACGTCGCATATACATTCCTGTATCAGTCAGAAACAAGGTTATGTTTGTATTGTAATGAGTATTGTCTTATCAATTACTTTACACTCGTTTATGTAAAGTATCTTCACTTTTTCTTCACACGAATACATATTGCCTTGAATTTATTATTTGAATTTTTTTGAAAAAAAACTAAAAAGGGCTCTAAAATTGTCATGTTGGAATTTAATCTTACTTATGATTTTTTTTATCTACATGCACAGTCGGGAAATTTTTCAAAATTTGAAAAAAAAATTTTTGAGTAATATTTTAACGGGCTATATATCGAAAACCACTGACCGCTGATTTTCACGGGTTGCCCACTGCACGCGGAACTCTCAAAAAACGAAATACAAGAAAAGAGTGTCTAATATTTTTGACTTTCAGAAGCTACAGTTTTCTTTTAATGGGTAGTATTTGTTGTTTTTGAATCTGTTGTGTTATTTGTTTCTTGCAGCCAAATAAGTGAAAAATATGTTTTACCACAATCAATAAATTTATATCGGTTACTTACATTTTTGTCCCTGTAAATTGCCTTAAAATTAATCTGTTAAAGGAAACAGTGTTACCGGTCCCAGAGTATGATTTAGCCGCTATATCTAACGAGCGGCCAGTTCTGTAGAAGTATAATATATTTAGATAGAAAAGCCTCTTATGTTTATCGGATTATGTACATAATCCACATGAGAGTTAGAGCGTTAGTTGTTAGTTTAAAAAATTAGAGAGTGCGAGGCTATTGACATTGGTTAATGACGTCATCCGCGAAAGTAGAAATAGCATAATCCTAGAACGAAAAAAAATATGAAAGCTGGCTGGTAGGTACTAAGACTAAGGAGGCGCCATGGATACCTCAATAGATCTAGGATGTATTATATCATTATTCATAACTATTAAGTTTGTATTTTAGCATAATCCCCATATAAAGTAAAAGCGTTTGCGACAAAGAAACTACAGAAATATACAGTGGTACGGAGGTTAGCACTCTAACTTCTACATCCCTTTTTAGAGAAGCCCTTTGACGATTTACATCTCTAAGATTCTAGTTCAAATAGTATGTAAAAATGCAGCTAAAACCGGGTTTTTAACAGCTATAACATTTTAACACAGTCTCTAATTGAAAGCTAACAATGAGTTGTCTTGTATTTGTTACCAATATTATTATGTATTTTGTGGTTTAAACATACAAGACAAGAGGTAGTAGGATTCAGGATTTGTAGGTTCCGTTATAAGTTAAAATTTGACATGATTTCGCATTTATTTTTCTTTACAATCTCTTTTGTGTTTTCTTTCTAGTTTCAGAAGTAGGCAAAGCAGTTATTATATCCTTAAAGAGTCGGATGTGAAATGTCTGTTTTTTCTTTTAATTCCAGAAAACCGGTTCACTGGTTTTCATGAGAAAAAAATGGGACCAATCCTTGAGAATTATCTGTCGAATAAAAAAGAAATTATCCAAATCGGTTCACTACTGGCCGAGTAATCGGTTTCCATAATATACAGTCCGAATTGAGAATAGGTTGAAATTTGATACATATGTTGAGTTTGATTTTGGAGTTTTTTGTGAATTTAGTGTGAATTAATTTAAGTTATTCCGTAGGAAATACATAGTTATTAGATCTACATGTCAAGGTAATATCGAAGGTTGAGCCGATTACCAAGTACATTATTACATCATAAGTATTAATTACTTTATCATTTACCTGTTCTTGAATTTTATCATTTTGTTGACTTTGTTTTATCAGTCATTTCTAAATTAGTTTTGTAAGTTATTGTACCTTACCTATACTAATACTAGCAGTTGCCCGCGACTTCGTACGCTTTGTATTAGGAATACAATGTTTTCTCATCCTATTTCACCCCCTTAGAGCCTACCTATAGCGTGATATTAACCAATAACTTTCCTTAAGAATTGTATTATCAAATGCACGGAAAGGAAACAAAGTGAAAAGTTAAGAGGGTTTACCACTAGATCGGGACTTAATGTTTAGATATTTCACAGCAAGTGTCCACCTGCACCGTAGCGAATGTGTTTGTGTATGTATAGAAAGTATTCGCTGTCATTATAGTCTGACCAACCAATTTTGGTCCCCAGTTTTATTTATTATTTTATTATTTATTAAATGAATCGCGCGCAGATTTTAATAGCACTTTTTAAAAATATTTAAAAAATATTACAAACATACTATACTTACTTAATTGTAATTTTAACGCTGAAGTTCTAAAGAAGATGTTGTTCTATTATAATAAATAATTATCATTTCAAACGAAGTGAGATTTATAGAAAAAATAACTTTTTTGAATATGATTGTGATTTTAATTTCTGAAGAAAAAACCAAAAAATATAACTATTTTCCTGAGAATATTTATAGTCTAATAATATTTTTTATTGTGAGATTGGCAAGTGATTTCTGATATTGGGAGTTTGAAACTTGATGATGAAAGCGAAATTAAGAAAACCCGTCTCAATTATCTTGTTATACCTAATTCAAAAATTCTTTATTAATTTAAAAGTTTTCTCAACTAACTTTTCAGATAATTAGTCGACGACTAATATCACGGTTGGCGAGATTATCTTAAATACCGATTAATCGGATATACCTAAACACTATCTATAAAACTATATTCATTATCAAATCACCGATGAACATTGGTGGAGTCATAATAAAGGAAAAAGAAGAAGGTTTATCTTTATAATATAAAGTCTAGTTCTAGCTCAGGTAAAGTCTAGTTGGTGTTATTTTATAGTTTATCGAATTTTTAAGTCAACTATTTGATTCTGAATTAAATAATAACTTTATTAGGCCACTGACCTTTAAGCGACATAATTATTCTGTCATTCGCTCTTTTTGTAACTAAAAATAATTTTTATTCGCATGTACAATAGAATCCATGCGCCCGCGCAGTGCGCACGTGTGGCCGACTTTTGTCCAAAGTCATTATCTGTTATCGCGAATCAGCTGCTGTGTCAGTGAACGGGTGACGACACTCCTTTGTTGTGATCAGTTCGCGACAAACGGTCTTCTTACTGTAAACAGTGTCATATCTGTGAACACATTCTCTATTTACCACACACCTTCACGGCTGAACTACACCTTGCGGCGTGGCCAGATTAAATAATACATTTTACACACATAATAACCTAACTCGAGAAAAGTCCTAAATCTTATCATAAAGAAAGGCTTGAAACTGGAGGATAGAGTTCTCGTGCATCGTAGGGCACTCAAAATAGACGTCCCTTGCCACGCCGCTTTTTAAGCCACTTTTTTACATCCCTTTCTCCCCTGGTGATATGTGGAGAGATTCTAAGCTACATCACGTGTATTTTTTGCAAAAAAAAACTCAAATATTTTCCGAATATCGATATGTAACAACAACCCCTCATCCCCATTGTGATCAATTAGGATCCCCCCCCCCCTTTATCACGTGATTAATGGACGACCCCAAGGCAATATAGAACGAAGTGTAGCTATCTTTGCATTTCGTAAAACTAGGGCGCAATTCGAGTAGCCCATTAACGTTTATCAAAATGCATACAATTATATTGTAAAGTGTGATTCACTTTCCTGGTCAGATAATATTGTCAAAGTGCATTCTTTCCGGAATAACAAAGATTTGTTGTGGGATTGTTAAAAATTAATCTTTTAGCTAGGAAAATTGCGTAATTATCCCAGGTTCTAAAAGATATACCAAATTCTAAAGTACCAAATTTCCATGTCTTATTAATTAAGTAAATAATCATGATAAACATCCTTCTTACTTTGCAAAGGGGCAGGCAGAGAGTATGGAGTGCCAAAAGTAGACTACAATTAGAAGCAAAACAATGCTAAAAGATATCACTTTGACAATAAAAGATCTGAAATGGAGATGTACTGCAATGACCATTATGTATGTATAGGGGTACAAAAGGAAAATGGACTAAAGATATTACAGATTGGTACCCAAGACATGGAAAGAGGAAAATAGATCGTCAGCACCGCAGGTGGCAAGATGACATTATGAAAATAGCTGGGACTAACTGGAGAAGGACAGCGATGGAGAGGAAAGCTTGGAAGGCTTTGGGGAAGGCCTATGCCGAAAGGCATAACCAGAATGAATGTATTGTATAAATGATATAGAATCATTAAAATACTTGTTCATAATTATTGTTAACTTTAAATTCGGAAATAAAGGCTTTTATTATTTATTATTACAGCCATATTTCTAAAAGGTGAAAAACCAACATAAATTCTACTATTTATCAACGTCGTAAAACGTCGCATCACAATACTGACTCATTAATCAGAAAATACCACAAAAACTAGGTTACATGCACTTCGAATCATGTCAAGCGAAACTGGTTGAAATATTCGCTACAACGATATACTGAAACTCGTGTATGTATAGGTAGGTATGTGTAGGTATTCCATTTTTAGGGTTCCGTCCGAGAAAATACGTGTATTTGCCCGACCCAGCAATTTGCCCGGTTTTCTAGTGTTAGACTTTCTCGGGCTGACAATTTTTTGGCGAAAGATGTCGCGGTCCTAAGTTGACCCCAATTGATTTTGTTGGATTAGAAAAAAAACGAGCGAGCCTTACAGAAGTCGCATATGTTACACATAACATCTGACATCTGTTACACCTTGGTACACGCACACACTGTTGGCTGACAGTACCAACCTCTCGGAAAATGTTTTGGTACCATCTGACGGCCAACTTTACTACCGCGCGCGCTCATTGGTCAAATCAAATAGCTTTTCCCGGCTTCCTGTTACACAGTTCCGTCCCTTTTCACGAAATCACTCCCACAGATTGCAGGAAAGCGAGAGGAAAGATGTTACACATCAAAAAAAATACATTGCAATGGAGGCTTCTGGGGGTAGGTCAGTTTGGTTAAAGAAAAGGTTTTGATTAATACATCTGAAACCTTACATCAATTTTATTGAAACCCTTCTTGAAAAGGTCTTGCATCATAACAGATCTAATTTTTAAATATGTTTATACAAAATCATCAAATAAAAAGCAAATAAAACATTCAAATAACTGTATTCGTTTTGAGTAAATGACCTTTAAAAGATAATGAACAAAGCTGGCGTTAATACATTATTTACCTACTTGTTAACAATACATAAACATGATTCATAACACTCTTCGCAATAATAATATACGCTGAAACCGTTCTGAAACAAAAGAAAACTATATTTAATTAGTCTAAACTCCAAGCTTTGGTCGCATAGAAATAAAACATATGAAATTGATAATATATATCAAATTGACACAATTAAATTGAAGGTGCGTCAGTGGCCGAGTGGTTAGACATCTGGTATTAACTAGGCAGACCACGGATTCGATCCCGGATCCCGGCCATGTACCAATTGGTTTCTTAATGAAAAACTTATGTAATCTGACAAACCATAGAGGCTTTTCCATCTAAATATACCTCAACAGAACTAGCCACTCTTTAGAACGAGGAACACGTCTCTCCCAGTCTTCTGCTGGGTACCCTGGAACCGCGAAGAAAGAAAAAAAAATTGAATGAAAATCTGATCTTGGTTTTATCTTGATAACTCCTAAGAATACAGAACAAACCAGAATACGCAAGGGCACTGAATACCTACTAATAAAAAAATACGCGATTTACCAATTTTGGGATAAGAAATTATCAGGAAATAGAAATAATATTAATAAAAATAACATCTATTCTATGTTCTTATTATTTTTCTTATATAGTCTGCAAATCGAGATATACAACAACGGGTACTCTATTTTAGTGTACTATTTTTAAGGCGACGCATCACAGCGTAACGAACTCAGTTTTACGCGCAGCTTATTTTGTCCATACCTCTTTTTGTCATACCAAACATGTGAGCGAAATGACTACTATTAAAATGCATAAGGTAACCAAGGATAAGATAAGATCTACCAATATTCACGTACCAGAAACATAAGAAAGTACGATTTCTCAACAAAATCGGTATTTTGAAAAATACGAAAAGGATTCTACAAAAACGATTATCAAATTCTAGGTATGTGAAATGATCTATATTTTTAATGTCGAGAAGATTATATTAAGATAACTCGAGTCGCAAACTTGGCTGAAATACGCGTGAAATTGAGGATTTTTCAAGGCTTCATAAAACTTAGGTGTAACTGATTTTGGTTATCTTCTTTCCATGAGAAACTTTAGAAAATATTTATATTTGATAAGCAATTTTAATTTCTTGCCTACAGTTATCGCATAAAACTGGAAAAACGAAACATCTAATTTGTATGGGACAAAAATCATGCTAAAGTTTGTTTGTTTGTCCTTATTTCACGTCAAAACAGAACAACTGATCAAGGCATTGAGCGATTTTTGGTAGGGAAAAATCTTATGGGTTTGCGTCACGACATGCTCTCGGCACAAATACTGACCATGGATTGCCCGGCCCGAGAATCTCCGTGATTTTTGGAGTGAAAACTTCTTTAGGCGCGCCATATAGCGTTTTTTTTAGTTATAAATTAAAAACCACTGTTATTCATAGTTTTAAGTCCCATGACTGCCTGCCTATGCCTTTTCTTGCATAAAGATAGTTGCAGATTTTTTATCGCGGAAACCCTTTGAGGTAATTCCTATGTCACATTTTATAACTTTCCACAAGTGAAGTCGAGGGGGAAAGCTAGTAATAAATAATGAATAGTCCATATAGACAGCATCTACTTTAGTAACATTTTTCTATCTATCTATCATCACACCTTTTATCCCAAGAGGGGTAGGCAGAGACAATCAAATGCCTTTTGCTACGGTCCTCCTGACATACATACCTCTTTCGCTTCTTTTATATCCACCATACCTTTCATACATGCTTGGCGATTGTGTGCACTTTTAATATTCCCATTGATTAATACATTTTTTATATGTTCAATAAAAGTACACCTAGGTCGTCCAGCGTCCTCTACCAGCATTTTCTTTCACTTCAACCATACAAACGTTTTTAGTCAATTCTTAGCGTAAACTACTTTTCTTCATTTTAGTCACAACATCATCTTTCACTCCGCATTCTTCTCTAATGACATATTTATATCACGTATTCTACGTAAAGACGGCATTTTCACTGCATTTATTTTATTTTATGATTCTTATTCCATAAGCAAATCTCGCTTCCATATAAGTGATGAAACAAAAGTAACCTTTTACATAGATAAATATTTATTATTTGATTTATTAGTTTAAAAACAAGATTATATATTACTGGATTATGATACAATAACAACATTACTCAACTATGGCTGACATTCATAAAGGATTATAAAAATAACTAATTATGCATCACATTGTTCTAATTTCACAATAATATGTTGTAATTTTATTGTAATGTCGCAATTTTACTTCGATAACTGTTAATAATCAAAGCATAGTTGAAAGTGGGTCAAAGGTAAATGACTACTGTGTTTTAGTTTTTACTTCAAAATACTAAAGAATATTTCGCATGGGTAGAAAAGAGTTAACGAAAAATTCAATTTTCTCAGCATAAGTCGTCCGGTCCTCCAACTATCACTGTGCAAAAAATCACGTCGATCCGTTACTCTGTTCTGACGTGAAAGAAGAACAAACCAACCAACAGACTATTGCATTTATGGTTTTTGTTTAAGCAATAAGTAATGCAATGGAAAAATGAAAGAACTGTGGCCATGTAGTTTTTTAATTAATGTACATAATCCGACAAACCACACTTAGAGGCTTTTCCATCTAAATATACCTCAACAGAACTGGCCACTCATTAGGTATAGCCTTAATACCATCGGCTAAACAAAGGAGACTTGGTCTTCCGCTGGGTACTCTGGAACCGTAACACAGTTTCGGGAACTGTAAAGCAACCCGTAAAAAAAATACAAAAAGAAACAATGTTTTTAGTCTATCTAACATGAGACCAGTTGAGGTATTTTGAGGTCAAAAAGTCTCCTATAACAATCTTAATATTACCTTTTCTGAGATCTGAATTGTATGTTTATAAAAAATATAATGTGGAGGAAAATTTGAGAAGATTTCTATCTTATAACATGTACTACAAGGATAAATATGATTTATTATTTTTTTAGTTGGTTTTTCCTTTTTATATTCATTTCGGTACATGAATAAACATTTTGATGTAACAGCAATTTTTTTTATAATTTCCGTCCAAAACAACTCTTATTTGAAATATTGGGTGTATGTCTGTATGCCTGTCTGTATTTCAGACTGCTCGTATCGAAAACTATGGCTCTTTAGAACCCTAAATAAAAAAAATATGGCTCAATCCAATTTCAAATAATAACTATCCTTTTGGGGTGAGAAGATGTTGTATAAATAAATAGATTTACCATTTGTACTTAACTAGAGATGACTAAGTGTTCAATTCGTAGTATGATTCAAGGTTATTTAAAAGCAATGTCTTAATATCATTTGGATTATCCTTTTGGAAACCAGTTTTAATTGGAAATACCGTACTTTCTTAATATGTGATTCATTCATTTTTTAACCTAAAAACACAGACCTCAAAACAAATCTTGTGGGTATGTTATTTATATTTTTTTAAGGATTTATCAAAATAATATTTAAATAAACGTATATTTTTTAACGATTGTCTATACTAAAGTTTTTAAGTTTAGATGTAGAGAATAATCTCTGAAACCACTGATCCAATTCTGAAATGCTGCTATATTTTATTTTGTTCGAAAATATTCACGGGCGACGCCGGGGGCGGAAAGCTATGTATAATTTAAATATCTAATCTAGGATGTGCTCGTGTAAATAACTCTATTAAGGTAGGTACTTGTTGTTTACAAAACACTTCACGTAATACTACTAAATTACAATAAAAAATTGCACAGAATTATTATCATTGTCTTTGGCTGTAGGTACGGTCTGCAATAATACATTTTCGATGCAAGCGTGGGTTGTGTAAAATAAAACTTGTAATTTAGCAAACTCTACTAAGAGTTCGTCCTCAAAATTCCTTAGGCAGCTTTAAAATATCATTGCCTAAATAAGAAAGCTTCGTATTCCTTTGGGTACCTACTCAAGATATTTTTCATATTTACTGTAATTTAATTGTTTTGAAATAAATAAATTATTATTATTATCATTACAATTACAGTTTATTGGAATGGCTGTATGTTTTATACCTTTATACCTCTACCTCTCCTCTCTTTTCACGTGTCTAAAGTGACTGATCTATTTTTATTAGAATGATCAATCAGTTTTAAGATATTAAAAGTATTAATCTAGTTTCGTTGCCGACGTACCTATTACCCGCCTTGTATTGTTCACTTTATAAACAAACTGTCAATTCTGTTTTCTTCCGCCATAATATTAATTCTAAAGTCCATTTTAATATTCTCATACATAATCCTGACGTTAAATCTATCTTAAAACGCCCATAGAGATTTTCCTTGTAATTTAAAAATAATTGTAAGTTTTGGTATTTCCTTTAATAAAATGTTTATGACCTTAAATGCAAAGTTTTAATTTTATAATGTAGAATACATAATACAAGCTATAGCTCTCGCCTTCGCATGCTAATGTTAAAAATGCATAAGTCTGTTTCTTTGTTCTTTCACGTCAAAACGAAGCACCTTTTTTAAATCATTTTCTTATATATCTGACGGATTAGAGAACAAACGCCATGAAAACTTACTAATTCGGTTAATGCTCAGCTCCTAAATATGATAGGTTTATGTTTTATATCTACCTACTTGTAAACCTTCCCGGTGAATCAATCTATTAAATAGCTAAATTTCGCAACAAAATCCGTTTAGTAGTTTTTGCATGAAAAGGGCACAGACAGACGACACACGCGGCAAAAGAGAAAAAAGAAACAGGTAGTCAATCATTTCTGTATTCTCCCCATTACTCGTTGTATTCTCCATATACATTTTAAAAGCAGGAATCGTCAGAAAGCAACCGGAATATCCAGTACATTAAAGATACGAAGTGTAGATAGTTAAGTCAAGATTTCAAGAAAAAGTACTAAAAAGCTAAACTTTTATCATCATAATCTATCAATCTATCATCACGCCTTTTATCCTAAAAGGAGTAGGCAAACACAATCGAATGCCATTTGCTAAAATCCAGACATACCACTTTCGGGTATGTTATATTCATCATACCTTTCACAAATTTCACATATTCTCGGAGATTGCAATTATCAAAAATGTATCTATCTATCATCACGCCTTTTATCCCAAGAGGGGTAGACAGAGACAATATACCTCTTTCGCTTCTTTTATATTCATCATACCTTTCATAATCAATCAAAAATGTAAAAAAAACGCAACGCATCGCAATTGCATAACTTAACAAATTATTTTGATGGCAAGACACTTTTATTGCCTAATTTTGACAGCATTCTACTGTTGCTCCGACTTTGTATAAAAATATCCTTTTTTTACTTTATAAAAATCCATATATCTCAAATTGATACCCTGCATTAGAATTTATAACATCAGTTTATTAAGGGCTAAGTCAACGAACTCTCAAATACCATTTCCTCTTTAGAAGCCATTACGAATCCATTATATTATTGTTGCATGAACTTTTAACTAATTTATAAATAAATATTATAACACAATGCTTAATATTTCACAAGCGGTAGGTAGAAAAAATATGTAGAGACAAAAAAAAATGTTGTACAGTCAACCTTATTCAGTAGTTATAAAATTTTGACACTGATTGTATCTACCTACATAAAACAGAAATAGTTCAATATTTTTTTTTTATTGTGACAAGAATTATCTCGAAGTTTTTCCGGGATAAAAAGTGAATGAAAACCCAACAAACATATATACAAATACACTTTCGTATTTATAATTTTAGGATTAGAATTGTAAACTTTGTGACCTCAACGAGAATTTTGCAATTTTGATTTGCATACCTTGCTACTTATATCATTGGGTCAAGGATAATTTTGTTAAGAATTTTATTACTCTTTTTTTTAATTTAAATGTATAAAAATACCTATAGATTGATGTATAATAACGATGTGAAAATAAAGTTATGATGAATATAAAAGAAGTGAAATATACGTCAGGATCGTAGCAAATGGCATTCGAATGTCTCTGCCTAACTATCTTAAGACAAAAGGTGTGATGATAGATAGATAGATATATAGTAAAAAGATGCAATGAATACAGTCAGAAGCAAAATAAACAAAGATCAATACGTCTGTTAAAGAAGTGGCACAATTGCAGCAACAGGCTGGACAAATGGCAAAAAGTGGACATAGTTACTGGTACTTCTGGCTACACCACGAGGTATCCTTTATACCTGAAGAGTGTGTTATGTGTTTATGCTCCCATATAGTTCACCAAGATGTTCTCACCATTTCTATGTAAACATCAGTTACTTATAACTGGATTGTGTTACTTGTCGTTCTATGGAATAGCGGTATTGTTGTCTGTTGATTTCCTGTAAATGCCAATTTCAAATCCAATAATCCTGAGTTTAATTTCGTTGCGAAATGGTGAAAGTAGCGAGTTGTTAAGACGCTGAATAGAGCCAAAGACCTTGAGAGATGGCACCGCCCCCACGCGGGTACACATACACACCAAAACGACGTGGCTGCCACTAATAATATAGCATCAGCTGTCGGTACACGAGCGCTTACACAATACACATACACGCGTGCAGTGCGTACATAAAATCTCGAAAATGAGAATAAAGGAACTTGCTGAAAATTTTATTAAAATATAGAACAGTATTACGATAGTATATTGCTAGATAAAAAATCTGTCAAAAATCAGAATCATTGCATGCATTTTAGTACTGTTTCTAGACAGTAAAATATTTTTTTAGAGGTACATTCGTGATTTTTTTCTTTCGAATCAATATAGTTGTATTATGTTTTGAACACAGTATCTTAATAACGCATAACCTCAAGAATATCATATATTTTTTTGATTATGGTCACTGCAGTGGATCGTGTACTTTTACGCATCCTAAAACTCGCATTTAGCTCTATACATCATCGAATTGTATTCTGTCCGTCAACCTGAACTTGTACCTTCAGGGCTCAGACTACATGAAAAAGAGGTTTTCTGCTGGCAAGTACTTACAACCACTTTCTGTCGCCGTCTCTCTATCTATAAGTAAGAAAAACACTCCTAATTACCAAGATATTAAATATCTTCTTGTTATAACCCGCCACCTATAATTATAATCCAATAAGTAAGTATTAAATGACACCTCCAAGCCGTACGTTTGACCTATATGAACACCAAGTACACTATAAGATAGATACATCATTATTTCCGCGGTGCGCCCCTGCCCCTGCCCCGAGATAACCCGGTATGGACGTCATAGCGATTTAATAATAACAACAGACCTTTGGTTCCACAAGTGGCTTCATGCAAACTAGGTACCTACTTAGTGAAAACTAAGTGCTAAACATTATATAATAAAAACTGTAAATTATTTGTTTAAAAAAAATATATTTTGTTAGTGTCCGACCGAAACAGGTTTTTAGCCGTAACCGAAACTTATTTAGACAAAAATTTCTATTGAATACTGAAAACTAGTGTATTTTTTAAATTTTCACGCATATACAGAAAGTTAATTCGTGATAAATTTAATAAAAAACAATAATTGAAGTAGTTATTTATTTATCTATAATAATAATAAAACTGAAGAGTTTGTTTGTTTGAACGCGCTAATCTTTGGAAATATTTTTGCATTTGATAGCCCAATTCTTGAGGAACGTTACAGTCTATATAACATCACGACATCACGCGACGACCCAAAGAAGCGGAGCAGCAACCATTAACGCGGGTGCAACCGCAAGGCACAGCAGTGTTATAAAATATAACTCAGCTGGCGACCTCACACGAGCCACGACGACTCACGACACGAATTTCGGTCGATTTTTGGCCGAAACCGAAACTGTGGCGTAAACTAGATTTATTGGCCGAAGATATAATAGTTTTAGAGATCCGTAGCCAATTATAGATAACAAACAGCTGGGCCGATTTAGCAATTTTTTTAATGTTCGTAAGAGTCTGAATGAGGTTTTTAGGGAGAGAAAAATTGGAAAATTTGATAAAACTGAAAGTGTTTTTTCTATAGGATTAGAGATTTTTGATTTAGATAGATAGAGATTAGAGATAGTTATTTCGTATTTTTTATCACGCTAAGAAATCCAATATCCATATAAATATTATTGATTTTTTTAACGACATATTAATGAGTAATCTTTAATACAATATGAAATGACGTGTTAACATGTAATAAATATGTTTGTAATAACTGCACTGTTTGTTCAAACATTATTATCGTAAACCAAAGTTCAAGATTGATTATTAGATAATTATAACACTTCAAACAGTTTGCTAATTAGGAATGGCAGTCTGTGATTAGGTAATAACATAATTAGAATTGCTATCAACAACTCTAATGATTGCACTATTTTTTTTTACACGGGATACCTTACCAGCGGAAGACCAAGTGTCCCTTATTAATCAGGGACAGATGGAATACCTTAAATTTATAGGATTATATAGCTGTCACTTCTTTAGTGCATCCCCAAGGACAAAAAGCAACCTTCCACCACTTGTAAGCTAATTAATATCAATAAAATGTAGTTCGTTAGAAATTGGGACATAGAAGTTCACTCACAACCAAAGCATCACAACAAAGGACGAAGTTCAAATTTTATCTCTGAACAAATTAATTCAATTAAAGCATTTGAATTTTATAGGTCATCATTTATCTTTGTTATGCTACAAAATGATAAATTATATCTTTTACCACAACTTTAGCGATAAAAACTTTGAAGTTTAGTTAACTTTTGTACCCTGCTTCACTCGAATTTCATTTTTATATATTCAAGAGAATTTTCCATTTAAACTTTAAATCGACATAGCTGTGTTCAGTGTGCTGATTTCGATGAAATACAAAACATATAAACCCTATTAAAATGTATCACGATACTTTTACAGTATGTGGAATTCCTATAGATAAAGATAAAAAGCCACTTTCAATATGTTCAATGTCAAAATATGTAGGTATAGCGTGCTTACCCGATTTTCATGAAACATAGCTAATTAAAACTTATGTACATAATCCTTTGAGTATATAGCAAAGGAGACGTGAAGCGTATAAATCACCGAACAATTTTTTCTGCCACTTTTGGCGGGGGGGGGGATGATTATGTTAAAATACAAACATAATAATTATAATTAATGATTGGAAACACTAAGTTTGACGCCCTAGATCGCCTTTCCCGTTTAAAACATCACAATTAACTATTTTCCTAGAGCTCTGTCTCGCGACACAAAACGATACCAACAAAATCTAAGGTAACTTATTACTGCGCACCTGGTCAGTATAACTGGTCAAAGGGGAAAAAATTGGCGAAAGGGGGAGCCCGTCTATGGCCCCTCCATAGGCTTAGTACTCTATAACATAATCTGACAAATCACACTTAGAGGCTTTTCCATCTAAATATACCTCAACAGAACTAGCCACTCGTTAGGTATAGCCTTACAAATATTATCGGCTAAACGAGGGAGACTTGGTCTTCCGCTGGGTACCCTGGAACCGTAACATGGTTTCGGGAGCTGTAAGGCAACCCTTGAAGAAAGAAAAAAAAATCGGTCTATCTAACTTGTTTTAATAACATTTTGCTTAGTGGGTTAAAACCATCGATGGTTAAAACACTGTTTCTTTTTAATTTCAGGTTATAAGGAAATCCTACACAGTGTCAATGGCAGACTCCGTCCTCGACAGTTGGTGGCTATCATGGGACCGTCAGGTGCTGGGAAGTCTACCTTACTGGACGTGCTATCTGGGTATAGAATCACGGGCGTCGGAGGTGCGGTGTTCATTAATGGGAGAGGAAGAATTATGAGTAAGTTCATGTTAATTTTCCTTTGAAATTTACAATTTATTTTGCGACAATACAACGAACGCCAGCGTCTATGAAGGTGTCTTTACATCGATGGCAACACCACTTTAGATTTTTGTAAAAATAAATGTTTTGCTAACGTTAATAAAATTATTTTATTTTATATAACACGTTAACGCACACTTGAACAAACCAAATGAGCCCAAACAGGAGGGGTTTACTAGCTGTCATCCACTATCCACCTTCTGGATCCATGATCAGATCATCTCGATGGTACCAAATTATTGTATTGTCATCGATATTACATACATTTGCAAAGTTTCGCATCGATACGACAAGTAGAAGTCTTTGACTTCCAAGATTTGTTTACATACATAGTTAGTTACAGGTGAAGCTAATAAAAGCGTGTAACAAATCTAAAATAAAATTAGAATACAAAACACAGTACAATGTAGTCCTGCACATGCATTTATTTTTCCAAAAATAATCAAAAATTAGGCCGCGTATATTATATCTTCACATACTATATACATGATTTGTGCTGGTGGACCGAAAACATGCTTTCTTTGTGTTCGCTACCTATACAGGAAAGCATGAACGATACGAAACTATAACGCCTATACCCCATTGGGGTAGACAGTATCAATGATTATATGTAAATGTATTTTACAATGAAAAAATGTGTTTCTAATTTTGTTTGCAAAGAGATAACAAATCTGTGTGTTAAATAATATTGTTACGAGCTAGGGTTCGAAGAGATTTAAAATACCGATTAAATAGACAAACTTTACTTTAACACCACAAAAACACAGTTAAATAAATGAAAACACTAGAATAACACTTAGTCGCACTTAATTCCACTTCACTGTTTCGCTTTGATCGCTCTGATTCGCACTGTGTTTCGCACTGTGTCCCTTGCGGCAATGATCCTCTGTTTATATTGCCCACCGAACATTCGAGAAACGCCGAGATTGTTGTACAAAGTTGTAGACGCGGCTCGATGCGACTCGGCGCCAAATACCTACACACAGACCGCGCCCGATTTTGGTACCTATGGCTAGGCACATACGGTCCATTTTCGTTTGTACTTGATTCTCTCTGGATGTTTCTAGAGACGTCTATCGACCTTGATGTGTTTAGGTATTTATTTGTGCGATTTAAGTACCTATTCGTTACACTGCCCCCCGCTTAGACTTGCTCGTCCCGAGCAATATTCGAGCCTTTGTAAGGAGCCAGTCGATCAATATGGACAACCTTTAACTGTCCACGCGGGCATCGTTGGATCCGATAGGTCACGTCATTGATCCTCGTGATGACCTTATACGGGCCTTCCCAGCGGTTCTGCAGCTTGGGAGATTTGCCTTTTCGGCGTTTCGGGTTGTGCAGCCACACCAACGATCCCTCGTCAAAACCGTTACTATTGAAGTTTCTATCGTACCTGGTCTTCATCTTTGTACTGGCCACAAGACTGCTCTGACGAATCTGGTCATGTATGTCGCACATCTTGTTTTTCAGGTTCGATACGTAGTCACTTACAGGTTGCGGCGCATCCGGAGGTCCGCCGGTCAGGAGATCAACTGGTAGTCGGAGTTCTCTCCCAAAGTTGGCATAAGCAGGAGTCACCTTTATGCTTTCATGCTCTGCGGATCGATATGAGAGCAAGAACAAGGGAATATATCGGTCCCAGTCCCTCTGGTGATCCTCAACCAGTTTCGCTAAATGAGTCTCCAAAGTGCGGTTGAACCTTTCAACCATTCCGTCGGACTGTGGGTGATACGCCGTAGTCCTCGTTTTATTTATTCCCAGGAGACGGCATACTTCCTGGAACAACTGCGACTCAAAGTTACGCCCTTGATCAGAATGTATCTCCAATGGTAGCCCGAACCTGCAGAATACGTCGTTGACCAACTTAGTCGCCACTGTTGTCGCTTCCTGGTTGGGAATTGCGAAGACCTCCGGCCACTTCGTGAAGTAGTCCATCACGACCATGAAGTACTTGTTCCCGTCTTCAGTGGCCGGGAACGGTCCAGCAACGTCCACCGCAATTCGTTCCCATGGAGCGCCAACATTGTACAGCTGCATACGTCCCCTCGTACGTGTCGTAGGTCCTTTCACGGCCGCACATACTGTGCACTTACGACACCAATCCTCGACATCTTGCCGGCAATGAACCCAATAAAATCGTTTCCTGATTTTCGCCAGGGTTCGATTCATGCCCAGATGTCCTCCCGAGGATCCATCGTGCACGGACTCAAGCACTGCGCGCACCTTTGACCTAGGCACGACCAGCTGCATCAGTGTCTCCTGTCCACTTGGCGACTCCCACTTGCGGTACAGCAACCCGTTGTGCAGCACTAGACTTTCCCACTGAGCCCAGTAGCTTTTCGTGGTGGAACTCATTGCTGATACAACATTCCAGCCGGGCCTTGGAACATTCTGCGTCTTCCATTCCATTATCGGCGCCAAGTTGTTATCCTTGAGTTGCTCGTCTCTCGTCCTCTCGTTCGCCCATTCGTCACTAAGGTTGTTAGTCGTAATGACTTTGATGACAGAATCACCGATTTCACGCCTCGAGCAGTGTTTACAATCTTCAGGGCACGGCCTGCGTGACAGTGCGTCAGCGTTGCCATGCATCCGTCCTCGTCGATGTTCGATCGTGAAATCGAATTCTTGTAACTGCTCGATCCACCGAGCGACTTGTCCTTCAGGATCCTTGAATTGAAGTAACCATTTCAACGCCGCATGGTCTGTCCGTAGCTTGAACTTCCTTCCGATGAGATACTTGTTGAAGTGTCGTACTGTCTTCACTACGGCCAGAAGTTCGCGTCTGGTTACACAGTAGTTCCTTTCTGGTTTTGACAGAGCCTTGCTGAAATACGCTATCACAACTTCCTTGTCCCCCTTCCGTTGTGACAGCACACCTCCAATGGCGATGTTGCTTGCGTCTGTGTCCACCACAAACTCGCCGACTTGGTCCGGGTAGCCCAATACAGGTGTTTCACACAGCCGTTGTTTCAGTTCCTGGAACGACTTCTCACAGTCCTCAGTCCATTGAAACGAACGCTTGTCCTCCGTCAGCCGATGTAGGGGCTTGGCTACTCCCGCGAAGTCGTATACGAAGCGGCGGTAGTATGAGCACAGACCAAGAAACGCCCGAACATCTGTTTTGTTCCGCGGGGTGGGCCATTCTCGTACAGCTACTGTCTTGACAGGGTCGGTTTCTACGCCATCCTTTGTAATTACATGCCCGAGGTAATTCACACGTTTCTTGAAGAAGCTACACTTCTTGGCATGCAATTTCAGGTTCGCGAGCTTCAACTTGGCAAACACTCTTTCTAAATTCCCCAGGTGCTCGTTGAAGTCGCGTCCCATGATGATGACGTCATCCAGGTAGACTAGGCAAGCTTTTCCAACGAGATCCGCAAGCACAACTTCCATCAGCCTTTCGAACGTAGCGGGAGCATTGCATAACCCGAAAGGCATGACGTTGAACTGCCACAGTCCATTTCCGGTCGAGAAAGCAGTCTTTTCCTTGTCCTTGGGATCGATCTCCACTTGCCAGTATCCACTCTTCAAATCCAGTGTTGAGAACCACTGGTTCCCACTCAACTTGTCCAAGGTGTCGTCAATCCGGGGTAGAGGGTAGCTGTCCTTTCTGGTTACGTCGTTCAGTCGACGATAATCCACACAGAAGCGAGTGCTGCCATCCTTCTTCTTAACTAGCACAACCGGAGAACACCATGGGCTCAAAGAAGGTTCGATGACATTAGCCTTCTTCATGTCTTCCAGCATGCACTGTACTTCTGCTTCTCTTCCTACTGGGATTCGTCGAGCACGTTGACGTATAGGTAACTCGTTTCCTGTGTTGATGGTGTGTTTCACCAATGACGTCCTGCCGAGATGCCCATCTCTGTCACTAAAGATGTCAATGTAACGAGTGAGCATCTCCTTCGCTCGTTTGTACTCGGAGATTGACAAGTCCTTCTTCGAAATGTCGACGAGTTCCAAGGGGTTTGCACTGTTATTTTTCATCGCCGACAGCTTCCCCTGGGTGCAGCTCCGCATCCAATTCGCCTCGTCGCACTTCGCCACGACTTGATCCTTATTGAGAGTGACAGGAGCGCCATTGAAGTTGGTCACCCTTACTACAGCTCGTCCACTCTGGCTGTTTACTAAAGTTGGAGTGAGTAACCAGCCTTTATGTTTAGAACGTTCCAGGTGGTCGATGATAGAGCACCTCGTATTGGAGGGGTCCCCATTAGTTGGTAACTCCACATCGACAAGCGTCTCCGAATATGGGTTCAGTTTGACGCCCTTGGCACAGCGCACATAGCCAGCATAACCACCTTTCAAAAATACCTGTTCCTGGCCGCACTGCAGTACACCGTTGCGCAAGTCGATGCCAAACTGGAACCGCTTCATAAAGTCGAGTCCGAGAATGCAGTCGTCTATAATGTCGGCCACGATGACGGTGTGTGGGTACTCCCCGTCACCCACCTTGAGTGTCACCGGCAGCTCGTCGTATGCGGGTATAGGCTGACCGGTTGCCGTGAAGAGTTTCAGACAGGAAGATGAACGTCTGGTTCTGCTCGTAGATCGTCCCAACAACTGAGGTCTCACAACCGTTCGCGTTGCTCCTGTGTCGATCGTCATCTCACATGGCGTCCCGTTGACCTCGCCGGCGATCACCAGACTGTTCCCGTCGAAAACTTGTCGGATGGTAAGTTTTGGGGCTGTGTCACGATCAGCCAGTACCCGCCCCGCGGCTCTGGCTGTTACTCGTTTCCCGGAAGCTCCGTAGTTACGGCACGGACATCAGCTTCGACGTCCCGTTTCGGCACTCGTTGATCCGTGCCTTGTCGTTTAAGCGCCGGGCAGCTTGCTTTAAGGTGCCCCAGCTTGTGGCAGTAGAAGCAGCGGGGTAAGTAGCTACGCCTCTCTGCTACAGGTGTCGTTGTTGGAGTAGCCTCCTCCGCCACTTGTCGCAATCGCTGAGAACGAGGCTCCTGTCTCACGGCTTCCACCTCTAGAGCATGGGCGAGTGCATCTTTCAGGGCGGTGTGGTGGCCCAGTCGAACTGCAGCTCTGACCTCCATGCTGCGGATGCCGTCGATGAATGCTTGAACGAGGTTCGCAGCAATGAACTCTTGTCCGGCAGATGGGTACGCCTTCCTCACGATCTTCTCGATCTCCAGAGCCCATTGTTGCAGATTCTCACCAGCATGTTGCGTCCTGTCCCTCAGCTGCGCTCGGTAGACGTGCTCCAGGTGTTTGTCGCCGTACCTGGAGTCCATTGCCTCGATCAGGTTCCCGTACGTGGTGCAGCTGTCTGGAGAGGCTTCCAAAACAGACAGTGCGCGGCCTCTTAAAGCCACTGTCAAGGCGGTCAGAGATTGCTCGTCTGTCCAGCCGTTGGCAGAGGCGACCGTTTGGAACTGCAATTTGTACGCTGTCCAGGACGTAGTCCCGTCGTACGGCGGCACCTTGACTCGGGGGCCAGAGACGACGGCGCCTCCAGAAACAGGAGCGGTCAGCTTCAGTTTCCTTACTTCATTCTGGAGCCCCTCGCATCGGCTGTCCAACTCTCCGTAGCGGTCGTTAAGTCTTGCATCCAGTTCTCTGCTCATCCTAGTCTGTATTTCCTTGCAATGCTGTTGGAGGTCTTCAATTCTCTCCTCGTGCATGTCTGTAACCCTCTGTAGCTGCTTCACCTCCATAGTCACCTTTCCCAGTGATTCTGAAAGCAGCTCCTTTAGGCTAGCAGACTGCTCCTCTTGACGTCGGGCCTGCTCCTCTTGACGTCGGGCCTGCTCCTCCAATAGCTGCCGAGTCTGCTCCTCCTGACGCCTGGCCTGCTCCTCCTGACGCCTGGCCTGCTCCTCCTGACGTCGGGCCTGCTGCTCCTGACGTCGGGCCTGCTCCTCCATTAGCCAAACCAGCATCCCCATATCCAATGCCTGGGGAGCACCCGTAGAACCCGCAGCACCCGTATCAACTCCAGCAGCAGCTCCAGCACCAACAGCAGCAGTCCCAGCAGCACCAGCAGCGGCTCCAGCAGCAGCTCCGGCACCACCAGCAGCAGTCCCAGCAGTCCAAGCAGCACCAGCAGCGGCTCCAGCAGCAGCAGCCTCGTCGACCTCCTCGCCGTGATGTCCAGCAGTAGTTTGTCGTGTTTTGGGTCGCCGTGATGACGACGAGTCACGTGGTGTAATCGGCATTTTTGAATCCCACACTCCTGACACCAATTTGTTACGAGCTAGGGTTCGAAGAGATTTAAAATACCGATTAAATAGACAAACTTTACTTTAACACCACAAAAACACAGTTAAATAAATGAAAACACTAGAATAACACTTAGTCGCACTTAATTCCACTTCACTGTTTCGCTTTGATCGCTCTGATTCGCACTGTGTTTCGCACTGTGTCCCTTGCGGCAATGATCCTCTGTTTATATTGCCCACCGAACATTCGAGAAACGCCGAGATTGTTGTACAAAGTTGTAGACGCGGCTCGATGCGACTCGGCGCCAAATACCTACACACAGACCGCGCCCGATTTTGGTACCTATGGCTAGGCACATACGGTCCATTTTCGTTTGTACTTGATTCTCTCTGGATGTTTCTAGAGACGTCTATCGACCTTGATGTGTTTAGGTATTTATTTGTGCGATTTAAGTACCTATTCGTTACAATATATTCCCCCGTGAACATTTTCGAACAAAATAAAATATGTAGTACTCAAGGATAATGTAGCCCTTGTATCCCACTAGCCCGATTCCCACTAGCCCGATTCCCATTAGCCCGATGCCCACTAGCCATTCCCATTAGCCCGATGCCCATTAGCCCGGTTCCAGTTAGCAAAATTACATAAATGAAATCATGGAAACTAAAATGGAAAAAAAATGTAGCTTCCTATTAGTGAATGAATTTTCAAAATCGGATCTGTATTTTCAGAGATTACCCTCCACATACAAACTTACAAAACCTCTTTATAATATTACTATAGATCGATATGTAGGTATTTATTACACAATGTGCATGGTTTTGCATTAATGAATATTGTAATTGACTATTTTTAATTCATGTTTATATAATGGAAGACATATTTTCTTGGAACTCAAATCTTTAACAATTAATTATGTAGTTTTCCTATAGAAGGCGAAGTTAAAAATATTTACTCATTCATTGGTATAGTGTCATATAAGTACATGAATATTTTTTCTAAAATTATCCACCTTTTTCCATTCATGTGAAGACAAAAAATGTAAATATTTGTCTTACTTTTATGTTTTAAATAGTTGAATAGAATTTAATGAAAGGTAGGTAGGATTTAGGTAGGATTTAGGTATATATAAAACGGAAAACCTTTTAAATAAATTAAGAAAAAACACCAAAAGTACAATATTAACTAAAATAATAACAAGCAATCAATACAGAGCAACAAAACGACGTGATTTTTGAACAGTGGAAGGGCAAAAGTGACATAGGCTACTTTTTATACCGGAAATCCTTAGGGATACATTTTTATGTCACATTTCAAAAATTTCCATGAACGAAGCCGAGTCGTAAAGCTAGTAATTAAATAATTTCAAGTTAGAAAAAATAGCTTAAGTTTAAGAGTCTTTGCTCTTCAAAATTCCAAATTCCAAGTATGTAGTTACTTGCAGCTACAATAAAATAATTATTGTGGTATGGTATTCCCCGCTAGAACCGGTCGGATTACAAGTGGATGCACTTATCCAAGATAATACGTATTCTTGCTACAAAAAAAAATTCTTAGAGCAAGTAAAAGTAACTTTGGTGTATTTTAGATGATAAATCAGAATAATTCAAATATTTAGTAGAATTATTCTACTTTTTAACCGAACTACTTCAAATGTAGGAGGAGGTTCTCAATTCATCGGAATCTTTTATGTTTTTTTATGTAAGTATGTAAGTCATCAAATCAGGATCTGATAATGGGATCCTAGAGAAATCGAGAACTCCTCAACTTTTATAGGCACACTTGAAGCGATGTGGGGTTTTTTTTTTGTATGTGACTTGCTCAGAGCAAGAAGTAAATTATGCATGCTTTCGGAAAGCACTTGGTTTACAACTGGTCTTCCTTGATTTGAGGTTTATTGTAAAACTTTATTAAAAATTATTTGAATTACACTCACTTTTCTACCTTTCGTTACTTTGTGATTTGTCAACTACGTTACATTCCATGCATTCGTAGGTTATTCTATATATATTTTTTTTAATGCTGTTTGTTGGTTCACTTGAGAACGGCTGGACCGATTTGGCATATTTCTTTAATGTTCGTAATAGTCTGAATAAGATTTTTAAGGAAAAAGTTACACGTAAAATTAGAAAAGTCGGAAAAAATTAAAGTAGTTTTATCTATAGGATTTTGAATTAACTCAAGACCATAATAGGGGATGAAAATTATTATTGTCTCCACGGACGAAGCCGGAGCGGAAAGCTAGTATGAGTTAAAAAAACTCTTATCAATTATCAAACATTCTGAAAGAATTAAGAAAATAATAGAGCTAAGTACCTCAACAAGATCTTTTTAAAATAGGATTTGTAATTTTCAGAAACTTTCAAGAAAATGAGCTGCTATATTCAACAAGATGATCGTCTGAACGGACTGCTGACTGTTGGTGAAAACATGAAAGTTGCGGCAGATCTCAAATTGCCCACTACCTTGGATAAATATGATAAAGGTGAAATTGTAAGTAACGGTGTTTATTATACATTATTTTAACCTTTTGATCTTAAAAAATCTCAAAAATATATTCTGTATTTATTATATCAAACTTCAATAGCGTCCTTACTTGCTCTAGTGCTCCGTTTTACTGTGAAGAAGTAGTTTTTCATCTATTGAGTAATCTATATTGGTGCGTTGGTGGCCGAGTGGTTAAGACGTCTGGTATTAACTAGGCAGACCACGGGTTCGATTCCGGATCCCGGCCATGTACCAATGAGTTTTTTAATTAAAAACTTATGTATATCGTCCGATAAACCACACTTAGAGGCTTTTCCATCTAAATATAGCTCAACAGAACTACCCACTCACAAATACCATCGCCTAAACGAGGGAGACTTGGTCTTCCGCTGGGTACCCTGGAACCGTAAGACGGTTTCGGAAGCTGTAAGGCAACCCGTGAAGAAAGAGACAAAGAAAGAAAGAAGAGTAATCTATACTAATACTAATAATTAAGCTGAGGCTAGTTTTTTTTTGTTTGAACAAGCTAATCTGTGAAACTACCAGTCGGATTTAAAAAAATGTTTAACATCACGTTACCTGCCCTAAGGGGGTGAAATGGGATGTAATAGTAGTTTATGATACGGGATCATAATAGGGGTAATTAAAACACAAGAGGAATTTTATAAAATGAGGCGCAGCCGAGTGTTTTAATTCCAAATTATGTGCCCGTTCATACACTAGGTACTTAATCTAATCCCATGCAATAGTACAAAACAAATTGAACCAAGATATTTTTCTTAATCGACAAATTGGCGGTAAACCGCGGTTACCTACTTTATGCGTATGCGCGTTAACTGTCAAGTGACTCCCACATGGAAGTGTCGATATTTTCATAGAGTTTAATGTGGCTGCATAACACATATCCTTTGCCCTTTCTGCATTTAAAAAAAACATTACGATATCGTTTTTGTATGAAAACTTCGGTACTATAATATATTATAGTATCAAAGTTTGACATATTAGAGACGCGTGTATGTAAAACATATCATTATGAAGTATAATTAAGATTTTGTAATAGAGATTTTACGTTATAAGAGTAGATAAACGTTGTATTGCTAAGAATCTTCATTACGAAACGATTTTCCGATTTCGCAACAGCAAATTTTTTCTCAGATGATTTTTCCGTACTGTTCACTTGTCGATAATTTAATAATTTATTTACTTTTATTTTACATTTCAGATTGAGGATATACTAACGAACTTGAGATTATATGAACATATCAACACAAGAGCAGCTCAACTTTCCGGCGGTCAAAGGAAAAGATTGTCCATTGCATTGGAACTGATCAACAACCCACTTATCATGTTTTTAGATGAACCGACTACGTAAGTATATTTTTTTTATGAAGAACTAGCGGGCCCGGCAGACGTTGTCCTGCCCAAACGTTGGCTTGCCTGCTATTTACTTTCCTTCGTCCGTGGAAAACAACTACCACTACCACTACCACTACCACTATCACTACCACTACCACTACCACTACCCCTACCCCTACTCCAACCCCTACCACTACCGCTACCCTACCACTATCACTACAACTACCCCTACTTCTAATACTACCACTACACCTATCTCTACCACTACCACTACCACTACCCCTACCCCTACCCCTACCCCTACTCCAACCACTACCACTACCCCTACCTCTACTCCAACCCCTACCACTACCGCTACTATAATATGTCCGTCTCCTGGCTCTAAGCTTGAGTTATAAATAGTGTAACTAACACGACTTTCTTTTATATATATAGATAAAAAAAGTATAATACAGCGCCATCTATTGACGTTTGCAAATACATTTTAGTACATATGTAAAAAATCAAGATGACGCCACATATTCACAATTATAAATTATAATTATTTAGCTACCCCTACTCCAACCCCTACCACTACCGCTACTATCCTATGTCCGTCTCCTGGCTCTAAGCTACCTCCCCACCAATTTTCAGCCAAATCGGTACAGCCGTTCTTGAGTTATAAATGGTGTAACTAACTGACTTTCTTTTATATATATAGATCTGTAATTGGGCTTGATACAGTTTTTCTGCTTTCATTGAGACTCCTCCAATTAAATTGTATAATAATCCTACACTGGGAGGAAGATGGAGAATATTCAAGAACAACACTATCTATTTATCATCACGTCTTTTATCCTAAGAGGGGTAGGCAGAGGCAATCGAATGCCATTAGTTACGATCCTGACATACCTCTTTCGCTTCTTTTATATTCATTATACCTTTCATACATGCTCGGCGATTGTACTTTTAATATTTCCATCAATCAATACATTTTTTATATGTTCAGTAAAGTATACCTATGTCGTCCTCTGCCAGCATTTCCTTTCACTTCAGCCATATAAACCTTTTTAGTCAATCTTTCATCCTTCATTCTTTCAACGTGTCCAAACCAAACCAACACTGTCATTCTCATAGTAAAATGGCCGATTTTGCGAAGTAACAACTGAACTTACAGACATTGAATTGGACAATTGGATTAGTTTAAGTATTCTCACCGCATCTGCCAACACACAAGGAATATTTTTAAAACGATATTTCCACCACTGGGTCTTTGGCTACTGTGCATTAACTAAGTATTCTTGAATACGGGAAAGACCTAAAGTTGTTTGAGACTCGACTACTCGAGAGAAATGCAGAGCGTTCCATTTTACGACACATCAAAAAACCGCCAAACTTCTTAGTTTGTCTGCCTATTGATAATTTTATAGACTATAAAAATTCAATAAAATGTTTTATATCCTCTCTATCTTTTTTATATCTTCACGGCTCCCGAAACCGTGTTATCAGTCCCAGGGTACCCAATGGAAGACCAAGTCTCCTTCTTTTAGCCAATGGTATTTGTGAGGCTATTAAAATTTAACGAGCGGTCAGTTCTGTTGAAGTAAATTTAGAATTAGATGTGGTTTGCCCTCTCTAATCAGGCAAAAATTATATTTCAGCGGCTTGGACAGCTCTTCTTGTACCCAAGTCGTGGAGTTGTGCAGATCTCTAGCTCACCAAGGAAGAACAATTATTTGTACTGTTCATCAACCGTCGGCATCGCTTTTCGCACTTTTTGACCAAGTGTACGTGTTGGCTGCTGGAAAATGTTTATACCAAGGCACAACTGGCAACTTGGTTCCTTACTTAGTAGAAGCTGGTATTCCTTGCCCTATTTACCACAATCCTGCTGATTATAGTAAGTGAAACAAACATTTAATTATCTTGTATAAAAATTAATTGTTTAATCAAATATTTCAATAAGTATTTACGTATCTATGTGCAAAAAATCACGACCATACAAACATGACAAGCTGAACGGATTTACATGGAGTTTGGATCCATAAAAATTGATTTCATAATAAGGCCGAGGAAAAAGCTTGAAATTTATAAAATTGAACGCAAAATCTAGTTTGTCACAAGTCTACAAACATATATTATTGAAATTAACAATCGCATTACCATATCCTACAATCTGATGATACCTTTTGTAATTTGCAGTTATCGAATTGGCATGTGGTGAATATGGTGAAGACAAAATGGAGCTCCTAACTGACAAAGCTGAAAATGGAAAAGCTCTAACCTGGTTCGAAAACCCAGATTCCGTACCATCCATGGAAGAATTAAGAAAGAATTACCCCATGAGTATCATGAGGAGTCTGGATAAAAATAGCAATGAAGAAGAGACGTCGCAATGGAATCAAAGAAAAGTCTTGGTGAAGAAAGGGTTTTTGAAAGCCAGACGTGATACTGTAAGTATAGTCTTTGGGCAATAGGTAATACTAAAGGTGGCCACACATTCGTCTAATCCCTGGCGCGTCGCCGTATGGTCCATCGAAACCGACCACAGACTCATCCAATTCTTGTAACAAATGGTCCGCCTAGATTATCCGGCGGCCGGAATGGGAAATGTTCGGTGCTAACTTTAGGATTGGACTTGAAGCAGGTGGTTCCAGGTTCCAAACTTAGTTTCAAGCACCAAAGCACTCTAATCAACATGTCATACTTCTATTAAAGAAGTGTCATCTCTTATGGTCTTGCATTGCATTGCAACTTTTGAATGGGGGCATGATTCTAGAATTCCGCCTCTCTCTAGATGCACTTCACCCAAATTATTTGATTGAACACCTTAAGGGGACCAAATTGAATACCTCTATTGTTGACAAGGTCAATGAGTCAACGTGAATGGGGTTCCAATAATATTTCTTTTGAGCCTATAGAGTCGAGAGATGTATCAAACTGACGGGCATGACGAGATAAACTCATATATATTTACAAATTTTTGAAACCTTAGTACAAAATTGTAGTTGCACACAACCTCATTATTATATTTCTTTTATTTTTATGTAACTATAAGTTCACGGGCACAATGCCCGGTTCTTTGTAAGGCTTGCATGGGGACATAGGTCCAACACGTAGAGGCCCAATGGTTGGGGCTAGCGCCCAGCGGGACCTAGCTTTCTTTCATCAAAAAAGTTGAAGTGTATTTGGATAGTGTTTTTTAATTTCTTCTTTTATTGTGGCTTCACCAATATTATTCAATGATTTGCCAATGTCAAGTATTATAGCCTTTATAGTAGATATGAATATGCCGATTAATCGGTATCTAAGATGATCCCGCTGACTGTGTTATCTTATTAATCACAAACTAATCACAACTATAATAGCGCGGGCGGGATTAAACCGGATTCCCCATCATGTCACGACGGCACCAGTACGTACAGAGTCCACTTTTTGCCAGCTCCATCCATATTAAGACATATTTCCATATTTTTTTGCAGACAATGACACATTTGAGGATAATGGTCAACGTCCTAGTAGGCATAATGTTGGGTTGCTTGTTTATTAATGCTGGAGACGACGGCTCTCGAGTACTTGAGAATTATAATCTACTGTTTGCCATACTCATGCACCATATGATGTCGCCAATGATGCTTACCATTCTTACATGTGAGTAAACAGATAAGGAGCATTCTTAAGAGGGTTGTGTACTGGTGGCCATTTTTTGCCAATTTGAGATGACTAACTTTAAAACTACACTGACGAGCAATATAAAAAAGCCACAACTTATCATGAAATATATCCGAAACCACGCCAGATAGCTTTTTGTAGTAAAAAGCAACATTCATGTGTATTTAATAACGGTTAAAAAACACACAAAACATTGTATAAGTTTATATAATGTGTATTAGTAAGTCGGTTGGATTATGTATAATACAGAACATGTAATTGGAATAATCCCACTAATATTATAAACGCGAAAGTTTGTATGGATGTATACGTATGTTTGTTACTCAATCACGCCAGAACGGCTGGACGGATCTAGATGAAATTTGGCACAGAGATAGATTATAGTCTGGAATAGCACATAGGCTACTTTTTATCCCGGAAAATGTATGATTCCGATGGGATAGATTTGTTTTTGTTTTTCACGGGATCGACATGATTTTTTGCATAGTGGTAGTTTAGGGGTCAGAGAATGACATACTTATATCTACTACTTTTTATACCGCTAAAGTGGGCGGGAGAGGGGCAAATTACAGCCACGGGATTATTTCTTTTTGGATCTCTTTCCACGCGGGTGAAACCGCGGACAGAAGCTTGTTTTAATATAATTTTTTCAACTTTCTTTTCAGTCCCTTCAGAAATGTCGATATTATCAAAGGAACACTTTAACAGATGGTACTCACTGGGTTCGTACTACTTTTCTATGACAATAGTGGATTTGCCTATATCTGTAAGTATAAAACTTATTATGTGTGTAAATTGTGAGACCTGAAATCCATTATCAGGAGAGGTCCTTGATTCAAATACCTACTCATATATTTCAGTGCTAAAATTTCGAAGGTTTTGAGCGCCCTAATTTCTGAATAAATTGATATAAAGACTTGTTTGAAGTCTCATTTGAAAAGTATCTGAAATTTCTGTCGAATTTCAACTTATTGAGGTATACTAGGTACCTACTTTAAAAATAGACTAATTTTAAACAATTAAAATCCTTGAATTCTAAATTATCACTAGATATTATAAAACAAAGTCTCCTGTCGCGTCTGTATGTGCCTTTTTCACGCAAAAAGTACTGAACTAATTTTGGTGAGGTTTTCACTATTCGATAGTTTGATTCACCGGGAATTCAATACTGTGTTTCGTCTCCGTCCGTCTATCATAATGAATTGCAGATTTGTTAGACGGAGACGAAATACAGTTTAGTTACTACGTCGCTACTTCGAGTTTATTAATAAGAGTGTTAATGTTTAAGAGCTGAGTATTCATAGTATAAATGAATCAAGTCGGAGATAAAGTTAGCCCCAGCGAGTTTTCATGGCGTTTGCTGTCTAATCCGTCAGAGATATAACAAAATGATGTAGGACAGAATTGTGTAGAATAAAATGATCTAGCATATATATCTATATCTGATCTAATAGATAAGTTTTATATATATATATATATATATATACAATATAAAATAAACTTCGCTCAAAGAATCAGTATAGCCGTGCAGCGAGGTAATGCCGCCAGCATCTTGGGCACCATGCCACAAGGCGAACATTTAGAAGGGATATTTTTCATGGCATACCTCTCCCTTTTTTTTAAGTTTTATTATATTTGTAATTTAGTATTTAATAGATAAGTAGGTAGTTGTAAGGTACACCTAGGTCGTCCTATGCCAGCATTTCCTTTCATTTCAGCCATATAAACCTTTTTAGTCAATCTTTCATCCTTCATTCTTTCAACGTTGCACACAACCAGCGTAAACTACTTTTCTTCATTTTAGTCTTCATTTATTTCATGTGCAAGTATTTTCTAATGTGCAATTAACCTGCTAACTCTGGCTACTATGTTTAACCGGGTTTTTCTTTATTTTCAGATATTTTCATGTGCAATATTCAGCGTAATAGTATACTTCATGTCGACTCAGCCACTTGATGCTACTCGCTTCTCCATGTTTTTCGTCATATCTATGTACACTGTGCTTGTTGCTCAGAGTTTTGGACTAATGATAGGAGCTGCCTTTAATGTTGTGGTAAGTATATACTATCATGCCTCAGTAACAGTGTCCGCATTTTGCATGTTGCCCATAATAAATAGAAGTGGCAAGCCTGTCGAGAGCTGTCACTAAACAATCTATTTTGGAAGAAACACGAAAAGTTATTTGATTCATACTCAGCATTTTTGATTTGAGATAGGTACCCAAAGATAAAAAGAAATCTTTGGCAATTTTATAAAAAGTTTTTCGGAGCCGGTTTGCCAAGGTGACTTTCGACAGAAAAAGTCGATTCGATATTTTTAATGGATTGATTTCGCCATACGCTGCCTTGAGGACAGACGTCAAGCACCATAACGTAATGTGACTTGTAAACATAACATAATTAAGGAATCGATTGGATAGCATCTCAATCTTGTTAAAAATGCTAATCATTAATTTTCTTAAAGAATTTGTGCTTTAATTTTCTTGTGTAAAGTTTTTAAAGGCCGCTGAAGGTTGTGTGTGTTTGTCTATTATTTTTAGAAGAAGTGTGAACGTCAGCTTTAGCTGCCCTCCGAAGCATGAAATTTTTATTTATTTTGCTACCACACTGTTTGATAATAATTTACACTGGATATTGGTATTTTTAAACTAATATTGAATTGAAAAATCTGAAAACTGAACCATAAAGTATTTTCATCGAGGCTAGTGGCGCCCTCTATATAAAAGATGAGTTTTACATGAAATTTAGTTAGAATTTTATTTATTTATTTATTTTTATTTCAGAACGGCACATTCCTCGGTCCAACTTTATCTGTACCCATCATGATGTTTGCTGGGTTCGGTGTGACTCTAAGAGATCTACCTCCGTATCTTTACTGGGGCTCATATGTGTCATATCTACGTTACGGTTTGGAAGGTTACATTGGAGCTGTTTATGGTCTGGGCAGAAAAACTCTGGGATGTGGTGAAGACAAATATTGTCATTACAGGTATGTTAAAAATAAATATGGTATATCTGTTTGAGATTAATTAACTCAAAAACTACTGGACCGATTTTGATACGGTTTTCACTAATAGATAGACTGGTTCACGAGGAAGGTTTGTGTATATAAAACATCACGCTGTGTTATTTGGGGGCAGAGCAGTAACCAATAATGTCAATGATTGCAAATGTGTTAAGTTATATTAATTTAGTGATTTCTTAAAAGTGCATATTGCAAAAAACTGCTACTGTATCATTGACTTAAATTTAAATTATCTATCTATAATCACGCCTTTTATCCCAAGAGGGGTGGACAGAGACAATCGAATGCCATTTGTTACGATCCTGATATACCTCTTTCGCTTCTTTTATATTCATTATACCTTTCATACATGCTCGGCGATTGTACTTCTGCCATATAATTATAAACATTTTTAGTCAATCTTTCATGATTCATTCTTTAAACTATTTCTTTTTTATTTCAGATATCCAAAGAAGTTCTTAGATGAAATAGCGATGTCGCCGGATATGTTTTGGTACGACGTTGCAGCTCTAACTGCCATCTTACTTATACTGAGAACTCTCGCATTCGTGTTACTAAAGTGGAAACTACACTCTGTGCGATAAACGCCAAAAATTACATTACATATATAAGTACCTACCAAATTCCTAAATTTAATGAGAAAATGTTAAAATATTTAGATTTTTAATTGTGTTCAGAAATATACTTATTTTTTAAATATTTTTACACACATCAATATAAAAAAACCTTTAAAATAACTAAATAAACCAGGTCAGGAATAGTGACAAGAATACTGGCTGCATTTCCCCGCTGATCGCGATGCTGATTCATTGAGCGAGGAAGGAGCCAGCCCTCTTGTCACCAGGGGATATATCTTTAATAAACTTTTTGAAACCCACGGTCGGCATAGAAAACAATTATATTCAAATATATTTGTACGTCGGTGGCCGAGTGGTTAAAACGTCTTGTAATAACTAGGCAGGCCACGGATTCGATCCCAGATCTCGGGCATGTACCAATAGGTTTTTTAATTAAAAACTTATGTACATAATCCGACAGGCTTTTCCATCTAAATATACCTCAACAGAACTGGCCACTCGTTAGGTATAGCCTCACAAATACCATCGGCTAAACGAGGGAGACTTGGTCTTCCGATGGGTACCCTGGAACCAATAACTCTGTTTCGGGAGCTGTAAGGCAACCCGTGAAGAAAGAAAAATATATATAGACCTTAGTTTTTACTTTACATAGGTACCGGATTAATTCTGAGCTTATAATTAAAAATCTAGATATAATCTACTATTTAGTACTTTTAATTCAGCTATGTCACTGTTTATGCATTCATGACAAAAATTACTTATTATGTTATACAAAATTAAGTTATATGATGTTAAAACTTGCCATTATTGAGCAATAATAGAATTTTTCTAATTAGTGAACATAAAATTCCTAAAAACTGTGATAAATTAACCATATCCATTTATTTGCTCAAAAATCATATCTTGTTAATTTTTTTACTTTGTTTTAGTTGGAAATCAAATACTATAGAGATTTGGGAAATTCATTTTCGTAATTAAAAAGGTCCATTTTTTTCACAACGTAATCCATTTCCTTTTTTATTTATTGATTTATATTCAATAACTTTTAGATCCTTGCTCTTAAATTGTTATATTATTTTTCAACTAGATAAATTTGTCAAGATCACGATTCCTTGTGGAATACTACCTACTTGCAATTAGCACTTTGAGATTCCATTTTTTTCCTTTTTATTTTCATGCCACCATTCCCACCTGCCGTACTAAATTGAACGTCCCATTCACATTTTTATTTTATTTTTATTTTTAAAGTGGACTATTTTTTTACAAACATACTTTAAAATTTAATACATCCTAACATTCTGTAGTATTTGATAAAAATTCTGGGATTTAGTGATAAAAATATTAATTTAATAAATAATTATTAAGTAGAATTAAGTGAGTAATTTATGTTTATACATAAAATTGTACCTACTGTTTATGTAGGAGTATTTGTACACAATGTTTATTTTTATTATTCTTATAATTATTTTTATTCTTATATATTTTACCACATAAAATTGATTTTTAGAAATGTGGTGTGTTTATTTAAATATAATGTGATTGTTAATATAAATTTCCAATAAAGTTTCTTACTGATTTGTAACTAGAATTTTTATTATTATACTCTCTCTTCATGGGTTGCCTTACAGCTCCCGAAACCGTGTTATTGCGGTCCCAGGGTACCCAGTGGAAGACGAAGTCTCCCTCGTTTAGCTGATGGTATTTGTGAGGCTATACCTAACGAGTGGCCAGTTCTGTTGAGGTATATTTAGATGGAAAAGACTAAGTATGATTTGTCGGATAATTTTAAAAAACCCATTCGGGATCGACATTTTGATCAGTATGTTTCATAAAAACTAACAATCATTCATTCAGTCATTTAGCTGATTAACATACTGATAAATTTATTAAAGTCAGCCGTTTTAGCTGAGTATGGTCATTTACATACACCGTCATTTCTGTAAAAACGTCGACCTAGTAAAGCTCTACTAAAATGCAATAGATGTCGCTACTGTATTAGCAAGAAATACAAAACGAAAACGCTCAGAAATGCCTGTAAATTTATTACAGACCAAAAGTATTTTTTTTTAATACGTGAGATATTATAATATATTAGTTGCTTTATTTCCATGTACTACTACTATGTTGATACAAAAAAATATATAATTAAACGTTTAGAACATTTTGATAAATAAATTAAGGCGCTTTTCTTCTTGAGTTGCCTTACAGCTCCCGGGAACCGTTGCCACCCCCAGGATACCCAGCGGAAGACAAGGTCTTCCTGACTTAGCCGAAGATTTTCTTGAGGCTATAAATAACCTAACGAGTGGCCAGCTCTGTTGAGGTATGTAGATGGAAAAGCCTCTTTGTAGGCTCTGCCTACTATTAATCCAACCAGTGATGTGAAATCTACCAAATTTTGGTAGATCTACCTACTTCGCTCCTAGTCTACCTATCTACCAACATGATCTTCAAATCTACAGTGTTTCATTTAAATTAATAAACGCGTAAAATGTACCTAAGACGTAGATCAACTAGAAATATATAAATATTTTAAAATGGACTTTATTTTATATGTTAATTATTACAAATCTTCTGAACTAGATTTATAGAATAGGTAGATCTACCGATTTTCCTTTTTCAAATCTACCAATTTCTACCAATTTTTTGCACTACGACTTTTCTAAAACTAGGGTTAATAACACTGAATTCAACCATGCGAGCATGACCATGTAGAGAAAGAAAAATACATAATGCCCCATACAGTTAAAATACGACAAAAAGGACCGTTGCTTTGTCACTATGTCTTTCTAACTGAGATTTTGTCTACGTAGAGACATTCTTTCTACACCGTCATGCTCACACGGCAGGGGACTACATTTTCATCTAGACGGCTTTGCACAATGTGTGTCGTACAAAACTGCAAACTTTGTCTGTAGTTTTATGTAGGTACGTAGAATGTGTGATATAAAGCGTATTAACCGCATTCGAAACGATGTCATTAGAGAAGAATGCGGAGTGAAATATGATGTTGTAACTAAAATGTAGAAAAGTAGTTTAGGCTGGTTTGGACACGTTGAAAGAATGAAAGATGAAAGATTGACTAAAAAGGTTTACATAGCTGAAGTGAAAGGAAATGCTGGCACAGTGGCAGAGGACGACCTAGGTGTGTTGAACCTTATGTATTGAACATATAAAAAAAATATTAATCGATGGAAATATTAAAAGTACACACAATCGCCGAGCATGTAAGAAAGGTATGATGAATAGGTATAAAAGAAGAGAAAGAGGTATGTCATGATCGTAACAACTGCCATTCGATTGTCCCTGCCTCTTGAGATGAAAGGCGTGATGATAGATAGATAGATAGATAAATTTTTGTCTGTCCATAAATATTTGTATGAAGATTTAGACTAGAGAGTCTAGGTTTATTTGTTTTTGTAGGTAGTTTTTGCGTGCAGCATGTAGAAACTAAGGCCATTATTCATAAACGTATTTTAGCAACGTTTTTGTTAAAATGTGTTTTGTTTCTTTCTATTATTAGTAAAGACAGTTTGTTAGAGAGTGACAAAACATATTTTAACTAAAACGCTTCTAAAATGTGTTTATGAACATGGCCATAAGTTTTTTAAATTTTGATTTAAGCATAGTCAAAGCCAATCAGGTCAACAACTTTAAAAAGTGAGATCGATAGTTCACTAAATATTTCGTTTCGATTGTTATCAATGTTGTTTAAAACCTCATTATCTGCCTAGTTACACATGTTATTTACCATCTTTAAATTTCATAGCGTCAAAATTTCTAGTAAGTATATTAATATTAATTCATTAATGGTAATAGCCTCACAAATGCCATAGGCAAACGGAGGAAGACTTTGTCACCCTGCCCTCAACTGTAGGTAAATATCATACCTACCTAAGATCTAAAATGCATTAATTATGGCATGTGTGGCACTATGTAGGTACTATTTACCAACATACCAATAATTATCACAATTAAAATAAAGCTAATTAAAAATAATTAACTACAATGTTTTTAAAGAAGTTTCCATTGTACTTTTCTACGACGCCCTTCATGGAAATATTTTGAAGATACCGTATTATCAAATGATTTAATAACAATAATATATTTTTGTTTATTCTCTTGCCATTATCTTGGCGGTTAACTTTTTAATGTCTGCGTTTTTTTTTTCATATAATTTATTGTACATATTTATCAAGGACAGTTCTTAAATTATTGCGCCTATTATTTTGAAAAATCAGAAAAGTGAAAATAATGTTGATTCGCTTATAAAATACCACCTCTAGGGTTCATGATTTCTCGAGCTTTTCAATTTCTCGGCTCTCGAGAATTCTCGAGGCTTCTCGGATTGCCGAAAAATTTACATTTACGTACGTTTTCTCATATTATTTGGTTCCTATAATGTCAACAAATTCAGTGGTTTTCCTCTCAAATAAAAGTATCAAATTAATTATAAAACTTTTATTGATTATATTCAAAAACATTAATCTTATGAATAAGCTAATTAACTTTTTTTAAAAAAATACAGAAATAATATTATTCAAACTCATAATTATAATGACAGCACCATTTTTGGCTGGTTATTTTTGTAAACAAAAATAGCTTCTATAAAACAAAAAAAAATAACATCTTAAGAGTGTAGTGTACCGCGTCCATGTCCATACAAACGGAGAAAACGTTTTACTACCCCTAAATATTAATTAATTTTAACGATTTTGTAATATGTTATTGTTATAATGAAAAACTACGTACGTATTTTTTCCTTTTTTCAAAATTTGTAATAGGTCAAAAGTTATAAGCCCATCAAATCTCGGTTTTTTTGGTTCATAACTTGCTGGTAATAAACCGTCTGTATTTGAAAAACAAAGCAAAATTTCAAAAAAAGCAAAACGTACGTACGTAGATTATAATCTGCTAAAACGTTTGACACCAAAATTATAAGGTTTCGTTATAGTTTAGTAGGTGTAAATCGTTTTCGCCCAAAACGCAATTTTCAACGAAAAACATACCTACGAACACCCACGAGCTGCAGTGCTCTCTGTCGCACTGATGACCGGCGGAAGAGTGCGATTGAGACAGAATATGATTTTCTAAATACCTATTTCGCTGCGTACGCTGAGCTACACGATCCTCTTAAGTGAATCTACTAATTTGAGGGCCAAAGGATCATTGATACTTTCTAATTTTTTTAGCAATACGTCTATTATAGCCTCTGCAGTCAATAAATTGACATCTTGCCTACTCTCTACTACGGCGATTTAATTTCTATATAGGTACATGATTTCTCGAGTTCTCGACTTTTCTCGGCTCGAGAATTCCCGGGAATGAACCCTAACCACCTCGTATGGGATATCGTTAGTTGCGTGCTTTAAGGTCTTAAAAAATATTTATTTATTTTTTATTTTTTGTGTTTTTATTGTTTGTAAAAAGTCATGTCAGTAAATTGAAGATTCTACGTCATGTCATGGCGACCGATACGCACGCGTTTCGTCGTTACATGATGGGGAATCCGGTTCGATCCCGCCCACGCTGTGATAGTTGTGATTAATAAGACATACCACAGTCAGCAGGTTTATCTTATAATAGTACGGCAGCCCGTTACCAAAATGCATAAGGTGCCGCATCCGGAGCGATGTCATTAGAGAAGAATGCGGAGTGAAAGATGATGTTGTGACTAAAATTAAGAAAAGTAGTTTACGCTGGTTTGGACACGTTGAAAAAATTAAGGGTGAAAGATTGACTAAAAACACCGAACTTGTAAATGTAGTTGACACATACATATTTCAAAGCTCGGTGACTAAAATGTTTATATGGCTGAAGTGAAAGGAAATGCTGGCAGAGGACGACATCGGTGTACCTTTATTGAACATATAAAAAAATTATTGATCAATGGAAATATTAAAAGTACACACGCCGAGCATATGAAAGGTATGATGAATATAAAAGAAGCGGTATGTCAGGATCGTAACAAATGGCATTCGATTATCTCTGCCTACCCCACTTGGGATAAAAGTCGTTATGGTAGATAGATAGATGAACTGTTTTTGTATAAATAATCTCACAGACTTTATATGGTCATTCATTAATTCAAAGAAAGATAACGTTTATTTAAAGAACTGTAAATTCAGCTTTCTAGCAAGTTCTTAGTACTCATGTTATTAGGTAACACTAGATTTTGCCCAATCTAAGTTTAAACCGATTGGACATAGAACAAAGAAATAAAAACAAAAATGGACGTCGGTGGTCTGAGAAGTAATTTAACGGGTTCGATTCCCACATCCGACCATGTACCAATGGGTTTTTATAATAAAAAATATATGTACATTATCCGACAAACCGTACAAAGAGGATTTTCGATCTACATACCTCAACAGAGCTGGTCACTCGTTAGGTGTATAGCCTCAAGAAATCATCAGCTAAATGAGAAAGACTTTGTCTTCCGCTGGGTACCCTGGGGCGGCAACGGTAACCCGTGAAGATACAAAAATAAGAAATAAAGGAAAACCCTTGACTGTTACCGCAGCCATTTTTCTTGTCATGTTTTTGTTGTTGGAAAATGGGTTCAGCAGTTTTTCAGGAGTTTTGAAATGAGTATTACTATTTAGGACTAATGCACTAGCGTAATCATGAAAAATTTGGAACTTTATTCCAGTTGTCTTCTTAATCTTGATCTAACTTCATAGTCAAACCCAAATAGTCCATGTCAAGTGAGCCCCAAATACAAAATTATCATAAAGTATGAATTATCTATCTATTTATCATCACGCCTTTTATCCCAAGAGGGGTAGGCAGAGACAATCTAATACCATTTGTGACTATCCTGACATACCCCTTTCGCTTCTTTTATATTCATAATACCTTTTAACATGCTTTAACATTGTCATATATATCTACCAATATTATAAAGAGGTAAAGTTTGTATGGTTGAAGGAACGACTCAGAAATTCCTAACGGTAAGCCCCGCCCTAAACTCGTGGTTCGGGTGCATGAGTGGTTCGGGCGCAACTGATCGCGTCGTGCAAGACAACGACGGTGCTTTGTCCATTCTTGCTGCAGAAGTGAGAAGGGCATAATGTACCGCTTCTCGGAATAAATGACGTAAGCGGCACATTACAAATAAAATGATCACATGCAGGGAAACATCTCCTTAAACAATACTAGGTACTGAAATTACCTACAGATTCGTATAAAATTTAAAGAGAGTATGGTCGTATGACTAAAAAGGTGTTTTTGAAGAGGTGATTTCAAAATTTTAAGTTATCGAGAAAATTTTCACCATCATGTTTTCATCCTACACAAATACTAGATAAAATCCTCTAGTTTTAGATGCCCAAATTGTATGTTCATAGCATTCGTAAAATTCGGGAATTTCAGTTCAGAAATCAACCGAAATCTCCCAATCTACTGAACAGATTCTAAAAACTATTTCACGAATAGAAAGCTACGATATCCCTGAGTGACATAGGCTATATTTTATATTAATCGAAAAAATAAACTAGTAATATAGTAATTATATAACTACCTATATGTTTACACTTTAATTTAAAAGATAGATGCTACAAAATTTCTTTGTTATGCTATCGCAGGCGTGGCTTCAACGTCAAAGAGATAGGAATAATAAACAATGCCTACATACAAAAATATAAGATATTTGTTAATATAATAACCCACTTATAATAATTACTTGCTATTTTACCCGATTTCACACAGCTGCATCAGAATAAATGATGAGTTTTTTATATCTGCACAGGCATTTCATTTCTTTTTTCTAAATACCTTTTTGAATAATAAATTATAGCTTAAAAACTAAAACTCGAGGGGTTTACTAGCAGCCATTAAAGAGTTCCACTATCCACCTCCTGACTCCATCATCAGATCAGCTTGATGGTACCAAATTATTGTATTGTCATCGGTGTAACATATACAGTGTAAACTCAATTTAACGTCACTCGATTTAACAACAAACTCCCTAAAACGTCGAAATTACTTGACTTTGGTTGGTTTACCTTGTTATCCATACAATGTGTATTATGCTGCAATATGTAGCAGCACACCCACTCTATAACGTCAACAATAGGTCATTATTAAGCAATAAACAGTACTTTTTAAATTGCCGAAATTAATAAGAACTGCAGCTATGTACGTTATTTTGTTGCTTTATTGTCTAGCACGTGTTTACCTCGACTTTCGGCAGCAAAAAACGTTAGACGAAGATAACAGACTATACGCAATAAGCGCTGTTATTTATCAATATTAATGTTTGTTGTTCGTATTTTTTACTTTTTTAGTAAATACATATTATAATTTAGTAAATACATATCGATTTTTCTTCTCTCTTTATTTAACGTCTACTCTGAATAACGCCATAAAATGCGCAGTACCTTAAATGTCGCTATATAGAGTGTACACTGTATTTGCAAAGTTTCAAATCGTTACGACAATTAGAAGTTGGTTAAATTCGACTTCCAAGATTTGTTTACATACAGGTGAAGCTAATAAAATCGTGTCAAAAACTGAGAAAAAACAGTTCTGTACAAAATTTCAAAATCACAAAAGAAAACAAAATTCAATCCCTTCGTGTAGCTTTTATTGACTTCAATTTCAATTTCAAATCCTAAAATCCTGAATTTAATTTCGTTAGGATAATGACAACAGTGACAATTGTATTGAATCAAGTAGCATATGAAACAAATTATTTAAACACAATTCAAATTCAATAAAATTGTCGTTACTGTCGCCATCGTTACGAAATTAAACTCAGTATTTTAGGATTGGGATTGAAATTTTCGTCAAAAGTTACCACCGTTCCTTTCATGTACGTACACTTAGCACAGATTATAAAAAAAAATCAGTTCTTTTTTTTCTTCACGGAGACTCATTTGTAAGGCTATACCTAACAAGTGACCAGATTTCACGCGGACCTGGTTTATTTTAGTTATTTTTAATGTTTAGAATATATTTAAGGTGATTATATTGTTATGTGTAAATAATTAAATGTAGAAAAAGTTAAAATTAACTCTGTGGAGCGTAACGAAAATGTTTCAGTTCAAATATTCTTGAACGAGATAATAAATAGTTTTGTTTACTTCAACCTCTTGGTTGACCGGACTATTAACAATATAATTAACAATACAACATAATAACATAAAATTATCCTCAAAGAAGTAAGACTCTTATCATTTGCACTTTGAATTTGTAAAGGTTATTGTTCTAAAATTGTGTGAGATTGTAAAATGGGTCTCGAGGAGGGGGACTATCTTATTATTTATTTCATACTTATTTCTTTGTTAGTTATCTTGTGTATAAACCTAGGAGTATGTAAATATTAACTAAGAATTTGGTTATTCTATCTACGTCATATTTTTTATGAATAGTCTTAAGAAGAAGCCGGTCTAACCACCGTATGGGACACTTGCCAATTGCCCATGGATCATGTCGTCAAGCGAAAATAAAATAAAATAATAGTTTAAAAAGTATCTTGTTTTTCACACGTCTTGATTGCATGCTACCAGTCGGATTTAAAAAAATATTTTTGCATTTTTGATAGCCCCATTCTATGTATCGTAACATCACTCTATAACCCAAAGGTCATTAAAGCAGTAACCATTTAATAAACGCGGGTGCAACCGCAACCCACAACTTGAAATAAATAAAAAAATATTATTAATGCTCTTCCTTGGTAAGCACATAACTTGAGAACGGCTGGACCGATTTGGCAATTTTTTTTAAATGTCTTAATAGTCTGAATAAGGTCTTTAGGGAAAGAAAAATTGGAAAAGTTGACCGGACAATTCTGAAAAAACTGAAAGTGTTTTTTTTCTATGGGATTTGACCATAATAGGGGTCCAGCTAAATTAAAGCTAATTATAGTTAAATAAAAAAATTTAATACTACGGGAAAATGCGTAATAACTCTTACTACTCTAGAAATATTTAACACCGATTTTCCCTTTCAGACTCAAATGCTCTACTGGTTGAGACACGGTCAAAGTTCTTTAAATTATCTGTTATAAATTGATTCAGAACATAAAAACAAGGAACCGCCTTTGGTTTTAAAAATAATTATGATCTTATTCAATCGGTGTTGGAATTTTATGGAAATACTTTTAAATTATAGCTGTAATAAATAATTTGATAAATTTATTACATAAAATAACAAGAAAATAACTAAGGAGTGACAGATTGACAGACAGACAGTCTGTAGTTATTGATTTGAAATTTACATGAATGTGACGTCACTTCCCGTCTGCGGTCACGTGACCGGGAGTATAAATTAAAGATTTTACATTTAGATATTTAAAAATATATATAAAAACATAAATAAACATTATTTTCAGTGATTATAAAAAATATTATTCTGTATTTATTTTCTTTCCCTGTGTTGCTCTAATGCACCAAAATTCATCCAAATATTTTAGAATCATTCAATCTTCTACAATATTTTGGCAGGGATTCTACGTCATGTCATGGCAACCAACGCACGCGTTCCGTCGTGACATGATGGGGAATCCAGTTTAATTCCGTCCCGATCATCTTATAGATACCGATTAATCGGCATATATACGATATAATATTAGTTAATTTATTAATGAGTCCAATGACGAAAACTTTTTTGCGGAATGTTAATACCGAATTAAATAGGTAGCAAAGTGGTCAAGACGTCTGGTATTAATTAACTAGACAGACCACGGGTTCGATTCCGGATCCCGGCCATATATGCCAATGGGTTGGTATATTCTGAGAGTGGAAGTTTGGGATTGGGGGACCCAAATGGCAAGTGCCCTGGGGGTATAATAGGTACCTATATGTATATTAATATATAATATATAATTATATATCTTCGTAATAACATCTATATACATGATATTTACGCTCGTGTCAGCCATAAAGTGACCCGATGGCTCCGTGTGACATTTAACATTATATCGTTTATTAATAAACAGATAGTATTGACGTGTGGCATCACGAACACAAATATCGTTTGCTGCATGATACCGTGATATATAAACAAACCTATTATAATGGTTCTATATCGATTTTATTGCGTATTTGGATTAGAAATTCGTGCTTCGGAGGACAAGCAAAAGCGTCCGCAATTCTTCTAAAAATTACAGCGAAAGAAGTGACAAATCTAGGATAAAGATGTAATAAAGAAAATACTTTATGATTGTATTTTTTTTTACTATTTCTGAACTTATTTAGGTACTGGGTACCCAGTGAAAGATAAGTATTCCACATTCAGCCGATGACATTGTTTGGCCATGCAGAATGCAAAATGAACAAGCATTTTTATCCTACAAGTAAAGTAGCACCAGGAGAAATATTTAGAAATTAAAAAACTATACTTTACTCAGTCAATCAGTCAGTCAGGACTTTGACTTGAATATATTCTTTTTATACTTGTGTATGTGTGTGTGTATGTTTGTAATGAATAAACTAAAAATCTACTGTGCCGATTTCAAAAATTCTTTCACCATTGGAAAGCTACATTCACCCTGAGTAGGGAATGCAATACCGGGATACCGGGATCCCGAAATACCGGGATCCCCGCATACATGTTGCGGGACTAATCTCGGTCGAAAAATTTGCGGGATCCCGCTGGACTGGCGGGATTACAGAGAAGCGTGGTACATACGTTTCTCTAAAGTGCGGGGCGCCAGCCCTAGGGGAACGGTGTGAGGCGTGGGACCAAAAAGCTTATTTAATTTGGGTTAAAATTAAAACCATGAAAACGACGTCTATTAGGTCATTATTACGATTATTTACGATTGATTTCAGAGGTTTAAGTCGACCCTGCGGGATCCCGCGGGATTAAGATGGTTCAGTCCCGCAAATACCTGGATTGAAATTATTTTGCGGGATTGCATTCCCTAACCCTGAGTGACATAGGCTATATTCTATTTTCAAAAAATTAGGGATCCTTACTAAAACTCCAATAATGTAACCCAAGGTGTATATTTTATTATACCCTATAGAGGGTATATTTTATTTTGTTCGTAAATATCCACGGGCAAGCCGGGGGCGGAATGCTAGTTATACATAAAGTTGAAGAGTATGTTTATATGTTTAAATGTAGGTACTACTAGCAGGAACTATCAGGCCGAATCTATAACAAAGTAGGTACTTACTTAATTTTTTTAAAGCACTCTTATACTATTACCCCTCAATTAAACGTCTTTGTGATAGATTATGAAAGAGAAAACAGGGACAAAATTATCCTTTATTTTATCACCCATATTTCCTATTCAATAAAACCAACTGAAAAAATAACGACTATTTCACTTAGATATATTGAATAAGTAACTATATGCTAACTAACCGTGACACATATATGTATATGTGGATTATTTACAGAGAAATGGATATAGGACCCTTAAATACCAGTTTATTGAGGAAGGTTGACTTATTGACTTATATTTCTGGATTGAAAATTGCTGCCATTCTATCTCAAAATTAGAAATCAACCTGCTCACCCAGTGGACATTTTTGATTGGTTGACATTTTATGGTTACTGCTACGCTCCGGTTCATAGCGTGATGTTACCTCCCTCAATAAACTGGCTATTTAACACAATTAAAAGCCAAAGTCCTGGCTGACTGACTGATTGACTGACTCATCATAGCCCAGTCCAAAGCGGTAAGAATAAAAATTTGAAATTTGAAGAGGGTGTTGATTTTAAGGCATCATTACAAAGAGATTTCTCGAAATTCTATTCCAAAGGGGAGAAGGGTAGAATAAATATTTTTCTGATCAAAACTTAAAAACTTTGTGACGTATTACGGAAAGTCGTAATGTGGAGTTTTGAGGTAAGTAGGTACATTTTACGATAATCCTGTTGATTTTTTTTTTAAATGTTATTAAAAGGTCATACAGTACTAAGCCTATGGAGGAGCCATAGACGGGCTCCCCCTTTCGCCAATTTTTTCTCCTTTGACCAGTTTTACTGACCAGCCGAGTTAGCATACATTTTGACAGCGACACTTTCGTTTCGGTCGAATGGCCTTGAACAGGCCAAAACGTTCATGTCCAACAAGGACCGGCCAGAGATAGCCCGGGGCCGAGAGGTCCGGCCCAACAATGTGCGTGCAAATTTGGTATGCCGGGCAAAGACAAGTACACAGAATTTGCCCGCACATTGTTGGGCCGGACATTCTCGGACCGGGTATGTCCTGCACAAGAATGCCGAGCAATTTGCTTGGCCGGACAAAGACAAGTACACGGAATTTGCCCGCACATTGTTGGGCCGGACCTCTCGGCCCCGGGCTATCTCTGGCCGGTCCTTGTTGGACATGAACGTTTTGGCCTGTTCAAGGCCATTCGACCGAAACGAAAGTGTCGCTGTCAAAATCTGTGCTAACTCCCCAGGTGCGAAGTAATAAGTTACCTTAGATTTCGTTGGTATCGTTTTGTGTCGCGAGACAGAGCTCTAGGAAAATAGTTAATTGTGATGTTTTAAACGGGAAAGGCGATCTAGGGCGTCAAACTTGGTGTTTCCAATCATTAATTATAATTATTATGTTTAACATATTCATCATATAACGTAAAATCCGTTGCGACAATAAAACGACAGAAAAATACAGTGGTACAGGGGCTAGTACTAGACGTTTACCTCCCCCCCTCTATAACTACATAACTTAAAAAAAAACATGATTAAGTAATATAGGTATTCAATATTTTATGTTCTTGATAAAATATTCAAAATATTTCATCAAGTCTCAGAACCTTTTTAATAATTTTGTACCATTTTCGTACTTTTCTCTGTATATGAATTTTTTCTAAGTACCTAGTTACTTGTAGAAATTGCCTCAATATCTAATATGGAAGAGCGTAATTTCGTAAACGCGTTTGATTGAGCTAAACTTTTCACGGGTGAAGCCGGAGGCAAGAATCTAATGTTCGTATATAAGAGTCCAAGCACGTGATAAAGAACTCAATAGATAATGTACCCGTTTTATTCAGATGAGACCAGATCTTAGTTGTTAATAAAACCTTCAGTTTGCAATATAACAGATTACGTTATCATGCAGAGGGTTAGTAGTAATGTTATAATCGAGGTTGTATGGATGAAATTGGATGAAAATTTGGGAAACAGCGGGCATTTCCGTGTGTTGAGATGTCGGCGAGAAGGTTTAAGTCGTAGCGTGATGTTATATAGCCTAGCTATAAAATTAAGCAAACATTTTTTTTCAAATTCTACTGGTAGTTCCAGAGATTAGCGCGTTCAAACAAACAAACAAACTAGCTCCAGCTTTATTATTAGTAACAGATAGAAGATAGATTATAGCCCTCGTGCTTTTTTATTCCAGTTTAGTTAAAAAGGCAAAGAGTTTTCATGTCGAACAAAAAATTATTTTCTTTACACAAAATAATTAACAGATTATTAAATCACTACATATTTAAAACAAAGTCCCCCGCCGCGTCTGCCTGTGCCCTTTTCAATAAATTTTACGATTTTCACTATATCACAGACTTGTATTGAAAAACGTCGTAAGAAAAACATGAGCAATGGTAATTACAGTCTCGGTTCTGTGAAACACTCGTCTTCGGCTCGGGCTTAAACTTTCTGCCTCGACTGTAATTGCCACCTTCGCACACTTGTTACACAATGTACTATTGCATTCTAACTTGTCGAATAAATAATATCGGAATGAAAGAAAATTCTAATTTCTATAGAAAAAAATAGGAATTTCTATTTGATTTGCCGAGGCTAGTGGACGCGAGCTTTTCTCCATACCCAGATGGCGGCTTACAAATTAAAGTTATTTGTAGTTCTTAACTTTAAAAAAGCATTAATCGGGTAATAAGAACCTGTTTTTCTTAGCGAGCAATAATTATCTTATGTTATTATATGTATGTAAGTATGTTCTCATGTCCCTGACACCACAAAGTGCAGTTGTATTTATAATGATTATGTGAAGACGGATACTATATTATATATCTACTTACAGACCTTTAGTATAAAAGGCCCAATAAAGGTCTTGTATGAAAATATTTTAAGCGTGGTGAAAGTGTTTTAGAACAAAATATACCTTGTTCACAATGACTTTGCTTGGTCAGTACATTTTGGGTTTAACACATTGTAATTTCAAGAGGAACTCTTTGACGCCAAAAGTACAATTTATTAGGTAGTTTTGGTAAATGTGGTATTTAATTAGTGTGAACTCTAATTCTTTTACATAATATAAAAAAATCCATAGTGGATGGATTGGAAGAGAAGTCGAAGTTGTTTTCCCCTGTTTTCGAGGGTGCTGAAACCAAGAAAAAATAATTGCGCGTACAGCACCGTGGACCTATTTCGATAATTTGTATGGGGATATTACTATTCCCAACTTCTCAGTAAATAATCCACCTGTGTCACTGTAATTTATCATATAGATAGTTACTTTTTTTTATTAATATAAAAACCTTAAATCAAATGAAAAGATTAAAAATAACTAAATAAACCAGGTCCGCGTGGAATAGTGGCAAGAATACTTTCTGCATAGAGTTTGATAGAAACTCTAGGTCCGTGGGGTTCAAATGCCAAAAATTTTATTAAAGATGTATCATCTCTTCTGGTGACAAGAGGGCTGGCTCCTTCCTCGCTCAACGAATCAGCATCGCGATTCAACGGGGAAATGCAGCCAGTATTCTTGCCACTATTCCACGCGGACCTGGTTTATTTAGTTATTTTTAATCTTTACATTTGATTTAAGATTTTTGGTGTAGACCAAACGGCACAAATTTGTAGTTTTCAATAATTGAACTATATTTGCGCCGGTTGTTATACTCTGCGATTTCCGCCGCAGCTCCCGCTTTGATTGCTGTTTCCCTGAAATGAGACGGGGCTAATGTGTCCACGCACGTAGCATCCCATACAAGGACCCGACCTCGCTCCCAGGGAATCAGAGTCATTCCATCGGGTCTCTTGCCGTCTTCCCGGATTATTCCCGTTGGCTCTAGGAGAGCAGGGACGTCTATTGACGCAAGAGCCCTTTTGTTGGTATCATTGAGGGAGCTGTGGCGAGAAAGCCTGCCTGCACTTTTTATGCAGGAAAGTCCGTGAGTTCCATTGATCAACATCTTTTCCACACGGACATTTACGTTCGCAACATACTGGTACTCCTAACCTTAGGCCTACACTAATTCTAAAAATTTCGTTATCCAAAAATGTACCGACGTTTCGAGATGGAATAGCGTGTAACCAGTGGCCAGATTCCTTCTCTGATGAAGCCAGAAGCCGAGCGCGGTCGTGAGTGTCAAACGTTTGTGTGTTAGTTGTAATAATGGAGTGTCCCAAAGTTTTTGTTAATTTATTTCCTTCGGGACACTTTCGTTAGGACAACTTAATTCTCAAGCTTCTAATAGCCTCAGTAACATAGCTCAATTCACTAAGTTTGGATTTTTTTAGGGAAAGTTCTTTAACACTGTGTACTGAGCAACACTAGACATTTTTTTGACACCGATGCCACCTCTTCTAATGGGTAATATTACTTGGGTATGTTGGGGTCGCTACTTGAGTTGGTGTAAATTATAGACGTGGACTGTATTATGCTGGTTTATATTATTATAAATGTACAAATTAACTTATTCAATAAGCCGGTGTCGCATTTCCGCTTCTTAGTTGCAATGGCGGCGTGGCGGCCCGCCGAGCTCACAGTTTTCAGTTTAGTGATGTTCGCGCGCACCGCTAGTGATGTGAAGCGGTCGTGCGCGAACAGGTATATATAATTATATAATTACTTATTCAATATATCTAAGTAAAATAGTCGTTATTTTTTTTGAATAGGAAATATGAGTGCTAAGATGCTGTTTTTTTTAAGAGCTTTGTGATAGATTATGATATAGAAAACGGGGGCAAAGTTTAACTACCCATATTTCCTATTCAAAATAACCCATTGAAAAAATAACAGCTATTTCACTTAGATATATTCAATAAGTAACTATATGCTAAATTACAGTGACACATGTGAATTATATACAGAGAAATTGGGAATAGTTTATCCCAGAAAAATTATGGATACCTATAGGAGCCTTAAAAAAGGGAGACGCGGATAGCCTAAACTGTGTAACTGGGCTCACAGGGGCCAGGCTCCACCACCAGTCTGGGTCATAATGTACAAGAGGCTTTAGATATACAATGTATTTTTCTCCTTCTCTCTACGTTATATCTTTCTTCTCTCTCATGTAACGAAAAAGAGATTCAACAAATGGTGGAGGTAAAAACATTTTTTTTCCGGTGCTGATGAAGGAATATGAAAAGGCAGTATTGCCAGATGTGTAATGAAATAAATTAACTTTAAAAAAAGTGTACCGACTTCAAAAATTTGCACTGAATAGTAAGAAATAATAAATATTTCGTCGTAGAATTTGAAGACAGTTGGTGCCAAATTAGGATACAAAATTAAGTAAGCATCTAAGAAGATAAATATCTGTTTAATATTATATATGTTTGTACTGATGATCGTAGGTTCCTAATGAATTGTCTAGATTAGTGAATTTGGAAAGTAAGTTGTTTTTAATTTGGCACCAACCGTCTTCAAATTCTACGACGAAATATTTATTATTTCTTACTTTTCAGTGCAAATTTTTGAAGTCGGTACACTTTTTTTTTAAAGTTAATTTTGTTTTCCCTTTTAAGTGATTTTGTTGCCCTGAGAGACAAATAATAACGCAAATAAAAAAAAATGGAAAAATAAAAAAAAATACTGCTGTGGATTGGGATTTGAACCATTTGCATCCTGAACTGCACCATACCATACCTTTAGCCGCTAGACCACCGTCGATACAAAAATTTACAACTTCGTGTCAATAGCAACCGTTGCTAAGCCTTTTCTCTGATACATAATTTTCAGCCGTAAACAGAGACAAATTACTGAATTTCTGAAAAACTACTGAACCGATTTTCGTCATATGTCTGTGAGATAATGTCGAGAAATTATATCCTTAAAAAAATAAGTCGTTAAAATCGGTACATAATGTCATCGAGATACTGATAATTTACTGTATAAAGTCGGTTTTTTCAAAATTACTGAAAAACTAATGAACCAATTTTTATGACATAAAAATGGGACCAATCTGGAAGATTATCTGTCGATTAAAAAAAAAATCATCAAAATTGGTTCATAAACGACGAAGTTATCCGCGAACACACATAATATATATATATATATATATATGCGATCGATATATGGTCGAATTGAGTAACGTCTTTTTTTTGAAGTCGTTAAAAACGAATAAAATTTAAAAACGAAAAGATATTTAATAGAGAAAATTGGTCATTAGCCTAAAATAACAAACTTAAGTCTATAATTTGTATAATTAGACTGCCATTTAAAAACAATGTACCTAAGCGAGCTCTCGAAAAAACCGGCAGAGGGCGCCCTGAATGTCCTTTCAGTGAACATTATAAGAATTTTGGATGTAGGAGGTAATCTGAAACTACTGATCCGATTCTGAAAATTATTTCACTAATAGGAAGCTATTTTATATATTTTATTTTATTATATTTTATTTTGTTCAAAAATATCCATGGGCGAAAAGCTAGTATTTAATATTTTCATACATTTGATTTATTTGTTCAAGCCAGCTCTTGTTATATAAAAAGCTGTTATGTACCAATGAATTTTTTTATTAAAAACTTACGTACATAATCCGTCAATAACTCAAAAGAGCTGGACACTCGTTAGGTATAGCCTCATAAATACCATCGGCTAAATAAATGAGGAAGACTTTTTTCCTTTAAGCAATGCAACCCATAAAGTTGTTTTTTAATGGTGTATTAAAATTTCGTGGAAAATATGTACTTATGTTATATTTGAGGATTTAACATAATAATATGTGTAAATGTGTATATATATTTCAGCAAGTTTTTATTGTTTTCAATAAAAGTAAACCTAAGGCGCCTTCTTCCGATATTTCCGTCAATTTTCCATTCCATTCCTACTTTCAATGTGTCAACGCAAATTACAATAAAAAATTTAATGATTTAACCCAAGGAATATAACTACTACTCTCTATTTAACCATATCATAGCGAATGCTGTTATGCTTTTAAGTTTATATAAAAACCGCAACATTTATTATTTTTGCTAAAATTACATTTGCTTACGTAGGGTACCTACGTAATTATACGTATTATAAACTTCTAAAATTAGAAAAATGTTGGTCACAAAATGTCTATTTAAAACTCGCGCACAATTCCAAAAAACACAAATATCCACATCGAAAACTCTGTTTACTTCATCATCAATGCCGTTAAACATTAGGTCAACAACGATTTTAGATTTAAAATTAGGACAAAACATTTCAAGTGTATATAATATCCCTCTATATTAATTTCAACGGACTAGAAAAAAAAACAAAATTTTGTCATTGCTCAGTGGAGCGTAAAGGCAAACTTTTTGTATTTAACTTTATCGTTATGAACGCCCTCTCAAAAGCACTACAGGTGCCTGCTGAAATGCAATTCGAAATAAAATAATTTAAAAAATAGGTGAAATTAAGTCGCAGAATCAACAGCTGTGCAATATTTTTGTAAGAGACAGTCAGTAATCTTATACAAAAGTCCCCTCATACTAATGGTAACCTGGTCAAACCCGTATTTGCCCCAAGACACTAGCGTAGGAATAAAGCACAAAAGGAATTCGTCCAAACCTATTTAACCTGTTTTAGTGTTATTTTTATTATTGGTTTTAGTACTATAAATTTTAATACAATAACAAAGCTTGTATTACTTCCAAGTTGAATATATTATATACTTTATCTTAGGTACAATATTGTGTATTTTCCTTATTATATTATCATGTTCCCAATATTTCGCATACTTCTGGCGCCCACTAAGTTAAGAACAATGTTCAATTAAATTATTTACTGATATCTACCTATTTATCTAAATAAATTAAACATTAATATATCTTTTATCTTCTGGTCATGTGCCGGATTCAATTTAGTAAATATTTGACCTATATTTTATTATCTTGTTATACATATTCAGAGTCCAATATCAAATTAGTAGGTATATACTATAATTATCTACTGTTTTACTTTCTAAATACAATATACTAAAATAGCATCGTTATTAAATTGGCAATACATATATTGCTAATAGAGTTTGAATTGATGCTTTAAATTTTCACTCGGTTATCTTGTCACTGTCTGTAGCTAATTCTTGGACGTTAAGATAAGACAAGAGTTACCATATCGTCTATATTTAGCCGATGTAATGTTTGAGGATACCTAAACGAATGGTATTATAGTAGATAGGTACTATCGAAATATTTAAAGCTGAACCACTAGCCACAAGAACCACTGAGTGACGTTGATATCACGTGATAAAAAATTACATAATCTATTCTATTTTTACTCGATCGTCTATCGAAATAATTGCAAGGATAAAGTTTGCTGGTATTATAATTGGTATCCTTGATTGGTAATTAAGGTTTCACAAAAACTGTAGGTACTATAGTTTAATAATACTAATTAACTACAAAGCGTATGCTGCCCTGCCCTGATAACGTGGATCGAGCACAACAAGGTGACGTGTAATTTTATTTGACATACCTACTATGACTAATTATAAAATTGACAAATAAAGAATGACAGCTATTGGTTCTGTAAGCTGTAAGGCAACATTGGTTCAGCAATTAAATTACATACGTAGCAATTAGACCAATAACTTCATTGGCATTGCTAATGTACTCAATTTGCGTGTATATGTGAAATACTGACACAACATTATGAGAGAGAAAAGGAAAATCGGTCTGTCCATGGAAAACTAAAAAATATGGAATCACCATACTACGTCACTTTGCAAAGTCTGAATGTAAAACACGCGCAGGTTGCGTGCTGGCCACGTTATAAACACGCGTGCCTGTACGCTAGCAGACGCGGAAAACTCGCGTGAGTCAACTAAAACGATTCCTATCATGTTATCTAAATTCGCTCATTAGTCTTATTGGAAATTACTAGCAAAGGAATTATTGTTCCTAGATAGTAGAAAGTTCCTGAAAGTTATCTAAAAATTTAATTTAATACTAAATTAAGTGATATCACTTCCCAATTTAGTATATCAGCCCACTTTCATGTCTACCCACTAGCAATAGTCAGACAATTAATTGGCTCTTTATAATTACCAGACCTATAATTTGTTTATAAACAATGACAATCAACAAATAAACAACATCCATGACCCAAGAACTATCTGCATCATTCATACAAATATTTACAAATTTTTGCTTGACCTAGAAAACTGGAATTCGAACAAAGAGTAGAATCCCAACTACCACACGGTACCTTTCAGCATTACCTATTTTTTAGCGCATCATAGCTACAGCCGTAATTTCAGAGCTATGGCTGAGCGCCAAGATAATGTACCTATCTGCGCTCATTGTAGCTCTAGAGGAGGCTCGTCTTGCCAAACATACAAATAATTTTCACACAAGATAATGAGAGCGACCCTCCAGGCGAGCCGGCGATGTCACTGGATGATAACCTCGGGCGATGCGCTCGCGCCGCAACCTTCGCCCTTCGGCGGCGACGCGTCTCCCGTAGTCTATAAAGGCCTGCGGAGCGCTACGCAGCGCAGTATGTGTGCGGGTCCCGCTCTGAGCGCGTTCTGTGATCATCAGTGTGATATGTCTCGAGTGACAGTTGCCGCGACCCTTTGAAAAACACCGAAAGGGCTGAAACTTACAGCGCATGCGCGTGCTGATTTGATTGGTGGAACTAACGCGTGCGCACAATGAGCGAAAAGGGAGCCGTGAACGGCGAAGTTGCCCCAGTCAGTCGATCGGGGTGCAATAGCAAAGGCAGTATGATTGTCGTTTCAAACAGATTGCCGTTTATACTGAAGAGGAATGAAAAAACTGGAGAACTAGAGAGAAAGGCCAGGTAAACATCAGTGTTTGCTTATTAATAAAAACTTTCAGCTTCAGCTAAACGTATCTCATGAGGTTATATAAAATTTCTTGGTCTAGGTGAATAACTAAATAGAAAAACTCGAAGTTCGTCGTAATTATAGTTGCGAAGGGCTATTTGTAGTTCCAATGAATAAATTATTAGAAAACACGATTGGCATAAAACCGGTTATGTACACTTGACGTAAAAACAAACAGATTAAGTTTACTCGTTGATAATAACACAGGAAAACTTCTTAAATAAGGATTTCATAAAATGGCAATCGACGTATCGAATCATATTAACAAATAAGAGAGAAAGTCGTCTCGAAACGTCATCGTCAGCGACGACAGCGACCATTCTAGAAATAGAATCGATACCACCCATTTACCACCTTACAACAATCGTGACATTTTGGAATATTCTAAAGGACTCTAATACTTTCTAAAAGTGAACTGAAACAGAAAACCCTGAATTATATTGTAAATATTGCTTGAAAACCTACATTAGTAAAAACTTTAGCTGCTTTTATGCAAAACCATTATTTATTTACGTCTCAAAACATCAGCTGTTGAATATTGACCGGCCGGCTGGACGCCTTTACTATAATCCGGATAAATTCAGACGGCAGCGTATTTATAGAGACTCTATATTCAATTCTGTTGCTACAATTTATTCGAATTAAAATGCGGTTGCCCTAATAAGATGACCTTGATTCAGAACGCGGACAAGGTCGTAACATCAGAATCTGATAATAAATAAAACTATGCAATGTTTACTTACCTGCAGCCTTCTTAAGAACTAATATGACATGTTTTTAACTAATTATTATGAAATGCTTTGTTTGTTGTCCGATTTTTTTTCTAAATATTTATATTAAGTACCTAGGTACTCATTTTGTAATATTTTGGGCTTAAGAGTCTTAGACCTTAACCCAAGCAATAGCCAAATCATTTGGCCTCGACGATGGAGCTGCCTTACCTTACCATCATTTGTAGAATTCTTATATAATTTCATAATTGATTATTTTGTTAGATCGTTTGAAAACAATTGTGAAAAAAAAAATCGAAAACTACAAATTTAATTTGTGCCGTTTGGAAACTCTAGGTCCGTGGGGTTCAAATCCCAAATTTTTTTATTAAAGATGTATTCCCTCGACTGATCATCTCTTCTGGTGACAAGAGGGCTGGCTCCTTCCTCGCTCAACGAATCAGCATCGCGATTCAGCGAGGAAATGCAGCCAGTATTCTTGCCACTATTCCACGCGGACCTGGTTTATTTAGTAATTTTTAATCTTTAGATTTGATTTTGTTAGATTGATTTTTATAAATAAATTTTTACCAAAAAAAATCTTTAGGTTTACTAAATAATAACATTGTTTAGGACGAATAGTTCATTATCATAATAATATTTACTTGCTTGCTTTTATAATTAAATTTTCTCCAAATCACAAACAAAATATGAATGTTATTGCTAAACTGTGTGTGTACATACAAATATACAATAACTAGCTGTGCTTTGCGGTTCTCCGCTCCTTTGAAGAAGAATTGGATTGGGCTATCAAATGCCAAAAGATTTCTTCAAATCCGACTGGTATGTAGTTCCAGAGATTAGCGCGTTCAAACAAACAAACAAACTCTTCAGCTTTTTGTAGTTTCGATAAAATTAAAAAATGCTAGTGTTGCGTAAATATTTTCATGTTTACTCCGTCACTTATCAGTATCACGGAGTTCATAATGTTACTACAATGATTGACATGATTTTTAACCGTCAACATTTAATATTTTAATACCTACAGGAGATAGATATTTCATCCTACATTTTTGTTTATTGTTCACAACGATACTTTGCAAACAAACCTTCACGGCCCTTATACATTGCGGTGTGGCCAGAGACACCGGTAACAATGTCCACTTGACGCCAGTTGTCCATATTGAACAGAAGATGTGGCAATCCTATGTGTCACTTCTTTAACAGACGTTCTGTTATTTTTAGAGGAAGTGCGGACGCAGGCTTTACGTATCCACCGTAGCACGAGGAGTCGATTAAAGCACATATTCTTAAATAAAATTGGTGATTAGCATTTTTGGCACGAGTGGGAATCGAAACAAGTGTGAGTTGGACTCGTGCTAATTTGTTTCTGCGCCAGATAGGGGCGTCAAACTTGGTCGATTTTGGGGGATTTCCTTTCCTAGGTACATAAACCCAAAATAATATAACTTCAATTAAAAAAATACCAAATTAGTCCTCGGCTTGAGAGATACGTTACCGCTTGTGTTAAAATAAATCAAACTTCTTAGTATATTATATCAGTTAATACCTAATAAATTGTACACGTCATATTAGAGTTTCGCCTGTATAATTTCTAATCTAATGCATTAAATTATTATTATATGTGCAGGTCATTTCTCTATCATTTTTCTTCAATGTACAAAAATCCCACCCAGGAAGATCCCCGTTCATTTATTTTAAATAAACATATCATTTTCAAAGAAACTTAAGTTCAAACGTCAAGTAACTAATTAATGGAATATAATAAAATGTTATCTATCTTTTTGCTAAGATAGTGGTTGCCAAAACATATCATAATATAATACATAAATTCGTCTACCAAAATAGCGTGCAGTCATTTTTCTCCATTCAAATCTGTCTAACACGAGTCACCTCAACTAAGGTCAATTAATTGTTCTATTGATTTTCCACGATCTAATGTTCTCTTTCGTGTACCTACAAACAACACAAACCCATGGATTTATTGGACAAATCAAATACCACCTCAATTATTTTCTTATTACTTATTTATTTATTTTGCTGTGTAGTGTAACCCGAGAGAACAATATTGAATAGAACAAGTGGCCACATAGGCGTACCTACATATTGGCAATTGTGATATACGCCGAAGTTCACATAAATAAATCATAAAATATTAATAAATACATACAAATATAGACAATAATTTAATAGTGTGTGTTGTGTAGTATAGTATATGATGTTTAAAAAAACACATATTAATTGTGATCTCATGCGATACAAAACATGTAGGAAACACCGCAATGGACAACATTTCATTTTTTTAATCACCCATTTTTATTACTTTAATTAAAAATATATTAAAAAATAAGTTACACGTATTTTTGTATTTTATTTTTGGTTGAGTTTTTATATTTTTAATTTAATTATGAATTTTTATAAATTCTGAGGACTTATAAACTAAAAACCTTAGCTAGGACAAAAATTAAGAAATATAAACTGTCACCCAAAGAAAGTGACTGATAGTGTCAGTCAAGCCACAGAGTAAACGTTATAGAAATGCAAAGAGTATAATATACCGTGTTCCAAATAGGTGTTGCCGTAGCCGGAACTCAAATCGCCTACAACATTATTCATAATGTATATAATAATACTAGCTTTTGTCCGCGGTTTCACTCGTAAATATATTTCCTGTGATAGCCCATTCGAAACTATTCGAAAAATATTATATAAAAGAAGTATTTTTATAATATTATTTAAAGAATAATTATTAATTTAGCTTCAAATGGAATAAAAATGGGTAAAATTAATAGAAGGCAACTCCTGAGTTCAATAACTAACAACTCTGCCAACAGACATTAGTATTTTTAAATTAGAGGGTTAGCACAGATTAGGGCACCTATTAATCCTCATTTTTCAATATTTCAGTATTTTTAAAATAACTCGAAAATTAAAGGATATAAAAATAAAAAAAAATGAAAAATAAGCTTTCTAGCATGTAATCTCCAAACGGTTTTCGAATTTTGGTACCTTACGAAAAATGAAATGTTGTCCATTATTTACACAGAATATAAATAACAATTAAGTTGCTTGTTTCTCAACTCATCGCATTTTGGTGTCATGATTAGTATGTCTTGAATCTCGGTACTATATATCCGAATTCATTAAGCCGTTACGGCGTTGAAGTAAGGTTTAGTTAGGGAGATGTAAGGCAAACCGTGAAGAAAAAAACCTAACATGGATGTCATTCACAGATTTATAGCTAAATCCATTTCTCTATTTTAGCCCTTTCGGACGTTAAGTTATCTTCGCTTTTAGTTGTAATTATTACTATTTGATCTTACAGCTATTTTTAAATAAAATAAAATATGTATACCCCATCTTGATTCCTAGAATAATGTAGATTTATAATATTAGACACGTTGAAAGAATGAAGGATGAAAGATTGACTAAAAAGGCTTATATGGCTAAAGTGAAAGGAAATGCTGGCAGAGGATGCTATGAATATATAAAATAGTAATGATCGATCGATGGAAATATTAAAAGTACACACAATCGCCGAGCATGTATGAAAGGTATGATGAATATAAAAGAAGCGAATATAGATTTATATTAGGTATATATTTTAATTTCTTTCTTTGGCCTCGCCTTATCCCGTTACGCGGGGTCGGCTTTTCCAATCATGCGGCGCCATTTGCTTCGCTCTATTGCGTCCTCTTCCGTGAGGCCCATCTCCCTCATGTCCTTATTGTCCTGGACCTTCGTCAGCCAAGTGGTTTGGTTTGGGGTCCTCCTCTCCCCATCTTGCTTGTAGCCATGGTCAAGCACTTTTCACGACATGATGCTCTTCTCTTCTAAGTACATGACCGTGCCATCTCAGTCTGGATTCCGTAGAACTTTGAGTGTAACTCTTCCTGCCCATCGTAGCATACGCATTATAATATTATAACAGTCAAATATTTTTCAATTCATTTCAGTTATAGTTTCGAATCGAACAGATTCATTGGTACAGTTTGGCGTAGATGTAAATTTTTTAACATACGAGTCGGAGAGTGACAAGGTCCGGGAAAATTCCTTTTTTGATCAACAACTTCTCTAACCTTGCGCAGCCGAGATGGGTCTTTAGTGGGACATAATATCACGCTACATCATAGAGTACTAAGCCTATGGAAGGGCCATAGTTGGGCTCCCCCTTTAGCCAATTTTTTGCCCTTTGACCAGTTAAACTCACCAGGTGCGCAGTAATAAGTTACCTTAGATTTCGTTGGTATCGTTTTGTATCGCGAGACAGAGCCCTAGGAAAATAGTTACTTAATTGTGATGTTTTAAATGGAAAAGGCGATCTAGGACGTCTAGTGTTTCCAATTATTAATTATAATTAGGTATTACGATTGTATTTTAACATAATCATCATATAACGTAAAATCCGTTGCGACAATAAAACGACAGAAAAATACAGTGGTACAGGGGCTATAGGTACTAGACGTTTTCTCATTAAAAAATATAATGAAACATGAGCTAAGTCACGTATTATATTTTTTCAGTGCTGGAGGTTTGGTCACAGCTGTAGCACCGGTTGTGATTCGTGGGGGTGGAATTTGGGTCGGATGGCCTGGTATACATCTAGAGGACCCTAATGAAAAAATACCAGAATCTGACCCTAACGATAAGACACCCACAGCTGGACTGCTCTCTAAAAAAGTGAGTACATATCTTTGAGTCCTAAACCCATACAATAACCAGGAACCTTGGGAAAATGACAGACTTGCGAATATGAACTCAGGAACAGTATCAATATCTGCGTAACCATCCAATTTTTATATTCATTTTCATTCTAGATAATATGGGTAAAATCGCCAAAAATACGTTGGCTTACACCAGTTTGTAGATTAATCCCTTTGTGATTTTGATAATATATAAAAATATACATATTAAAGTAAAGTTCGTCATAAATCATTTGTATAGTTTAAAATTTCTATAAAAGTCTCACAATAAAGAGGAAAAAAAAAGAAAAAACAGGCCATTTTTAATTTACCTAAATAGTAAATTCTTTCTATAAAGGCTCATGAGATAACACTTGAATCCTACATTAAATTAAATTTTATATCCTCTTTAACAATTTGTATTGTTATTTTTATACATTTGTTAAATAAATTTCGTGAATTACATTTTTTCACCTAAATTGAAGATTGTCCGCGCGAGCGTGCCGGCTCCGTCGCCCTATAATCCCGAGCGTTTTCTATACAAAATATAGAGGTCAAATCGTCAAGGTTATTTGCAGATGTTACCTATAGCCTTAAAAGAAACTTCAAAGCGATACAAAGAAGATAAGTATCTCATAATCTTCTTCTTTTATTGTGGCTTTACCAATGTTAATCGATGATTTGCCAATATCAAGTATTATAGCCTTTTAAATAGTGTATTTGCCGATTAATCGGTATCTAAGATAATCCCGCCGACTTTTCCCTATTAATCACTGACTAATCACAACTATGAAAGCGCGGATGGGATAAAACTGGATTCTCCATCATGTCACGGCGGTACGTGTGCGTTGGTCGCCGTAGAATCCTATCTCAATAATAATAAATAAAACTCGTATGTCAGGCAGAAGTGAAGTAAGACACGCTGAATAAACATATGGCGTGGAAAGATAAACATATGTGGATGTTTAATTTACAGTACATTGTGCGACAGGTGATATCGATGTAATCAAATGCATGTGAAAATTAGAAAATATAAAAATGTATTATATATGGCTACCACGGAGAAGAACCTACCCTAGAGTTTTTCCCTGATATGTCCTTGTTTTGTGTACCACATTTCAATCGTTTCTAGCCGTGATTGAATTTACAAACATCCAAATATAAAAGTAGGTAGGTATGACTAACGGATCGACGTGCTTTTTTGCACAGATAAAGTTTGAGGGCGGCCTTCAGAGGGTCAGAAAGTGACATAGGCAAGGAATCTCTTAGGGATAAATCCTTGTCACATTTCATAATTTTTAACGGGCGAAGACAAGTAATGTAGTATAATATGTAGGTATATAGAACATTGCATTATGCAAAAAGTTGTTTTCCATAATAATATAATTACAAAACATTGAAACTTTACTTTCTTGGCAAATGAACAAAATTTAAAATAGCAATATTCATTCTAGCATTACAATTCCTTTTTAAATTTTCTGAGCATAAAAATAATTTAATTAACCATTACACGATCGGGCTGATTCAGGCTATAAGGGCAGCGTTACGCAGAATCCAATTTCAACATTATTGCAGTTATATCAATGAAATCTCGACATTTTTTACAACTGTAAATGTACCCAATTAATATTTTTACAATAACAAAATATATACATTTCCTACTTCCAAAGATAACTTGCATATTTTATCTTCTTATCGTACAGTCTATATACTTAAATAATGATAAAGTTTATCGTTTTCACTACTCATAGTCAAAGTTTAATCTATCTTCTTTATCTATGGAAATGTAGGTTTGTCTTCAGAAATCTGATACGAAGGGATACGATGTAACTGAGTCTTAATTTAGTCACATCACATATAGTGTAATATTACAATTACCTACTACACATTAATAATTGCTTTTGCCAAATTGCCCCAAACATGATTTGTTCTAGGTTCTACTTCATGAGGCTTAAATCCATCGTCAAGTGTTTCTATTGATTTATTTATTTCAGATCGTTCCCATTCGTTCGGACCCGAAACTCTTTGATAGTTACTACAATGGCTGCTGCAACGGAACCTTCTGGCCTCTCTTCCACTCGATGCCAGATCGTGCTACCTTCATCGCTGACCACTGGAGAGCTTATATCAAAGTTAACCAAGAATTTGCTGACAAAGCTGTATATGCGTTAAAATTGCTTAAAGAGGACAAAGAAAAGAATGGCACGTCACCACCTATTGTTTGGGTTCATGATTACCACCTTATGTTGGCAGCTAACTGGATCAGACAGGTATATTCTTCAAGCATCGTATGTTTAGATCATCCTTCTTTAAGACCAGTTACAGTACACACACTCAAGGGAATAGGCATCTGCAGTGAACTATATCACTGTGAAGGTAAAAGACAAATTACTCTATTTTGACTGCAGTGATCCAGAAATGCACAAGAATGGAATAATCCTAATCCTAAATAGTAGTACAGCCGTGAGGGTGTGAACCGGTCCATACATTGATTTTATCCAGTATTAGATCGAATTTTTGGGCAAATTTACCACAAAAACCTTGCATCAATCAACCAACCCAGAGAAGAACCTTGCTGGTGGAGGAGGAAATATATTTGTTTTCGCAAGTTTGGCGTCATTTTAAACTTCAAATCTTCAAGGTTTATCTGTCACTATAGCTGTGCACTGCGGTTACATGATAGCGTGATGTTATATAGCCTATAACCTTCCTCAAGATTTAGGCTTTCAAATGCAATTTTTCAAATCCGACTGGTAGTTCCAGAGATTAGCGCGTTCAAACAAAAAACAATCATTTCAGCTTTATTATTAGTATAGATTACGGTTCCCAGGACGGCCCAAATAACTATGTCAATGCTGTTAACATAAATACCTAATAAACAAATTCTTGGTTACAGAGAGCAGAAGAAGATGACATTCCTTGTAAATTAGCATTTTTCCTGCACATACCGTTCCCACCGTGGGATATATTCAGACTGCTCCCTTGGTCTGATGAAGTCCTTCAAGGAATTCTAGGTAACTATGAACAAAGTTTAAAAATAAAAACAAAGTTTGTTTTCATTCCACATTCAGTGCACTGCCATTCATTACATATTCTATAAAACAACATGCCCATGATTATACATCATTAAGAATCCTGTTATACTCGTATTTCTTGACAGTATTATTAGTACCTAAGCTAAATATTACCCATGACTTTGTCCATCTAAATTCAAATAAATCCAAAGATTAGCACAAAGTAAAGTTATTGACTGATTGGTAATTATGTACAAACTGGATTCCGCGTCACGCTGCGTCAAGCACCGCAACATGACGTGCGTGGTATGCATACAGCTTTTAAGAGAGTATTTTTAAGTATTGGCTGTGTTTTCCACAACTCATTACCCAAAATCTCGTGATCTTCAGACATAATACACAAACAAAATTTTGTATTTACCTGTACCTTATAATTTTTTCATTAATTTCAGGATGTGACATGGTAGGCTTCCACATCACAGACTACTGCCTAAACTTCGTTGATTGTTGCCAAAGAAACTTGGGATGTCGTGTTGATCGAAAAAATCTTTTAGTAGAACTCGGTGGGCGTACTATATGCGTTCGTCCCCTCCCAATAGGAGTACCATTCGATAGATTCGTCCAACTGGCCCAAAACGCAAAACAAGTGCTCTCTACAAACCAAAAAGTCATTTTAGGAGTCGACAGACTTGATTATACCAAAGGTTTAGTACACAGGCTTAAAGCTTTTGAAAGGTTACTTGAAAAACACCCAGAACATATTGAAAAGGTTATGTTACTCCAAATAGCTGTACCGTCTCGGACTGATGTTAAGGAGTACCAAGATCTGAAGGAAGAAATGGATCAATTAGTTGGAAGAATCAATGGAAGGTTCACAACACCTAACTGGTCTCCCATAAGGTATTTTTTTTTACTTTTTCATTTCTACTTCTACTGATTTTTAATGACATTACAGTACTATGGCGTTCAGTTAAAAGTTTTGTAATGAAATCAAACAGATCCTAAATAACTACCTTTCTTCTATTTCAGATATATTTACGGTTGTGTCGGTCAAGATGAACTAGCTGCATTCTATCGAGATGCAGCTGTTGCCCTGGTTACTCCTTTGAGAGACGGTATGAACCTGGTAGCTAAGGAGTTCGTGGCGTGTCAGATCAAAGTTCCACCTGGGGTGCTGATCGTTTCCCCCTTCGCCGGAGCTGGTGAAATGATGCATGAAGCACTTATTTGTAATCCGTATGAATTGGATGATGCTGCAGAAGTTATTCATAGGTTAGTAATTAATCAAAATAATGAATACAACTCCTTTTTAGGTTATTTTTGAAATGAAAATCCTTGTAACCAATCTTTCATAATTTCAAAATGATCCTTGAACCTTTGCTTCTGCAAAATTATCAAGTGGAATAATAGAGTGAATCAATTACTAATTTCATCGTTCTTTCAATATGTCCAAACCAAGACAAACTATTTTTCTTTATTATACATCACAAGATTTCTTTCAATGACATCGTTCGTAATAACTATATAAGCCAAATTAACAGATTTTTGGATCGCCCTCAACTAAGTAATTTCCAATTCCAGAGCATTAATAATGCCTGAAGATGAACGCACAGTTCGTATGAACCACCTCCGTCGTCGTGAACAACTGAACGATGTAGATAGCTGGATGAAAGCTTTCCTGAAAGCTATGGACTCCCTAGAAGAAGAAGCAGATGACATTGGTGCCACTTCTATGCAACCTGTCACCATAGATGATTTTGATGAATATCTGTCCAAGTAAGTATCGTAGTCTAGTGTGACCGATAGCAGCCGTTAAGCAGCTTATAACAACACACTTGGTGAATGCTCGTAGTAACTAAGAGGTCATCCAATAAAAAATACGCCAACAGCAAACTGAGTTGTGTTTGTATAGTTATCTAATCGAATAATCGATTTCACCGTTTTTCGCCATCGCAACGACATTAAACTCGGGGAAATTTATGTCAACAAGAGTAGGTATACCTAAGCCACCTGGCCACTCGAATTGTTAAAAGTAGATAGCCTTTAACACTATCATTGACTAGATGTGGAAAACTTGTTTCTTCTGCTGAGTGCCTTGGGGCGCTTATGTCGAGATTATTAATGGTTTATAGGCAACTTGATAATTGTGGACATTGCTACCAATGCCTCTGCCGACGCTCTAATTGTTGTTATAAGGAAAATTTTATCTACAGATACATCGGATATACACAGAAATTAGCTCTGCTCCTGGATTATGACGGAACCCTGGCTCCGATAGCACCACATCCAGACTTGGCTACGTTGCCACTTGAGACCAAAAACACACTGCAAAGATTATCTAACATGCCAGATGTGAACATAGCTATTGTGTCTGGAAGGAATGTTGATAATGTTCAGAAAATGGTAACTATTGTAAAATAATTTGAATAAAGTATTTGTTGTCTGACTCGCTTGGGCTTATATGGCCTTTAATAGAGGCCGAGTTCCCTACACGTGCTCTGATGAAATCTGAAGATCTTGGAAACTGCTTACCCAATTTTCATCAAACATAGCTAACAACCATTCTGCCTTCAAATGAAAACCCACAAGGAAATCGGTCCATCCGTTTGGGAGCTACTATACCACAGACATATTGTATTTATAGGCTTCAAACTTATAACTTATAAAAGACATTATATTTACATACCTATTTTAATAATTAACATTTTTGACATCTTTACATTTGCAGAACTAATAATCATTATTTTAAAGCTGTTATTTAAAAATTTAACAATAAAAATACATGCAGGCTGCTTAGATATAGGTGCCTATTTAAATATCTAATAAATGTTATAATAATAAAACTAATAACTTTATTGACTAATTGAATATTTATAGAGTAGGTATAGATCGTATAAAAACATGATAACAATTTATTATGGAAATATACTAGCTATTAACCTACTAGCTGAACTAGAAATAGGAGTTACGTAATTGTTGTATTTAATTTAATTTCAATTAATAATATAAACACGGACAAGATAAATTCTTTAATCGGGCAAAATTAATATTAACACCCAAAAATCAAGGTGCTTCGGTGGCCGAGTGGTTAAGACGTCTGGTTTAACAGAACTGGCCACTCGTTAGTAGCAAATACCATCGGCTAAATGGGGGAGACTTGGTCTTCTGCTGGTCACCCTAGAACCGAAACACGGTTTCGGGAGCTGTAAGGCAATATAAAATATAAAATATATTTAAAAAAAAATATATAAATAATATTGGTACCACCTTACAGTTTTCTTAAATTTGATATTGGAAGTCCTCATAATATGATTCTTGATTTCCCAATGACAGATTTAATCATACCTACCTACATTACCTAATGACATCAGAGAAATTTTTAATTTAATTTATTTTAAATAAAGGTCTTCCGCTGGGTACCCTGAAACCGTAACACGGTTTCGGGAGCTGAACCCGTGAAGAAAAAAAAAATTTAAACCTCGTAATCTCTGTGACCATAATAATAATAATATAATTTAATATTTTGTTCATAGGTCGGTATAGAAGGTATAACCTATGCTGGTAACCACGGCTTGGAAATCCTCCATCCTGACGGGACCAAGTTTGTACATCCAATGCCGATGGAGCTTCAAGATAAAGTCGTGGATTTGCTGAAGGCTTTACAAGAACAGGTAGGTCAATATTATACCTATCTATCATATTTGATATTTTATTGAAGTTCAGTAGCCTCGAGTGGCCATTTGAGGTATTTTAAAGATATCCTTTCAACCTCAACATCAAAATTAATCATACTTATTAGTGACATGTGTCTTTCGCTGGGTACCCTAGACCCTGTAACACGGTTTCACCTTTAAAAAAAATTGTATACTTCAGGTATGCAGAGACGGCGCTTGGGTGGAAAATAAGGGAGCTCTTCTAACATTCCACTTCCGTGAAACTCCGCTAGCCAAGCGAGGTGCCCTAGCTGAGACAGCTAAGAAACTAATCTCAGCACACGGCTTCACACCTGCTCCGGCGCATTGCGCTATTGAAGCTAGACCGCCAGTACAGTGGAATAAAGGTAAATATTACTTTATTTACATCATCATAAACAGCGCCGAAAATTCATATGAAAATACTTTCGCCCCGCTCAGTAACGACTTTCATCCCGCTCAGCGGCTGCTCTCAATCGGATTTTGACGACGTGCTGTTGACATTTTTTTTTATTCTATTAACCCCTTTTTTTAAGGCAAAGGTAAACGATCATACAGCCAAGTCTTGAACATAAGAGTAAATGGTGCGCGTGTTGCTTTTTTGAAACTATCTACTAGGTGTAGTATAAAATTATATGTATCACTTGGGAGAAATTGCGATTCCCAGATCATGTGCTATTAGCCGAGGGACGTTATGGTATAAGTTTACAAAAACCTTAATGGAAAGAGCGCCATCTATTGATAATCCTGCTAATTATTTCACAATATTGTTTATTTCGTAGGTCGCGCTTCAATCTACATTCTCAGAACAGCGTTTGGTCTGGACTGGAGTGAGAGGATCAGAGTTATATATGCTGGTGATGATAGCACAGATGAAGATGCTATGTTGGTCAGTAGTATACAAGTTTTTTCTCGCGGCTCCAGTCGTGTGTAAATGGTCCCCGTTATTTTATTACCATTACGGTATTATGTTTTGTGACGTGGACAGAGACACTAATTACTGTGTCGCTGCACTTTTTTATAACTGAGTACTTTAGTTTTGAGCACTTATTTTATTGTTACTTACAAGTTTGGCTCCAGTTTAAATTCCAGCGCTCAAAATTCGCTATCTTTTTTCCAAACTAAAACCTAACTTTTTTACAGGCGTTGAAAGGAATGGCAGCTACTTTCCGTATAGCATCTTCAAGCATCACCAAAACGTCAGCAGAGCGTCGTCTTTCATCCACAGATTCGGTCTTAGCTATGCTCAAATGGGTCGAACGACATTTCTCTCGACGCAAGCCTAGAGCAAACTCCCTGACATACAAAAATGCCAGAAAAGCCCGCGACACTATACAAATGCAAATGTCTTATCAGCCTCCAGCTAAAAGTTCTCCAAAGACATCACCGCCGCTCTCGCCAGATAAAACTTCTAGCGGAACTGATTCCAGTTAAATATCTATCACTAAAAAACGGCCGTTTATTGATATGATTTCGAATGGGTAGGTCAATTTATTCCTATTGAACTGTTTCCATACTCTATATATTATTATTATACCCTTACACTCTTATTAATAAACTCGAAGTAGCGACGTAGTAACTAAACTATGTTTTGTCTCCGTCTATCATAATGAATTGCAGATTTGTTAGACGGAGACGAAATACAGTTTAGTTACTACGTCGTTACTTCGAGTTTATTAATAAGAGTGTTAGAATATTGGGTACCAAAGACAAAATACAAACGTAAAACTAAAATCCATGACCCAAAAAGACAAATACTTATCTGGACTTTTCATATAAAATTTTGCTCAACCTAAGTTTTTATCCTGGAACTGTTTGCGTCATGGGTCTAGCCATACAAAACTATAATTGACCTATCCCATGGGAATAGTGAGACCTACCAACAAAAATCATAATGAAAATGACGATTATTTATTATAAACTTTTCGAAATCAAATATTTTCTGTCTCCAAAAACTTTTTTTTAACTTTAAGTAGGAAACCCGCGCAGGTAAAGAATGGAATTTAAAATAGTTACTTTTGTATAGGCCTCTCGCTTATATCATAAACTAGAAAATTTGCTATTTTCCCATTTCTCTGCAAGGGTTATATGTGGAAAAGAAGAGACTTTTGTTTTTAGCATTGAGTTAGGATTTTTTTTTATATAAAAAAAATAGAGATAGCATTAGACATCCCCTTACCACAAAACCGTGTTTAACCAGTGTTTTAGTCTTTCATATCGAATAACAGATTTGTAAGAGCGTGATAAAACATAGTCTAGCTATACACTTGTATGGAAGCGTCAGTATTAGTGCGAATCCAATTTTTTTTGTATCTAAAAAATCCGAACTCAATGGTTTTTAGTAATGTGATTTTTTTACAACATTTTACCATGACTATTATACTATATTAAATATCTCCATGGCACAACTAATTGGCCACAATCACATAGAATCACTAAAATCTTTAACCATACAGTGCATAAGTGTTATTTTGTCTTTGATGGGAAGGAGTTTCAGTTCACATTAAGATGGCTAACCTTGCCAAAATTTAATACTATACTTTTCAACATGTTTCCGATCTATAAACACCTTTGTAATCCAGTTCACGTGCTATTAATATAGAACCTAGACTTTTTTATTTACAGAATATTTCTACTTTTGGCATTACAGATGACGCCAACACCATAAACTGTTTTTCAAACTGTCCGTCTAAACTTAGTCTGAGGTTCCTAAATAGCATTTGATCAGGATTATAATCCGAAATATATAATTTTAGTGTAGTTTTAATGCTCTTGACAAAGCAAATATTGTGACAACTTTCATTTTTCCTCTTGTCATTCTAGTACAAATAGATGTTTTACAATATTAAGCAGTATTTCATGACAATTTTAGCATGTAATCCAAATTTCAACCACCATGAACTATGATGTATCATCCGCGCTAACCAACTGTGCCGATGTGAATATCGCACGAGTCCCTGCGCAATTATTTTTTCTTGAGTATAACCATGTACATATTGCTATCTCGTTCTCGCTCTAAGTGCACCGTCGCAATTCGTCACTTGTGTATATATTCACACCGGCACAGATGTTTGCCGCAGGTTTAGTTATTTTTACGCACATGGACATAAGTCATTACATTACCATCATTATGTAAATTATACAATACCTTCTATTTACAAATATGTAGGTAGGTATTTTAAAACAAAGTTAAAACGAGAAACGAGGCATTTTAGTAAGATTTTTGATTTTTTTTACACCGAATATAGTAATTTGCGAACACCTGCAATGTAGAAACTAATTTTTAGATTTTGTTTTATGTAAACCAAGAAAACTATCAATACATTTAATTTCTAAGCCACTATTTTGTAATCTTAATATTACCATGTAATACATATCAAGATTATCAACTGTGTGTATAAGATTTGCTATTATAAAATTCACAAATTAGGAATAACATTCAGTGGTTATGCAATTAAATGTGTTGATAGTACCAGAAATATTTAGCATAGATATTTGTGATAATGTGACAAAATGGTGGTTATTATAATAAGATTTTATTTATTAATTTTGGCAAAAATGCAATCTGATTACCCCTCTTTTTAAATATTGAGATTAATACCTATAGGTATGCATTATTTAATATTAAATTACTTTTAAATTAAAAACTCAACTAACATACATTCCTGATCAAATTGATTGCAAATCAATAATCTTTATTTTTTATGTTATTGTATGTATGGGGGGTTATTTTATTTTTAAAAATATACTTCCGTTGCGGTACCTGCGATTGACTTTTAGATCAAAAATTTTGTAGTTTATGGTATTTTGGAAATATCTTATTATACACAATACTACAGACTGCATTGTGATGTAAGTGTGCCATGTTATATAGACGCTTCAGGTAGCTTACTCTTGACTGAAATTTAAATTTCAATCTTAAAATCCTGATTTTAATTTCATGACAACAGTGACAATTTAATTTAAATCGAGGAGCATATGAGACAAGTGTATTAACTAGGCAGACGTCGGTTCGATCCCAGCCATGTATGGGTTTTTATTGTTAAAAACTTATGTACATAATCCGACAAACCACAGAGACTTTTCCGTCTAAATATACCTCAACAAAACTGGCCACTCTTTAATAATACCTTTGGAGCGATAACACGGCAACCCGCGAAGAAAAAATATGAGACAAGTATAAATAAGCACAATTTAATTCAAAATTAAACTCAGGATTTTAGGATTAGGATTGAAATTTAAGTCAAGTGTTACACTCCTGTTCACAAGTCAATCTTTACCTTTGTACTTGCACTGAAACTCCTCGAATTTTATCGTATTTTTAGATACTTATTGTTGTATAAGAATAATAAAATTAAAAAAAAGCGAAAACGTTTGAATCTTGTTTTATTTAATATTAATTTCCTCTTTGCTAACGACCTATAGTGTAATTCTATAATGTAATGTCCAAAAAATTGTTTTCAAGGAACTGTAAATGTATGAAAAATAAAGAGTTATTTTCGTTAAAGATATTTAATTTTATACACACTATTTCATATGTACCTTAAATCTATTTATAATATTGACATTGACAAATAACATTTACATTTAGTCCCTGCTCAAACACATATTTATTTTTTTTTATATAAATAATATTTTATTTAAAGACAATATAAATAAGATTTTAATTACATAACTATAAATATTATAATAATAACGTGTAATCTTTAAGTTTTTGTTTTTAATAATATAATTGGATATATTTTTTAATATATGTACTAAAATGGACGTAAATAATAGAGGTAATAGGTAGAGTTGAAGCAAACAACACACGCAAAGGTTTGTATGTGTGACGTATCTTTACACGCTTGCAGCTGACGTAATAAACTGCTCGCCAATTCAGATGGTTGCAACATTTTCCATTAAAGGAAAAAGGGTATTCCTCAATTTTTTTCAATATAGAACGTAACAAAGAACATGAAAATCAATTGTTGACAACTTCTGCCATAGTTACAATTCATGTCCATAACGAGCTAGGGGAGACGTCAGTCCGAAAGGAAAATAACAGATATTTACGTCGGTTAAAGAAGTGACACATCTAAGTCCATTAAATGCAGCAACAGGCTTGCCACCTGTTCTGTTCAATATGGACAACTGGACAAAAATTAACACTGTTACCAGTGTCTCTGGCCACACCGCAAGGAATATAAAAGCCGTGAAAGTGTCTTGTGTGTCCATAATTACCTATAAATATAAACCGACCAAATTTAATAGTTCGCAAGTTCAAGAATTCGTGATTGCGAGTTGCGAGTACTGTTCGCCTCATCTCTCGCTATACACACACAAATAATAGAATATTATATATTTTAATACGACATACCTAGTAACTGGCCGAATAGAATACCTACAGTATTAATAATTCAAAACAATTTTATAATTATTAATCCTATGAATTTACAAAATAATCAATTTTTATACAATAAAAATGTCTTTTAACAACAAATATTAAATGCATGGCGCAATAAAAATAAACTACAAAATCTTAAATAGGTACGTAATAGATAAAGTAACATAATAAAATCTTAAAATGTTATTATCACAATTACATTTAAATAAATCAATAAAATCAAACATTTAGTAATAAAATTTTGATAAATGCAGTGAAACTTGGTCACTTGGTCCCACCTGGGTATGTAAGTTCATGTCGTGAAGTGTTGACACTTTTGCTCTGTAGAGAATAGTGATACAAAAAGTGCTTGTGCATTTCTAACAAATTCGAAATTTAATTTTTACTTTCCACCAAGGTATGCTCCGATTTTCTTAATTGTATCAGTACAGTAAACTAGAAAAAAAATGTTTAAAAAATTTAATTTCTTTTACCAAAAAAAATATAACCGAGATTAGAGACTACGCAGTTTCAATTAGATTCGTTAACAGCAAAAAAACTTGCGCGGTCATAATATAGATTTTAAATAAAATAATTTTTAGTTACTGACCAATGACAATATGTATTAAAATGTATTTACACATGGCGTTTTGTGATGTAGGTATTTAACAGATTGTAAATTTAAAAAAATACATACCTATGTAGGTATAATGGTACGACCGCTATTAAGAAACCTCTATTAGAAATTTAGAACCCGTGATAAAAAATCTTGTTGTCGTTATATTATATATGGTTTTTTTTAATAAATATTTCTACTATTTCACAAAATCCAAATTTACGCGAAAAGTATAGGCAATAGTAATTAATTAACAATCTGAAATTGTCAATTAATCAGTAATTGTTAATCGGTAAAGCCGACTATTCCGCCACTTTTATAGTCGGCAAATAAGTAGGTCATTTTGGAGGCCGATTAGTCTTTAGTCGGCATCAATAGTCGGTAGATCACTAGTAGGTAACCAATTTTGTACCGGGGAAGAAAATATAGGTATAACTCGCGCCAAGTAAGTTGAGCCGCAAGATAGAGATCCTCCCCACTAGTTCAGTATTAATGAAATTTCGCTTCACCTACTCATAGAGCAAAGATTGTGCGGATGTGTACGTAATAAATAACAAGAGAGAAGGAACCTCCCCAGAAAATAAATACATTCACAATTCACACCCGTATTCTTATAACATAACCTTCCACTCAGTGGCGGCCCTGAAGTAGAGCGAGAGGAGCGGCCGCCATGTGTGGTAGGGGCGCCAAAATCCGATCATCAACAGTGAGCGAAAATTTAATTAATTATTGCCGTCTTTTTGGTGATTCACATGGAGATGTGCAACTAGGTAGAGAGATGGTGACAGAAAGTGGTTGTAAGCACTTGCCGGCAGAAAACCTCTTTTTCGTGTAGTCTGAGCGTAGTGTAGTTTCGTGTAGTTTTATTATGATGAAAGATCTCGAAGGGTAATATAACTTAGAATACGGGCGATTTTCAAAAAGATTAATGCATATGAATCCTTACCTATTATACACATGACCAACTTGAGTGAAAATATATGAATCTTGACTAAACATTACTTCTAGATACAACAAGCCAGGATAATATGAAGTAGAATAAACACAAGGGATACACCGCTAGCGCTTTCTTGCCCTGCGGTTGACTGTCCCCTAAGAATTTAGTTGACGCTGAAACAAAATAGAACTAATAAAAAAGTGTATTACTTAATAGAAATGAAATTAACGAATATTAGCCGTGTGCCCAATGGGATTTCCAATCTACAACTTTTACACCCCCCATTTCATGAGAAGAATTTTCAAAAAATAATGAAAACATTTATTTTATTTATTGAAATGAAAACTTCTTTAGACGCGTTGAGCTATTTTTGGTTGAAAATCTTATGGATTCGCGCCACGACATGGTCTCGGCACAAATGACGACCATGGATTGCCCGGGCCGAGAATGTCAAGGCAGGAATTCGTGTACTGGCTTCCACGTATGCCTGGGTCGGGCATTCTTGACCGGCAATTCTCGGTCCGGACCGATTAGGCGCCTGCTTGATGGCGTTATATACTTATATAAATTAAAAAACCACTGGTATTTATAGTTTTAAGTTTTCACTTCTGTTGGCAGTCCCCATGACTGCCTATGCCTTTTTTTATATATTTCTTTTGAAGAGTATATTTACAAAATGGCATTATCGTAACTTTAAAAAAACGTTTCTTCATACATACTTTACCATCTTTTTTCACCGATTTAGGGATGCTTATAAAAAAATCCCTCCTTAGAGCACTTAAATGCAGTGTACTTAAAAACCTCATTTAGCCGATTTCTTTTTATAGCTATACATAACAAGTTGCCAGTTATATTGAAGTCGAAAAGCCTCTTAGTTATTCAATTACGTAGGTACATATTTTTTTAAAGAATTAATGAAATAAGTCTTACCAAAAGTCGCCCAAACAAATCCAATCATTGATATCATCAGCCGTAAAAAGAACAAAACCTTTGTCTGCGTCGAGAACAGGATCAGTCTACATACGATAAGTGACAGTGCCACCGGAAACATGCAGTAACCAATTACACAAACTGACTGAAAGAATGATCTGAAATTAAAAAAAAAAGTAAATTAAGTAAAATGTAAATAAACATTTTTGTACTAATGTTGCGTATAAGAATGTATGCCTGGATTCTACGTCATGTTGTGGCGACCAATGCACGCGTTCCGTGACATGACATGATAGGAAATCCAGTTTAATCCCGTCCACGCTGTTATAGTTGTGATTAGAGTAGCCGGGAACATCATAGCTACCGATTAATCTGATACTATAACGTCTATAATACTTGACATTGGTGGAATCATCAAAAGCCTAATGGAGCCATAGCACAAAAATAGAATAGAATAGAATGTATCCCAAAGGATTTCCGGGACAAACATTAGCCTATGACACTTTGCGGCCTTCAAACTCTATCTCTGTGCAAAAAATCACGTCAAGAAGGAATAAACAAAGAAAAACTATATGAACGTGTCGTGTTTGGAACGAAGTCCTTTTCGTATTCAAGGTTTGGCATAATTAATTATATTACAATAACACACTGGCTAAATGGCTGGGTAGGGGTAGGGGTAGGGGTAGTGCGGGCAAGTCAACGTTTGGGCAGGACAACGTCTGCCGGGTCCGCTAGTATCTATATAAAAACTTGTGTGTCACACGCATAATTCTTTGAGTATTTAAGACTGGAGACGGGAAGAGCTAAATCACCGAACAATTTTTTCTGCCACTTTTGGCGGGAGGGGAGGTAAACGTCTAGTACTAGCCCCTGTACCACTGTATTTTTCTGTCGTTTTATTGTCGCAACGGATTTTACGTTATATGATGATTATGTTAAAATACAAACATAATAATTATAATTAATGATTGGAAACACTATGTTTCAGCAAGTTTGACGTCCTAGATCGCCTTTCCCATTTAAAACATCACAATTAACTATTTTCCTAAAGCTCTGTCTTGCGACACTAAACGATACCAACAAAATCTAAGGTAACTTATTACTGCGCACCTGGTCAGTTTAACTGATCAAAGGGGGAAAAATTGGCGAAAGGGGGAGCCCGTCTATGGCCCCTCCATAGGCTTAGTACTCTATGGCATAATTAGTTCACCCATAAACCCCTTGGCGGCGCTAGCGTTAATGTGGTTTCATTTTGACAGGGGAGTTGACTCTCTTTTCCCCCTATATTATTATAATCTTTGTCTCTTTGTCTTACGGTTTTTCGTAACGCGTTTAATTTTTTCTCGACTATAGGTCCCCGCTCCAGCCCGCGATAAGTACAGGTACCGGGACGGTTCTTGAGCGCTCGACGAAAAAGTGGGGGAATGTTTGCGCATATGTCATTCGAGTGCAATATAACTTGTATATTTATTATAATTGATTTATTGGTGTTTGTTTTTAGGATTGCTTTTTACTGCTGGTAAAATTAAAATTAATACCTCATACCGTCAAGCAGACCCAAAAATTGTGTTCTGCGCATCTAACGACCACCGCTCAAGAAGCATCCCGGTACCTATAACTTCGTTCCAATAAATAAACACAATTTCGCATTATATATCAAGGGCGAAAAAAATGGCGCAAGTTTCGCATTTATTGGTTTCTATTTTTCACGCGAAAATTAATCAAATCAAACAAAATATACCATAGCGCAGACAATTTATAATGGTAATGTAATCTATACTAATAATAAAGCATGAGTTTGTTTGTTTGTTTGAACGGGCTAATCTAACTACCATATATATTTGCATTTGATAGCCCAATTGTTGAGGAAGGTTATAGGTTATATAACATCACGCTACGACCCAAAGGGACCGAGCAGTAACTATTAACGCGGGTGCAACCGCAAGGCACAGCTAGTATACAATATTGTTTAATTATTTACATTTTTTATTATTTCGCCTATTTTTAATTTATTTATTTCATATCCGACTTATTTTATATAAGCGCATTCAAACATACATACATACATACAAATAAACAGCTTTATAATATTAGTATAACCTTCTCTTTTTATTTATCTACCATCATGCCTTTTATCCCAAGAGGGGTAGGCAGAGACAATCAAATGTCATTTGCTACCATCCTGACATACCTCTTTTGCTTCTTTTATATTCATCATACCTTTCATACATGCTCGGCGATTGTGTGTACTTTTAACAATACATTTTTATATATTCAATAAAATTACACCTATGTCGTCCTCTTCCAGCATTTCCTTTCACTTCTGCCATATAAACCTTTTTAGTAAATTCATCCTTCATATTTTCAATGTGGACACAAATTACTCACAAATTTCCCCCAAGCAGTTTACTATTGACCGTGACCATGGTAGCTCCTATCCACACCAACACAAACACTTCAGAGAACTCCGGCCCACCATCGTTAGAGTTGTCAGCTCGTGCCGTAGACCCCTGCAGTATTGTTGCCATCATTGTGCACAGCAATAATGGACCCCAAAGATCCCCTGAAATTTATAAATGTACAATAACTATTAAGTCATAAGTTTTGTGACATCACATATATAAATACACAGAGGTAGAAGAAGTTATAAATATGTGTATAAATCTAAAGTATTAAGACGAGGAACGACTCAGAAATTCCTAATCGTAAGCCACGCCCTAAACTCGTCTTTCGGGCGCATGAGTGGTTCGGGCGCAACCGATCGCGTCTTGCAAGACAACGACGGCGCTTTGTCCGTTCTTGCTGCAGAAGTGAGAAGGGCATAATGTACCGCTTCTCGGAATAAATGACATAAGCGGCACATTACAAATAAATAATTTATTAAAAAACCATCACATGTAGGGAAACATCTTCTTAATCAATACTAAGTACTGAGATTACCTACAGATTCGTATAAAATTTAAACGTAAATCCCTTCAGAGTATGGTTGTATGACTAAAAAGGTGTTTTTGAAGAGGTGATTTCAAAAATTTAAGTTATCGAGAAAATGTTCACCAATCATGTTTTCATCCTACACAATACTAGATAAAATCCTCTAGTTTTCAATGCCCCAATTGTATGTTCATAGCATTCGTAAAACTCGGGAATTTCAGTTCAGAAATCAACCGAAATTATTTGTTCCTCCCCTTAAGGACTGTTGGTCAAGGTCATCATGTATAAATTGCATTGCTTTTGCGTTTTGGAAACTATGCCTATTTAGATCTCTTAATAATGAAAAAATGGCTCAATCCAATTTAAAATAATAACTATCAACATTTCCTATGTTGTATAAATAAACTCAACTTTCCAGGATTAACTGAGGTTTATGATATTTTTGACAGTTATAAGATGACCTTGACCACCGCTCCTTAAAACTTTAAATTTAAAATTGTATAGCCATATTCATAAACACATTTTAGAAGTGTTTTAGTTAAAATATGTTTTGTCACTTTCTAACAAATCTGTCATTACAAATAAAAGAAAGAAACAAAACACATTTTAACAAAAACATTGCCAAAATGTGTTTATGAATTTGGGGTGTAAAATATATGACATTACCAGCGGGGTCACACAAATGTGACCACCTGTGACAAGGATGGGCTCCCCCATGGCATTAATTCAGACACTAGGAAATTCGTGCGACATATGGATGGCCCCCAGCTGGCCCTCTCTTAATGCTTTAGTAATATTAGCGAAATACTTACACTCTTTAAGCAGACTTGTCTTTTCTCTGGGTATCAAGACATGATAAAATTTATTTCCAACAGCTCGAAGGTCTCTCATCTGTAAATGTAATACATTAATTAATAAATAACGTTTCTACGTCATGTCATGGCAAGCGTTCCATCGTAATATAATGGGGGCTAGCGCTGTGATAGTTGTGATTTTGTTTCCCTCTACTTTAATGGCCTAGTAATATAATATAGGCAGAGAAAACATTGTATAACTTTGTATAGCGTTTATTAGTAAGGTAGTAAGTTTTTTCATTAAGTATTAGTTAGTTATTGTATTTTACATACAATAAACTCTCTATACTTGTCTTGTTCTTTCTTATACACTAACTTCTAGTGTACCTACTTGGGATGGAGGGTCATGGGATTGAATGCCCAATGTAGTAAAAAATCAAGAATGCAAAGTTTGGGTGACTGTTTTGTAAATTAAATTAAACCTTAACTTACAAATGTATCCCTAATAGGCTCATCTAGGGTGTTAAACTCCATGCTACCCCCGGAAACTGCGAGGCCAGGTAAACTCATTTCACCTTCTGCCATACCTGCATCTCCGCTAGGATACATCTGGAATTATTTAATTACTTATATTAGTTTTAGTCACACATCACAAAAAAGCAAAAAGACTGAAAAGGCAATGACAGGACATGTTCTGAGAGCTTCCAAAGACAAATGGTGAAAAGAGGTGAAGGAAGTCTATATTTAAGTATTTGTTTTATTTTTATTACCTTTATGATATACCAAAATGGCCTAAACTGGACCCTTCGATAAAAGAGAAAGAAGAGTCAGCTCAAATGGTCAGATGAAAATTGGTTGTGGGCAAGACTGGAAAACTAACTATAGTATGAACTACTGACTAACTTTAAGTTCTTTGTTGATAGCAAATAAAAGGCTTTATATTATATTGTATGTATGTTACCAACAAATGCATATTCTGCCACGCCATCTTTTTATCAAGTGTATTGCCTATTTAAGTAACATTTCAGCATCAAAATGGCCAGTTATTGATTGTAACAAGATCCAGGCATAAGATATTGACTTCAGCTGCTAAATGAATTTAGGATTAAGCAAGAAGTAAAATGGATCATTGAATGTTATACTCTCTGCCTACAAGCCTCTTAAGTCATTAAGAGATGAATCTACGATGTTCAGCATTTGTTGTGTACAAGGTTCTGACATGGAATTGTGAAACTGATGTTATTATGATGAATTTTCAATGAAATACTTACATCAAACTTTGCCTCATAATTATCCATGTTAATACTTCTAAATATATACTCTTGCTGTAATATATAATTAATAGAGTAATGGAGTAATTTAAAGCATTTCTCAAGAATAATAAAAGCAAATTTGTTACTTTTTCTCTTTCAATACAAAATTTTTTTTTTTTTTTTTTTTTATTGGATGGCAATTGTACTAAGATAAGTACATTTCTGCCAGTGTCACGTCGTTATTCAGTTACATTTATCTGTCGAAATTTAGTATCGAAACTTTCAGGAATCTGAAATAAATAATACAATACTACTTCTATATTTACAACTAAATTAATTAATTTTTATTAAAAATTAATAATTACATACACAAAAAAAAAATTATTCAACATTAAAATAATATTTAAATTAAATAATTCATGACTAAATACAACTTAAGATAGGAACAATGAAATTGATACATAACTGAAACTAACAAATTATTTAATAAGAATATTCAAGCAAGAAAGAAAATAAAATAAATAGTGAGGGAGATCAGGGAGAGAGGACTGAGGGGAGAGGAGGATCACAGAGCATTGAGCAAGTAATGCAGTGTTGCCAGTGGCCGACGGTCAAAAGTAACATGAGACAGCTCAAAAAGTAACATTTTCACGACAAAAGTAACATTATCTTATTTTCTAACTCTAATATCTTTGCTCTAATATTGTAATAATGGCACTTTATTACACAAAAAAATAAAAAAGTCTACTTTTCCATTGGCTTCATTGATCGAATAATAATTAACTGTTAAGGAGCCATAATACCCTAGTTTTGGCGAATTTGTGGGTTCGAAGTAGTTCCAAACCGAGCCGACACTACTATACCCGACATGTCGCTAGTCGCGAATTGTTATGACAGACCCATGACAGACCACATATTTCGTTGCTTTTTTTTTAAATTTGTTATTTTCATAGGCAAATCAATATTTATTTGTAAAGCCAATTAAATAATAATGAAAATTGGTATTTGTCTGTTACGTCTTATCTACTATCAGGTATAAAAAATTAAGATTTGTATGTTTGTACGGGCTAACCTCAGGAACTACCAGTCATAATACGGTTCGCGAGTTTGTTGCTAAATCACGTCTCAACGGAGTTTGATGAAACTTGGAGGATACATTTCTTTGTACCATTTCTACTCAAATGAAACCGCGGATTTAAGCTAGTAGGCTACCTATGCAATACCATCAGAATACTTGGATGATATTGATAAGCATAACAACATTTATATTCATGAATTTATTTTAACTAATGTATTTATATTGTAAGTAATTGTATATTTTTTAATGCATTTCAGACATGTTTCAATATTAATTTTAGTTGACCAATTAAAAATCGTATACTTGCATTGTATTTTTAAATTGCAAAGTGTAGTTTTTAGAAAGAAGTGTATAAAATTGTCGATTTCAAGTGTATCCTTGTGTACCTAAATGATCTTTTGAATTTGATTCATAGCCATTGTTCATAGCCAAATGGACTTCGTGAGATCGATTATAATTATGTAGGTACCTACTATAATACGACAGGTGGACCACGGGTCGGGAATGCTATTATATTTTCAATCGATTATAAATATTTATTTTTTTAACTAAACTCATTTCACAATATTACTTATTTATCTAAATAAGAGAGACACACAATAATGGTAGGTAAGGGTGAGGCTGGGGCAAAAGATAAACGGGTCAGTTGAAACAAAGTCGTTTTCTCGAATACTCGAGTACAAATCTCTATCTATAGTAGGGCACTGTGTATTCTTCAATCAGCGGCCAGTGGACTGCACAAACGCGTTTCAGGAAGAGCTAAAGTTTGACGACCTCAAAATTAATCTTTTTACCTTATTCATATTTGAAAAAAAAGAAAAATAAAATGTTGCCTAGATAGTCCTTTCAGAAAAAAAAATATTTTTATCAATTACGAATGTTTGTTTATGCGTTTATTGTTCAATCACGCCTAAATCATGGCGTTCCCCGATTACTTGAAGATGCCTGGATCGATTTGAAAATCTGATGATGGGATCCTGGAGAAATCGAGAACTTTTCAAATTTTATAGGCACACTTGAAGCAATTTGGGTATTTTTTTATAGTGACTTGTGCATTTGCTTTCGGAAAGCACACTTTTCAGTGCATAATTTTTGAAGTCGGTACACTTTTTTTAAAAGCCAAATTATTATCTTAGAAAACTTGAAGACATGGAATAGATGATGATAGACAACACGAGCACAGCTAAACTAGTAGAAATAATCAACGCTCAAGACGCTTCAACGGATAAACGGATTTTATTTCCGTTATACTATTGCAGGTGTAGGTATAATATAATATTTTTGTCTACTTTGTTGGTTCTGCCACCTTGTGACAAATACTAGAAGGAAACAAATACAGGATCAATATAATAGTCAATTTAATTTTTTATTCATTATTTACAGAATACTAATGTAAAAAAAAACAATTTCATAACAATTTTAAAACTAGTGTCCATAAGGGGCCATCCATAAATTACGTCACACGAATGACCTAAAAACCTGTGACGTAATTTATGGCCCCTAATCCGACATAATAATATAGTAATAAAACATCATAGGCTAAAGAGGAAAACTTGTGTCGCTGTGTGGTTGCTGAGAGTCGTAATGTACAAAGTATAAAATAGTTCACAATATCCAAAGAACATTATGACAAACACATTCGTCTCAGCCGAAGGGACAGGGCTAAGTATAAGTGACGCATTTATTCAAAAGACTGTCTTTACAATTTATTAAATATATTATAATTTATAAATTCAGAATTTCTTCACAAATAGTCCAATATAAGGATTAGCCGACGGTTATGCTGGGAAAAATTAAACGATCAACAAATCTCTAAAGTAAATGAACTATTATGTGGTGGATTTACAAACAATACCAAAACAATGGACACACTTTAAAATAATACTTCTACAAAAAGAAAAGGTGACGTATGTGTTATAAACAATTATAATGTAATGACAGTCTTTATCCTTTTACGCCCTTTCATTCAAATAACAGTTGCATTCAAAGCGCTTGTCATTCTTCTTTTCTTCCCTTCTATAGCTTGTGTTATATACAAAGGATCCCTGATATCCATCGAACGAGGGACACGGGGATCTACCAATTCTGGGAGTAAACAATCGTAATAAAATTTTACTAACAGAGTCTCCATTTTCGACTTCCAAAACTGGTCATCTCGGGGAATAAGATGGACTTTCATGGGCCTATCTTTCCCAAACCAGATGCCAAGCATACATATGTTTTCGCGGGTAATATGTAACTGGCCTTGTATTTGATAATACCAATTATGATTTACATTAATAATGTAATCATTTTGGCTACTACTAAACTTCCAGAAGGAATGTTTTTTTAAAGCATCTTCTAAGGCCAAGAGCTGCTAAAGAAGATGGGCACTTTATTTCGACTATACCATTTGTATACTTGCCATCTGGTGTGGTTCCGAGGAAATTAAGCTCCTTATCAACGAACAAACCGCAATCTGTTATAGTTACATTTTCTTGTTTTTCCAGTTGCTTGATTGCAATTTCTTCGTTATCTATACCATAACGTACGGCAGGAATTGTGGATATATTACTACCATATACGATTTTTTTTACAAGAGAAGCGCAACTGGTAGCAATTCTTCTCTTGCAAACTTCACCAAAAACCGAAGATGTTAGTAACTTTCTCCTCCTGCTCATCCACTCTGCGCTGTTTCTCTGTTGTACTGTTACTCTTTCAAGTTCCTCACGTTCAGCACAAGACATTTTCAAATCATCTAGAAAATGAGCCTTGGCTTCCTCAAACACTTCTGGACTCATATCGGGTTTCTGACTGTTTATACCATAGTGGGAATTTTTCGATACAGAATGGTGGAGTCTTTTTGGATGAGATATTGAATTTACGACAATTTGTCTCCTACGATGCTCCTCCTTCGCGATCAAATTTGGTTTAGAACCTAAAATAAATTCATGAGTAAAAGTGTGAAGCGTACCCGTATTGAAAGATATGACAGCAGCAGCACAGCGGCCTGCATAAGAACCACGCAGCGAGTAATTGATTCGCTTGCCTCCAACATACTTGGCAATCTGTGCATTAAAACTTTCAACTATATTACTCGTATGATTATGAACTAAACTTCGTGAATGATAGGACAACTTCCTACATATACTTTCAATTGCTACCATCAACCCAGAAGTAGTCAAATCCGACATTACTGCCATTGATTCGATGCGTCGAGTTTCTGGTAAACAAAAATAAACACTACAATTTTGATGGTTGCCAAATACGTGTTGTGGACCATTTAGGATATCTTTTCTAAGACTTGAAATTTTATCATCGAAATTTATATTTTGTACACCCCAGTGGTTAATCGCGGAAGTTACACCCTTTCTCAAACGTAAATACCTATCTTTTAGGTGTTTTCGTACATTGCTTGGGTAAGATGTATCTTGTGACAATTTTACCAAAGCATTACAAAAATTACGTAAAAGATGATTTTTACATTCAATTTTTTGAACAGTTAAATTTCCATACGGCCGCGAATCTAAAATGCGTTTATATGTACTAGAATCGCCGTCAGCAACAAATTGATGATAAATGATTCCGTGGTCGGCCACGGAATTTTTAAACCCCTCTACAATAATAGACGATTCCATCCCGGAAGATGAACCTGAATAGTTCTTGAAGCACTTGTGCTCCTGAGGCAGTTGTTTCTTACTAGCAGCTCGTGCGCAGACTGTGCAATATTTATTTCTAACACCTAAATATAACACTTTATTAAACTTTAAACCAACTATTGCTCCTGCTCCCGATAGAGCTGAATAATTTTTGCCATATGATCGTTTTGACCAGCATCCATCAAGAGCAACAGCAACTAGTGGTACTCCATCATCGTTAACATTTCCTATTGATATTGCATAATCTGCTTCCTCCGTAGCCGCTGGACATAGAGTGTGCTGCTGCTGCTTCCCACCAATCGCAAACTTTGTTATGTAATTTAATGTACAATTTAGGTGAAATTCCGGGTAAATCTAATGATGCGGTTACAGTTTGAAGATGTGTCTGACCCAATCCACATGACATGATAGCGGAAACAGCTTGATGATTTATATTCATTCGATCATCTTTTTTTTCGTCTAATCTTACAGTAAATTTTTTCGCACACATTCTGCATTTAATAATAATTTTAGAGTCCAGACCATTTACTGATTCGGATATAATTTCAAGGCAACTTAAATTACATCCGAATATCGAACCATGATCACTTATACTTTGCAACTGTTTAAAAAAGTAGCTTATGTTGGTTAAACGTCTTCCAATAGTTACAGCAGTGGCAAGTTCTTCAATTGCGATATCTAGCGAAGAGTCCCCCTAAACAAAAATAATATAATTAGAAAAACGGTAATATTTCTCGTGAAAAATATAAGTATGTCGTAGGGAAATGATCTTACTGAATTCATGTAGTTATAATTATGTCGTTTTAATCTGTAAAGACAAGTAGAATCTAGTAAGATTTCAAAAAAGTGGATGGATGGATAATGTAAGGGACAGTTGGAACGGGTCTCGAGTACCGATGAGCATGCATAAAGATGAGCTGAGAGTGAATGGAAACAAGTCAGGATAGTATCTAGTGTGAATCCGATCTTCTGACTCACGGAGTAACTAGGTACGGGGTTAAAAGTATTTACATAAATTACGTCACTATTCCTAATACAACGCGAACGAAGTCGAGGGCATATTTAAAATATAGATGTACCCTTTCATTGAAGTCCATGTTCATACTGCCACTACTGCAACCGGGAACTGGATTCTGTATAAAAAACAAAAATATTATATGATAACCTATAAATAAAGAAAATAGAAATATAAAAATATTGTCAGTGTCACTCTATATTTTGGGCATTTGTATAGAGTTGAGTTGCTTATAAGCTTTAAATGCCTTCCACACGGTCGGACAGTCGACTCAACCGACGTGACCTAACCAATAGAAAGTCTTCTACAATCCCCTCTATTGTGGCTACGAAAGTTTTTGATGGTTCGAACCGACTTGATCCCCTCTACTCGCCCATAGAGTCGTACCGCAACCAAGGATCCCAACTTCGGGGTTTTTTCCCCAAATTTAGGAGGTAAATAAATGTGATGGGATTTTTAAGAGGCTTTTTGATTTACGAGTACAGGCCCTGGGATAAGTAAAAATAATTTAATATTCAAATGTATAATTTAAAAAAGTCAGAACCAGAAGAAACGAAATTATATTTGAAATATTAAATAGTTTATAAATGAAGAATATTATAAAAAAATGTTAAGGGGGATTTCAATGTAATTTTGGTGATTTTAGGGGTTTTTGACTTAAAAATAACTAATTATATATATTTATAATAAAGGTATTTTTTTTGGAGTGGGAAACATTGCTCGCAACAAACGTCGGTTCAACTTGGCCCTGAACGGTCGTGGCAAGTCGTCGGTCGTGGTGGGTGGTTTTCTGAACCGTCACTTTGGTTGAGTCGGCTGTCGGACTTCATTTTTACTGTGTCAGAAAATCTAGTGAAATCACAAATAAAATACCTACGTAATTGAAATAAGTTGACTCCACAGAACTAATTTTCGAAAATAACATTTTTAGATAGATATTCCGTTTTAGAGCTAGTTCTAAATCTTAAATTGTTTTGAAAAATAAATAAATCTCTTATTTTTCTGATGGCTGGGTACCTTGGAATCGTAAGATAAGACGGTATCAAGAGGCAACCCGTGAAGAAAAAAAAATACAAAAAAAATCTTACCTACCTACCTATCACTGATCATACAGTTCTTGAAGTATCTATATACTCACTTGGTTATTCTCAATGACATTTGGGTCTTGATTTTCCTTTTCTATCTTTCTGAAAAATAAATTAGTGTTTCTGTAGGTACCTAATTTGAATTCAGAACTCCGTATAGGAAAGAACCATTATAACTTTGAATATTGTTTCTATCAACCCCACTGTCCCCTTTTTCACCAACTTTGAAAATTCTCTACAAATCCCTCCGTATAGGAAAGAACCCTTATAACTTTGAATATTGTTTCTATCAACCCCACTGTCCCCTTTTTCACCAACTTTGAAAATTCTCTACAAATCCTCAATGACTAGTATGTACCAATGGGTTTATTATCTATTCTGTACCTTCTACCTACTCTGCAGACTTCCACCCGCTCGACTTATTTTATTTTACAACTAAGTGTGTATAAACTATATCATTGTAAAGTTATATCAAAATCCGTGCAGTAGTCGTGTTTATGTCTGCACATCCCCTCGTCTTAGCGTGATGTTATGTAAGCTATGTGTTATTCTGATGTGTAATCTATAACATTGTAAAATTATCTCTACTACTAGCTGTTCGCCCCTTTTTCGCCCATGGAAAATTTTATTGGTTGACATAAAAGTTACTGTTCGGCTCCTTTGGGTCGCAGCGTGATGATATTATAGCCTATCTATATATTTCTTCACTAAACGGGCTATTTATTCAAGAATATTTTTTCAAATAGGTACTGTTTCTGAGATTTTACTTCAAACACATATGACATATAGCATATAGGTTAGCTATAAACCACTATTCCAAAAACCCTCTCCCTTGTATGTAGGGCACATGGGGAGGTTACTACAGCGAAGTACCAGGTACATAGATACATTGCTTTTTCCAAAATTAATTTGGAACTATACAAGAAGAATTCATATTGTATGGCCATCCTTGTATATAACAAACTAACTAATTTAATTCTGACATACCTATACATACATAATTTATAAGTAAAACTTGATTAGTAATGCGACAATCCTGACATTTATCTCTCTTGTTTACATACATATACTCACACCTGTATCGCAATGGGGTACACAGACTAAGGACTCCCACATGCCACAATCCTGACAAATCTCTCTTGTTTACACACATATACTCACACCTGTATCGCAGTGGGGTAGACAGGCTAAGGACTCATATTGCTTTTTCCAAAATGTAATTTGGAACTATACAAGAAGAATTCATATTGTATGGCCATCCTTGTATATAACAAACTAACTAATTTAATTCTGACATACCTATACATACATAATTTATAAGTAAAACTTGATTAGTAATAGGTAGTTTGAAATTATTTGTATTTGATTTTATATATCATAAATGAATTAATAATTTTAAAATGTACTTATAATAAATTATTGTACACCTGCATAGGTACCACATAAAGGACACAATCTTATTATATAACACAAACTGTGACAATATAATAATAAATAATAATATCTCACTTTTTTACATACATATACTCACACCTGTATCGCAGTAGGGTAGACAGACTAAGGACTCATATTGCTTTTTCCAAAATGTAATTTGGAACTATACAAGAAGTATTCATATTGTATGGCCATCCTTGTATATAACAAACTAACTAATTTAATTCTGACATACCTATACATACATAATTTATAAGTAAAACTTGATTAGTAATGCGACAATCCTGACATTTATCTCTCTTGTTTACATACATATACTCACACCTGTATTGCAGTGGGGTAGACAGGCTAAGGACTCATATTGCTTTTTCCAAAATGTAATTTGGAACTATACAAGAAGAATTCATATTGTATGGCCATCCTTGTATATAACAAACTAACTAATTTAATTCTGACATACCTATACATACATAATTTATAAGTAAAACTTGATTAGTAATGCGACAATCCTGACATTTATCTCTCTTGTTTACATACATATACTCACACCTGTATCGCAATGGGGTACACAGACTAAGGACTCCCACATGCCACAATCCTGACAAATCTCTCTTGTTTACACACATATACTCACACCTGTATCGCAGTGGGGTAGACAGGCTAAGGACTCATATTGCTTTTTCCAAAATGTAACTTGGAACTATACAATAAGAATTCATATTGTATGGCCATCCTTGTATATAACAAACTAACTAATTTAATTCTGACATACCTATACATACATAATTTATAAGTAAAACTTGATTAGTAATAGGTAGTTTGAAATGATTTGTATTTGATTTTATATATCATAAATGAATTAATAATTTTAAAATGTACTTATAATAAATTATTGTACACCTGCATAGGTACCACATAAAGGACACAATCTTATTATATAACACAAACTGTGACAATATAATAATAAATAATAATATCTCACTTGTTTACATACATATACTCACACCTGTATTGCAGTGGGGTAGACAGACTAAGGACTCATATTGCTTTTTCCAAAATGTAATTTGGAACTATACAAGAAGAATTCATATTGTATGGACATCCTTGTATATAACAAACTAACTAATTTAATTCTGACATACCTATACATACATAATTTATAAGTAAAACTTGATTAGTAATGCGACAATCCTGACATTTATCTCTCTTGTTTACATACATATACTCACACCTGTATTGCAGTGGGGTAAACAGACTAAGGACTCCCACATGCCACAATCCTGATATATCTCTCTTGTTCACATACATATACTCACACCTGTATTGCAGTGGGGTAGACAGAGACCAAGGACCCCCACATGCAACAATCCTGACATTTATCTCTCTTGTTTACATACATAAACTCACACCTGTATTGCAGTGGGGTAGACAGAGACCAAGGACCCCCACATGCGACAATCCTGACATTTATCTCTCTTGTTTACATACATATACTCACACCTGTATCGCAGTAGGGTAGACAGACTAAGGACTCCCACATGCCCAGTGAGGTAATAAAGACAAAGCATGGGGTACCCAGCGCAAAACAAACTTGTAATTTGTGTATTGTTCATGATAATATTATTTGATCTACTTACCTTTGTAATAATGTCTTTACTTGATCTGTAGTGCGTTTTTTTTTATTATTATAATAAGTCACTTTCCTTTTTCCCATGTTTGATAGATATTGATCTAAAAATATACAAATGCAAGATAAATATTACAGCCTGTTATGTTTCTAATAGCTTCTTGCAATTTTTCATCAACACTGAAGCAAATGGTAACTGAGAATTTTATTTACCTAAAAGCCAACCGCAATTGCAAGTCTAAATTTTCTAAGTACAATAACTAAAGTAAATTTTAGATTCACGGACGTTCGTTTATAAAAATTATGTTTTATTTCAGAATTCATATGTCACTGTCAAACACAAATGTGACACTCTGTCAGATTAGCGATATAATTTGTTATATTCTATTATTTATATTGTAAAACACTATTATTTATTATATGTCATATAACAATTTTATAATTGTAAATATTTTAGGTTTCAAACTTACCGAAATAATGTATAAAAATCATAAAAACACTTGACACAACCTACCCGTATGAATTTCTAACGCAAACTGTCGATTGCAGTCGAAAGTACGAAATTGACAACGCGCTTGCGACGCGCTGTATTATTCGACCAAATGCAATAAGTATCTAAAACAGTGATTTGCATTCAAAACACATTACAACATAAATTCGCAAGGCTAAATTTTCTATTCCAAATACAGTAGGCGTTATAAAAAAAAACACCAGCGGAAAATTTGTGCATATTTAAAGTATTAAATTGTTAGTTTGTAATAAATACACAAAATTTTCCTTGACACCCCAGGTTGTTCATAGTATTGGGATTAGGATCAATAAAAAAGATACGTATTATAACACTTTTAAATTGTTGATAATTTGATAACTGAAAACACTATTTTCAGAAAGTTTGAAGATAGTTTGTAGATAATCTGCAAATGCAAAATAAAAATAAAATGGACCCTGGTGAGAACAACTCATCGAGAACAAATTGTGATTTATTATTTTTAGATCAATTAACGAAAAAGCAATGATAACTTCGATACGGTGAACCCTGTTTTGGCTTAACGACCCTTAAACATATTTGCTGTCAATCTATGTTATATGTATATTATAACCTTTAAAATTAAAAATTTTTTGAATCACAGATTATAGTTTAATTATATCAAACTTTGTTTTGTCTTCGTATCGAAGTTCGTGTAAAACCTCAGATTTGTTCTGTACCTAATCTGAGTATAAAAAAACCACAGATTATTTTTTATTTGCTGGAAAATATTTTTGAATACTTTTTGTCCTAAAAGTAACGTAAAAGTAACATTTGATATCGTGTAACATGGAGGTAACGTGAGAGGGTGAAAAGTAACGTAAAATATTACAAAAGTAACATTCTGGCAACGCTGAAGTAATGTCATCAATTTTTCAATAAATCAAAATAGTGATGTTACCCCTTTTGATTATACTGAAGTTCACGCACGAGATTTTTGCGTTATTTCAACGAAAAGTTTAATCTAACGTCATTTCAACCACCGTTAGCTAGATGGGTTTATATATAGATCTAGATTGGTTGTGTAATAATAGGATTAATATTTTGATATAATTTTTCTTCATTTTTAGTTTATTAGTTAGACAATCAAATAATGAACGGAATGAAGCATCACTAAATTTAAAAATGTAGTGCTCAATGTAGTGTCAACATCAACTGTCTGTCTGTCAGTAGTGTCAGTCACTTCATCACTTGTGACTTGTGATTGAGTTTTTCTTTTGTGAATAAATAAATATACTCCGCTGTATTATATTTAATTATTTCTAAAACGAATAATTTTAAGTTAATGTGTGTACTAATTTATTTTTGTAATACAGTTAAATAAGTCGTCATTATAGCACCATCCGTAATGATATTGTCGCAATGAAAGTGACCATCAAGAGTGAGTACCTACTATTTAATTAAAACTGTAGTTTATTTATCCATCCTATTCACATAAACAATAATATGTGCCTGTATATCGTTCACACAGATATATTTTTTTTTTTTAGGTTATTTAAAACTGATATTTTTCAGGTTGGACTGGAGTTGCTACATGGCGTTGGGTTGCTAACGACGACAACTGTGGTATTTGCCGCATGCCCTTTGACAGTTGTTGCCCTGATTGTAAACTTCCTGGAGACGAATGCCCTCTCGTTTGGGGTGCTTGTTCACATTGCTTTCATATTCACTGCATTGTAAAGTGGCTGCAATCCCAACCTCAGCAACAGTGTCCTATGTGCAGACAGGATTGGAAGTTTAATAATAAATAGGTTAGTATTCGCTGAATACTATTTGGTTATCATAATATCTAATTAAGGTAGTTGTAGATAAAGTTTTTTCAAATTGTACTATTCCTGACTAATATTATAAAATTGTGAAAGTGGGTTTGTTTGTTCTTTTACACACCAATGCTCCGTCGATGGATCAACTTGGTCTTTGCACAGGACTATTTTCTCATAAACAACTTTTCCACTTGTGGGAAGCTGAGGCATATCACAAGTTTGAATGCATCTGTTCTTAAATATTTGTTTTATCCTATGGTGATTTTACAGATTAATGTTATATTATAGGGATTTTAACATTTTAAACAGTTTTATAATGAAGAGTTTCCAATATGTACATTCTTATTAGACTAAGAATATTAAGCATTGTAGTTCTTCTTTAAAATTTTACAGGCATTTATCTGCTTCAGTGCCTCTCTGCAATTTAAATAAAAAAAACTTCTTTATTATTAATTCTCTTAAAAATCAAATTTGTCAAATATTTCTTGCAATATATTTGGAACTGGTAAAAACGATTTCATAACTTGTCATAAGATTTCTGTTATTCATTATTTTTAAATACATTATGATCATGTATGAATTTGATTGAAGTTAATTTGTCCTGCCTGCAGTACCTAATTGTAAATTATGTCTTAGTAACTAGTGTGTATCGAATCAAAATTTCTTCTTTAGGTAATTAAGTATTTCTAAAAAACACCTAATGGACTAGATATATGTACACAATGTTTTGCTGCTACAATGTAAAATTCCCTTCTCTTACATTATGCAGAAAACAAACAATTGTTATGCTGCTTAACATTTTATACATTCACCCATTTGGTCAACATTGCAGCATTCTCATAGTAAACAATAACTTTTACATTAATAAAGTGTGGGTCACCACTCTATTGTGATACTATTACGCGGACAACTGATGAGGTCATGAACACGTACGATTTCACTTTCAAACGGCGACCTCCTGAAATCAGCCGGGTGCGAGTTACCGCGCGAACACTCGTATCTGCCGGCCGCCACCGCAGTGTGTGCCGCGCGCCCTCCCGGACGGCCGTATTGCAGCCGCCAATGTCGTGTCGGAGTGAACGCGCTCCGCATACTATAACCTTCCTCTTATAGTATAGTACGATGCTAATGGTACAGACCAATGCGCCGGTACCCAAGAGCGCCAAGCTGAAGGGGCCGCCTCCTGTCCCGCCGAGACCTAACCAGAGTGTTGTGGCGGAGGCTCTCGCCAAGACCAGAAAGGCCGTCGCGGACTCCCGCGCTAACATCGCGAAGTCGCGCACGATCGCGAAACAGGAGTCGCCGGCGAAACCTAGCAAGCCAAAAGCCAAAACTCTGGAACGGGCCAACTCTGCAGGCCAGCCGACCGACACTCCAAAACAAAACGGTCTGGCGAGAGTCAAGTCCTTCATCCGGGATGTGATCAGCGACCGAGGCTCCTCCTCTGACGAGAAGAAATCCAGCGGAACTAACTCCAGAAGGAGCTCCAGCGACAGCAGTTCAAACTTATCCACAGTAAAAAAATCGAACGAATCCCTCAACGCGAAAGCCGTCAAGACATGCAGACAAATACTAGTGCGCTCTCTATCAACATCCAACAAATTAGAACAAGATAACAAATGTAAAGTCAACAAATCTTCCAGTTTCGTGGAAAAAACGCTTCCTTTACGCAGGGCACCGCCACCACCCTTGTCGCCGAAGCCCAAACTGAGACCGATGAAGCCACTACCAAATACACACAGACAGTCATCGGTAGATAAGCCAAAGCGACCCGAGTTAAGTTTGTACTCTACACCTATCGATGCGAAAAAACCTCCGTCCCCGCCTACCGATGCACCCTACGCCACTGTAGAGGAAGTGCAAGACTTCGATGATAGATTAAAAGTCAATCCCGATTCAACTGAAGCTACTAATAGTACAATCAATGAGTCTGCACTGAGTTCCACTCCTTCGAGCGAGGAAGCCTTAAAAACGAATTCATTAGAACGCAAAACATCCCGAGTGACAGAAATGCTAATATCGGAAATACTCGCGAGCAGAAACAAAAGCGACGAAAACTCCGTCATAGATAAAGGTAAACCCGAGGATCCTGAATCGCCAGAAATACGCAAGGATATGAACAATCACGAGATGTTGATATATGAATTGCAAACGATGCGGTCGCAGTCTAATGTGCCTGAAGGGTTTTTCGAGGAGATAACTACTGAAAATGGTACTGGAGTTCCTGAAATGTGTAGTGAAGAGTGTCCACCCTCGCCTGGCTCCAGTGTGGACAGTAATTACGCGGATCCTTACGCGTGCGTCATTGACGACAACTTGAAGTCTAGGTAACTATGCATAACTTTGCATTGTTAGGATCGCTTGATGAGTTAGCTGTTGCGTCGTACAAGGAAAATGCCACTGCTTTTAATAGCATTGACAGGTAGGTAGTGGTTAGTAGTCATGAAGCTGAAAGTCGCGGGTTCGAATCCCAGATTGAGCAAATATTTGTGTCAAAAAATGCAGGTTATCATTTATCGTCGTCATATTTTGTTATCTGTAGTGTCCTAGTTTGCAATTGTACGCAAAAAATATACGTTTAAAATATTCAAAGATCTACATTTAGCGTGATAACAAACTATCAGACACTTAAATTCGTAATCTCTATACTTATATTATTTTTCAAATCTGTTTTTTTTTCTGTATCAAATATTTGATACACCATTTTGAAGATTATTTTCCCTCTAATGACGAAAAATAAACAAACAAATCAAAATTAAATGTTTCATTTAAAATTAGACAAATTTATTTATTTTGTAAAAGACGCCATCTATTGGAGGTCATCTAATCTAAATAAATTCGGAATTATAGGTATTATATTCATTACTTTGCTTGTAACATTGTAGAGACCAGCTTCGTACGATTTTAGGATTTTTATATTACTATAAAAAGGATTTGTTCTTAATTATTTCATTCAATGGGTATTGATTGATGCTTGACTTTATTAGATAACATTGACGTAGGTATTGCTAATAACGCGATAAAACTATCAACAGGTATCGGTTGTTACTTGCGAAATTAATACCTAACCTACCTACACATTTTTGGAAGCCTCCAATTCAGAATCTGATAAGCATTTATTGCTATTAAACGTCTTTAGTCCTGCCAATAATAAAGGAACATCAAAATCTACCAACTGAGTTTTGAAATCTCTGATTTGTCTAGAAATACTTTTGATAGCGATCTTTAGCGCCCAATTTCTGAAACTGACCAAAGTTACTCAGAGATTAGTTAAATTATAAAATATATAAATAAATATTTGACATATTTAATTATAATAATTTGTTTAATATGTAATATAAAATGTATTGACCTCATCCGAAACGATGTCACTAGAGAAAAATGCGGAGTGAAAGATGATGTTGTGACTAAAATGAAGAAAAGTAGTTTGGACACATTGAAAGATTGAAGGGTGAAAGATTGATTTAAAAGTTTATATGGCTGAAGTGAAAAGAAATGTGAAGAGGACGACCTAGGTGTACTTTTATTGAATATAAATTTATTGATCGACGGCAATATTAAAAGTACACACAATCGCCGAGCATGTATGAAAGGTATGATGAATATAAAAGATGCGAAAGAGGATGTCAGGATCGTAGCAAATGGCATTCGATATTATCTACCTACCCCTCTTGGGATAAAAGGCGTGATGATAGATAGATGTTTAATAATCGTAGATTAATTGTTGATTTATCTATCATCAATTTCATCACGCCCTATCATTTTGCTATTTCGTTTAAATGTTCGTAATAGTCTGAATAAGGTTTTTAGGGAAAGAAAAATTGGAAGTAGCCCGGAAAATTGGAAAATTCGGGAAAAACTGAAAGTGCTTTTTTCTATGGGATTATTTTATGAACTCACGCGCGAAGCCAGGGTGGAAAGTAATTAAGAAATCATTGCCGTAGTAACCAATGCATTAAATTACGTCATAAAATTACGACCTTTTTGCACCAGTTTTAAAAGGCATCTGATAGACAAGTAAAAATTTCAGCAGGTAATTTCCTGGTCTATAAATAACCATATATTCAAATAATACGAAAGTGCCCTATCGCTTGCTAGCATGATGGATAGGTACTAATTTATTTCCTGTCTGTACATGCATATGATTCGTTAATTTTAGTTGCATTTTAAATGTGCATGACAAAGGAATCAATATACCAACCTACATAAATACAGCAACATTATAACCCAGTAGAATTCTAGGCCGTCGCGTAAAAATAAATACAGTCATGCAATATTTGTAACAAATGTTCACTAAAAAGCTAATATTTAAACATATTGGATTTGTTTGCTTCGCGAATTTCTGCACCGATTGGTTTGGCCCCAAAATGAATGGGGACTATCACCAATATTCAAGAAGGATCCAGTGGTCAAAATTTTGTTTCAAAAAAGTTACTTTAGTGTCGGCAGACGCTGTGAAACCAAGCTTGTGAGAAATTGGTCATTTTGCTAGGAAAATGATCACACTTTTGCTAAGTGTTGTTCTTGTTCAACACTTATTTTAGAGTTTTCCCAAAAAGACCCTATGTCAAAAATATAATTCTGGTATATCTGAAGAAAAAACATGAAGGAAAAATTACCTATATGAGAGAATAAAAAGGGGGATGAAACAATTAAGGTAGAGTTGACATACGGATCTACAAGTAAACCACTGTCACCCAAACAACACGTATTGTAGGTCGCGTTCCCAATCTGACAGTAATTTGGGTGCGACTGCACTATCACTTTGTTGTGGCACTTGTTTTCACTGTACACGAATTCCTGCCCGGACATTCTCGGGTCGAGCATACTGGGGCCGGACAATCCATGGTCTTGTTGCGAAAACATGTCACGAACTCAAGTCGCGAATCCATAACAATTCTCCGCACCAAATATCGCTCAACGCGCCTAAAGAAGTTTTCATTTCAAAAAACACCTATTTTAGAGTTTTTCCAAAAAAGACCCTATTCAAAAATATAACTCTGGTAAATCTGGTAAAATTACCTATATGAGGGGATAAAAAGGGGGATAAAAAAATTAAGGTAGAGTTGACATACGGATCTACAAGTAAACCACTGTCACCCAAACAACACGTATTGTAGGTCGCGTTCCCAATCTGACAGTAATTTGGGTGCGACTGCACTATCACTTTGTTGTGGCACTTGCTTTCACTATTTCGTTGGGCTTTACTTGACAAACTTTCTGTCTGGTCTTCGAAACACGGGCTGCATATCTCGCGGCGCGGCGGCGTGGCCAGAGAGATTAGTATCATGTCCACTTTTTACCAGTTGTCACACAGTTTTTCAAGAAACAGTGCTGCATAGAAATTTTTAGGTCTACTTATTTACTTTAATTGTACTGGAAAACTATTCAGTACCAAGTTGATAAAAATAAGAATATATATATAGGTGCACCTCTCAGATACGTGCCAGTTCAATGACATTTTTTATTTTTATTATTCTTTAATAAAAGGTTACAAATTTTTTTTGTCTAGTCTAGACGATGTGCTCAGGGTGCCGAGTACGCTTGCCGCGTTCTCTCGTTGTATAGCCACGCTGGTATCCTCTGTACAAAGTACTCCTTGCTCAGAGGGTCTCCAGTGGCCAGACGGAGAGGCTTGCTAAGGCTGCGGGTGAAAGATTTAGCATGAAATTGTACTAATAAATTTAAATATTCGAATTAATGAAAAGGCATAATAAATAATTATTATATAATTTTCTTGCTTTAAAAAAATTTATGTTACTTAAATATAAATAATATTAGATACTTATATTTACTTTTTGTCTCGTAAATAATATTTATTATTATTATCTTTATAAATTTTAAAATTATATTCATTTTTGTACTTTCATTCCAATTTTCACCTTGATATTTGAATTAGTATCGAAGAATTTTGAGACTATAATATGTACTATTTTGTCCCATAGCGTAGATTAAATAATAATTACTAATATAACGTAACCCATAGTGCGACGCTACTATGTTGAAAGCTAGTATCCGCCCCAGCTTTGCCCGTGAAGCCCATATTAACTTTCATCCCCTAGTATGGTCTGAGTTCATACAAAAAAGTTTTCTCCTATAAACCTGATTGAGACTATTACGATGATTTAAAAAGAAGTTACCAAATCGGTCTAGCCGTTCTCAAGTGATCTCTCAAATCTCTCAACGAACAACATTTCATTTTTATTAATTTTGTTATTATCAAGAAATCAAGGTTATAAATAGGGAGGAAAACAGTACCTTCATAATGAATGGCAGCTTAGAACAGACAGCGTTCCACATTATATGAACGATTTATCATTCCAAAGTTCTTCAAGCTAAACATGATTCAGACAAGTATTGCGACAATAGAAGTATTATAATTTATAGCGTTTATAAATGGATTTTTGGTATTTTTACCTTTATAAATAATAACTTCATATTTCGCCGATTTGTTTATTTCTCGGACAACGGGAAATGTAAATGTGTTGTATACAGAAATAATTTTGCGTTTCCTTCATATTTGCTTTAATTCATACATATGTAATTGCATATTTATAGTTATTTAAATATACAGGAAAACTATGCAATTTCATTTAAGTATATGAAAAGTAATACGAATTGGGAAGAAGCATGAGAGTTGTACAATTTTGTATGTCTCAGATTCTCTAGCATGTATTGTATGACAAAATCGTACTGTATGACAATATATGACTGAATAAGGTAACTAGAATTAGATTTTAATTAGTTTCTGAGGTTTAAAGGAACAGACAAACACATGCGTAGTTATACTGCAGGCATATTCTTTCCGTAATAATATACCGATTAACTCGGTAATAAAAGCAGGTCAAAATCCTGTAGAGGAAACATAAAAAAATGTTAATAGAACTGTATGATGTATTTAGGTTACACAATTTTGTTGGGGTTAATATCCGTTTAATTTTCTTCGTGTGCCAAAAAGGTAATTTCTGATACACCTTGGTGGTCTCTGTGGTTTGTTATGGAGATCGTGACCGCTTCGCCACGAACTTCGAGCTAAGAAATTTGTTCTACAACGGCTTCTTACAATGAAATGTATCAGTGGTTTTACTGTAACTGTTACTTGCCGTCTTCTGTTAATTTGACGTTTAAATTGGTTCATAAGTTCTCTTATTACTCATTTTAGAGTGAACCTGAACCTGAATATTTTTTTATATCTAAAAAAAATCAAGGAACGCAAAAGGGGTTCCATTAAAATCCCTCAATTTTATGTCATCACTTTGACATTAGAATTATTCCCACACAAAAAAAATCTTCTTCACGGGTTACGGTTTCAGGGTACGCAGCTGAAGACCAAGTCTCCCTCGTTTAGCCGATAGTATTTGTGAGGCTATACCTAACGAGTGGCCAGTTCTGTTGAGGTATATTGAGATGGAAAAGCCTCGAAGTGTGGTTTGTCGGATTATGTACATAAGTTTTTAATTAAAAAACCTATTGGTACATATACACAAACATATAGTTTGGAAATCAAATATGTACAATATAAATCGTGCATTGGTGATTTATTAATTATAGGATTTCACAACAGGTTACGCAAGCAATTCCGCGCGATCAGCAACATGTCGCTTCAAGGTTTGCCGCCGTTGCCGAAGAGTTTGAGCGGGTTTGCTGATGCCGTCGAGAATGATACGGACAGTTCAGAATCGTCGCCATCTTCTTCTGGTGATAAACCGCCAACAGATTTGGACTCCCAGCTCGCTTATTTGAAGAAAGAAATGGTGAGTTTCTTTGTATTTCTATTAATATTATCAATCAATGCTTAGGGTTTAAGAGATTTGAAGCATATTAACTTTAGTCCATAGGATATTTTCAATTATGAAATCCATGAAATAGTTTGCAGGGTCCTTAATCTCCGATTTCTAGTGCTTACCTTACCCCAATGTTATGCAGGCGATACCTAATAAATATGCATAATAAGTATACAAACGATAAGAGTGTTTATTATAAACGCACATTGTGAACTGTAAAGAAATATTTACTTGGTCATATTCTTATCAAATGAGATTCCATTACCATTAATGGGCAAATAATAAACTTTGACTCGGCATTATCTTGGTATATGGTGTCAAATTAAAGTCTTCTTTGGACTTGGCTTACCCCGTGGGGTCCATACTAACTTTCATCCCCTATTATATCCCCTTAGTAAAAAAACAGTAACTTATGTCCTTTCCTAGGGTTTAAGCTTTCTCCGTATTAAATTTCATTAAAATCGGTGCAGTGCTTTAGCCGTGAAAGCGTAACAGACAGAGTTGCTTTCGCATTTATCTTAACCTATCTAGAATACTGGTGGAAATAAAAATCTGAATTACCAAAAACCATTAGAAAATCAGATGGTCTCAGGTCTATCAAGCTAAAACAAGGATTATGACTATTTAGTAATAAACTTTGCCTTTTTTTTACGACAGCTCACACGCATGACTATAAATCCGTTCCTAGTGTAGTTCTAATTTGAGCATCGTGTTTACCATTAGCCGCATACATATCTGCACCATGTCCCCACACACTATTTTATAGCTTCATTTTACCGTAACTATAAAGGAGACAGTTCACAGAGTTTGTTTCTGCGTTTATTGGTCGCGTTAGGTTTTTGTAATTTTGGTGAAATTATTTTCCTTTGTCATTTTACTTTTGAGACTGAACTGCTGACGTTGCAGTTTTCAGTTTCGCTATTAGATAGGTTGAGTCACCGGGAAGGTTTACGAGCATTAGACATGGAGCTATCATGCCTAGGAGCGGAGCATTAACTGTATAAGAGAATTAAGCCGGGGAAAAGGTTAGCCCCAGCGAGTTTTCATGGTGTATGCTGTCTAATCGGTCAGATATATAACAAAATTATGTGGGAACTATTTGTGTAGAATATAATGATCTACAAAAAATCAGCTCATGGTAGCATATATCTATCTCTAATAGTATTAATGTCGGGACCGGGGTCGCTAGTAGACCATATGATCACAACAAAATATATAGTTACGTTTACCTTGGAATCATTAAATGTGGCATTGAATTAAGCAATAGGTAAATACACTAAACCATATTTAGACAATGCTCAGCATTTTATATGCTAATCAAAATTAAGTACTTACTTAGTTTTTGTAATTTATCACTCAGTACTATAGTCTAATTGAAACTTGTCTAATATTGGCCAAACCAATATTCAGGAAAGCAGATGTTATGCCTTCCTACTTTATAACTATCTATTTACACCACTGTGTTTGGGCGCGCGTTATATAAACAAACGTATTCGTGGTTGTTCTTTTATGGGTTGATCTTGTTTTGTGATTATTCCATAAACACACTTTGAAGGTCTTGTTTTGTATTCTGATGTTTCTAGGATTTCCACTCGCCTACAAGCTGTTAGCTTGTTTGATGCGATTTTATATAAGGAATACCCTTTGGATACGGCTTTATCAATATCAATAGATAGGTGCAGTATCTAACAAAGAGTCATCATTAGACTTGCGTCATACACACACATAATACACGTTTAGTACTTAGCATTGTTGTACTCTGTGATAATTACTGTTGTCGTTATCTATGTACAGTTTATTGGACAGCGCCATATCTTTTGCATTATATTGTTTGTAATATACATTGAAGTATCATGCATGTACTAACGTAAGACTTACGTTGTTTGTATAGGTATATTGACTGTGGTTATAGATTTAGGAAAGTCTGAAACTCATTAGTTACTAAAAACGATGTGGCCATTAGGATGTTTAGTCTTTTATGTTTTACTAGCTTCATTTCTTTGTGTGTTAAGTCCATGTTTAATGCTCGTAAACCTTCATCTTAAATCAATCTATCTAATTGTAAAAACAGCAACAAAAACCATTCAGTAGTTTCGGAGTGACATCTTGTATAATATGCAGTGATAGCGATCTCTCTACTAATTTGTAGCTTAGTAAGCATTCATAATATTAGTAAGATTAATACATCATATTGATCAACAATTTGTCTGTGTTGTGTTAAAAATAAATAAAATGTTATATTAGCATACATTTCGTAACAGAATTATTTATCCGTAATATTTTAAATCCGGTTCTCCAATTTAAATAGTGTAAGTTCGTCTAAATTAACATCTTTTCTATTCCGATTCCGAAATCTAACTAACGATCGTATATTTTGTCATAATGTTTTGGTCACTTTTCTGTCATATTGCAACACTTTCTAGATTGTTTCTTATATTTTAATATGTCTAGATTCTCTTGCTTCCTTATTTTCTCATTTTGATACACTCTTCTACTCACGTCAAATATCCTTTATTTTTTAGCATTATCAATTTATTAATATAAATTCCTTAAATCAAATCTAAAGATTAATAATTACTAATCCGTTATTGTAACCATATCTACCATATCCAAAAAAAAATAATATTCTTATATCTAATGGTAGCATTTAGATATAATATCTAGCTACAGCGAGGTAATAATTAAGTTAGTGTATCAAGGTGTGAACTTTCACGGTACCTTCTTTACTTCAACACTACTTTCCTTCCCACGCGTTAGTCGTTTTATATTTAGAAAGGGGCAGGTGCCGTGGATCAGTGAACTATCAAAGTTTCTACAAAACTTTAAGTGGGAGATAATATTTTAACGGAACTTAAGTTCCTTTGAAGAGGGTGCCCGAGGGACCGTGTTTCCGTTTGGAATATTAAAATTTGCTTCAGTTCATTCAATTACCTTTCTCACAAAGTCGTGTTTAACTTTGCCGATGGCTTAACTCGTTTTCGTTTCCCTTTGACCCCTCGTCCTAGTCTCGGCCTGTCAATACAAAATAAGGTTAGCACAAAACCTTTTTTCTCCGTAACTAATGAACGGATTCTGTTCCGATTAAACTGTATGATTGTTGAATGGTTGTTGAATATCGGTGCGAAGCTGGGACGATAGCTACTTCTATATAAATCTGAACTAATTGTGTCTGTTAAAACAATCTTTGACATTTTAATGTATCACATCACATCCGGGTTGGCTCTGTCACCGGCATCAGGACTATTTGACATTATCTAACGCTATAAGCAGACTGTGTCAGTGACTGGAGGATTTCGGCGCACGCGCACCTATATCACAGAATAGATCCTATATTTAGCATCAGCGACACCCCCGGATTTTCTGTTGCGTCATTGGTGTGGTAAATGTAAAAAAATTTTATTGTGTCTCATTATTCTTTCGTTAGTTTTTCATAAGTTCAATAGAACTTTTCTTTCATGGTACTATTATTTCTACTACTTATTTCTTGAAAGTTATCACCTCACATATTTAGCCGATGTGTTGACCGTTTTATTTATTCAGGTGCTTATAGAGTGTAACTGGCGACCTATTTAATCGTTTTAAATACATTCATAACTATAACAATAATTATTTTATCGGTAACCATTGCCAGAGCCAGCTGCAATTTATCAAATCATATCTTACATTAACACTTCACGCAGTTAAATCACCGATGTAATATCGTATTATTATATTTAATGTGTGTTTTGTTAAATAGTTGGTCAGGCAATGACAAACAAAAATGTCCCCGGGGTACTCGCCAGTGGAAGTTGTAATTTTTTATTTTCACGCTACTTAACCATTGATCGGTCTCCTTATAGTTTAGTACAAGACAAGCCTTTCCGTGGCTGTAATACTAGATTCCCCTTCCCGATTAACTGGATCTAATGTACTATTTCCTTTTTTTATTTAATTCAAATCAGTTTCGCTATTATAATTATAATATTAGTAAGACAAATCATCTCCCAATGCAATAACTTTTTCACAATTAATTTGATTAGTCATATCAAGCGCATTACCAGTGTCATTGACTATAAAATCGTGTCTAAAATTAACTTGTCACCCAATTAACGTTACGTCAACTGGAATCATCTCTCCGCTATGTTATAGTTAACTAACAAGTTTGATTCGTCTTTAACAGCTATTTCTTGACATTAAACCGTGGTTAAATTTACGACAGCGCCTATAAATAACGGAGTCAGCAGAGCGTTAACTAAAACAAAGATGACACAAGACGCGCTTGCTCTTTTAGCTTTAATTTAATTACATAATTCATAAGTTTGTTACCAGATTGTTTTAATACTGGCTTCGCTCATGTGGAAATAGAGTCTGTTTTATTTTTAGGATGTAAATAGTTTCAAATATCAATATAGAATATAATATCTATCGCCCAAATATTTTCAGTCGTGATTGAGTATTTATGAACCTCCTTTGGATTGAAATCGCCCACAGTGGGATGAACGTAACATCTTCGTTTGGTCCGGATTAATGGCCTGGATCCACTGAATATCCAACACTAGAGTGTCCGATCAAATTGCTGGGTCGGGCAAAGACAATACACGGATTGGCCCGAAAATGACGTTTTTGGCCTTCAAGTCGAAACAAAAGATGTCGCGGTCCTAAATATGCTAACCCCACTGGACTCACTTTTAATTGAACTGCACGAATTTAACGAATCGATTTCGATTCAAAACTCGTTCTCCACATACAAAACTATTTAGTTAGCTAGCTATTGTTGATTACTTAATAAAACTTTAACACAGCCTTTACAACGCACAGCCTGTGTACCTAAAGATTTGTCCTTGAGTATACCCTAGCCCTAGGGGTTTTTTGAAATTCCATCCCCTAAAGTGTGGTAAAGTTTGTATAGATTAATTGGAAATCCCATCGAGAACACTGCTAATATAAATCAAGTTAACGCTATTTAGCCCTCCTTCCAGTTTATGTTCTTGCCACTTGTATATTATGCTAACAATGATAAAAAAGCTCAACTCAAAGAATACACCTGCCTTGTCATTTGTGCGGTTTGTGCCCCAGTTGCAGACACTTAGTGATCCTTCACATTGTTCCGTAACTTGTGTGGTAATCGGTTGAGTAAGTATTGCAATGCGAACACTTTGTGTTGTCTGTCCAAAATTATGGGTTCCGTTTATGTTTCACGTGTTACGGACACACGAGCTAAATATTAATCTTTAGTAGAAATGACAGCGATTACTATAAACAATATAACAGTTTTCAGGCATTCGTGCATAGGATATTATCCATACTAGCTGTTCGCCCATACTATTACCTCCTTAGGGGAGTGGACTTAAAAAAATGTATAGCCTATATTCGCCCTAGGGTTCAAGCTTTCTCCGCATCAAAATCGGTTTAGTTGTTTAGCTGTGAAAGCATAACAGACAGACAGAGTTACTTTCGCGTTTATAATATTGGTATGGATTAAAATCCAATCAAGGGCTTCCCCGCAATGTCCATTTCAAAGTATGCAATAGAATAACATAAAGACGGTTTCTTTTTCTAAACTCTACAATTTTGCAAACTCAAAAGGACCTAAATACCTATTATCAGACAAAATGTATTGAAATCCGCAAAAAAAAAAGTATTACCAAGGAATTTACACAATATTGTCTCATGTCAAATACTGAAAAAAAATGTACATAGTTAAATTTCAATGACACTCTTCAAATATTATTTACAATACAAAGGCGCTAATCGAATGAGTTGTATAAAACATGCAGCTCTATGACTTCTGAACTACTGACACAGTTTTTTGTAGTGGCCGGATCTATGTATTGCAATATCACGCTTATTACGTATACCAGGGGTAGGTAGTGATGAAATATTCGTATTTTTAGTCATATAATTTTGCAATCGAAGGGATCCTAATATAGTTTTTATGTTTTAGTGGAAGCATGAATTTTTTACAATGGCCCGTTATGACCTCTGAGCCAAGTTATTTATTATCAAACTCCATATTATTCGTTTGCACTGTACTAAACAGCTTAATTTTCATGTCAAAATATACTCAAATTACTTATTTACATTTCAAATTACATTTACAATTCAAGTACTCTCGAATGACACCATAATTATCCAAATCGGTTGTGTCGTTCCCAAAATGCTAAATTTTTCAGTTATCGGCTTTCAGTTATTTTACAAGAAACTCGAAAGTTAATTGCAATAATAACTGAAAAAATCTGCACTTTTTGAAATATACGTAATGTTAGGATCAAATCAAGTTTTTTTCGGTAGAGTCGTTTTGTATGTATTGGAACACCAGACAGGAAATTGTCGGCGCGGCTTTGATTGATCGAAATAAAAATGCGTTCAATATTCATATCAAATTGTTGAAAATATATAAGTATCATTGTAACGTTTTCAGGAACGATTGACCTGAAACTTTTTGCCTAGCCAGAATGTAACATTTCTTATTTTATAAAAAAACTTGTTTTTTGATGTTCAAAATCGTAAAAATCACTTGCCTATTGTGATTGTTGTTGTTCTTATGGACTGTAATTTATATTTATTTGATACTAGCTTCTGCCCGCATTTTCACTCGGGTGAAAATGAATTAAATAAAAAACAATATTTTTCTAATGGAATTTTTTTTAGAATCGGTTTATTCGTCCCAGAGATTACCTACTACATTACTTACTACCTCTTCTTACAACACAACACACACACCTTCACGGCCTTTATACCTTACGGTGTGGCCAGAGACACTTGTGACAGGGTCCACTTTTTGTCAGTTATCCATATTGATCAGAACAGGTGGCAAGCCTGTTGCTGCACTTAATGGACCTAGATGTATCACTTCTTTAACAGACGTAAACATCTGTTTATTTTTAGAAGAAGTGCGGACTTTACGTATGTACTATAAAAATCTCTTCATAATATATTAAATTATGTAAATTAATTAATTCAAAAATATTAATCAATAAAATCGTGATGTTATTATATTGGTGTGACGGAGATGTTATGCAACATCGAACCCATAACGTTTGCTAATGTGCAACATTAACCTACAACAGTGTTATATCATTTAATATAACCCGGATTTTAAACTATTGTCAATTACACAATATTTTCTTGGTATTCATTTATTCATTTATTATCCAGAATGATGAATGTCGCATTACAAATATTATTAAAGTGAATCAGCAAGTATTAAATACTAGGAAATGTAATCATAACTTCGGAACCGGAATATCAGGTTAAAAAATACTTGTTGTGTTTTCAAGTCAATTTCAGAAGTTCTTAATTAATTCGTACAGACAGACAACATTTTTAAAGAACTTCTATATCAATTTGCCTACTATGGTAGCTAAAAGCAAATCCATATACTAATATTATAAATGTGAAATATGTTTACCTGTCTGTTACATATTCACGATTAAACCACTGAAACATTTTAATTAAATTTCATACTTACAGAGAAAGCTTGAACCCTATAGGAAAGGACATAGGCATAATGACTGCATCCTATTATTACTTTTCCCTCAGCATTTCTGTTGTCTACGTTTATTAGATCTTTAGTTTCGCCTGAAATGTTGCTGAAATAATCTGTGAAAGTGGTATGCGTGCCGACTCGTCGCTTAGGTAGTTAGGTCTATGATGCGAGACCGCTTTGCATCACCAAGTTTGCTTACTGGTTAATCAGCTGGATTTAAAGTACTGCTGTAAGTTGCCTATATTTTTCATACAACTTCATGCCTAGGGCCTCATTTTTTTAGAAATATTTATACTCATGTTGTAAAGAAACAGTGTGGCTTTGTTTGTTTTACTGAAACTACCAAATTTTTCGTTCCCCTTTCTTCACCAATTTTTTTTATGTATTTCTTTTGTTTACAAGTTTTTCGGACACATTTGAAGGGAAAGTTAATCCACAATCCACAATAGCCTTCCAAAAACCTCATTCTGTCAACAGTGTCAACACGTCACGCACGTGCGTAGTTTAATAATTGCACTCAACATTTCTTTTATGCCGCCGTGTTGACCTTGAAATTTTAACCTGGCAATAAAATAGTTTTCCTCATTCAAACCTAAGTACTTAAAAAATTTTTGAAATGCGAAGTAATAATATGGGATGGAAAATGGTAAAGATACCACAATGATTGCTGAAAATATCATCAATATTAATTCGGTCGTTTAACTTTTTCTAAACAATCATCCAGATATTGGTATCAATTTTGACATCGCAGGCAAATTTGGAATGTATTAGTTTGTAAAGAAGTAAAAGTTTTGCTCGAGTTTGTATTTTCGTATGTTAGGCAACGTATGTCTTTGAATGTAGCTAAACCAAGCCGCATAATGGAGTTATATTTATATCTTTAGAAATTCTATTGTTAACAGAATTCTAAGGTCTCCAGTCTTTGGGCGAAACGAAAGTACCATCTTTCGCTACACTTTTACCGGGTCGAAGCGAAACAGCGGCGCTTTCTTCAAATTCCATTTAGAGCATTGAATTTAGCACTGGTGATGTAATATCTAGGTATTTAGATCTGCGAAAATCTCAAAGTCTTACGTAAATATTGATTCTAGACTTTGTCAGTCAGCTATAAAATTGTGTTATTCTTGTTAATTCCGTTTATTTATTTTTTTAAGAATTTAAGACCATTGACCAAGTGTGATGGAGGTTGTGATTGTGACGTGGTTCCAATCCAACACCAGTACATCTCCAATTTTTCACTCAAAAATACTAAACGGATTTAGTTGCGGTTATCACGTATTAGACAGGTTAATTCACCTGTAAGTTTTACGAGGATTAAACATGGACCTATCCACTCTTATTAATAAACTCGAAGTAGCGACGTAGTAACTAAACTGTGTTTCGTCTCCGTCTATCATAATGAATTGCAGATTTGTTAAACGGTGACGAAATACAGTTTAGTTACTACGTCGCTACTTCGAGTTTATTAATAAGAGTGATAATGTTTAGGAGCTGAGCATTTACAGTATAAGTGAATCAAGTCGGGGGAAAAAGTTAGTTCCCGCGAGTTTTCATGGCGTATGCTGTCTAATACGTCAGAGATATAACAAAATTATGTAGGACCATATTAAATAAATATAAAAGTAAAAACGCGCTATTCAGGAACTACCAGTCCGATATATGCTGTATAGCAGTAACCATAAACTTCAACCAATCCAAGATCTAATACGAGTATTTAAAGTGGAAGTCTGTGTCCTAGGAAGTGTTACTAAAGATTTTCGGTTATGAAAGCAACGTGTTTGAGAGATTTCCCTTTATATTAGCAAGTGTCGTGTCGTGACGGAAATGTTATTATAACCCAGCCTTCCCTAATGACCTATTCATACGTAGAAGCCCTTTTACCCGATCGACTTAGTTTTCATGACTCATGCATTCGCTTACGTGTCTCCAACCCACCTTCTTAGAAATTATGTAATTTTCTTTACAATGTATACATTTGTATTTGGCTTTTGTAGTGACCAGAACCACTGGTAAATATTAAATATATATGAATATGATGCTCTGGGTTGATGAACAGTGTAGATCTTGTTCGGTTTTTCAACACATCTGGCAAAGCAACCCCACCGATAAACTTAATTTTTCAGAAGTGGTTGATTATATTGCCATTTATTTTCCAAGTGAATTCAGATTTTCCAGTATACGCCTTCATACGTTTAGCTGAATCGTTCGGTCTACCTGCTAATTTGTACAAATCAAGGACTTTATTATACAAACGCGTGCTATATAACTTGTCAGGAAATATGTTGATGAACTTTACAAAACCGTGAGAAGGTTTATCTACAAGCCTCTTGACCAGCGAAGCGGATCGATGGCCTCAAACGTTCAAGGTATGAATGGTGAGTGAATCATTGAGTGGTTTGGTTTTTACTAAATGTCGGCCTTTAATGCATTCGTCATAAGAAAATCGTTTTATTGTACTTATTGTCTGCACAGTTTCTGATAGCCTTTTATCCTGATCTTTCTTACTAGTCAACATACGTGAAGACTGAAGATATATGAATTTTGAGTTTCACCCTCAGTCTTAGTCGTTTACAAATATGAACCTGGAATTCGAACCCAGGACCATCAGGACCACTAGGCTAAAAGCTATACCTATTGTAAGATATCAGCGAATATATAAAATTTTCCAAGCCCACTTTAATTACACACCACAATAGAAAGTCCTATGGAGTGGTCATTGAAAGTGCAAGTACTATACAGGGCTATATTAATATTTTATGGCCCCTTTGTTCCGGTGACCACGGCGCGACGTGCCTCCGCGTAAAAACAAGCTCTAGACCTGTTTTCACCAGTTCATGTTTCATTCAAGATTTTTAAAACAACATCATAGTCCGTGAGCAAGAATGACAAGAGAACACGCACTTATATTGTGTTTACTCAGCCCTAATAATGTACCTACATCAAAATTTTATTTTGTTACCCCAGAAAGTCAACACTTGATATCGTATAAACAGATAGCTGCTTGACTAACGTGTCTATTACTTACATTTCGTCTAACATTAAATTATTGCTATTTCAATTATCAAAGTTAATAAAATGTTAAGGTGTTAAAATATAATATTCCTAAAATCTCTTTATTATTCAGACTTATTGTATTTTATCACAGAGACATACCTTACTTCATAGTTTATTTTCTCGCTCGCAGTCTTTACGGGAACACAATGAATCTTTGTATATAAAATTAATAATATCTTTCATATTGCTTCTTTAGTTGTACAAAGTTTGGAGGATTCTAAAAGTTTCCTTTGAATTACAGGCTCCTTAGTAAATTCAAAGTTCGGACATTGTCTGTATGCTAAACTCGCAATTAGGTATTAGGTAGTACTGTACTAATTGATAATTAACTAACCATTGTTCTCTGCATGACACACCAGCTTCGCGTTGAATTAGTTAGGAATTTTCCGGGACAAGAAGTGATAATCTGGGACATGGTCCATCCATTCTATCCGTAGCAAATAAATCATCTAAAGTATATCAGCCTCCCGAAAATGTATGTGCTTCAACTTGTAATGTATGTAAGTAATGTAAGACAATCAAGAATTCCTCATATTGTCGTCTTTTCACATACACATCTTCACACCTGTTTCCCAACGGGATAGGCAGAGAGGATGAAGCACCACTTTCCTCGATCCTTACATTTGTCACTTCTACATCCACTAGCGTTGCGTACTTTTTGTTTCGGTAATCGATATAACAAAATTATAATAAGCTAATCTATAAGTGACTTCACTTACTTTTGAAATTAACACGTCTGCAGTTTTATTTTATAGTGCTGTCTTACCTCCAACTGTACCAGACCTTGACGCAGTGTTGCCAGTGGCCGACGGTCAAAAGTAACATGACATAGCTCAAAAAGTAACATTTTCACGACAAAAGTAACATTATCTTATTTTCGGTAGAAAACGACTCTAATATCTTTGCTCTAATACTGTAATATGGCACTTTATTACACAAAAAAATAAAAAAGTCTACTTTTCCATTGGTTAGGCTTTGTAGCACCCTGAGCACTGGGCAACGCTAAAGCTTCATTGATCGAATAATAATTAACTGTTGAACCTATTTGCTGTCAATCTATGTTATATAATTATGTATATTATAACCTTTAAAATTAATAATTTTTTGAATCACAGATTATAGTTTATTTATATCAAACTTTGTTTTGTCTTCATATCGAAGTTCGTGTAAAACCACAGATTATTTTTTGTTTGCTAGAAAATATTTTTGAATATTTTTTTAAGTCTTAATAGTAACGTAAAAGTAACATTTGATATCGTGTAACATGGAGGTAACATGAGAGGGTCAAAAGTAACGTAAAATGTTACAAAAGTAACATTCTGGCAACGCTGCCTTGACGTTTGCCATATTGATATTTAGACGATAAGAGGTCCAACAAACTATGTGACATTTGCCTGAACTTTTTTTGCTTGGCAATCAAATTCTCGACATTTTGTTTAAATGTTAATTGCCTTGATAAATATTTTACCGTTTCTTCAATTGCCTAAATTCCAGTGGTACTATTTTTGTGAGAACTTTGAATATAATTTACCCAAAATGTGTTTGTAAAAGCCTGGTTCACGGACCATGCATCGCCCATTTGTACCCAATTCAAACATGTAACGCATTTAAAGCAACAGTTAATGTTGTTGTATATATTCAGAACACCTACGCTTCTAGAACCTCTGTTGAATCTCCAAAATGATATTGTTTTTCTAAGTCGGTGACCCGTACTGCTTTGAGACAGGAGCGTGGGTGAGTTGTATGTATACAAGTTTAACTGTTAAGACTTTATTTATCTTTTATATAATACCTACTTGCCTTTGCCCGAGGTTCCGATTAAACATCAACGTGTAAATAGAAAACAGATTTGTTTCATGCCGGTTTTATACTTAGTTTTATCTGTATCGTTATCTATGATCAAGTAAATACTAAATGTTATTAGTTAAATTAATTGGATTACAATCAAAATAAATTGTTATATTAGTCTGATTAGGAATTTGCAAGTGCATTAACTTACAAGTCATAATTTCTTTGAAACGCGTATTAGTTCAAAAATAAATCTTGAATCATACTATCCGCATTTGAAGCTGTGACTCCACTTCTCCGATATCTAAGAACTCTGCTAACATTAGCTAATTGTATTTAGGAATCTTTGGAATTGTAAATACTGATGATATGAATTAAAACAACAGCCCTAGGCTGTAGCTGGCAACTCGTTAAGCAGCCTCAATAAATATCTGTTATCGGCTTAATTAAGGACAGGTTGAAAGAATGAATGACTAAAAAACGACCTAGGTGTACTTTTATTGAACATATAAAAAAATATCGATTGAAGGCAAAGAATCGCCGAGCATGTATGAAAGGTATGATGAATATAACAGAAGTGAAAGAAGTATGTCAGGATCGTAGCAAATGGCTTTCGATTGTCTCTGCCTACCCCTCTTGGGATAAAAGGCGTTATGATAAATAGATAGCTTTGATTAGATTAGCTTGTATCTTCTGCTGTGTAGTTATGTACCTCAGGGATAGGTAACACACTTTTCAGGAGTCGTAATACATCGGTGATAATTTTTTTTTGGTATTGTATACAAAAATATTACAAAACATTACATTAAAATATTAATGAGGATCCCTGTCAGTATTTATCACTATCATGACGCATGCGTAGCGTCTCGTTTTGATCCAATAGTCCAACTGCAAACTTCGGAAATGACGGGTGTGGGCAGTGACGTCACCTCGCCTCCAAATGGATTAGTGTGCGCATAAACCTTTTGACCTTAACCATATCTGCAACACAAACCAGAAGTTGTTCAGTGTGCTGTCTGTATTAGTTTATTCTAAATGTTATACCAATAAAATTAAATGGGTTACAACTATTTTTAGCTCTTCCCATATTTTCCTGTCTGTTTCGGGATAATGTCAGCTATATTTCTTCCAATTTCGTTCAAACATTTGGGCAAGGTATGAGGTATGAAAGAGGCAAATGTGTGTCTGAGAAGAGGAAACTTCACGTGGGAGAACATTTTATTAAGACCAGCTCCAGTACAAAGTTGCTGCAATTCCTAATGATCTATCTATAACATTGAAAGGGGAGATCACAATATCATATATTATATCGGCTGCAGTGATACAGATCTGCACTAGACTGCGCATTGTTGACACTTGACATCACATGTAGTTCCTTAATAAAAAAAACTGTTTTTATCAGTGCATAACATCAGTGAGCAAATTGCACTGCAATTTTCATTCGAGTCTAGATCTTGATTGCTACTAGATTGTGTACCATTAAACGCAACCACGTCTTTTTGTTCTGACTGCGTGCATGAATGATAGAGAGAAAAAGAAGGAATTTTAATTGTCGATTCTAATCTGTATAAAGAGGCCGGCAATAGTGTATGTCTCTACATATTTAGGTTTGATTTATATCATCATGGACTTTTATGGCGTGTCCACACTGTCCACTTAATGTTCTAGAGCTGCCACATTTTAGATAGAACAATTGTTATTTTTCAGAATTTTAGAATTTAATTTAAAGTTTGGTGCTTACCTTTTTTACTTGAATGAGGGTTGAACCCGGGTCGTCTTTCGTTCTAATTATTGTGTTATGGACACTCATATTACGTTTAGATGTTATAGAATTTTTGTATAGGTAGAATTGTTTTTTTAATGATGTAATAATACAAAACGATTTTCAAGTAACTTGAACTAATTGCTACTGCTTACATCACTTAACGGCCACCGTGAAGGAAAGGAAATGGATCCATTGTTTAGGTTGCTCTATTCACCGTTTGTTGGTCGCGCTTCACTCGAAACTTGTTGTGGAAAACAACTCTGACATCCGATTTTGACTTTTTGTGATAAAGGTTTTGTTCTAATGTAATTTTATGGCAAATTCAAAATACATGCGTGGAGAAGTGCTGTAGAATTTAGAATTAATTTCAACAAGAAATCTTCTTTCTTTCTTTCCTCACGTTACGGTTCCAGGTTACCCAGTTTGATCTCTAGGTATTTTAACATTTATGTTTTTGACGGGATACGTTAGGCATCTTGGCTTGAGCTTGGCTTAAAATTGTGTCAGTTATTTTTGCACATAACAACAATTTTCTAGTACGAGTACTTGTAAAATATTTAGAAACCAAAGTCTACATTTTGTTATTGTTTACTTAACTCTAGAGAGTTTGTGCCAGTTTACACTTCTACATTGTATTTTATTTGAAACATTCTTACAGAAGAACATTTCTTGTGCGTGATATCATCAATATCATCGGATGATTGATAGATGAAAAAATTGGTATTGTTTCAAGTTTCATTTTAATCTTAATTTTTTTTTCTATCGGTAAAATAAATTCAAATTTTAAATATATTAATCCCTACAATTGGCCATGCTACATATTTATGATATACTTTTTTTATAATTTATTTTGAAAATATAGCCCATTTTAAGAAACTAATTTCGATATTTTTGTTTTTTATCCATTGCGTCTATTTTTAATATATATTACAAATTTTACCCGCGAAAAGTAAACTTGACGTCGCAAGAATTTGGAACAGGATTATAATCTTGGCCACTACAAATAAAAAAGTGACAGTCAATCAAATTAACGTCAAGCAAACGTCAGTCAAGGTCGACTAACCTAAAAATTACTCTTGTTTATAATTAAATAGTTTTTTACAAGCAAGTAAATAGTGTTTCATCCCGTCATGTCCTAATAACAAAGAAAATAATTACATGTAAAATATAAATTTATAAAGACGTCACTCAAAGATTGACGATTACCCTTTATTGTAGGCAAAGGTATTTCTTTTTCATACTGCTTATGATGACGTCATACATCGGTCAAATAAAAGTTATTGTTTTTTATTGATTATCTTAAAAAGTATAGACTTAATTTAAAATCTAATAAATAGAAATTGTACTGAAAGCTTATATCTCGAAACGGTTTCGAGATCTTCGTTCCTGTTCAAAAAGTTAGCATGGCCAATTATCAAAATTTTATTTGTGGTAAAATATACATTTTGCACAAATAAAAATTCTAAAAACAATAATGTTTAAAGGTCATGCAAATAAAATATCTAACTTATATTATATTTCTTGTATAGATTTGTAATAGAGCATAGATTAGTTTTTGCACTCCTATTCTCTATTTTACGACCGTCTCTCTAAGCCTTCGATCAAATACACTGATCGAAGTTCTAAGCGTTTTATATCGAATGAATCTTGGGAATTGTTCTCAGAAATTTTATGACATTATTCCTCCGTACCGTTTCCGTTACTACGCTGGTTACCTAGATACCTAGTGTTCAACTGTCTCATTATTTCGAAGAAACTTAAAATCCAATATATCCCGATCTGTGTTTCAAAGCCATTGCACAAAAAATTGCTTATCATTAACCTGGATATAAAGAGTTCCTGCCAGTCCGGGCATTCATTGCACCCACTTTAATGATAGCAGAATGAAAGAACGTCCAAAACAACATTTTTAAATCAAACTAAGGATGTAGGGAAATTGTGATCCATCATCACTGCCTCTATGGAAGATGGTCATAATCCCATGAAGAACTATTACTTGAACGTAGTAGTTTAACTAATGAGCCATACGGTAACAGTCAAAACTGCTCAACAGTTACCATACACGCAACCATGGCTACGTATTCCACAATTAATGCAGAAATAACGGGACTCTTATGTTGTAGCGAGAGAGATACTAACTGTTGTGAACTCCGCTATAATGCTTGACAACTTTTACATGTGATGATTAATGCTGAAGATACTATAATGCTGCTACCAAACTGATCTCAAATGATAAATTCAAAATAAACTATCAGATTTCTACATCAAACACTCTCTGAGAAAAAATATCGTATAATCTCATGTTGTGTCAATATAGAAAGATTTTCAGATAGACTAATTGTAACTTACTTGTCTTTCACGCCATTAATACCACATAACACAGGAAAAAGTTGTATTGGCATCTTTCGCTATGGTTATACAATGCTTAACTAACCCATCGTTTCTGATAATCAAAGTTAATTAGATATTAGTTTCAGAAACAACTGTCAAAATCCTTACAATGGCGCAATTTTTTTACAGGCCACTTAAACCGGTAGTTTGGTTTGCGCTAGTGAAACATTTCGAAGTCGACTAAATTCTAGTTAGTCGTGCAAATTGCACCTTGCGATCCACATTCCTTTAGACACGAGCGGCTGTACTTATAATGATGTGTATTATTGATGCAGACGATCAAAAAAGATAACTTGATGTCGTTTGAAGGCAGATGTCTAGGCGCGTGCGTAATGTCAAGCTGGAAATCTAATTAATGCGAAGTGTAATTTCATCAACTGTCTATTAAGTATAGGTATAGGTCTGAAGCTATATGAATAAGTTGAGCTGTCTTCTATTCTGTTCTATATACACACATAATATTATAAAGTTTGTATAATATTATAGTAATGTTACCACACAATATGGTGAGCTGCCCCTAAACTATTTGTATTCGTTATTTTCTATGACAGAATCCATGGAAAAATCGCGGAGTTGTGAACCTGTGATGTACGGACGGACAGACATGAAGAATTCTATGAGTTCTGTTTTTGCCATCCTAAAGAAGGCGCGAAAACGCTAGACTTTTTCTAAGCAAAGAAAGGAACCAGTGATGCCATACTGAGTGAGGTCACATCACATTCCTCTTATGCAGTTTGGTAAATAATAGTCATGTACACTGTCACATGATAAAATTGATAGATGATAAATTGACTGGCCGATCAACTCGTGCGCACCGGTCGCCAGTCCCCGGTAGCTGTGGGAGGACAGGTATCTCGAGGCCGTTGAGTTTTTCTAACACCTTCACATCCCGCTGTAGGTAAACTTAACTGTAAAATTCCATAGCATATACGGAAAATTGTATTAAAAACTTGATATGTGTTGTGGCGAATACCTTATTCACTGTTCTTGTAGTTTTAAAAGTTGGCGACATGGGTCGAGGGGTCTAAGCGACGCGAATATTATGTAACACTTCAATGAAAATTGCTAAATGGATACGATCTACATACAAAACCTGAAACCAAAGAAGCTTGGTCACTTCGAACAGCTCACATCGTCAATGTCTCCTTTAAAAGGAGACCTTTTATCCTTTCAGTCGCACGGCATATTGGCTTGGCCCCAAACTAAGATATCCTATGATATGAGCATGAACCAAGACCGAATATCTGTATTTCTTGTTTCAAATATTTTACTCGGCCTGGAAATCGAATTCGGACTGTCTGCTTAGTGTATAGCACTTTCGCTTAACAACAGGCGGTGGCGAAGTAACACAAACGAGTCTCAAACGTTAATTACACGGCCTTTTATCTTGAACAAAAAAAAAATCGAAAACAATCAAAAACTCATTTGGAAACCGTAGTCGTAACTTCCGCGCATCAGATCGTAGATATCACCAAAATTTCAACGTCTGCGTATTGACTTCTAATATACCCCGATGTTGTTTGTGCGTGGGCTTGTATCTACTTGGTCGGTCCCGGTCCTGCCTTATACGGAAGTCCGGAGAAATCTCAGTGTCTTAAATATTATGATAACCAGAAGCCCGCACACAGCTTTATATGGAGACCCAAATAAGCTGTTGACTAGAATTTGCGTGGCAGGGTACGTACACACTATATAATTGTCTAGATTTATCATATAGAAATTACCCTGTGTAATAATCGAGGACTTTTGCCAAGTTGCATTAAAATTAATTCAGCCGTTATGTCGTGGTCATGTTCAAGTAACAATGATCTTGCCCGAACGCTGCTTATACCATCCAGTTAACTTGGTGTTTTGACCAGCCGACAGATAAAAATAGCTCTGGTGGATACACGTGGCATAACTTGTTCAAAAGTTGATTCGAACAGACGCTTGCTACTGTCGGTAAATAAAACAATATATGAAATTGTGATGGCAAAATAATTGTTGTTCAATTTGCAAAGAAAATGTAGATGACCTCATACCGTCAAGTCAACTGGAGACGAATGTTCGTACAATATCAAGATTATTATTACCTATGTATATATGTAGTACCTATAATATAAAATGATATGAAATAATTCAGAAATGTTTAGGAAACTTCAATCGGTTACGGTTTAAGCTTCTCCTTATTTGTCCACATGAGGCTATGGCCTAATATTGTATATTTAGTTAAGGCAAAGTTATAATGTTTGTTATGTTTAAAATCGCGTTCTATACCAGAAGTATATCAAATGAGATCACCAACCTATTCAAACCACATCTCAACAATAACACCAATTGGTCCAATGGAAATTTCTATTGCCGGTCCGTAAGCGAGACAACATCCGCCCTATTGTGATCCAATCTGTGCATAAATAGAACCGTGATCAACAGGTGCCTGGAGGCTATGTGCTCGTTTGCTTTCAAATATCCACTTTCCTTCCTTCTTTGGTGTTTATTGTGACTGGTGCCTGGTTGTATGGGAAGGAATATCCGGACATTTTACAATTAAGGTTGACCTGAGTTTGGAAAATAGCGTCTAAAAATAGACATGACAGCTGTATGGATTTAAATGAAGCAAGAGGAGCATGGAAGGGTTGTGGGAAGTGGTGCATCAACCTCCATGCTACTTACGAAGCAGGTCAAGAAATTTACATGTTCATCATCATGGTCTGGAATATGGATGGCTGTGATAGTGTGATGTCGTTACCTTTGGTATAGGGTAGACCATCCTAATTTGACGCCAAAGCAAAATATTTGTTTATGCTGTTAAAGGGATCACTAGATTCTGACGTGATTGCTGTTCACTGGATTAAAAAAAAACTTAGTCTTTGCGGCATTTAGGATGTATTTACATATTGTCCCACTCCCAGAACCCCAAATATTAAAAACTTGGTCTGTAAATATTTAATATGGCCAGTGGTTCTGGATGTATATTCAAGTGCATCATAACGAACGAGTGAGGCGACGCTACAATGTCAACAGTAAAGGCGTGGTCACGTTAATTCAATTAGGAGCCATTTACCACCCTCGCTTGTATCGATGGAGTACACAGTTAATGTACCATTCGTGATGCGATATTTCTGAATAACTGTTTAAATAGTAATGTTGATGACCACGCAACCTTCCGTTAAAGGGGGATAGTGGTTGATGGTCATGTAAGGGCTATAATAAAATGCTAATGTTAGGGGATTTTTGAATACTTTATCCCTTGTGGTTTGGACACGTTGAAAAAATTAAGGTTGAAAGATTGTCTTAAAGGACCTGTAAGGCAACCTGTGAAGAAACAAAAAAAAGAATGTATGAAATATATGATGAATATAAAAGAGGCTAAAGAGGTATGTCAGTATCATAGCAAATAACATTCGATTGGCTCAGCCGGGTACATAGATACCGCGTGGGGTATTTCTAACGTGTCTATGAACTCTTCAAGTCGCCTATTATTAACCTAAGTCCATATAATATTTTCCGTAGGAAAAAATACGCTACCCACACTTTCCATTTCATTGCGCATTTAAGTTTCCATTACACACTTATCAGAAGTGTCATCGTCTCCCTGTAGGAAGTTGAATTGTTCAACTTTGTCTCCTTAGATTAGATTGATTGCTCGTAAGTCATGATACTAGTTGAATAAATAAACTGAATAGCCGTGAGTTTTAAACGACCTCTTAAGCCGCATAAAGTCGGCTTCGCATTTCTAAAATTATTATATTTAAGGTGATAATGGTATGATTGTTCTGGCCACGTTGCAGGGTATGAAAACTGTGATGGTTCTATATACTTACAAATATATATCACAATGTTTGTTTGCTACACGTATGAATGGCTTTGTAATATACAAGTATATCCTGCCTTCCAGCAGGCTACGTAACTTCGAAACTCGGATGATACAATAGACTTTGATGTAATCAGGCTTATCTTACAAACTGTACACGATTTTGATACGATATCGCTTTCCAATATATTTATCCCATTTTCCCGGTATGCTTTAATCTGAGATATATCCTGTATCAAATGTTATCCCAATGCGTTCAGCAGTTACTGTGTAATTAAGTAATAATATCTCACGTTTAACTTTAACCAGTGGTGAATCCAGGTCGAGCAAAATATAATTTAATACATTTTTCAAAACCAATCTTGTTTTGGCTATGTAATGAAATAGTCTAGTTTTCTTTGTCATTAGTAATTCAATCGCTCACTTTCATCTGCATTTCTGCAATATCTACTTTACAGAGGTTTGTACAAAAGAAACATTAGTATTAATTTACTGATCTCCAGAGCGTGTCCGGAACATTATTTTGCTGCGCTTTCTCACTTTCCGTTGATTGCTGTCAAGTTCCATCACGGATTGTTGATTGATCACTCTCTATAAAATGTTAATTGATTTGCACGATTATTTTGTAATTATCGGCTATTACTTGTTTATCTGGTTTTTCATGTTGTTCTTGGATTTAAGACGTTATTAAAGTTTCTAACAATATTTTATGATTACATAAAGTCCTACCTAAAGGCCTTTGGCAGATTGGCAGATGCATTTGCTACGGTGCTGACTTCTACATCAGATTTTCAATGGTGTATCTTAAATTCAATTTATAAATGTGTTTAAAGACTAAATACTTTGCCCAGCTCTGGCCATCAGACTATGGTTTACTACACTTACTAGACTTTAGCTCTTGCTTTTGTTCAATTCCAAAAGAAAGTTCACCCTTCTTGCTATCCGCACTCTATATTTCTATAATTATACCAATTTTATGTAACTACACTAACTACTGTGCTGGCATACCTTAATTAATAATTTCTTCGAGGGGACGGTAGACTTGGTTGAAAGTATTATGTATTTACATTGGATTTAGTAAATATGTTTTCCGCAAACTTCATTAAAATAACATTGAATCCGCCAATGACCTACAATACCCGTAAAATGCAATGTGAACTGCCTTTTAAATTTATTTAAAAGCAATGGTACTGTATGTTTCCGGTGGCGTTCAAGTTATTTCTTTCATACATTTCGTCCTTTTTGTGTTTGTATGATACTGTGGCGTGTGAATTAGTAGTTTTCTAGTATCGTGCGACATATATATTTTAATAGTAACAGTGTTTACTCGGACCCGTTGGTCGTGACAGCTCGCGCCACATTCCGCGCGGTCTCCTTCGCTCGCCACTTGCTTCGGAAGGTCGTTTGTGGCAATACTTTTACTAGATATACTATTTTAATAGTGCATTTTTTATACCAAAGGCTTACTGCAACATACTGTAGTTCGTTTCACGAAAGCGTTCCCTTCGTGTCATCAAAATATCCTGAATTTGCTACAAAATCCAGTGCTATTATAATTATCTCAAATAATTCCCATAAGGTAGGCAAAAACTTGTCATGTGGTGTGTCTGCTATATTTGCTTTTCAGGATTTTATAGCTTCCTATACCTTTCCGCACCCTGGATTCATCTTATTTTGAAACAACTTCTATTTTAGCTAATTCGGATGATTTTTCGGAATGGAACCCTAACTTTTTTATTAAAACAAAGGTAGCCTAGGTTTCATACATAACATAGTTATCTTCTTCAAACAAACTCTTTGTTTTTAATATTAGTAAGTATACAATACAGCGACATCGGCGAAATAACGATTATGTGAGGACGACTTTCCCCCTATCCCAGACCCCAGGGTACCCAAGGAGTTTCTTTCCCTCTCCGACTTGCCACCGTTTCGATAGACCGTCAGCTTTTTATTTACTTTAATTTCTATTTTTTTCTAAATTTCAGGCTGGCCTCAGACAGTTGGACCTCTCGCTGCTGTCAGAGCTGTGGTCCCTCAGCGAATCTATGTCGGTGTGGCGACGACAATTGGAGCGCGGGATGAGACTGCGACCTGCCCCGCCGCCCCCGCTGCCCCCGCATTACCTGAGGACTTGAAGAACTTTGCGTATTTTGCACCAAGAAAAGCCGACCTGAATGAAAGGGTTAGCACAAACCTCCAGACTGGCAGCGAAGGAGCAGTTGAGGCTGCTCGAAGCCACTCGACCTCGCACTAAAAAGTCTCACAAGTTCACTTTAATTTGAACTAAATAGGTACTAAAAATAAAATAAGCTTAGTAGTTCACTTAATGGGCGGTAGTCAAGGTCATCTTGTATCTGTCAAAAATATGGCAAATCTAAGTCAATCCTGGAAACGAGAGTTTATTTATACAACATTTCCTCACCACAAAATGATTGTTATTATTTGAAAAGGCACTGCTCAGGCAAAACTACGGCTCTTTAGAACCCTAAATAATAAAAATATGGCTCAATCCAATTTCAAATAATAACTATCATTAAATTAACTCACGTTTCCAGGATTAACTTAGATTTGCCATATTTTTGACAGATACAAGATGACTGAGAGCCACGGGTCCTTAAATATTGCGAGTGAAGTGAATTACTGGGACTGAAAAAGTTTCAGTAGTTCACTCAAGTGAGGTAACTGTCAAAGTGAACCTCGCCGGCGCCACTGCGATGGTCTGCGCTGACCTTCAAATAGGGGGGCTACTAATTTCCTCAAAAATGTTAAATTTTAATACTGCACAGTTTTTTTGACGATTGCTAGTCAGTCTATTCATTATTAGGCACTCTAAAAGTCAAAATAATTAAACTGTATACTGTATGTAACGATCAACACTAATCAAAAAATACGCTGTGATTTGAGAACCTTTCCTTTTTTTAAATTGGTTAATAACATACATAAATCCTTCACACAGATAATGATTTTCTTTTAGCAATCCCTGAGAGGTTTGCCTAAGTTTTTAATGTAGGAGTTGGTTTAGAAGAATAGAAGAAGAAACTAATAAATAATTTTGTTTTATGAGAACTAGTTTTGGAGTGCCTAATATTATTGCATTAAGACTGCATTTTCTGTACTTATTCAGAAAACAATTTAGATTTTTTTTTACCCTTGCAGAGCAGTCGGTATGTATCAAAGTTACTGTTTTTGATCCATGTGTATATTGTGTGAAATGTATTTTAATTTTAGTGTAGCATTAAATAACTGTTAGTTTTAAGATTATATAATAAAGAAATAACCAAATACCCACTGTTTTATTTATAATTGAAAATGTAATATGTGTTATACAAAGAGTGTTAAGGGGGCCATCGATAAATTACGTCACACGAATTTACTGATAATGTGACTAAGATCATGCTATGACAGTATATTGGTTTTAAAAAAGGAAATTGATCCTTATTTTGAGGTTTTATAGACCATATCAAGGACAGTTAAGGAGACGCCTCTTTAACTTTTGTCCCTTACAAAAGCGGATATTAAAAATAGAAAGTAAGTATATGAAATTATCTGTACTTAGGTTTCATGAAGCCGGAAGTCATCAATTGCACACATATTTTCAACCGACTTTGCGCCTCAAGTTCTCTTAATATATTTACTAATGTATGTTTTTTTTACATATCGAGTAAAAATAATTTCACATAGGCTACTTTACTTAGTTTTTTTTTTTCATAGATTAATGATTTATTACAATAAAATATATCTACAATGCTAAACATTATATATACAAATAAACCTATAAATAAAAAAAAATCATCAAGATCGCTGCCTTCTGGGAGAGTGCCCATAAGGCTGGCTGCATTGCCACGTTGAATGGCGATGCTGATCCTTTGTGCCAAAGCTGGCTCAGCTCTTTGGTCGTGGGACACCTCTACCAATCTTTTGGCGATTTCTTTATAGAGGTGTCGTGCGCTAGGTCCCCACGGGCCCAGTGTTTCCACCCCGAACGCCCCAAATATGTATTCTTCAGGAAGAGATGCGTATTTGCGACGTTTGGCAGCTTCGGCTTTGCAAGCGGCAGCCCCAGCCTCAATTGATGTGCATGGAAGGTGAGACGGAGCGAGGGTGTCCACACATGTTGCGTCCCATACCAATAGTCTTTTGCCATCATCTCGTGCCAGCCCTTTAGGTTCCAAAATGGCTGGCGCATTAATGCTGACGAGGGCCCGACGAATGATGTCATTAAGGTTGGCGTGTCTTGCAAAGCGTCCTGAACTACGGATACACGAAAGACCGTGGTGGCCCAGCTCATCCACCTCCTCTCCACAATGGCAGCGATGTGACACAATTAATTTTGCTCCTAGGCGTAGTCCTAAAGCGATTCTAATTGTGTTCCGCTGTAGCAGAGTACCAACGTTTGGTGATGGTATGGCTTGTAGCCATATTCACATAGGTACTTTATGGATCCATTAACTAGAACTTGCTATTTCTAATATTTTTTGTACAATACTTGAATTGCTGAAGTCCGTTTTGTGTATTATCGCAAGACAGGTTTTGTTGAGAAATCGTACTTTCTCGTGTTTCTGGTACCTACGTGAATCTTGGTCTATCTTATCTTATCCTTGGTTATCGTGTCGATTTTAATATTAGTCCATCTTTCTTACATATTTCTAAAGAGATATGCACAAAATAAGTCGCGCGTAAAACTGAGTTCGTTGCGCTGGCACAAAAATACATTTAAAATATCTACATAGCATTATTATAACTTTGCTCGTTGAGCTCCCAATGTGCCCATGGATAACATTATTATTTATCGCTTGGAAATAATGTTGAAGCATTTAAAATATTATTTTATTTCGGTGTAGTAATGGAAAATAAGGCAACCCGTGAAGGAAGAAAAGAAACAAATTCAACCCTAATAAACCGTTAAAATAATCTGCACTGCAGCACACAGACAGAGCATAGTATATTCCTTGGATTATATTGAGGATTAGTAGTCTGTGATATCCTCTTTGCACAGCACCTCTCATCTGAGCACAGCACACTGCACTGCATTGGCATTGGCATAGCTAAGTTACTCAGATATCTAATATACTAGGTTACTCAAGTTCTTTGAGTATTTAAGCTCAAGTTACTCTATGATCTGTGCCAGCAATCAATCAATAAAGCGAAACATTATTATTAGTTATGCGAAACATCACTATTTGAATGATGATCAATGATGTCAGTGTTGCCGTACGTATCTTTTTATATCAATAATGAAAAATTTTTTTTTTTTTTTTGTACACTTTATTCCATGAAAAGGCAAAGGTTGATAATTAACCATACAGCCAAGTCTTCATTGTTTTATTTAGGCCGTAGCCAAATCTTCAGTCGTCAATAATGAAAAACGGAAAACGGAAAGAACGATACTGCTGAACTGAACAAGAAAGATTGGTTATAATTATCAACCTTTGCCATAAAAAAAAAGAATCAGAGAGGAAAGAATGAAGCTTTTTCGTTTATAATTTTAATTCATAAATAATTACATAGGTATAATATTTATTATCGTTTTCCACTTGCTCACCTTCATTTATTAATTTAACAAAGAAGAAAGAAAGAAGTTATTTGTTTCAAATGCTGAATTATCTAACTTTATGTATAATAATTAATAAATAAATAAACGGTTAATGTCAGAAATATTTAACTAATGTCCGAAGCATCGCTACAACCTCAAGAACCGAAGGAAGAGCCATCTAAAATACCAGAAACAGTCAAGGTATGGGTTTTATATTAACCGAAATTATAATAAATATATTATTTACCACAGAAACTCACTTTGTAGCCAACTTAACCTAAATTACAAATAACATCAAAGGTATTGCTTACTGTAATTTCTGAGCTGAGTATGTTTACTTGCTACAGTATGATTAGAATTATTATTGTTTAGCTTCAAAACTCCACTCCTCTATTTCTCTGCTGACTTTTTGATATAAAATAACCTCGGACTAAAAATTTGGACATGGATAGCTCGGAGATACTCACATATTTTGTTCAGAAAGACAGTAAAAATGGTTTTTGAATGTTATAATTCTGAGAAATAGAAAGGTTTCTATAAACTTCAATTACAGAATTACCTAGACGGTTTCTTGATATTGTACAAAGCAGCCTTAAATGTTAGACTTACCTAACAAATATTTTTTACTTATTTCCGAAAGATGTTATTCAAATTTTGTAATACGCCTCTTAAAACTCAGGGCACAGTTTTGAACACATCTTCATGGCTTTTACACCTAGCTGTGTGGCCAAAGACACCAGTAACAGTGTCCACATTTAGCCATTTGTCCATATTGGACCTAGATGTGTATTATGTCAAATGAGTCTCAGTAGAAACAAGCATTTTAATCTATTTATTATCAATTTCAGAAAATCATATCAATGGAGAAAGAAAATGAAACAAATGCAAATAGAAAATCAAGAATTGAACTCAATGCAGCTCCGACACGCCAATACTTGGATCAAACAGTGGTTCCCATACTTCTGCAAGGACTATCAGCATTGACCAGGGAACGTCCCCCAGACCCAATTGGCTATCTTGCAGGTTACTTACTGAAAAATAAGTCTACCTTTGAAAACAATAATAGTGGCAATTCTAACAATAATCCACAAAACTCTTGAATAATTTTATATATAATTGGTGATATAATTTTAAGTTTCTTTGGAATTCATACTTTTTTCTTAACATGATGAGTTTGTGTTGTTCCAGCTCAAATTTTGTTGTTATTCTGTTCTACCATAGTAAATGTAGGTAAAAAAAAAACAATGTAGAATAACTTTCTTTCATAATCAATTTGTGCTCATGTCACACTAATGGTCAGATGCTACCAGCAATACTCATGGTGTTCAACATATTTATGAGGAAATATTCATAATTTTTAGTGAATTGTTAACACATTTGCTGAGGCAATGGATTAACTTCATGATTGGTTTAAAAATCATTAAATTTTGATGACTCCTTAGTATCACATTACGTTAACAACAAATCCATCGTTGAATCTGCAAATGTGTAATGATGTAGCTTAGAGCTTCATCTTTAATTTTATTTTTAACCTTTGAATGTGCTGAATTTGTAAATTAAAGCTATTCAAAATCTTCTCTAACATTAGACATTTACTAAAACACCAATCTGTTCTTGGATGTTGTTAAGGAGAAACTACAACCAACAAAAAATATGAGTCTAGAAATGCTTATTAAAGTCAGTCTGCAACAAAAAATCATTATTTCAAAATTGAGTAAGTAAGTCCTACATATTTTGAATTTGTCATGGCAATTTTCGTTTGTTCCAATTTGTATCTGAGTTTAATTTAAACCCTGTTTTAATTCTTAACTTTTGGAAGCTTTGATTGAGATTACTAGTGTTATTTTGAATCAAATCTCAAAAAGTAATTTTATAGATTTGCAGAATTGTCCAAGAAATTCAAAGAATAGAATAATTCAAAGAAAGTTTGTAGCAAAGGTTTTGGTTTGGTATTTGTACCGTTTTTATTTTTTAAGAACATATGAACTGCCTAATTTAAAATAGTTATTGTAAACGATTTGGTATCCAAATAATAAAATAGATAAATAATATCTTAGTTTACATTCTTACATTTGACACAATAACAGGCCAAAGATCTTCACAATCGTGACACATGATATTTCGATTTCGATTCTACAGTTGTACACAACAAAAATGTCTTCATCTGTTGAGGACCTTCAGGCAACATTATTTTTGTTAGTTTTGTTACAAAAAATTTCCCCCCGTTTTTCATAGTCCTACTCTAATTTCTACTATTAGTAAGAGCAAGGGAGACCTATTTCTGTCTGTCCTATTATAATGTAGAATCAAAAATCTACCTCCTGTATAGTAACACTATGAAGTACTTAATTATAATTAGCCTTCCATCCACTTGAATCCCCTGCTAGAATCTCCTTGGGGATTCATTTGGATTTTTTGTCCATATAGATCCCTTCATCAAGAGTAAATATTTACCCTATTAAAATAATAATGGTAATCATCTTTACATTAAGAAACATTCTACCATGTCACTAATTTAAAACTTGCACGGAAAATATCTCTTGCAGCTATCTGTAAATACCTATCACATTATGTGAAGCATGTCCTAGGTAACGACAATAATTGCAAACGGATATTTGAATAATAAATCCAAACAACGAAATAAAATACAATATTTATTATCACATTCAAATTAAAAAGTCTCAAATTCTTCATGATTACCAAAAAATATTAAATTTACTTATCATCCTTCTGCTCAGCCTCTTCCAAAAACTGTTGTCTATGTAGCAACCAAGAATCATTATCATCCCCACCTTCGTATTCTGGTACAACTGAGGGTAGTTCAAACTGTATATCTGAACAAATGCAGATACTTTCTTCGCCCAGTGATGGTAGGGAGTCGTGGACTGGGAGTGGCATAGGTTCTGGTGGAAGGAACTCTGCCATATACGCCGTGACGTTGCGAGCTCGCCAAACAGCCACTTTGCCTAGAATAAAAAAAATCAAGCTTTAGAAATGGCAATTCACAATAATTCGAACGATGCAACGGCAGCGTTCGTGGACATTTTTAAAATGCAACAAGATTTTTTTATGAAGTATTTCCGGGATAAAAAGTGTAGCCTATCTAGTATCTATGTCACTTTCCGGACAGCCATGATCCAAGTTGCTCTGTTTTTACGTGAGAGAATAACAACAAACCTACTTTCGCATTAATATTATTATTAATAATAATAATTAATAATATTATTAGGGATTCATATCGCAATACAGTTTAGCTACAGTAGCGCCATCTGTTGGTCACCGACCACAGGAGCAATGAGCATAGATAATATTATTATACCTACAATACAAAATGGCTATGAGTAATTTTGGTTGGAATCGCTACTATATTATTTTGGATGAATTTGTATTTGGTGGAATCTTACAGCATCCGGAATAACCTAACATACAACGGGGGCATTCATGCGCGTCGGTTTAAAAAACCTCAATGCTCATTTGATGACTTATAAAGCCGATTCCTAAGTAATTTTGATGTCTATGGTCATGGGTGCTCTGTAATGACTATTTCTCGTGGTTGCTGGAACCCCACGGAGTCTGCGCCCCTGTGGGCATCGCAATATTATCGATTGGTAGGTACTAACACCACACCTACCTAAGTAAAAATTTGTTATCTACCGACTATGGATTTGCCCCAAAATGACCGACTAGTCTAAGACTATAAAAGTTGGCAGACTGCTTTACCGGTCGCCTGCTGAATATTAGATTGATCCCCATTTTTGCCGACTATAAAAGTAGCCAAATAGTCGGTAGCGGTAGTTCTTTAGTAAAAATGACTTTGGGAAGATAGGTATAAAAGTAAAGTAAAAAAACCTACCCAAGGTCTCGTCAATCTCCATTTCTTCTTCTCCCATCTCCACTTTCTCCTCCTTATCCTCTTTTTCTTCCTCTTCCTCCCCGAGCTCCTCAAGCTCCGGATCCTTAACGAACAAATAGAATCCATGCTGCATGCAATTAATTTCGAAGACGAAGCACCCTGGTCCTTTAGGCATTCCCTTCGTCCAAGATCCATGATACCGTTGCCTCGGATAAATAATCTGGCCCGGGCCCGTGATCACACCTTCTACCCAAGTCCCCATGAACTTGGTTTGGGTATCTGCAAACAAATAAGTGCCTAAACCATGCCTTCTTCCTTTAAACCAGGCCCCTTCGTATATATCGCCATTTGGGTAGTAATAAGCCCCGAATCCTTGTTTGAGGTCATTTTTCCAATCGCCTTCATACCGCGAGCCGTCAGGGTAATGAAATTTTCCGACGCCAAACTTCATATGTTTCCTCCATTCCCCTTCGTAACGTGCGCCATTTTTGAAGACGTATAGTCCCTTTCCATTGCGCATGCCTCTACAATAGCAACCTTGGTAGAAATCTCCATTAGGTAACACTGCCCAGCCCTTGCCGTGTCTATCTCCATTTGCATTCCTGGCGCCCACGTAGATCTGTAATGTCGTAAATTAGAGATCGCCTCCTACAACCCTACCTAAGTAATTAATATAGTACTAATATAAAAAAATTACAAAACCTTATGGGTGCCGTATGGGAATAAATAGATAGGATAGAATAGAAATAAAAATTTGCCTAATCTTTCGAAACAGGGAACTATGTTTTACTAATTAGGAGATATAGAAAACCGGCCAAGTGCATGTCGGACTCAAGTGCAATATCCATAAAAACGGCAAAAAAAAAAGTTGTTAGTTGTATGGGAGCCCCCTTAAATATTTATTTTATTCTGTTTTTTAGTATTTGTTGTTATAGCGGCTACAGAAATACATCACCTGTGAAAATTTCAGGGTTCATGAGATACAGACGGACGGACAGCGGAGTCTTAGTAATAGGGTTTCCGTTTTTACCCTTTGGGTACCTTTAAAAACCACGCACACATTGGTCCGGCATCGCACCGAAAATTTCTCATTCCGCCCACCGGACGATCTAGGGCTCTAGGCGCCGGGGATTGGACGAATGGTGGCCAGCCCCTTTCACGCAAAATCTACTCAACGGATTTTGTTTCGGTTTTTACTATCAGATAGGTTAATTCACCAAGGATTAGGAGCAAAGCATTAACAGCATAAGAAAGAAAAATAAAGTAGGAAAGAATTGTGTAGAATAAAATGATTTAAATGATCTACCTACTAGAAAGTCCGTGGTAGTATATCGTTACAAGCGCATTGAATGTGGTAATCCACTGAAAAGCCCCGGTTTAAAAGTAAGTTAGGTACATTAATTATAATAAAATTGTCAAAACCTCTGAGGTCCAGCTTTACAGCTGCATAAATTGTTACAAAATCCGTTCAGTAGGTACAGTTAGATGAGAAATGTTAAAAATCTTACACCAATGGTATCTTTGTCTTCGCCTGCTTCACCCTTTTCCTCTTCAGGCATTTTTATTTTATTTAAAAAAAATATAGGATATAATATAAAATGTTACGCGATGTAAACAGCGAAATTGCAATCTGTAAAATATTATTTTGAATTGTCAATGTCAAATAGTTTCGATTACTAGTGACTTTGCTTGTGGCCAACAACAATAATAGGTATATCATTACTTCAAAATTCAATTTTTTATCTATAATATCTGTTTTTTTAATCAATGTTTGATTCTAATAACAAAAAATAATAAACAAATAAATATTAAAATGTTTCTTTTAAAATTTGACTAATAACTAACGGTGCGAAATTTTCGCACGGGTCATCCTAGTGTTATAAAGAGGTAAAGTTTGTAAATAAATCAAATTTGGATGTACGGGGTAATCTCTCAAACTAATAAACCGATTCTAAAAATTATTTCACGACTCGAAAGCTACGATAATTATGCCCGAGTAGGTATACCTATACCTAATGTATTTTGTTCGAAAATATCCATGGGCGAAGCCGGGGACGGAAAGTATAGTGATAGATATTTTCAGAGAGATTCTTAGTAAGTAGGTTTCTTATAACATTTTATATTGCATGGTATTTTAAAAGTAGTTTTTGTTGTGGTTTCTTTATACTTACTTAGTTTATAATACCTAAGTATTATCTATTATTTCTTTTTGTAATTACGCAACACTTTATATAATTTATTGTCAAGTAGGTATAATGAATCAGATATTGAAGGAGACAATGTACAAAACATACTTAAACAATAAAGAAATAATTTATTTTAGTCTACTTACTAGGAATACTTACATATTATATTTTATACAACGAATTTTAAAATTAAAAACCAAATTAATTACCTTCAGGCAAGGCAAGATTTTTCTCATTAGCTTCACATGTGACGTTGCGATAGAGACGGTACAACGCTCTACAATACCGATTTCTAATGACCGATTATTTTCTTCAGGGATATACCTACCTAACTAACGACTGTATCTACATACGCAAAGAAACATGATTTTGTAATCTTAATCCTCAGACAGAATACAGGATAAACCAGAATCCACATAAATTCTTCAAACTAAGGCTAAAAATAGTGTACCCAAGTACCCCGGTTGTTGTATTTCTTGATAAAAAGACAATAATATAAAAATAATAATAAGAACATAGAATAGGTAGGTAGGTGTTATTTTTTATTAATTCCTATCTCTTGATAATAAGAAATTATCCGATTCCACATCCGGTCATGGCGCCGACCGCACGCGTTTGCGTCATGGCGTGATGTGGAATCCGGTTTAATCCCGGCCGAGCTGTGATGGTTGTGATTAGTCAGTGATTAATAAGACATATCACAGCACAGTATCACAGTCGGCGGGATAATCTTAGCTACCGATTTATCGGCTTACTACCGAGTAGTATATTCCTTGCACAAGATTAAACACTGGAGACTGGCAGGTTGCCATATATCAAAAGAGAAGAAGAAGAAATTATCCCAAAATTGGTAAATCGTGGCGAGAAGTATGACGGGTACGAAAAATCGCGTACCTATATTTTGGACCTCTTTTGGACACATGACGCTTTTATAGATACCTACTATTCAGAGCGCATGCGTATTCTGGTTTGTTCTTTATTCTGAATCTAAACCAAACGATTGACTTATTATTATTTTCTAATGTAAGTATACAACTATCTTCAACTATACAAATCTTAAACAATAGGCAATTTATATTAAACAATCTCATATGTAAACAAAAAGTCAATCATATAAAGTAATTTTTTTTGACTTGTTTAATTTGATAAACAAACTTAACTTGTCTTTTTATTGTTTTTAAATAACAGTTCAAAAATATTATTATTTTACATATTTAAATGACAACTTATTTTAAAAAAGACATGATAAGTCTGTTTACCAAATCAGACAAGACTAGATAAACGGACCATACTTATTCGCATTATAAGAAATAAACTACTTTAACAAAATAATTAAGTAATAATTTAGCTTCAATAAAATTGTGAAAACGAAAAAAACAATGAACATTGTATCAGAACTTTTAAAATTAGTAATCTTTACTTATTTACTTTGTTTGTTTGTTTGTCGACGTGATTTTGTTTATTCCGGAATAGGATAAATTTAAATTTCACATTTAAAAAAAATCCAGTGTTGTATAAATTAGCAAAGTTAATAACAAATTAAAATTAACAATTATATACCTACTTACATAACGATATTTTAAAATAACTTAGATTATAATAAGAAGCGGCTTACTAGTTTTTTTGGTGAAATTAATATATTATCCCTATTTTGTACTACTTATTATTCCCTTCTGTACCAAAAAAAAATTAAAATGGCTTCTTAAAATTTGTAGTTAATTTTATAAAACAATAATAAATACTTAAGAACTTAATAACAAATTGTTAATGTCACTTTTAGGCACAAATCACTTTATAAGCAATCGGGTATAATAAATGCACATAATAATGTAAATGCAATCCATGTAGGCAGGTAGATCTTCAGTAGGCCAGGAGGTCACTCTCAACTTTTGATTTTCTGACTTTTACTCATCAAGTGGTGATCCATTATTGACGTCAAAACCAATGGATATCCTTAGTACGCCAATGGATCCCTCCTTCACTCTAACTTTTGAGTTTCTGGCCATCCATCTCTTTCTCTCCAAGTCCCAAGTGCTATGTCCTATGGTTATTCGGCGCATCTTCCAGTTTCCCCCACACCACGTGACACATTTCCCTCAACAGCGCCCTTTCCCCCGGCCCGAGTCCAGCGCCTACCCCCGCCGCTCCTGTGACTCCAGCGCCTCTTTCCCTCACTTCCAGCACCTGAAGCGCTCGAACCACGGCTTCAGGCCTTTCTACCACCGCAGCTGCTTCCAATCTCCTTACTTTCTGTTCCAAATCCCTAACGTATTGGTTGGCGCGGTCGCCGGGCGGTTCTTCAGCGTGTGTACCGCCGCTGCTGCCGTCCCCGTCGTCACGATGATCTCTATCCCTGCCGCGGCCGCAGTGCGAGCATGAACCTCGCTCTTCGTCCAAATATAGACACAGCTCCTGTGGGACAAATGTTTATATTATTAACCATCTTGATAAATACGCAAGGGACAAAAGATAAACAAGAGAAATCTATTTTAGTTGTGTTTAAAGTGAGTTGAATTTTCTAACAACATTATATATGCAGTCCATAGTTCAGAAGTAAATTCCTGGATACAGCCTTGGACGCTTGGTCGCGCCACTCGCGGCCCTAAAAAGTTAACGATGACTAGTCAACTGCAAATCTACCAGATTTTGATTTTCCAAGCGATATAATATTTAATAATTGTACCGACAGAAAATACTCCTATAAATACCTACCTCCTACCTAATAGTGGATCATTAACCTAGCGATTTTGTGGTAGAGCCTAGAGATGACGAATAATTCGTATCTTACCAACTCAACTGCCAATATAAATCATGTCTTATTATCTTCCTACTATCTTGTTTACCTTTGTCAGCAAGGAATATACTATTACTCTGTTTGTCACTTTAATTAACTATTAAGCTATTGATCCAGATTATAGATAGGTAGAAAAAATCTTAAAACAAGCGATATTAGGGAATGGAAAGGGGATTTACTAAAATATGTACCTTCAACTCCAGGTTATCTCTAATGAGCTCCTGCTGTCGATCCTCAAGTTCCCTCAGTTTACTCCTGTACGCTGCCACTTCCTGTCTCATTACAGAAGCTGTATATCTCCCGAATCTCTGCCATTCACGTGCCAACTTCCTTCCCTTTTGCCGATCATCATCAAGGAAACAACACAAATCCCTCAATTCTCTGTTATCCTCAGCTAAATGTCTGTTTTCTTCCTTCAAAGCTTTTAGTTCATCAAGTAATCTTCGTTCACCATTCCCAGATCCCTCACCTTCTGTTCTCCGCGCGAATTTAAGCATATCTGCCGACCTTCTTCCTTCGTCGTGTATAAGCGCTCGTGTCACCAGAGGTTGATTCGGTTGAGTGACCGCCTTTCCACCTTCGCGGGTAGTCCCAGCAGCTGGTGGTGGCAGACGATATCTTGGTGGGAATTCGACCTGTTCCGTACTTAGTTGCCGCGTCGCTTTGAACTGTCCGTCGTTCTGACCGACCGACATCGTTTCCCGATCATCGGCTCAGCGAGGCGCGCAGCCTTTTTCGCGATTCGCGCGCGTGAACGTCTCCGATCAGAAGCATCTGTCCTCCAATGAAGCGTATGAAACAACACTTAATCCAAATCAGACATTATAATCCTTCTTAATTCTTCAATCAATCAAAGTAATGGCACTCCCGTGTCGACCATGAAACTAAAGTAGGTGACATACAAGACGACAAGCCTCGCAAGGCGCGCGGTGTGACTGTCGCTTATTCGCTCTACCTGTATAGAGGCTCTATCGGCATCTCTGTTCCTCACACTACGTATTCTACGCGCTATCACCTGCCCGCGCGCACACAGAGCCTACCTCCCCGCACTACCTTCTAATCCTTGACCAAAGCATCATGAAATTTGAAACCTAAATCTTATTGCAGTAGGTCTACATTTGACTGCAGGAAAATCAGTGAGTCACTTTCATCAAACCTTTGAGAAAATGTAGAATACAAGAGGCTCTCCCGCCCGCTGTTAATGGTTAAAAAATAAATACCAGAAAGATTGTTGTTTTGTTGCTATTGATTATGTGCGAAATATATTTATTTTGGAACTTAGGTCTCTCAAACACTGAAAACGGCTGAAAATTAAAATAAGTTTTATAGATAGGTACTTGTGCACGGCTCATGAAAATAACCATAGGAGTGTTAAATTGTGGTCATGAAAGTTCATGAACTTTATGATTTTCATTGAAAATCTCGCAGCTCCGTCGCTCCCTGATCAAAAAAACACGCTAAATAGAAGAGCATGAAAATATTTATGGATTTGAATGAGGCGAAAGAGGTGCCAGAATCGTATCGCGTGGATATCTTTGGTCTATGCCTAGACAGGTATAGGAATTAGAACATAATTAAGCTTTTATTTATCTATGTAAACAGGAAAGGAGTCGATAGCATAATATTGGTAGAGCGCTGCACTTGGTTTCAGCGGGTTCAATTCCTACTTGTGGAAAAAATGTTATTCAGCAATTTTCATTAGTAATATGTGCTTTAATTGACTTCTCATACTTCGGACTTCGTGCGTCTGCACTTCTTTCACAAAATAACAGATTTACGTCTGTTAAAGAAGTGACACATCTAGATCCACTTAGTGCAGCAACATCCACTTGTCCTGTTAAATATGATAGGTAAACTGGCAAAAAGTGGATAGCTAATGGTGCTGTGGTGTCTCTGGTTAGCCGATGGTATTTGTGAGGCTATACCTAAACGAGTGGTCTCTGTTAAGGTATATTTAGATGGAAAAGCCTCTAAGTGTGTTTTGTTGGATTATGGTACATGGCCGGGATCAAACCGTGATCCGCCCAGTTAATACTTCTTCTTACTTTTATTAACTTACATACTATACATTTCAAACACTTTTGTAGAGAGTACCTCTATTGTCTACCCTGACAGAATTCAGGCGTGAAAAGTAAGTAGATGTGATATGCGCATATTTTCTTTACTTGAAAGTGTTGCGTGGAAAGGGTCAACGTAAATTAAGTAGGAGGGGATTCAAGTCCTGGCAGTCGTGTCGCTTCAGTAGATACATATATACGTGAGCATGCCGCCGTCTGTGCGTCTGTTTGTGTTGCTTGTGACACTTTATACTGTAAACGGTGAGTTCCATTATTTTTACTTATTTTTTTTACCAACTGTGAATGACAAGTCTTTCTCATTTAGCCTATGGTGTCTGGGAATTGAAGCCACGATTTATACTTCGAATATTTCAGCAAGCATCCGTTTCTCTATGAAAGCGGGTGTAATTATCGAGTGTTTTATTTTTATTTTTTGCACAATACGATCCCTATTACCCTCTATTCTAATTTAAACTTCGTGTAAATTTGAGATAGGAACGAAATAACAAAGTTTATTTTTTATTCGGTGAAAGTTGCAGTTCATCCATAAGAAAGTAGTATCTGAAAGCCTGAAAAATTAAAATGCAGACAAAATCGTCTCTATGTGATTTTTGTATGAACCAAGTTGACACGGGCGAAGACGGGGCAGCCGGGACAGAAAGCTAGTTGTTAATAAATTTTGACCTAACAATATATATAAATATACAAACTAGTTATTCCACCTGCTGATCATGAAAAATGTAATAAGTACCTACGTATTTATTTTATTGCTTCCTACAAGTTATAAAACCTGAGAACTGTGTCAATCATGTATATAAAGTAAGATGCAATAAATATCTTTACTTTTATACGTTTACCTCTCTCTAGAAATAAAAAAAAATACATTCTGTAATTTTGCCCCTTGGCCCTTGGCCACTACAAACGGTTGTAGATCATTGAAAAAATAAAAAGAAACAATATAATTGTAGAACATATTATTTTCATACCCTATTTTACACCCTAGGGGTTGATTTTCGAAAAATCATTGGTGTGCCTCAGGTTGCAGAACAAACCAGAATAGGCATGCGCACTGAATAGTATAAAAGCGTCATGTGTCCAAAATATACGAGATTTTCCGTACCCGTCATACTTCTCGCCACCATTTACCTATTTTGGAATAATTTATTATTATCAAGAGATAGGATTAATAGATATAAAAATTAATATATATAGGATTAATAGATATTAATAGATAGAATATTAAAAAAAAACCGGTCAAGTGCGAGTCGGTCTCGCGCACGAAGGTTTCCGTACAATTAATCTCTAAAAACGGCAAAAAAAAATATATATATATAATAATAATAATTTTGTTTTAAATATTAATTTTATTTTAATTTCATTATTTATTTTTAAAGTGACTAGTATAACTCAATATTCTGTGAATATTTCATGCGTCTATCTGTTGCCGTTATCAATATCGAGCAAAAAAATCACGTTTGTTGTATGGGAGCCCCCTTAAATATTTATTTTATTCTGTTTTTTAGTTTTTGTTGTTATAGCGGCAAAAGAAATACATCATCTGTGAACATTTCAACTGTCTAACTATCAATGAGATACAACCTGGTGACAGACAGACGGACGGACAGCTGAGCATTAGTAATAGGGTTTCCGTTTTTACCCTTTGGATACGGAACCCTAATAACACTTCTGTATTCTGAGGTGTTATAAATCTTCGTTATAAAACGTCTGTCCAAATTTTGGGTCTATTGTACAGTCAAATTTATAAAGTTCACTTCGACTTAAAAATAAAATACTAATGATTTATTTTTCCTTTTCAGTTAAAGCAGCAAGTCAAAATCAGCATCCAATAAGAGACGCTCTCTTCTTAGGTAACGATACCTTATCTGGTAACGGTACCTTCGAGGAATGTACCTGGAAGAGAGAACGGGAACAATGTCCCGACCCCAGCATCAAACTACATCTGTACACTCAAACTGATCCTGTCAAAAGAGTTGTAAGTACTGAAATACGTCAGGGTTCCGTAGTCATTATTTATGTCGTTTATAAGCAGCTCATGTCGACATGATGTCGTTAATTGAACTGGAAAGGATTTTTCGAAAATCAACCCTTTAGTGAAATGGAGTGAAAAAGTTTGTGTGGAAAATCATTATCCCTGCGTGTGTATATCAACTTGAAACTTGGTACCAAATACTCATAAAAACAAACAATAAAACACGTGTTTTAAGATATTTCAAAACAACCCTTTAGAAAGAAGGAAGGAAAACAACCCGTTTAAGGGTTGTTGAAATTTGTATGAGGAAAAAAAATTTTGTTTTGGTCGGATTTACTTATTTGAAATTTAGAAGGTGACCAAAATAAGGATTATTTTGAAAACAATGTGCAAGGGGGTGTATGGGGAAATTGTTTCGCGTTTAAACATTTAAATATTCTAATATTAAGTACCCACACATTTTAGAACTTCTGACTCACGGTCAGAATAAGTTTTGATCGCGTCCTTATATTTTGCTTACTAGCTATTCTACCCGGCTTAGCCCGATAATCTTCCTCAATGAACTGGAAGTCCGGAGATTCGTGCGTCCAAACCATGTCCGAACATATTTTTTTTAGCCTAGAAGCTTAGTAATGATTCTGTATGTATAAGTTGTAAACACGTCTGTCCGATTCAATTAAAATTTCATAGTTAAATAATTAGAACATGCATGCTTCCTCAATTTGTATTTTTAAACAAAAAATATCCATTGTTCAACTTAATTGTTTTCTCACACTTATCTTACAGTAATTAATATTTTAATATTAATTTTAATTTACCTGTTATTTTATTAATTGTTACGAGTGCATGAATCCTGCTTTACATTTTTAACTGACTTCAAAAAAGGAGGAGGTTTTCAATTCGACGTCATGGTTTCTTTTTTAATCAACAGATTTTCGGATTGGTCTCATTTTTCGTTTAGAAATTTTAGTCTCATCTCGATAAAATGTAGGTACTTATGTCGATTTCATTTAAAAGGGAAAAATAAGTTAAAGATTTTTAAATTAAAATTTTTTTCTGAAAAGCAAGAAATAGTTATTAAATATTTCGTCGTTGAATTTGAAGACGGTTGGTGCCAAATTAGAACCACTTATTAGTTTTGTCTATTGTCAATTAATTACAAACATAGATAACATTGAACAGATCTTCTTTAGAAGATTCTAAATCCGTCCATTATTAATCCAAATCCACCCGTCCCTTTTGGTATTAACAATCAGGCGGTGAAAAGGTCACATATAGAATAAAAAAAATTGTCACAGGCCTAATCTATATCTACCGTGGGGTACATTGCATAGGTTACTTTTTATCCTGTGAAATCTTTCAGGATAAATTATTGTCACATTAAAAAAAAATAGGTGCGTCGTGCCGAGTGGTTAAGACGTCTGGTATTAACTAGGCAGACCGCGGGTTCGATCCCTGATCCCGGCTAAGTAGATACATATTAATCCGACAAACCAACATTTAGAGGCTTTTCCATCTAAATATACCTCAACAGAACTGGCCACTCGTTAGGTATAGCCTCACAAATACCATCGGTTAAACGAGGGTTGACTTGGTCTTCCGCTGGACAGCTAGTGAATAACCTAGGCCTCTAGGACTTATATTGCACTTTGTACTTAAGTAAGCAATGTAATTCTGTCACGGTCCAAATCCTCAACAACACAATATAAAGTCGCCGTTCCGCCCGCACTCCTCTTGTGGAATACCAAATTATACGAAACAGTCCTGCGCGCGCGCAACTGTGAAATAATTATTACATTTCATATTCCTTTAGCTAATTATCAAGTAATTTATGTCTAGGTATGATAATCGCAACTATGAATATGCTTCTGGACTTATAAAGTCCACAATTCTTCTAAAAATAACAGAGCATCAGTCGGACAGCTGTGTGTCTATTGTGTTTGGTTTTACAGACCACTTCTGTAAAGTCCTGTAGGTATTCCTGTAATTTATGTAGGCAAAACATACACAACAAAATAGAGCCAGGGCCCACGAGCCAATCTAGGTATAAATTTCCAAAAAAATGCTATTTCGTGCTCAGAGATATTTATGTTATTTAAAAAAAAATAAAAAATATATCGGGAAAATATCTCTTCAGGTCGGAAAATGGATTAAGGAGTACGGACGCCGTCTTTTTGTGCACCAAAGCACAAGAAGTCGTGCAAATAGATATGGTGCTTGAAATTTCGGCACGAGTGAGATTTTAATCCGCAACTTAATTTCTCTAATACCTTTATCAAATCGGTATGTAAAGTGAAACCCTATTACAAGAAACTTATTTGAATATTTTTGTTTTTTATGCAGTAGTTTTTTTATTATAAACTACCAATTGGACAAATTACTTCAAAAATAAGACAGAATGGCTCCTTTACCTAAATGATGGCATCACTTTTGTCGTCAGTCTGCAAAACTTTGACAACTTATAATAAAAAAAACTAGTGCATAGAAAACAAAAATATAAAATTACACCGTAATATAGAACGGAAAGGTGTGAAAGAGGTTTGAATGTCAAATAGTACACGGTTTGCTTACAAAACAGTATCTCAATACGTATTGAGTATGTCAGTATGTGCTAGTGGACTGTCTTCCTCAGGAGGACTATAACGGTGGTTGCATTGTTCTACGTGCTTCTCATGTTATTTAAAGTTATTTTGGAAAACTCTTTACTGTTTACCTTTTTTACCTTATAAGAGGATGGGTTTTTTATAATTAAAAACTTCGACCGGTCTAAATATCCTCAACAGAACTGGCCACTCGTAGGTATACTCTCTTTACTGTGTATAAACTAATAACTTTTGTGTGCATTTATTCATAACTTGTTTAACTCGTGTATTAACTGTTCAATTTGTGTATTAACCTATCTGTGTGAATTATCTTATTGTGCCTAAATGTAACGTAACCTGTGTACCGTCTTCTCTGTGTCTCCATTAAACCAGTAAATCAAGCAACAAGAACCTTTTTATTACTCCTTTTTATTAATCCGTGAAGATAATAAAAAAGTTTAGTTTTATCTTATATGTTTGTACTAGAACGTTATATTCTGTGAATGAATCATAATTTTTGACATTCCTAGCATTTTATTACACTAAAAAATTTGGCGGCTTATCGATAAATACTTACTAAAACCTGTAACGCTTTAGTGAAAATATTTTTTATAATGTCATATAAGTTATACAACTTCCCAGCTAAACGCCATGCATCGCCGTTCCATTGCTATTTCTATAATATTATAACCACTTCTGATGAAGAAAAAAACCACATTCAAAACCAAAATGTGCTTTCCGAAAGCAAATGCACAAGTCACTATAAAAAAATACCCAAATCGCTTCAAGTGTGCCTATAAAATTTAAAGAGTTCTTGATTTCTCCAGGATCATAATCAGATCCTGACCTGATGACCATGGGACCAACTGGAAAGTAAACTATTGCAAACAAAAAAAATAATTGTAAACCTCCTCCTTTTTTTGATGTTCGGTTAATAAAAATAAATAATATGGTATCTAAGGAGTGCATATTTTGTTTAGCTGGAATAAAACGTGAAATTTTTAATCCATCAATGGATTTGACTAGTAGTAAATTACAGTGGAATTACTTAGTCTCTGACAAGCTCAAAGGACGGTAAAACTAAATTTTATACCTGAAAAATGCTTCTAATAGCTGAATTTTATTTATTCAGATTTTTCAATGTGTTTCTGAAGCCCTTATTTGTTTCCAGGTGGACTTGTACAGTGAAGACTGGCTACGACAAAGTAGTTGGGAGCCATCACACGAAACTATACTGCTTATACACGGGTATGCTGGAGGTGATGATACTCTACCTATCATAGTGCTTAGAGATGGTAAGTGAAAAATATTGATAACTTGACGGTATTTTGTTAAAAATCGTACCACCGGTAGAAAATGCGTTCAAAGAAACATACAAGTCTTCGTTTTTTTTTTCAAGTAGTTGCAAAACTTTATTAAACGTAAGTAGGTATACAAAAATATTAAAATTTAATCTAGAAAATTAAAAAAAAAAAAAAAAATTAAAAATACTAAAGTAATTACGAATTAGATTCTAAGTCAACTTCCTGTGGCATAGTAGGTACCGTAGACAGAGTATAGTTAAGTAGGTACCTGTGTTTTCTCTCCGGATTGAAATCAGTGTCATAATTATTATATAGACTAAATAGTAAATCTTTGCCTTCTTCGTGCTTCTGTCGTTAATTTTACCTAAAAGGGGATCCTGCATGATGAGTTCACGCAGGGATCCTCTATGGCACCAGGCTAGCGGCTAGGAGATTCTGGTTGCCTAATTGTTTTTTATCCACTCTGTCCCTCAATCTGACTCAGTAGGTATACCTATAATTTCTAAAGACATTAGCATTGAAAGTTTTATGAATAGGTATCTAGGTATACTGGTTTAGTAGTTTCGGATGTACTTATAAGAACTGCATTGGCGTTAATTAAATCTAAAAGTAAGAGTAAACTTTCGATTGCTTTCTCTGCATTTGCAATTTCAAGTCAACAAACTGCATCAACCGGACTTTCATAATAATTATGAATCCGGTGTCATACTACGACAGAAGGCTTGTAAGAAGTTGTAGGTCATTATTATGAGACTATTCTAAAATATACGAATGATTGTCAAGTTCGCGCACTTTAAAAAAGTATAAACTGTACAAGCAAGCGAGAAATAATTTGACTGGGCACTACCCCTACCCCTACCCTTATCACTTAGGGGTATGAAAAACAGATTACGACCGATCGTGGGCCCTACCGAATATACACCAAAAAAAAAAAAATCGGTCAAGCCGTTTCGGAGCAGTATGGCAACTAACGGGACACGGGAATTTTATATATTAAAAGAAAACCGTGCGAAAACTTCGCATCGTTAGGTCAACTGATCTCCAACAGATGGCGTCTTTTACAAAACTCATAAATTAGTCTAATATTAAAAGAAACATTTTATTTTGATTTGTCTGTTTATTTTTCGTCATTAGAGGAAAAAGGAATAGAATAACACCTTTGGAGAAATAATATGAGATATATATTTTATTTTGTATTGTAATAAGACAGTCAATACTTGTAAAGAGACGATGATGGATTGAATAAAATTAACGTCTTTACTAATTACTGTCTTTAATTTCCACTTTTGGCACAATTAAACAATTAAACAGAATTAAAATATTACACAGTTAAAACAAAGCAACCATTTTATTTGCTGGCCAACGCATCACCTTTTCTGCCACCTGGCGGGCAAAAGACGTATAAGTTACTCTATGGACGTAACTACTAATCAATTGACTGTCTTATTACATACTCCCCCTTTTGACCAAATATCGGACCACTAGTTTGGTCAAACAAAAGGCAGAAGGAGTGGTGCGTTGGCCAGCAAATAAAATGGTCGCTTTGTTTTAACTGTGTAATATTTTAATTCTGTTTAATTGTGCCAAAAGTGGAAATTAAAGACAGTAATTAGTAAAGACGTTAATTTTATTCAATCCATCATCGTCTCTTTACAGTATCCTAATATGGCACCATAACCTATTACTCGTAGGCACCAACCCGCCTATTTATTATTTCTTGCTTCTCAGTTACTTACCTACAATTTTTGAAGACGCGCGAACCTGACAATCATTCAATTAAGATTTTGGTATATTTTAGAATAATTAAAAGTGGGTGGGGGGAAAGAGGGACGAAAACCTTTATCACAGCCCTTCATCAGACTGAGGATCACAGCCGATGGAGGAAGATAATTGAGAAGCTGATGAGTCGAAGTCACTGTGAAGGAGGATACTTTTTTCAACAGTCAACAACAACAGGGCTCTCTGTTCTGCAGTTCTTAACTTTATGACCTTCTGATTTTCTCCTTTGCAGCCTACATTAAACGAGGTGGCTACAATGTGTTAATGCTAGACTGGGGAGAGCTATGTCAGCCACCTTGCTACGTCGCTGCTGTACATAACTTAAGACCTGTAGCCCGATGTGCAGCAGAAGCCTTAATATCACTGCGAGGTTCTGGACTCCGGCCTGACCTACTAACTTGCGTTGGTCATTCGCTTGGAGCACATCTGTGTGGGATTATCGCGAATTACCTTACTTTTAGAATGAATCGGATTATAGGTGAGTTGATTCTGTATTTTTTTAGAAACAAGGCTACTTGGAAAACTGCAGGCGTTCATTTGTATGCCAACTTTTGTAAAAAATATTTAAGTACCTAAGCTTTAGAATTATTTGCCAAATACTCGTAGATTCTACACATGAAGCAAAAAATGGCGGGTGACATAGATAGTCCACGATTCAACTACCAATGGCCAAAAATATTGAACAATAATTTTCTTTGCCGTGCTTCGGATAACTAAAGCAGGCTTGTCACCTGTCCTGCTTAATATGGACAAACTTCTAAATATGGACAGGGTTTCTTTCACTAAGAAGTAACTGACATAATCTGATCTCTCAGTAAACGGGACGGGAGAGGGGCTTGTAATACTTACATCACAATATTACAGCCAATATTATAAAGGTGCCCACTCATTTGTCCAATCGCCCGCGCGCCGCCATACCGTCCGCCGAAATCGTCCACAGACTCGTCCAATTCTTGTAACGAACGGTCCGTCATCCATTTTCTAATCGTTGTATTTGTGGTTGATTTCGATGGCCGGAACGATCTGTCACACAAACACACGGATGTTTGACACTTTCTTAATCGAATCTTGTTTGTCTGTGAGTGAATTGCATGTGATATAAATCGTATGATTTACATCGCTAATGTGTGGCCTGTCTTCAATTTCGATCATACGGCTGGTCGGACCCAAAATTTTCGGTTAGATACCGGACCAGTGCGTGGGCTATACCTATAATATTTGAAACTGTCATCAAAATTATTCATTTACTAGTTTCCTCCCCGGCATCGCCCATGCAGCCTATATTAAATTTCATCATCTATGCTATTATGGTATTGAGTTCATACAAAATCACATAGAGAAAAAGCCGGCTTTTTTCCGGCAATTTTTTTCCGGGCCAGGCTTATTCAGACTAACATTTAAAAAATAGTATTAGCCAAACCGGTCCAGCATTTCTCAAGTTATGCGCTTACCTACAGATTTTCATCCATTATTATACCTTCTTAGGGGTGGATTTAAACTGCGTATCAAATTTCATCAAAATCGGTTCAGTGATTTAGCCGTGATAACAGAGCAGAAAGACAGAGTTACTTTCGCTTTTATAAAATTAGTATGGATATATGTAATTACTTTTCCCACAGGTTTAGACCCTGCAAGACCCTTAATCAGGTCAGCACCAGCGTTAAGGTTGGACCCTGGAGATGCTCGGGCGGTGCACGTCTTGCATACTAACGCCGGTAGATATGGAGACGCTGCTAGGTTGGGGCACGCTGACTTCTGTCTTAATGGAGGGAGAAGTCAACCGTACTGTGAGGATACACCTAGTGAGTCATTTAGACTTGTTATAGACTTCTATGGGACAGTAGGTACATGTGGGGAATTGGTCGCATCTTGCCACATTTCAAAGAAAATAGCCCTATTTTCGTCTTAGGTATGTTACTAAGGCTCCGTCCGTCCGTCTGTCACAGGGCTGTATCTTTTGAATCGTAATCTAGGTAGGACACTTGATAAAGTTAAAAATTAATGGGGTTCCCCATACAAGAAACGCGTTTTATTCGGCGTTTTTTGCTCGATCTTAATAATGGCAATACATACTAACGTCTGACCAGTATTACTATAATGCAAATCATAAAAGACCTGCCAAGTGTAAGTCGGACTATTTGTTCCTGCTCCACACAGGGACGTCAAACTTGGTCTTACCTTAGTGCATGTATGTACGGAATCCTTCATGTGCGAGTTCATTAGCCAAATGGCGATGGTATGTTTCAAATGTTCACAGTAAAGTTTTACAATTCCAGACGAGGCGCTATGCAGTCACATCTGGTCAATCTGTTACCAAGCTGAGAGTTTGTTCCAACCTAGAGTTGCAGCTCCGTGCGGACGACGTTGCTCTGTGAGAGTGCCACCATCACGAGCTTCGGCGTTACCAGTGTCTTTAGGACAGCCGGCACCTCTAACGTAAGGAAACTGTAATAAGACGCATCACTCCAGGGCTAGCTCTTTCTTCACAAAGAGAATAAGCCAGCATTCTTGCCACGCGGACCTATTCTCTTTTTAAATTGATTTAGTATACATTTTTAAATTTCTAGCTAAATTACTTCTTTATTTATTTCTACATTAAATAAGTATCATATTGAATGACAGATTTGTTAAAGCCAAAACAGGGCCGTTGGTCAAGGTCATATTATAAATCTAAATTAATTTAGTCGTTTTGAGCCTATTCTGGACAGACAATCCGTTCTTGCTGTTTTTTATATGTTATAGATACAAGTAAAAACTAGGTAGACTCGTTTTTGTTTTTTTTTTCATAAATTCTAAATAAATCGCGCATTAATATCTAATTTTTAATTAATTTAATTTTGAAATTACAGACAAACCACATTAATAATAAATATTTTCCTTCCTCCAGCGCGTCAGGAGCTTATTGTGTGGAAGACTTCACGCCGCCATTTTGCCCATATAGTCCTGGGTCAAAGTTTGGTGACCCACGATGCTGTCTTGATGACCAATACGCTATGGCCGCAACAGGGACACCTAAACCTACGCGACCTAGACCTATTGTACGACTGAGGGCCCGGAGAAGACATCCTACACCATCTGACCATCTCCAAGGGAATTTGGTCTAAAAACACTGAAAAGTTGTCTGTCTATAAGATAAATGTAAGATTTAATTGTATGTAAATAATGATTTGCGACTGCAGCGTCAACAGTGCAGAAGTACAAATGATATTTTTTTTTAAATGTAAATACATAATTATAATCTATGGGCAGTACGGAAATATATATTTTAATAAATATAAAATTAACATATATAATAAAAAAGTTACAAGTTAATCTAAGGTTGGATTGAATTACTTATAGGAACAAAATATTTGCCTGAATAATGAAACTGGAGGAATCTTGGGAAAAAATAAAATAAGTGAATGTTATTATATATAATATATTAATCACCAATTAATTTCCTACACTAGTATGTAATTTAAAAACAAATCAGAAAAGAAATAAATATTTTCACAAAAGATGAAATGGTTCATTTAAAAAAATGTCGAGACTGTTGTTGATTAAAAGTAAAATAAATAGGAAAATAATTGATTTCAATTTTAGAATAAAAAATCCACCATCCACAACAGAACTTAAACTAATTTGACATTTACTGAAACTTCTGCATAAATTACATCAATCCAAATTAAACGGAATAACCCACTTTTCCAAACATCTAAAATTTCCAATATTGTATTCTACCTACGTATCAATTTTCCTAGTCACAAAATGTAATCTGTATTTCTAAATTAACCCTAAAACATGAACCTAGCTCTTTCCAGCCATCAATAGTGACAACAGGGCTTGCTTCTCTTTGTCCTTTTTCCTGACTACATCAAGTGATCTATTCTTCCACGAACTTTTCCTTAACTTTATTGGTCTGCTACCGACGTATCGACCTGCAACGATTTATTTTATAATTATTAGCTTTCCACCTCGGCTTCGCCCGTGGATATTTCTAAAATGTGACAAGTATTTATCCATTTCCGGGTAAAATGTACGTCACTCTCTGGGAAGTAAGAGTAAGAGGACTGTGCAAAAATCCCATCGAACTGATGCTCTGTTCTCAAACAAACTGCCGCATTATTAATATAGTTAGGATTTGGATTAATGGAAATGTTGCTCCTAAATAATTCAGAATGAAAAGATGAAGAAAAGGTTGCTGGTTTGGGCATATTATTAAGTTGACTAAAATACCAAGAAATGCAGACAGAGGGTGCCCTCGGTGTGATTTTTTTACCTACCCCAATGAGATACAGGCGTTAGCATAATTTGAAAAACTCTTTCAAATTCATAACACTGAAGGCCATATTTTAGGCTTACGTAAAAATGAAGTTAATCTTAGGTAGTATATAAAATCTCACCATCCATTTCCTTCATAGCCTTAATAAAGTCCCCGGGGTCTTTGAAGCTCACAAACCCGAAACCTTTACTCTTATTAGTTCTCTTGTCTCGGACCACTTTCGCCTTCTGAAACGAGCTGTACTTGCTGAATGTTCGTATCTGAAAATTATAACAACATTACATGAAAAGAAAACCAACGGGACCCTAGCCCCTCTAGGTAACCCGGTAACCCAAAAAGAACAAAATACAGTAGAACCTTAATTATCCGAACCATAGACTAGTCGAATAATCGAAACGTGGATTTTTTGGGACATTTCGTTTGGGACAACACCTTTTTACATACTACGACGCGGAGCCATAATCATTAAGGAACCTCGAAGTGCTGATTGTATTATATAGAAACATTTTACATACATATTAACGTTGAAGTATATATATATATATATATATATATATATATATATTTTAAACACCCTTTTTTTATAAAATCATAAATTTTTAATTGACGAACGGCTATACTTACTACAGTTACTAAGTCATCGTTCGGATAATTGAGGGTTCGGATGATCGAGGTTCGGATAATCGAGGTTCTACTGTAACTGTAAAACTATTTTACACCGCTATACCTGATATTGTATATATTTGACCGGTTATAAACATTTAATATTAACAACACACAAGCGATCCGTCTTGGCTTCGCAGCGATAGAAAGATGACATACTCCGGCCCTTAAGCAATATCTGTGCAAAAAATCGCGTAGATCTGTTTTAACACAAGGCAGGGTAGGTAGAGACAATCGAATGCCATTTGTTACGATCCTGACATACCTCAATTGCTTCTTTTATATTCATCATACCTTCCATACATGCTCGGCGATTGTGTGTACTTTTAATATTTCCATCGATCAAAACATTTGTTAATGTTCAATAAAAGTACACCAAGGGCGTCCACTGCAAGCATTTCCTTCATTCTTTCAACGTGTTGTAGCGAGTCTCCGTGCTGCCAACTAACAATATTGTTCTATGTAGCGAGAGGTGAAGCCTGCTCGCTACAGTGTCCAAACCAGCGTAAACTACTTTCCTTCATTTTACAAATACAATAAATACATCAGCGTGGTTAATTCGGAATATGTGTTACTCTTGGTTGACGTGACACCACAAAATAAATCTCACCAGCAGCTCGTCTGTGACGTCGTTCCCCAGGTCCCCGCAGAACATTCTAAAATCATCATCGGCCCAGTCCAGTAGAGTGACATCTTCCCAAATCTGACCACCCGCCGTACGCACCACCTGAATTACAAATAGCCACATTTAAATAATGTAATAAAGATGTATGTGAAAAGTGTAGAGCAAACTAGTGACTGCACTTTGGTATCACAGAGGTGGACCCAGAAGTAAAGGGCAACAGCAAAGACGTTGGGAGGATGAGCTGAGACTGGCTCTAGGACAAGAGTGGCAGCAGACAGGAAACAGCAGAAATAATTGGAGCAGGCTTTTGCATATACCTATGCTGTAGAGTAGATAAAATTCGAGACGTATAAAACTTGTAACCGCGACGCGACACTGTCACTATGGAACATTATCACTTTTTCTTTCTAAGGGGTTAAAATCAAAAATGCTCAGCACCATGTGTTTTATCGAATTCTCTTGCTTCGGAGGGCACGTAAACTCGTCGTCCGTAATTCTTACAAAAAAATTTTTTTTTCTTTCTTCACGGGTTACCTTACAGCTCCCGAAACCGTGTTAAGGCTCCAGGGTAGCCAGCGGAAGACCAAGTCTCCCTCGTTTAGAGGCTATATCTAGCGAGTGGCTAGTTTTGTTGAGATATATTCAGATGGAAAAGCCTCTAAGTGTGGTTTGTCGGATTATGTATATAAGTTTTTAATTAAAAAACCCATTGGTACATGGCTGGGATCTGGGATCGAACCCGGGGTCTGCCTAGTTAATACCAAATGTCTTAACCACTCGCCAACCGACGCACAAAATAACAAATACTTACGTCTATTAAAAAAACACATATCTCAGTGCAGCAACAGCTAAATTGCACACAATTCCTGGTGTCTCTGGCCACACCGCAAGTAAAAGGCCGTGAAGATGTGTGTGTGTATTTTGTAACAACTTACCTTCCTACTCTTCCTCTCCTTTTTAACTTTAGGTTGCGTCTCGAATGTGGCGGGAGTAATGGTGGGGGCCGGCGGGGGAGACGGTAGTTTCGGGCGGGGCGGAGGAGGGGCCAGCTCGCGTTTCTGAAATTACAACATATATTAATAAACACTAGGTTTTTTTTTATCTGAAAGTTTGTTTAAACGAGCTAATCTCTGGAACTACCCGCTGGGTTTTAAAAAAAAAATTTTTTTTAGCCTTTGATAGCCCAATTGTTGAGAAAGGTTATAGGCTTGTATAACATCACGCTACGACCCAAAGGAGTGGAGCAGTGACGATAAATGCGGGTGAAACCGCAAGGCACAGCTAGTTATAAATAATGATAGGAGATACCAACACTAAATAAACAGCACAATTAATTATTTTCTCTGCGTTGTGAGCTCTGGCTCGCGTCACGAAACAATGACGGTTCATAACTTTTGTCACAAAAACGGACTTCAGTAAATCAAGTATTGTACAAAACTTATTAAAAATAGGAAGTTCTAATTAATGGACCCTTAATGTATGTGAAATTATGTATACTCTAACACTGTTATTAATAAACTCGAAGTAGCGACGTAGTAACTAAACTGTATTTCGTCTCCGTCTAACAAATCTGCAATTCATTATGATAGACGGAGACGAAACACAGTTTAGTTACTACGTCGCTACTTCGAGTTTATTAAGAGGCTACCTTCATATTAAATCATATTTTTCAAATCGTTTTGAGTGAAACCTAAAGCTCTTAGAAATATAGAAAAAATTACATGTTATAATTAATTATATTTCATAATAATCTGTTAATCATAAAACATGTTTTAAGAAACTTTGTTTGATAGAAAAAAATTGCAAAGTAGCCTCTGAAAACAGTCTCCTTTCCAAATTTCTCAGTAGTACATGAAGTATTGTTTATTAAATTAAGTACAAATTTGTATCATCTATTACTAAAGTAAGATGTTAATTTAGATTTTGAATAAAGCTACTCCTTTAATTTAAATAAATTATTTTTGATTTGTCACTTAGGACGTTTGTTCCAAGCACCTTCCGTGCGCCTCTTCTCTTTTGTTTCTATTCAATGCGACAGAGAGAAATTCAGCGGAGAGACCAATCGATCACGTAGCGCTAGAGTATCGTATGCAGCTAGGCCACGCCCCTCAAACTATGATTTTATTTGAATGTATCGTCTTAATAAGAGTGTAAATGTAAAAAATATGTCATTATCATACACCTAGGTTTTAGACTTCAGCTCAGTCATCAATTTTACGCATATCTTAACAGACTTTGCGACTCAAGTTCTCTTAATATTTTTTTTAACATTTAGAGTCAAGATAATTTCACATACTTTAAGGATCCATTAACTAGAACTTGCTATTTCTAATACTTTTTGTACAATACATGATTTGGTGAAGTCCGTTTTGTGTATTTTATTGTACCTACCGATTTTGTTTGGAAATTTTCTTTCTTTATTTACCCGTAGCTTAGGTGCGAATGGTGAAAGAGATTTTAGTTGGTTACGCGACCAAGAGAGCTCTTAAAGTAAATATAATGTAACAACTATGGCCATATTGCCACTAAAGTTGCGTGTCCTATAAGGGGATGAGGGTCCATCATCTTAGCTTCCTTTTATGCGGTGTTTATGAGCTTCAAAATTGGTCTGTTCATTTTACCTTTTTCTGCTTCTTTTTCTCCTCTTTTTTATCCATTTTGGGCTGAACGTAAATCTGTGGAGCGGCAGACAACACTACAGGTTGCGGCTTCGGTGGTAGCAACTGTGGTCCCGGTAGACCAGCTCGGACAAATGAAGGCACCGAGGATGTGGTCGTGGGATATTCTTCATACTCATCTTGTTGCTCCTTATACTCCTCATATTCATTAGGCATAGGATTCATTGTTTGTACCTGAAATCATGATTATTAATACTAGTAATAAAACTTAAAGAGTTTTTTTGTTTGAACGCGCTAACCTCTAGATAATCTAAGGTAGTCGATAGCTATTTGGTAGGACGCGGACGGTGGACCTGAAACCGGAGGTCCCGGGTTCGAATCCTACCGCTGCCAAAATGCTAAGCAGCAATTTTCTTTAAGAATATGTGCTTAAATCGACTCCTCGTGCTTCGGAGGGCACGTAAAGCCGGCGTCCGGTTACCAGCCCGCCTGCCAAGCGTGGTGACTATGGCAATTTCCTCTCAATGAGCACCACTAATATGGTGCACTAGAGGGAGACCAATGATCCAGCAGTGGATCTTAAAAAGGTTGATGATGATGAATCTCTAGAACTACCAGTCCCATTCTTTAGAAAGGTTATAGGCTATATAACATCACGCTATGACCTAAAGGGGTGGAGCAGTTACAATTAATGCTGGTGCAACTGCAAGGCACAGCTAGCAATATTATAAAAATGAAGTATTTGTTTGTTTTTACATTTTATTTCTTTAGTTTCTTTTAGACAGGAGGAGCTCTGGGAGACAATATTCTTCCCTGTATTATTACTGAATCATTGTTAATTATATTATCTTATCTATCAAGTACCCTGACTAAATGTAGATAGTAGGTAATTAGTTAACAATAGAAATAATCACTATAAAAACCAAACCTATTAAGCTTTATAATGAGTTTGTTGTCCAGCCATCTAATTAGGGAAATTATGATGATTGTGTTATATTAAAAAAACAATGAGTTATTAACTTTTCTTTTAACCTTACATTATTTTGAAGCAATTCTTAAATATTGCAGTATTATTGTTCACATTTCCATTATATATTTTCTTAAATAAAAATAGGTTAAAATAACATGGATGGTCATACCTACAATTATGTTGAAGGTAATTTTAAAATGGTCCAAAAATAGTATTTACAATGCAGTACACATAACATAATACAACTGAAAGTGTAAGTATACCAAGAAAGAAAACGAAATACATTCCTGCAACTGCCTGCAAGATAAAAATCATAATTGTCAAGAGCTGCTCATAATTGGTCATCATTGCTATTAATTGATCAAAATATGTACTCTCACAAAGACTCCTCGCATTTTAGGTAGAACCAAAGTTGTTTGAAGTTGATTATGAAGAGTTGGTATAAAACTTGTTTCATTGAAATTGAACATTGGACCTATTGGATGCTATTTTCTGATGAAATCTAATGAGGTTTTAAATGTCTTTAGAGGGCAGACAATAAGTACTGTGTCTACCAAGAAATAAACATAAAAAAAACATTGAAAAAACGAGTAAAACACTGAGGAGCAATATCAAAGCTTGAGTCCATTTTCTAGATGTCTCAATGGGTCCTGTAAAAAATTAAGGCTACTCTTGATCAATATGCAATATAAGCAAATAATGCTGCTATGCTGCCTTATTCCATAACTCTTCCTATTATATGAATGTTTCAACACCGTAATAACACAAAACATACAGATGTGAATGATGTCAAATCCTTCCTCACAAATCAGACAGTGTCAGTACTAGACTGGTCTGCGAATATCCCAGATCTAATCAATAATCTAATCTTTTCCACATCATATGCCTAACCTATTTTGGTGTACATCAAAAAAGTTTTTCAGTAGCAACTTAAGATTGTAACTGCTCCAGCTTTATAAAAACACACTAGGAGTAGGGCAGACAAGTAATAGGTGAAATTAAGACAATTTGAATGGCCAATTACCAATTTTTTTTTAACTTATAATTTAATTTTCAAAAATGTATACCTATAAAAAAAATACCCATGCTGCAAGGAAAAAAAGTTGCAGCATAGAAAACCGCCCCAACAACCCTCTGCAGTTACCCTTTTCAAGGTAGCATGTTTTGTGAACCCAACCCGCAATAACTCTATAGAAACATATCATAATTTAATAGTGTCTGTACTGCATCATATCAATCTTTGTTAACTAACAAGGGCAATAGCATAGAATACTAAATTGTATTGCAGTAAATATATTTTAGTTTTACTATAAAGACGAAAGTGTGCTTAAAAAATTATCTGTTATGTGTCCCTAAGTATGTGACCATGACTGTATATAGGCCAGATATAGTATAAACGATATTCACCTGCGATGGTATCATCATGGAAGGGGGTGGTGGAGGAGGCATAGATTGCAACATGGCTCGGGCTTGCATGATCTGGGAGAATGTGTTTAGGACTCCCATTAGAGCGGGTGGAGGGGCCGGGGGTGTTGGCAGAGCACTTATAGTTCCTCTTTCTAACTGTTGTTGGACAGCACCAAATGTTGCAGATGCTATGACTGGTCGCGGAGCAGTGAACGCGTCGGAAGTCGAGATTTCCGCTTCAAATCTAAAATTAAAAGCAAGGTTAGAATTTTTACTAATAGGTACTAAATATAGTAATATTATGAACAGATATTTACCTCGACATTTCATCTTGCATTTGTTTATATGTGCTGGCGTCCTCCATGGTGAAGAATATCGTTTTACAACCTTCAACAATCAAACAAAATTACGAAGATTGAGTAATTAAACAAAACTCAACATAAAGTACTAATACGTACACAATATTGAAGCATTTTATTGTTTTGTTTGATGTTAGAAATTATTGCTTCTTGTAAAAAAATATTTATTTATTCAGATGCAGTCGCACTTGCTTTTAGATTCGATCCAAAAAGCCACAGAGCAACAAAAAGCCACCACCTCTGAGAGAATACATGCTCCATTGCTCTATGGAGAATGAATGATATGAATGAAAGAATGAAATCCATAGAGGACATAGATAATGACTGACTGACTGTTGAACCTTGCGAGCCCGCAGGTCCCGCTTTTGCCCTGAGGTTAACCTCTTGGCGCAGGTGGAGAGGCACAAGGAGCGATGACTACTCGGGAACTGATTTAGGCCCTAACCTCGACCCGAAATGTCGGCGCCTCATTACCTAAAACTCCGGTTTCGTACGCTGGGTACGCCTCTCGGATGCCAACAGCTCCGGCCATGCAGCACATGTACGCGCCGCATGCCGTCAGGGACTCCATCGCCATCCGCCAATAGTACGCCAGCCAAGGCCGGCAACTCGGTCGGCAAGGCTGGGACGGCGACGCCAGGTGGTGAAGAGCAGGAAAGGTAGCGGTTGAGTGCCACATCGTCTGCGTCTGGCGTCATCGCTCGATTCCGCAATCAGGCCCGCCAGGTTCCTCTAGGTGTTGTGTAAAAGCCTCGACTTTTTGAAAGTGGGAGGTAATTTAAGAAAATGTTGCACTACGCTCCAGGGATTGCACAAATTCACACAACGCAATGCAGAGGAGAGCGAGGCACTAGGACAGGACGTAGACCGATCACCGAGCCCTCAGCGACCATATTTACTAATATTTTTGACGCTGACCCAAGCAAAGCAACCGAAATCGACAACCGACGTGCCCATTCGCCCTCTGTGATGCGCCTTCGTCGCCTTCGTGGTTGGACAGACACTGCAATTACTGCAAAGAGTATATAATCAGTACAGAAACGACGGCACTCCTGGTACGAGTAGTGGGTCCATGGCTCTCTCTCAGTCATCTTGTAAGGTGAGTTCATAGAGTGACTTATAATGGTGAGTATTCCGTGATGGTGAGTTTATTTATACAACATTTCGTTAGCACACAGTTGATAGTTATTATTTTAAATTGGATTGAGCCATATTTTCATTATTAAGAGTTCTAAATAGCCATTATTTCCAAAACGCAAAAGCAATTCTCGTTTTTCGAAATTATGGCTGGCGTCTCGTACAGCGGGGCGATCCCGCGGAGGTGTTCATGGTGGCTGTTATCGGCCCGGTCATACATTGGACGGGCCAACGTGACCACGAACGTCTCGACCCGGGGAATGTTGGTGCACGAGGTCATTGCAGGGCAGGAGAGTGATAGGTCGGTAGCTGGAAGGCAACCGGCGATCCTTGCCCGGTTTCGGCAGCACGATCACCTAAAGATGGTAGGGAAGTGACCGGCTTGGAGAATCGCGTTGCATATCCGGTCAATTGCAACCAGAGGGCGGTTGGGTAGTTGGGTGATCAGAATGATGATGACGTTAGAGACACAGATCAAGTTCGAGATCCCGGCCGCGCTGTGATGGTTGTGATTAGTCAGTGATTAATAAGACATAATAATATCACAGTCGGCGGGATAATCTTAGCTACCGATTTATCGGCTTACTATTGCACAAGATTAAACATTGGAGACTGGCAGAATTGCGACGAAAGTCAGCACTGTTGCCATATATCAAAAGAAGAAGAAAAAGACGCCGTCCGCTCCCGGCGCTTTTCACGTCTTCAGCCTCACCGAAGATTCAGCCGTTACGTCAAGCCAGTCAAATGTCAATCAATAATTCAATCAGTGACACCACAGGACACCACCCACCATAGTTATACTCTGTCATACTCAGTCCAGATTATATTCTCTTTGAAGTTTGAACTTTGACTCTGTACTGTACTAGTCTCCGAGGTACTAGTGGTCGGTTAGTGCTGGCAACACTACTGGCATTTTACTTTTTTAAGGTTTACTTGCCTGTGGGTGGGGCCACTCGACATTAAGAAAGGTACACGTGTACAATATAGATTGTTAAGATAAAATAATATATGAAAGTAAGAATTAAACAGTAGTTTAATTTGTCATCTAAATTAAACAACATTACAGACTCCATAGATTTTTTACGGCGAGGTTATTGTCACCATCGTTTTTTTTATAGTGTCAGTCAAAATATTAGTATAACACTCCATGAGGTATAACATCTCAGATGAATGAGGTATAACATATATTATAATATATTATAACAAGTTTTTTTTAAGGCAAAGTAATTTGAAATTTGACTGACAACAATTTATTTTATGTTCATAATCAAAAAAATATTGATGTCATATTTTATCCAAACAATAATAAGTTAAGAAAGCATTTATTTTTTACATTACTGAAATATCTTCACAAATCCATTTAGTAATTGTGTTTTTTTTGCAAAGTCTATAAATAAATCTTTTTTTTCTTCTTCTTTCTTCACGGGTTGCTTTACAGCTCCCGAAACCGTGTTACGGTTCCAGGGTTTCCAGCAGAATACTAAGTCTCCCTAATTTAGCCGATGGTATTTGTGAGGCCAGTTCTTGAATCTTATCAAATTATTTCCTAAAGACTAGCTAAGCTATTTTAAACTAAAACATAATATTGAAAACGTAATAATGAGTAAAAATAACAACAATCAAACTAGAAAACCTAAAACCAACTAATTTACATTAATAATTACAAACTAAACAACAATTCGCAAACTCAATTCTGTATCATGTACATTTATTGTTTTCCATATTTCAATACAAATCTTAGATCGATATTTTTTATGCAATGTAACACTCGTTTCGTTTCAATAAGCAAACAAATTCGATATTTTTTTCTTTGTATATATTAAATTTTTGCAGTTTTTATAGAAAATTGTTTGAGTAGTACCTACGGAACGTACGTTAGAACTCCTCACGCATTTGACAGTTGGTCGATAAGGTTCACAATCGGCGAGCAAAAAACTGGTTATTCGCACCATCGATTTTAGTTAGACAAAATCGAAAAGTCGTAACTCACAATAGTAGTAGTAGTAGTGGTGTCTTTTTTTTTTTTTTTTGCCAAGCTACTCGTGGACTATGTCGCGCCGGACGAAGACGGCCGTTCCGCGATAAAACTCGCTGGTCGGCAAGGTCTTGTCCGCGCGACAAGCGAAGTAGCCCGGGACGCGGAGTTTCGTGCGCGCGGAGTCTGCACTCCTGCTGCGCCCCTGGATGCCTCCAGGGTCCCATGAGTTCAGGGTTCTCGTTCAGTGTGGTGTGGTCCCCACCTGTCTGCCGCGTCCAGGAGGGAGCTTATGGCCATCATGGCCGCACGGCGCATGTCCGTCCCCTCGGCCAGAGCCTTGAGGAGTTCTACCGCTACGTCCTTGAAGACGTCGGCGGGGTGTTGGGTGTTCCCGGGGGGGGGGGATGGTGGTAGGTGATGTTGTCCTCCCCATCGGAAAACTGTACGGGAGGGCGGACATGGGCCGCGACTGGGGCAGCCACAGGCGGGGTGCGGAATGTCGGTGTGTTCCTGGCACTGGGCCGGTCAGTCTCCGCTAAGGGGTCCGGTCCTCTTGCCGTCTTGGCCGGTTCTGTGACGGGAAGCTGCGGGGTTTTTGTCTTCCTCTTCCTTTTCCCCCTCCTCTTGCGCCTCCCTTGTGGAAGGGGCGCACCGCGTGGGGTCGGTCCATTGGCCGGGGCCATGAGGCTGTGGGTCTGAGTCTGTGTCGGCTCCAGGCTTACCGGCGCGGACTCTCGGGTTTCGTAACTCACAATAAACTTTTCAAAACTTTATGTCAATTCGAAAAAGTCAATTTTAGAAAAAAAAATTAATAATGTTGCCAATAAATGAATATACATAAGTGACTGATAACCATACAAAATAAAATATTTTTTTTAGTCTGGCAACACCAATCTATGGTGCGAATCTGAGATCCTCAGATTGCATAGAGTACTAAGGTAGAGAGTAGTATATTCCTTGGTACTAAGCCTATGGAGGGGCCATATACGGGCTTCCCCTTTCGCCAATTTTTCCCCCTTTGACCAGTTAAACTGACCAGGTGCGCAGTAATAAGTAACCTTACATTTTGTTGGTATCGTTTAGTGTCGCAAGACAGAGCTTTAGGAAAATAGTTAATTGTGTAGTTTTAAATGGGAAAGGAGATCTAGGACGTCAAACTTGCTGAAACATAGTGTTTCCAATCATTAATTATAATTATTATGTTTGTATTTTAACATAATCATCATATAACGTAAAATCCGTTGCGACAATAAAACGACAGAAAAATACAGTGGTACAGGGGCTAGTACTAGACGTTTACCTCCCCTCCCGCCAAAAATGGCAGAAAAATTTGTTCGGTTATTTAGCTCTTCCCGTCTCCAGTCTTTTTTTTTTTTTTTTTTTTTTTATTGGATAAGATACTAAGATAAGTACATTTCTGCCAGTGTCACGTCGTTATTCAGTTACATTTATCTGTCGAAATTTAGTATCGAAACTTTCAGGAATCTGAAATAAATAATACAATACTACTTCTATATTTACAACTAAATTAATTAAAACTATTTACATACACAAAAAAAAATTATTCAACATTAAAATAATATTTAAATTAAATAATTCATGACTAAATACAACTTAAGATCTCCAGTCTTAAATACTCAAAGTCAGATTGGAATAAGCCTCAGATGAATGAATAAGCTCTGCCGATTTTTTAATCTGAGTTCAGCGTTGCCAGAATGTTACTTTTGTAACATTTTACGTTACTTTTGACCCTCTCATGTTACCTCCATGTTAGACGATATCAAATGTTACTTTTAAGACTTAAAAAAAGTATTCAAAAATATTTTCCAGCAAACAAAAAATAATCTGTGGCTTTACACTCAGATTACAGAACAAATCTGAGGTTTTACACGAACTTCGATACGAAGACAAAACAAAGTTTGATATAAATAAACTATAATCTGTGATTCAAAAAATTATTAATTTTAAAGGTTATAATATACATATAACATAGATTAACAGCAAATAGGTTTAATAGTTAATTATTATTCGATCAATGAAGCCTAACCAATGGAAAAGTAGACTTTTTATTTTTTTTGTGTAATAAAGTGCCATATTACAGTATTAGAGCAAAGATATTAGAGTTGTTTTCTACCGAAAATAAGATAATGTTACTTTTGTCGTGAAAATGTTACTTTTTGAGCTGTCTCATGTTACTTTTGACCCTCGGCCACTGGCAACACTGTCTGAGTTTGACTCAGTCCAAGGAATTCTACTCTACGTGCGTGCTCTGTGACCTCTAAGTCTGTGACATTTTACTTGCTCTGTGCTGTGACATAGAGTAAAATAAAAGTTTTTGCGTTTTATTTACATATTTTAAATACTATTAATATTATTCAGTTTTGTCATTAGTTTTTGTCTAAGATTATAATATTTAGTGAACTTGCTTGTGTACTTATTTGTTTTACTTTTGAAACACCTGTGTAAAAGAAGAACTGAAAATGCATGACGACGAAGAAAAAACTGTATGGTGTGGTAACCTACCGGATCAAGTAACAGAAGAACTTCTTTACGAGTTATTTCTGCAGGTACAAGCTTCTATCTTAATTGTATTTTTGATATTACATTTATACATATCCATTGCCGGATTAAGACTATTTGATAAGCACTCCACGGCTGTGGGATCCCATTCACACTTGGGTTGGTTACTCTCAAAAACAACATATAGAAATACCAATATATAATATATGCGCCCGAAAATGAGTTTTTGGAGCCGCCACAGCCACTGAACAAACAAAGAAACAGACCAACCACCAGTAATGCAACTATAATTTTGTTAAAAGTCTCTGAAATAGCAGAAGTCGCTTTAGTATGTGCTTCTCATTTTCATCTTCAACATATTTTTCTTGTTAGTTGGTATCTAAGTATAAGCAGGAGTAGATCTTACGATTTAATTGAATGCAGATTTTTAAATTTTATTTGAGAGACTCATTTACTTATACTTTAATTTGGTGCCATCGGAGATGTGATGCCCTAAACAGTTGCTTATGTTGCTTATAGGCTAATATGGCACTTTTAAGAAAATGAATGACTTAAATAAGAAGTATCCCATTTTAGTAAAAAAAAATTAACAACCATTTATCAAATTATATTGTTTTCAGGCTGGTCCCTTAGAGAAGGTGAGAATAGCACGTGATCGAGAAGGCAGACAAAAAAATTTTGCCTTCATTACATACAGCCACAAAGTCTCTGTTCCATATGCTATTAATTTATTTAGAGGAACAGCACTATTTCATAAAACAATAGTTCTACAAAGCAGAGGTAAACAACAACAGTTACTGCCTCCTCCTATTAGATGTGAATCTTTAGATCCATCCCGAGATTTCTTGGATCAAACAAATGTCCAACAGCAATTTAATGACATGACGGAGAACATGCCCAATTTAGATCATGTGTTACATGAGCAACAGGAAATACAGAGGCTCATTGTAGACAGCTTACAAGGGAATTGGTCACATCGTCATCATCCATACAGAAATGAAGACCGAAGGCAGCAAGGGCGGGGTAGAGATAACTTTAACTCTCAATATCAGGGCTCCGGACACAGATCACATAAGTGGAGAGGCTCGGAGAGAAGGGACAAGCAAAACCATCACTCAAGAAATAAGAAGAAACATTATTAAATCATTTATTTACTTACTGCTAGCTCATACTGACTTCCAAATCTTAGCCTTTGTGGTCTGAATACTAATTTATTGCTAATACCTATTTCCTTTTGTATGTACACCATAGCAAAACTTGTTGGAAATGTCTAGAGAGCTAGTGTGTCTAAGTGAGCAAAAAATTTAATAACCATACATTGCCATAAGGTAGATGCCATGCCATACTATTGCAATCCTCTATAGAGTCCCTACTTTTGCTTAATACCAGGCGGTAGTAGTAAACACCTAGGTGTACTATACGTTGGCGTACCATGGGTATGAAATGGTAATTTGCTATGCTTACAATTAAGCTCGCTGGGTAGGTATTTTCGCTGTTGCGTGGCGCTTCGGCAGTAATGCGATTCAACACATTTTAACGATTTCCATTTCCATTCATGTACCAATTGCCTATTAGCAGCATACTTCTCTGTCTTATGGTCACCGCCACCTTTTTTCAGAAGGAAGCTGTCCTGTATGAAATTTTGAAATCGTTTTAAATAAATATATGTAATTCTATAGACTTAATATAACATAAAAAGAATTAGAAACAAAAATAAATTTGGAACAAAATGCACTCCAGCTTCAACAAATATGACGTTTGTGGCGTATCAAGGAAAAAAGCAGCAGGTATTTTAATAAAGATCAAGGATTTTAGATTTCTTTAGAACAATTTCTTTCTTTGTTCAGGCACAAATAGCATTTGCGCTTTTGACAGAATACTGCGTACTTACAGCCTTCTAATTTACATCGTTGACGATCGGACATCGCGGGCCAATGGTTGAAGCCTCCCTCTGCCACTTAGTGGAGGCAATTCCAAATCCAAACGACGACGTTTTTTGCCTTTTTTATACTTTCGACATCTTGGTTTAATGGGCGCCCTCGTTTTCGCGTTGTGGGTGCACTTGCACTTCCTCCTGCATTAATACATACATTGGCCAATGACAGTTTGAAATCTAGCAAAGGCAAATACATGTCGTCACTTTCTGCTTCATACAACGTCTCCACAAAAGCCAGCTGTTGACACAGGTGAGGTCTATGAAATGGATGAATATAATCTGTGATACCATGGTAATACCACTTTTTGCTTCTGATTTTAATTCTATAAAATCCTAGCATCGAGTCTAGCAGATCGACGCCTCCCATGTATTTGTTGCATATTTCTATTGATTTTGGGCATGGTAGATACATCAATTTTAGACTTTTATTTTTATCAAATCTTTTCACCACCGCCATAGGTACTTTGCCCACATATATAGAACATAAGCTAACAACTTCGTTATCAACCCATGTAGTGACCGACCGACAGTTGGACATCATCTATGACTGTAAACAATATTTTGTAGTTCAGGTTATTTGGTACAGTTAATAATAATTTTGTACTATATTCCCCGGGATTCCAAATCAGAACAGTTTTCCTGCGTACCAGGATGCTTGCCTCCGAAGTTGATAATTGTTTAATTGTGCTTTTGGATTTTTACAACAGGAGATAGGTAGGTATTTGTTTGGTATAGGTAGCTAATTCCTTAACTTTTTTATATAGCTTTAATTTGGTTTCATTGTCCTGTAATGTTTGGATTAATTTACTGTTTTCTAAGATAAGTAAGGAGATTTAATTATGAGCTATCTTCAAACCAGCACGGAGTTTTTCCACTTGAGACAATAGATCGGTTAGGTATTTGTCTGTTTTCTATAGAAATATTTTTGCAAAGCAGACTTGCTTTCATGTAGTTTTGATGACTCATTTGAAAGTGCGCTGCATTACGGTAGTTTAGCATTATATAAATAAAAGTTATCTTTGCACTATAGTTTTAAAGATAACTTTCTTTTACGACCCCCTTTACAGCCCTTAAAAAACCAGCTTCTGCAATATGGTACTAAATCTAACCTAGTTTACAATTTTCGTGAAATTACTGTAGTAAAGATCAGTAATATGATTTACATGTAGTATATCAATGTAAATAGGATAAAATATTACTTTATAGTACATTATAAATGATTAGATAACAAAAATAAATCACAAGAAATGTTTCAAATATTTAAAGAAAATTAACAAAAAAACAAAACTCTTATTTAAGTATCAATGCGAATCAAATCACGTAAACTAGTTAATCAAAACTTGCTCATTATCATCTTTCTCTTCGAGCCTCACGCACTTTTTCTTCGTGGAATCTCTTAGGTATAGTTCCATTATCACAGAGACGTATCAAATCGGTGAATTTTACTTATTAGCTTATGGCTAATTTAGATTTATATAACGGCATTATTATGGCTTCTTCCTCTTCCTTGTTATTGTTTCTAGATTGTCCCTTGTTTACCCTTATCTTTCCTTTACCTCTTCCTTTGGCTGGTGATTTTTCGCATAATATTACTGTGTGTGAAACTGCTTCTTCCATGGAATATTTTACAAACATTTGGTTTGGATATTTCTTTTTAAATGTAGCAACTCTAATCTGTTTAAGGGTCCTATACTGGGAATTTGTATGGAGATATTACTATTCCCAATTTCTCTGTAAATACTCCATCTGTGTCAATGTAATTTAGCATATAGTTACTTATTCAATATATCTAAGTGAAATAGTCGTTATTTTTTCAATTGGTTTTGTTTAATAGGAAATATGGGTGGTAGAATAAAGGATTATTCTGCCCCTTCTGTCTCTTTCATAATCTATCACAAAACTCTAAATTTTTTTTAAAGCGCTCTTATACCATTATTCTTTAATTATATATATCGCTTTTTTTTGTAGCTTATTGAAAATTCAAAAAAAAAATATTTTATGATTTTTTAATTTGGCAAAAATAATAAAATAATTATTATTTTAAATTTTCAATAAGCTACCAAAAAATTCGACATATATAATTAAAGGGTAATGGTATAACAGCGCTTTTAAAAAAAATTAGAGTTTTGTGATAGATTATGAAAGAGACAGCAGGGGCAAAATTAAACTACCCATATTTCCTATTCAATAAAACCCATTGAAAAAACAAGAGCTATTTCACTTAGATATTCAATAAGTAACTATATGGTAAATTACAGTGATACAGGTGGATTATTTACGGAGAAATTGGGAATAGTTTATCCCAGAAAAATTCCCAATATAGGACCCTTAAATTTTATATTTTTTAAAGTATTTGGTGTGAAAGTATTCATTGCTAATTAGTCAAAGTGATCCATTACATTGACCTTGTATGGTCTAGGTGTTCAGACTCAAAATATGTCGGCCATTGAGAAGGACTCCATACAATTAGTTTACGCACTTCTCTTTCAATTGTGGCGTGAACTGAATCAACGGGCATATTCTACGTATGTCCGGGCAAAAGGAAATTTAGCTGGATCACTTCCAAATTAATTGAAAACTTCAGAAAATGGTTCATAATAGCTAGTACAGTTTTGTTTTTATTTTGGCCACTACATGAGTACATTAGGAGGTGTTTTGTGTTTTTTTTCTCTACCTTTTCTAAATATTTTAACAAACAAGTAGCAATTTCGTTGCTCCCCCTTTTTCCGTCGCTTAACCCCCCAGTAAAACAGTAGGTAAACTTCCTGTGTGCCGCTTTCTTTATGAATTTATTTGTAGACATGCGGCGTGCCCAAAACTTTTTGCAAATCAAAACTACATGACGTAACAGTTTCGTTATTTTATTGCGCCGGCTAGCTTGGGTTTTGGTGGGCGGATTCGTAGGTAAGTGCGCGACAGGCAAATTAAAGTGAAGTGGCTGAATAAAACTGTTTAATGCTACACACATAAAATAAGTACAGAAAGTCTAGAAGGTTACTTATACACTGTCGTTTAATTTAAATATTTTAATGGCACACGTCGATCGCGGCGGGGGCGCACGTCACTGAGCAAGCGCATGTCAACTTCGGGTCCTGCCGAGTTAGCATACATTTTGACAGCGACACTTTCGTTTCGGTCGAATGGCCTTGAACAGGCCAAAACGTTCATGTCCAACAAGGGCCGGCCAGAGATAGCCCGGGGCCGAGAGGTCCGGCCCAACAATGTGCGTGCAAATTTGCTATGCCGGGCAAAGACAAGTACACAGAATTTGCCCGCACATTCTTGGGCCGGACATTTTCGGACCGGGTATGTCCTGCACAAGAATGCCGAGCAATTTGCTTGGCCGGACAAAGACAAGTACACGGAATTTGCCCGCACATTGTTGGGCCGGACCTCTCGGCCCCGGGCTATCTCTGGCCGGTCCTTGTTGGACATGAACGTTTTGGCCTGTTCAAGGCCATTCGACCGAAACGAAAGTGTCGCTGTCAAAATCTGTGCTAACTCCCAGGTCGTCCTACACTTTAGATTTTGATGTTTCTGAAATCTTTTATATGTTGCTTTCTTCTCTTTTATATGGCAATTTAATTGTTCCTTGTCTTTCTCACTCATTGTTTCAATATTATTTTCGGCTTTGATGCACACAACGCATTTATCTTTCTTGGGAACGTGGAAACTAATATTATAGTCGTTAAAAATCGTTCTGAATAATTTCACTTACAATATTATCTTCACTATTTTCATTGCTTTTTTTATAAATCTGATATACATTTGATAAGTTCCTTAGTTCTTGAGAAAGATAAGTTCTGTTTGTTCGTTGTCTGTTGTAATGCGACGGAACTGCCGGTAGCGATTCAATAAATTGTTTCACCTTCTCCTTAGCAGCATCTGTACATTTTTGGGAGACGTTTGGTTGTCGATTATCCTTTTGGGACATACGGCATACCTTCTATTGCTTGTGATATTGTATAAATTAGGTATTTTTGAGAGCGTTCTTCCACCTGTCCGTTGATAAATGGCTACTAGAATACATTGGCGAGGGGGTTCTTCCACTGTTCAGAAATTGTTCACGCTTCTTATGTCCCACAATCAAAGCACGTTTGTATATTCTTCAACAAACTTTACTGTAGTGTCTTCCGTCCACTTCGACATTTTTCAAAATGTATGAATACGTCCTAACGCGACCGGTCCGCCAAAAACTAAATCGTGCCTGTCAAGTGTCAAGTGACTAGCCACGCCCACCAACTTACTCAAAAAATAGAAAAAGTTATCTGTTTACTTGCACGCTAAATGTTAACTTGCAACTTAATACTAAATTCGTTATATGCATTAAGTAGCTTAAAATTTAAACGTGTAATCCAGCCTTTAGTGCTTTATTTAAGTCGAGTTTTTTCGGTCATCAACTAGATTTAAATATTGATATACAACAGAATATATTTCATTGAATCCCCGGTTTCCATCACATTCTCCCCACAGAAAACAAAATGCCGATCTCACCACTTTCATAACTATTTTCGTTGTAAAACGAATACATATTTACGAGAATAGTATAAATTAACACCATCTCTGTGAGGAGTGTTTGAAACTTTTTATTATTCAAAACTAATAATATAATAAGTATGTTGTCATCTTTTCCTCTTTTTTGGTTTTTGGGCATCAACAAATACTGACTTACAACTTCCTTTATCTTTTTTCCTATTCCGTGCGTTGAAATTTTTCACAATAATTGCATTTATAATTCTTTGGAAGGTGGAATACTAAATGAAATTCTGTTTTAAATATATTTCTGAATATGAGTTTCTTCACAATGAATTTCTACCTCCTTTTTATACAGATATGCAATATTTCTAGAGTACGAGAAGTTAGCCCTCCACTTTTTTAAATTCCAATTTCCAGAATATTACGCTTCTGTAGTGGAAATTACCGCGGGAAAATCCAAAACTGTTTTTGGAAATTCGATTTTTTATTTTTACTTTCTAGACCCCTGTAGTACTTTTTCCTTGCTGACGTGGACCCATCAGCAAGTAGAAATCGATCTAGTAGGAAACATTCCCTGATCTGAGACACACTAGCTCTTGGCCTACCGACATAACAGCTTTGGGATGGCAGGTTTGGCGAAGTCGCTGGCAATATGTAACAATAATTTAATTTAGTCGCATAATAAAGTTTTTATTTTAAATCATAGTATAGGTACTTTAGTTATTACAGAGCTAGTATAATATTGTACATAGTACTTTTAATTTTAAACTTTATTATAATTATATCTATTTTTTTTAATCTTGGTAATTTTATTTATTAGGTTTAGTCGTTGAGAATGATACCATATGTGTCCAGCAGTTCTCTACATTTATCCTGAAACAATTATTTTGTATTATTATATAAAATAAGTCATTAAGGAGGAGCACATATGATTCCTTAACCGCTTGTACTAAGAGGGTTTTTATACACTTACGAGCAATATAAAAAACCGGCCAAGTGCGAGTCGGACTCGCGCACGAAGGGTTCCGCACCATCTTATATATATAAAAATGAAACCCGTTTTCCGTTGTCACGACATAACATGAAAACGGCTTGACCGATTTGGCTAATTCTTTTTTTGTTTTGTTCGTTACAACACAGGGGTGGTTTAGAAGAAAAAAAATTGGAAAAACCTTAAAGTTCAGCTGAAAAATAAAAAATAATAAATAGGTAATTTTGTATGGAAATCGCAGGAGTAGAGGTAGGGGTAGTGGTAGTGGTAAAGGTAGGGGTAGGGTAGGGGTAGGGGTAGGGGTAGGAGTAGTTGTTTTCCACGGACGAAGGAAAGTAAATAGCAGGCAAGCCAACGTTTGGGCAGGACAACGTCTGCCGAGTCCGCTAGTTATCTATAAAAACGGTAAAAAAATCACGTTTGTTGTACGGGAGCCCCCCTTAAATATTAATTTTAATTTAATTATTTATTTTTAAAGTGAATATATAACTAAATATTCTGTAAATATTTCAAGCGTCTACCTGTTGCTGTTATCAATATCGAGCAAAAACTAGCAAAAAATCACGTTTGTTGTATGGAAGCCCCCCTTAAATATTTATTTTATTCTGTTTTTTAGTATTTGTTGTTATAGCGGCTACAGAAATACATCATCTGTGAAAATTTCAACTGTCTCACTATGACGGTTCATGAGATACAGCCTGGTGACAGACGGACGGACGGATAGCGGAGCCTTAGTAATAGGGTTTCCGTTTTTACCCTTTAGGGCTCCATGCTCTAAAGTCATCTAAGTACATAGTTAATTTAGTTTAGTATAGGTACTTACAACGACTGCTTTATATTTGTATGATATAAATCCGAATAACTCAATAAAAAATGCTACGGAAACTCCATACAAGGCACAACATATGATCTTTTCTTCTCTACCGAAAACATCGTCAGTAACGACACAGTATATTATGTAGGTCCCCAGTATAGCTCTCATTGAGAAAAATACTACGAGATATGAAATCTCTACAATTCTGAATATATTTGTGTGCGCATAGCCTTCACTTCTAAGAAACCTGAAACATTACGTAAGATACCGATTTTAAATTCTACTACAACCAATGATTGAATTTGAAGTTGATCGGTCTGCCTGCTTCTATATTTGCAACTCCTTGGTAATTTAGATCTTTCAAGCGATATAGATAAATTATGTGAGAGTGCGTAGTTTGCAGTATTTCTGAAGATTTAGCCGACTCTGCAAACCACAAACCGTACATTGAACCTTATAACCTACGCCCAGCAAACTCTCGGTAGAGAGAGAGTGTATATTCCTTGCCACTAAGAATATAGAATCCAGCCCACAGCCTAGTGGCTTGCGGTGGCCAGCAGCAACTAGAACAGACGTAATATTATACCGATCCCAAAAAAAAAAAATAACTTACCATCTTGCTTGCAACAATGGATTACTGACTTCAAGCAAAGCTATAGTGCATGCAAATGTGCAGCCCGAATGTAATTTGTCTAAATACACTGTGATTGACGCGAGAGCACACATATGATGGAAGATCATCAAAGCACTCTCCGTCCAGTACGTTAAACACCATAGTAGGTCAAAGGCGAAGTAACCCCATGACCATAACATAAGGGCATATTGACTGTTTGAACATGGACCTAAAAATTAAATAAGTTTTATTTTACATAATTTTGAAAATAGAGGAGTTTATAAGTCTGCAAGAGCGATCTATCTATCTATCTATCATCACGCCTTTCATCCCAAGAGGGGTAGGCAGAGACAATCGAATGCCATTTGTTACGATCCTGACATATCTCTTTTGCTTCTTTTATATTCATCTTACCTTTCATACATGCTCGGCGATTGTGTGTACTTTTAATATTTCCTTCGATCAACATATTTTTTATATGTTCAATAAAAGTACATCTAGGTCGTCCTCTGCTAGCATTTCCTTTCACTTCAGCCATATAAACCTTTTTAGTCAATCTATCATCCTTCATTCTTTCAACGTGTCCAAACCAGCGTAAACTACTTTTCTTCATTTTTGTCACAACATCATCTTTTACTCCGCATTCTTCTCTAATGACATCGTTCCGGATACGGTCAATACGCTTTATATCACACATTCTACGTAAAGACCGCATTTCCACTGCATTTATTTTACTTTCATGCCTCTTATTCCATACCCAAGTCTCGCTTCCATAAGTAAGTGATGGAACTAAAACAGCATTATGTATGTTCATTTTACTTTTAGTTGTAAGTTGTGTATTTCTGCATACATTGTTTAGTCCACCAAATACCTTGCTTCCCGCTTTCACTCTCCTTTCAATTTCTTTGTCTATCTTTCCACTTCTTGTAACCATACTACCTAAATAAACAAATTCATTCACTTGCTCTAACTTACATCCTTTCACACAAATCTTACACTCCGTCCTTTCATCTTCCTTTTCAAATACTAATACTTTTGATTTCGAAATATTAATTTTCATGAATTTCTTCTCACATTCCTCATTCAAAATTGCAACTAGGTTTTGCAGCTCTTGCTCCGAAGATGCAATTAATACCGCATCATCGGCATATAAAAGACAGCAAAGTCTAGTAGGACCCATTTCTATCCCTAAGGAACATTGTTGTAATTTGGTCAAACAACTATCGAAATACAGATTGAATAGACAAGGTGACATTACACAGCCCTGTTTAACACCACAATGTATATTAAACGGGGTTGAGCACTGTCCACCCACTCTAACAACGGCAGTACAGCCATCATATAATGATTGTACTGCCCTTATGAGTTTTTTATTCACTCCGTATCTCGCTAGTGTTGACCATAATTCCGTTCTGCATAGGTTGTCATATGCTTTTTCTAGATCAATGAAAACACTGTAAACTTTTTGATTTTTTGCCAAATGTTTTTCAACAATGTTTCTTAAGGTAAAAATTTGGTCAACACAACTCTTATCTTTCATAAATCCCGCTTGAGCATCCCACATCTTATTTTCTGTCACCTTTTGCACCTTTTCAATTATTATTCTTCCATACATTTTTCCAACCAAGCTGGTAAGGCTGATGGCGCGATAATTATTGCAATCAAGCTGTGAACCCTTTCCTTTAAACACTGGAACTATTATGGCTTGACACCAGTCTCCTGGTACTCGTCCGTCGCTCCAGCATTTATTGAAGAGAGCACACAGTGTGTTACATATTATCGCTCCTCCATGTTTTATCATCTCGGAGGAAATCCTGTCTTTCCCTGCCGCTTTTCCGTTCTTCAATCTTCTGATGGCTGACACAACATCATCCTCCGTGATAATGTCATCGATAATTTCCGAGTCCTCATAGTCCTCACTATCAGCATCCGAAGGATGTGTTTGTTGTCCATCAGAGTTTCCATATAATCTTTCATAAAACTCTTTCATTCTTTCTAATACTTCTCCATTCAATGTCATTAACCGTCCATCCTCTGCTTTAATCATTTGTACATTAGAAGTCCTCAATACAAATGCAAGAGCGAACAGCAGTCGAATCATGAAGTTCTGTCGATCTATAGAGAAGTGGAATCTGCCTTTCCTCGTATTTTCATCTTTGTTTGTGATGTGATGCGAGGGATATTTGAATCTTGCTCTGGCAATTATGACAGATTTTTGAAAAGCTTAAGTTCCTAATGCTGCTGCTCACGCTGGCATCTTGTCATATCATAAGGTTTAAGACTTACCAGACAATCGCGATATGGTCAAGGTCCATGGTTGACATTGTGCAATCCCAGCTATAGACGCTAGTCCGCCATGTAACAAAGTCACTGCTCTAGAATGCCACTCCGGACTTTTACTTGGGTGGTTCAATGTAGAAATTATATAAAGACCAGACCAAAATAAAAATACACCCAATTTGAGCAGCGATTCAGTCGAGAGGGGATAAAATGTCATATCTATACATAATTAATGAAGGTAATTTTTAGTCTCTTAAAATACTACGTTTTGTAAACATTTTCCTTATGTTTGTTTATTTTAGGATTTTTTTTTGTAGATTTGGCAACTTTTTGACGTTGACATTATCGCACAGGATATTGGATTGTTTTTGTTCTTTTTATTATTTATTCCCAAAGATTAATTTTCAAACATTCAGTTGGTTGCAATATTATAATTTTCATTGACTAACTTACAAGTTACAAATAATACACTACATTGAAATCAAAGCAGAATTTAGGCACGGTAAGCACCAGATCATAAAGTAGTACTAATATATTAGTAAAAATAAGGTAAGGACCTGCGTTGACTCTACAATGTAGTGAGGTACCTATGTTATGTAGGTAGGTACTTTTGTATTTTATTAGAATCAGGAGAAAATTAAAGAATTGTATTTCAGTAAACAAAACGTAGAATAATAATAATAATAAATGTTTATTGTAAAACAAATTTTCAATAATAAATGCTTATAATAGTCCTCTCCATCAGAGGATAACAATATCTAATATACAGTCTATATACCTACATGTATTTCTAGTTAATATCATGGTTGACTCCAGTGCCGTAGGCAGGATCAAAAAGTCATAGGTTAGATATAAACCAAAACCATAACCCCTGCCTACGGCCATGGCTGACTCTCCGATTTATTGCGTTTATTACAAACATACATAATTATAGTCAGGTAAGTAAGTACCTATATAAAATATGTTACACAGTGGTAAATTAGTTAAGAATAAAAAATAGAATAGGCACTGATAAGTCTGGTATATGTATAAGTACTTGGGTATATGAATAGTGCCCACCCTGTAAATGTGATAAGATTTACGAGCCTTGTATAGATCATAGATAGATACATTCCAAATCTGTATCTGCTGGACGGATTAGATTATAATCAGCTGCGTCACAGTCAGCGTCCCCGTAGCTTCTCTACGTTTTTCTCGACGGCCCGATACCGCGCGGCCGGCATACACTCCTTCAGTAGCGGCACGAAGCGAGAGTCCTGAGCCAGCACCGCGCACAGACGACGTGCGGCTGCCCGCGCCTCCGGGCTCGCGTCCGTTAGCAGCTCTCCGGCCGTGCGGAGCAGCGCTGCCCGGGAGTCTGCCGGCAGAGACAGCGCCCGACGCGCTCCCGCCGCGCGGACCAGCTCGCACAAAGCGCTCACCGCCGCCGCCCGTGCCGGTGCCGCCCGGTGACCGCTACCCAGCTTCGCGAGCACGCCGGCCACCCGCCCTTCGTCAGAACCGCGCGCCACGCAACCAAGCGCGGCCGCCGCGTCCGCGCGCAGAAACCTGTTGACGTCGGCGCTCCGATCGAGCAACGCGCCC